>HG992012.1:4524386-5724386 GCA_905220435.1 Amphipyra tragopoginis | reverse complement strand
TCGACATTAAAATATTAGGCGATCGTGGGTGTCTGCGCCCACGATCTTTTTAGCGCATTCACCCTGTGCAATGAACACAAACTTTTGCGCACAAACCAAGACAGACATCTAAAAAACTAAAAGCTTTTTTGTTAGCACTAACTAAACGTGACAAACTACGCCATCACAGCCATCACTTGCCTGTGGTTACATAAGAAAGAAAATAGCGTACATTCTTGCGAGATGAGATAATCAAGTGTGTTGTCGACCGAACGAAAAAAGTTGCATTGGAATCGAAGCTGGATTTTTTGTTTTGTTGTAACCTTTTTACGGCGTAGAATGTATTTGTGTATTTATAAACAGTACTGTAAATAAACAAACAAAGCTTACTGTTCAAAACAGAAACAAACTCCTATACTAAAAGCATGGTCGTAATCATTAAAACAGTCATCAAAGCCGCGCGGGTGGGCGCCTAATGCTGACTACTGACTACTGAATGACTAACCAACCAACTAGGAAAGCCCCACTGATTATTATGAGCTTCTATAGAACGGGTATACCATACATATGGTCGGGTTAATAGTTGAATTTGAAGCGTGGGTCGTTCACCTCGGAGCTGGTTGGTAAACATTAGAAAAAAAACTCGCCGACTTTGAGGAGCTCCAAATATTCTAGAACGTTTCACACGTAGCAAGTACGTACTTTAATTGAAACAAAACAGGATCTTGTTGAATTTTTTTATTAAGTCCTTGGAGTAATCGGTTTTGTATTTAAAATCTAACAACGTAGTACGGAGGTCGATGCCTTGTTGTATTTTCTTTTATGTTAAAACGCTTTTTAGGTATGTTTGCGGAATAATTTTAAGGAAATATATGTATTCGCATAATTTATGGCACATTGTCCTCGCACGTAATGTTGGGAAAAAATCAAATTCAAGAAACATTGTGTAAGATCGGAAATAAGCTGAAAACGTCAAATCCCCCGACAAGTACCTACGCACAACCCGCAGCAAGTCGACTTCTGCAAATTTTACGAACTGAACGAGCAATGGAGTGTAGTAACTTGCGCAAAAAATTTTGCTAAGGGATTTGGCGCTTTAGATATTGCTGTGCGAACCTTGGTTAAAATCTTCCGAATAAAAGTTTCTAATAGTTAAAAATGCTCAAACGAGTCTCAGGACTCTCAGGGCCGAATTTGATGAAAATAAAACTGGATAGTTAAATAAAAAAAAAACAATTTTCCTATCATGCTGCCGAACACGTTGATTATGAAAAAAAAACAACCCGTGTTATTGCGCCATACTGTAGTGTCACTTTTAAGGATCAAATTCTGGGCAGTGTTATATGGCAAACTAAAGGAAAAGTCTAATTTTTAAAAGAATAAAACTTTGAAAATATAACGAAAAGATTTGATTTGATTTCGATACATAGCCGGACTCGATGTCTCAAAGATTCGGATCGAACATCAAGTGTCTGTATTTTTTTTTAAATGAGACCTCTTTGTCTTGCCATAACATTAATTACTTCACAGAATTTAACTCACTGACAATTATTTTTAATGGCAATCAGCTGTTTCTTTCTCTTCAAAGCGTTTCAGAAGCCGAGAGAATTTTCCCTTGTTTGAGCTTTAAAATACCAGTATAGCATAACAATTAGTTGGTGTGAATCTTATGAATGAACTGGCTGGCAGGCAGTACGTGCTAACGATGTAAAGCTTTGCAACGAGATGGCTTTGTTATTAACATTTTAGTTCCATATAAATTGCCGTTGATATAACCATGAGGAATTGATTATTAAAATATTTCGTACCATAAAGATCGAGTTTTAATTTTTTTACGGTGTGTAAAACCTGTTTAGGTTTTATTATCTCCAGATAACGTTCATTCAAGTCAATTGACACTTAAAAAAAGGCTTTTAAAATCACGTGATTATTTATCACAAAGCTTTTTTCATTAAAATAACTCTCATAATAAACAACATGAAATATTTAAATCAAGTTTTAATTTTGACAGGTTCATTAGCACGAGATCGATTGATTGTGTTAGGGAGGATGATATGAAAGAAAAGGCAGTCAATGATGAGAGGTGACGCCTAACAGGGAAGAATGGAAGAGAATAACATATTGCGCCGACCACAAGTAACCTGGGAACAGGGTAGGAAGAAGAAGATTAGCACGTGTAAGATACCAGGAGCCCAATTCAACTAACAAAATTGTTGCTAAACGCAAATGCAAACGAACCACAACCGTCAGTCAGTTTTTGTTTACGAAAATTTACAAAATGATTGGTTTTGTTTTTTGTGTCAAACAATTTGACAGCTCTTGACATTGAAAACTGTCTGAATAAACGGTTCGGCTTTGGTTCGGTTGCGATTTATCAAGATGTCTTTCAGGAGAATTGAGCTCCAGGGTTAGAGATTTAGGCTTTATTAATAAACCACTCCTAACATAGCACCTGGGAGAAGAATCTAAAGATGAGCTGTCTAAAGTCATCATCAGAATTTCATACATTTGACAACATATATGTATTTATAGTCTCTTTACATTCGAAAACTATGAACTTTGATCATTCTATACAACTTTTACAATGGGACAAAAAAATTACTGCTGTTCTATACAAAATAATCAATGTGGCTTGACAAAATGTACGGAACAAGTTTTTTTTTTTGTCCCATATTCAAAGTTGTACAGAATGGATCGGAATGTTGGGCCGTGAAGAAGACGGATGAAAAAAGATTGCATGTAGCGGAGATGAGAATGTTGAGATGGATGTGTGGAGTGACCAGAATGGATAAGGTCAGGAATGAGTATATAAGAGGAAGTTTGCAAGTAGAGCCAGTGACAGAAAAGTTGAAAGGGAACCGTTTGTCTTGGTATGTGGAGAGGTGAAACGCATGTGACGAAAAGAGTTACGAATATAAAATGTGGATGGATGGAGAGGTAGAGGGAGGCCAAAGAAAATATGGATGGATTGTGTGAAGAATGATATGAAAGAGAAGGGAATCAGTGATTTCATGACGGTTGACAGGACGGAATGGAAGAAGAAAACGTGTTGCGCCGACCCCAAGTAACATGGGATAAGGGCAGGAAGATGATGAGTCAAAGTCGTACAGAACGACGAGCAGAGTAGGTACATGGTTTTCGGTTGTAAAGCGAGTAACCAGTCATGCTGTATAATTATTAATGAAATCAGCATTTCAAAAACTATGAAAACGACCGTTAAGGGACTTTTCGAGATCATTGGTTCGATTCATTGAATTGTTCCTACATCTGCTAAGTAAATTCCGCAATAGACGGATACCCGTCGCTATCAAACCGTAGCATTAAGCAATAGCATCTGCGGAAGAGGCAAGCCCTCGATTTACGTTATGCAATACGTAAATCATGACTAATGCAACTGTAGTGTGCGTAGGAGATAGACAAAGGTCGTTTGAGGTCAACATGTGGACACCATCAGCTAACGTTCGCGTGTTACAGAATTTTACAATAATGGTAGAAGACTACTTTAAAAAACGATCAACAATTTTATATAATTTCAAAAGAGGAATAGAAAGGACAAATTGTTGAAAAAATAAATAAAATCCATCAATAAATGGAGGAGATACAAGCTTTTAAAGTATTTGGTGGGGGCATTTTCTGTCCTTTTCGCGCGAAATAAGACTTTGATCGGAGTGATGTGAAGTTACTATGACGTTCATAGTGTCTGACGTCATCGCCTCATAGTGCTGTCTCTATCGAGTAAACAATTTTAATCGCTTGTAACTTGAGCATTTTGTTAAATACTTCATTGGTTTTTCCCGTGTTGCCAGTGTTTTTTGTAAATGTGTCGAGATATTTAGATGATAATAAAAATGTCTACAAATTGATTATGGTATAAATGTGCATATGAAATGTCCTGCGAGAAGACAATTAAATCATTATGTGTAAAGAAGTCAGATTAGTGTGTGAAACAAAGACGAAAACAAAGACTTATAAAGAAACAGAATAAAAATATTTATCACCTACTTAATCCAAAAATACTAAAACGACTATTAAGGCTATCTCTTTGTTTTAAACGTGTTCGCAACTTCACAAGCACATAGCAATAGGTTTTGATAGTGATACAGATAGTGAATGAATGAAAGGAGCGTTCATTATCCATTCACTCAATCATTCATGTCATTCAACCCTACCCGAGGCCGCGTGTTACATTGAAAGGCTCATTCAAGGTTTGGTACTGGCATTTGTATGTTATGAATTCCTGATAGAAACTACAGAAACATGTGAAGGAGATAGAAGAACCGTAGTAGCCGTATACTATAGGTTTGCTATAGACCTGTGTGTCATTCTTCATCGTGAACAACACAAAGGATTAAAAAACTTCCGGCGTATGCAATTATGGGCAGTATTATCTGTGCTCATGTGATCCTAGTTGAATGCATCCATGACGTCAATAACATGACAAATTGCTTGGGACGATGTTGGAAGTTATATTAAGTTACATGGGAAGTTATCTAGAACCACGCCACTGACATACGGTGAAGAAAAACATCGTGAGAAAACCTGGACATAACGATCTGAAATCGCCAACCCGCAGTGAGCAAGCGTGGTGATCAATGCTCGTTCCTTCTTTGTACGAGAAGAAGCCTTTGCCCTGCAGTAGGACAGTTACAGGAAAATATTTATTAATTTATAACGAAACCTATTCATCCACTGTAAATGGAACACTTTTGCCATTACAAGCGTTGAATAGGCATGTTGACAGCATCAATAAATTGCAAATCAGTGAATCAATGCAGAGAGTTTTGAAAAATAATGGACACGTATTTTTTCTTTTGTTATTAAATCAATGAATATTTGGAAAGATAAAACGCATCAAAACTCGAGAGTGGAGGGGGGGGCTTGTGACGTCAGAAGGAAGTAAAAATTGTACTTGCCTGTGACGTGTTGCCAATTTTAAATGTCGTATCTTTGTCAATTTTGGTTACGTAACAAAAGAAAAAATACTTGTCAAATATTTTTTGATAATCTAACTGACGGACTAATTAGATTTTTTCAGACAAATCCCTACTCTTTATTTTTAAGTCTGACACTAATTAACTGACAGTTCAATTAGGAAGTACAAAAACATAACACAACATGTGTTCTACAATGACAGACGCGAGCAACATGTTTTAGTAATGAGTCAGACTGGCTCATTACGGTGCATCTGACATTGTACCGACGATTACTGTTCATATTACCCCTACCATTAGTTTCAATTGATAAATTACGATTTTGACTGCTTTGTTTTATGCGTCAAAGGGAACTTTTAATACAGACTGATGGTTTGTCAATAAAAATAATTGTTTGAACAAACAATGGTAGTACACACTGGGTGTTTATTTTGTTCAAATTGTAAACATTATTTGGAACATTTTTAGTGGATGACTCAGGAGGATTGTATTGATAAACACGTTATTGTCTTCAGTATAAAAGCAAGTGTGTTAACATATTAGTCATTGTGATCAAAGGGATCATTGTTTTGAGCATATATTTCAAAGATTCTTTACAAAATTGGCCGTCTGACAAGTTCATAAAGGACAGCATGTAATCCAGCTACAAGTTCCGTAAACATTTCAATTGGAAGCTTCTAAAATCCAACAACCCCAATAACTTTAAAGTTTTCTAATATTCCAGGAAATTCTCGTATTAAAATAACTATTTTAATTACTTCAAAAAGTTCCAATTACTCAGGTGAAGCCCTACAAGTAATCATAGTACGTTCGTCCTTCCCCCACCTGAATGGACGGTGGGGGGCGCGCGTCACCCGTATACACACAATTATTCGTCTCAAGGTGAAGGACTCCTACTACCGTTACTTTTCCCCGCTTCACTTATATTTTAACTACCTGCTTTACATCACAAAGTACAAAGTACGTAACGGCAAGTTTTTGTATCTTTTTTTCTGTGACAACATCAGGAAATATCGAGTTATTGCAAGACGATATTGCAATGTTTTATTTCACTTGTGTATCTTTTTCTATATTTCTTAGGTCAATAATACCGTTTTAGTATCGATTACATAGTTGAGAATATAATTAATTGTAATGTAATAAAATCATAATATAAGCACAGAATAAACAGTACAAGTAATACCTATAAGTACTTTTGCAAAACAGAGACATTTTGATTTGCATGTGTGCATTTTAAGCGGAACATGGCATTATTTATATAAAATCTTTTAGAGTTATTTTCTTAAAAGGCAACTTTTCAACTTTCAAACGTTTGTCGAAAATAATTTTTAGTTTTTAAAACTTGTCAAATAACTCCAGCATTCTTGGCCGCCTACCAAGAAAATACCAGGTTAGTTAGGTTACCATAAAAACGAGGAGGTGTGTCTTGTATACAAACCTGTGAGTATTCTGGTGAGGGCGGTCTCGGCGGGTACTTGGAGGCCATGCGCGCGCCGGCACCGCAGCCCTGCGCGGCCGCAGGCTCATCCTCCGGATAATACAAATGCACGAAATCCTCCGTGTCCAAAAACGTATTGATCAGCATAATCCACACGATATAAACACTAACTAATAAATAATTTAACGCAGTCTAACAGATCAGACTTTACGACCACTAAGCACTAGTTTAAATTTAAATCACTGTTGTAGGAAGCACGCCATCGTAACGCATCAGATTTGTAACGTTCCATGTTTTGGGTCCACATATTATATCTAGATATATTAAATAATAAATAAGTTAATACATTCACTACACTTGTATAAAATATAAATTCACATTTGCACCGTTCAACCGCACAGTTATCTATTAAAAAAAAAGGTTTTATTTATTTTATGTTTGTCATCGTTTTTGACACTACTATTATGGTTGTTATCGCAACTGAAAACGAGGTCTTTTATCACTATCTGTGACGATACAGCTGTTTAAAGGCCACCAGTGTAGGGGCGTGAACACTGTTTATCTTTGAAGTGTCAGAAATATCTAAAATCTAATAGAACGTTTTTATCAGACACCAACGAGCTACTAACTAAGACTTTGGCAAAGATTGTGTTACTGCGTCAATCGGTTTTGTAAACTAATGTAAGTCTTGTTTTATAAGTAAAACGTCCGTAGTTAAAACAATTTCATATAATATTTGTATTTGTACGCGCAACTTAATACGTGTTATTACTGAAGTAATGGGACGTAATATGGCGCTCAACGATCATTACGTTACATTAAACGGGGATAATTACAGATTACAGATAAAATTACATAGCAACAGAATAGGATTGATAAAATGTGCAGTAATTTGAATACGTATTAATACGTACTTTATGCAATAAGATAGCGTGGGGAAAGGTCAATGATAGCACAGAGTGACGGAATTTTACTGACATACAAAATTGGACGGAAACTAATTTTTATTTCGGCTATTACAAAATGAGCAACTGTGTATACAGAGTGGGTAAAAAATCGTGGATCAAACGAAACAGGGCGATAGTTGGGGTTATTTGCAGCATTTTTTGGTAGAACATTTTTTTTTTAACGTAAATTTCTTAACTTACAAATATTTTTTCGTGAGGTTTAAAAGATATTGAAAAAAGTGCCAATACTCATAAATCATGATATAAAAGCACTTTCAAGCAACTAAACACCATTTATTCTTTTAAAAAAGGTAGGTGGCCTAGCGTATTTTCTTAAAACACTCAAATTGTCATAACTTTTAAGGAGATCAAGTTAGGGCTCTGCCACATAGATATTTTTCACTGCAAATAACCTCAGCTATCGCCCTGTTTCGTTTTATCCAAGATTTTTGACCCACCCTGTATAACTAGTGTCCAATAAATTGTTTCTTTCTAAGTTGACATTATTTATTTAAATGGGAAATCCCGATTTGTACATTCAATTGTCTTTTTAGGTATTTCCCCAAGATAAGTATTCTGGGCAGACAAAGAGTGTTTTGATTGATCACGGGCTAATTTTAAAACTTTGCTTTCGAATACTCCTTAAAGACATAGAACTTTGAATATTTAGAAATACAATTCATTATCAGGAATGAACAGGGGATGGAGAAGAACGCCAAACAAAGTACTCATCATTAACTGACGGTCAATGTCCAATAACTTACTAGGCGCACACAAGGTTCAACAGGTTGCCACGTAATCCGAATCAATAACGTTTACCGCTAATAGTAGTGTCATAAACTTCGTAATTAATAACTGTATGATAGGCACATATTTTAGGTCATGCGTACAATCGTGCGGGTATGAAGGTTCAATTGACGTCATTCATAATAATATGGCGCTTGCTTATAGAAAACTATCTGTGTTGTAAAGCGAGACTGTTATTGTGTCTTACAAAAATAATTTACTACAGTAAAACTTGAACGGAAGAACCTTGGGCTAGGTAAAACCTTTTGACGTCATTTCTTACTACTTAGACAATCAGAGCTAATTGCTGGATAAGTCTCTTCCCAAAGAGGGAAGTAAAGATAAAGTATTCTTCAGATGAAAATGTATTTGTTAGAAATAAAAAAAAGATTGATTAATTAAGTGCATCCTACACGGATTCTCGTGCGAAGCACTTTAATATTCGAAACAAGAAACTGAAAGATGCAGAATGAATATCTAATCTTCCAACAACACAAATAACTTGAATGCATGTGATCAGTGCATGCATACAATGACTCTAAGAAACCCACAGTTTATCACTCATTGATCACTCGTTGAAACACTTATAAACAATTTATAAAAGTGCTGACACACAAAATAGGATCCAGACAGTTGTTTCTTTATCTCAAACCAAAACACTTGCTTTTCTTATTGTTCCAAGTATCTTTTGTTTATTGTCATTCAATAGTGTTTTGTTATCGCTGGCAAATAACGCATGCGTTATTGATACAATTCAAAGTCGACAAGGTTCATTAACCCCGACGGATATGGGATCATCCATTTAAACAACTACTTGTGCCTGTCCTAGAATGGGCATTTTCCTCGTACAACCTGTTCTAAATTTGTTCAGAAGTTTGTAACCAAACGTAAAAGGAACGAAACGTTTTTATGTAAAGAAATTAAGTACACAATATTGAAATACAGAAAGTTGTAAGAGATGTCCAAAGTTTGAACGAAAATGACAACATAGATTACCGAAGAAGTTACCGATGAGGACTTGACTCACCTGAATATTTCTGACTAGATTTTAACGCAGAATTGTAGATTGTAACGTTAGTATTCGCAGCACAATAATTTGTTAGTGCATCCATCAGTTTTGTGACTTGTTTTAACGACAATGACTACATAGATTACCGAAGAAGTGACCGAGGAGGACTAGACTCTCCTGGATATTTCTGACTAGGTTTTAATGTAGAATTTTAGATTATAATGTTAGTATTCCCAGCACAAAAATTTGTTAGTGTATTTACCTGTTTTGTGTCTTCTTTTAACGACCATAACTACATAGACAATGATTAATGATTACAGAAGAAGTGACTGAGGAGGATTAGAATTTCCCGAATATTTCTGACTAGGTTTTATGTAGAATTATAGATTACTAGCTTTTGCCTGCGGCTTCGCTCGTGTTAATTTACGGATCCCTAATTTTTGATCCCAAAATATAGCCTATAGCACTCAGGGATAACGTAGCTTCCTATTAGTGAAAAAATTTTTGAAATCGGATCAGTAGTTTCGGAGATTACCTCCTACATACAAACAAACAAACAAACAAATTCTACCTCTTTATAATATTAGTATAGATATAGATAACGTTAGTATTCGCAGCACAATAATTTGTTAGTGTATCTATATTTTTTGTCTCTATCACCTTGAGGTTGACTGGTAGAAACTGGCTAGGGCGTTACATTAAGTTCGCCTCTATACAATTATGACCGAAATAAATTAATAAATGTAAAGTTTAGGTCTCGTTGTCGTTACTTTACTAGTTGGGTCGATATCATTGTCATGGTATATTACTGTGTTCAATAAAGAAAGAGAAACCAGCTATGAACGGACGTTTGTTGACAAAATAATTCTATTACCACACAATATAAGTTCCTGCATTGTATATTTAATTTATTATGTAACTAGATTTTGATACTCATCTAAATGTATCAATATTTATGTCTGTTAACACTGGACATTTCATTTCCATTCAATAAAGGTAATCGTCACCTTTCCCTTCAGTTCCATTGTTGTACACTAAATCTGATGAATATCAACGAAGAAGATTATCATTTAAATTGAACACAGCACAATACCAAACTTCCTTTTCCAAACATAAACCCCCTTTGAAATAAATGTACTAGGATCCGTGAAGATAACGAGAACTATAGTATTGCAAATCTTAAAAACGCTGAACGGATGCCTGCTCCACTTTCAATACGGTGCGACGACGTAAAGAATGCGGTCACCGGCGCTACCGAGTGATAGACACATCTGTAAAACTATACTGCCCTGTTACATCCATTAAAAATAACTATGCAGACGTGAACAATAGCAATTGTTTATTAAGCAAAAAACATGTTTCGTTGTAAAAAGAATCAATGAAAATGTAAATCACGCTGAACGACACGAATCAAAGATAATAGATCTCCGTGAATTCAATTAAAAGAACCTACTCACTTCAACAAGGCCTTTTAAGAGACTTGCCAGCAATTCCAAGATTTGTTTTTTACTAAACAATACGATTTTCTTGCGCGAATTACAACATCAAATTGCGTGAATAATTCCACTGAAGAAGTAAACTTGCGCTGCCAGTGATTACAAAACGGTAAGTGAGGTCAGTAAAAACATTTATCGACACTTTCCGTATGAAGTAATTAAACAATTACCACGTTTGTAAACGCAGCTAGTGTGACGAAACTATTTGGAAAGGTCACTTTTCTAATGTCGGAAACGAAGCAATACAAGTAGGAAATAAAGTTTTACAAAAAGCATTATAATGAAATCAATAGAAAGACGCGAGCAAAGCGGTCGCGTATCACATTCCTGGACCGCAAACTACGTAGTCGTCGCTACAGCATTCTCATGTTACTAACGCCAACATGTTTTTACATTTAACAAATTAAATTTTCGCACGAAATCCACTCTTAGGCCTTAGAAAACACGGTATTTTAAGTTAGAAAACTTACTCGGATAGGTGCAAAGTTATTTATGTTGCGGTTTGTTTTACGGTTGGAAGTAACATGATCCACTACGTTCAAATTGACATGCAGTTTTGTAGTCGCGTAACTGCGTAACATGAATATTTTTGCAACCAGGAAAACGTACGAAATTACAACCAACATTCAGTATAATATGTCTGAGGAATCACAAGGAAATTATCTTTCACAGTGACATAGTAAGAAAATTGAAACCAATATTGGCGTTATATGGTAAATAAGAGAAAGATGAGTAATTGAGAAAGGAAACCAGGAAATTGTGTGTCATGAAAATTATATGGAGTGATAAATTATTCACCATTAGTGGACCAAGGTCTGCTTCCGCTGAAAGAGCGATGAGGATGTAGACAACGTGACAAGACTAACAGCGTGTGAAGCAACTAAAATTCTTGACGATGTCGCATTTTCCAGATACAACATTCAGAGATAAATTATAGATAAACACAAATACAAGCGTGTCGGATACTGGGCAGTGTTTATATGGCTCGTTGACGACCTTCTCGCACATTCACACAGGCTGCTGATGGATGATCGAATTGATTGGGCCTTTCATTAGCCATGGACCGCGGCGAGGCAATGGTTCGTCAGAATTCACTGATGACACAGAACTGTGATGACAAATATTTGGTACTTTTTGTACGTAAATATTTCCACAAGTTTATTCGAAAGGTGACTGGCAAAATGTATATTTAGACACTTTGGATTGTGTCTGGTCTTGCTTTGTGCAATAGTGATTTTGGCCTGCGAAGTGCGAAGATTTTGCGCAACTTTTCAGTTCCAACAGCTTAACTAGCAAAGTGCCGCGTGCATAAGTGTTCAATTTCAATCAAGTGTCAACTCCGTCCAATCAGCCGCGACGTACAAGACAAACAAACGGTTATTATTGGCTAAATCGAGTCGAACTGGTCGTTAGAAAAAATGATAAACATCCTTGACAGTTGTTTACCACGGCAAATGGACTTGGTAGTATTAAGAAGGATAAGCACCTCGATTTCACAATTATAATATAATACATTACGTTCATTATGTTTATCTAAATCGAAAGAAAGACTATTAGTCAGTAATTACGTGTCACTTCGAAGAAAAATTATGACTTCCAATAACTGTTAGTGTCCATAATATTACAATGACCTATTGCATGAATTACCTTGGTATATTGAATTGACGTCATTTTTGTAACGGTTTTAGACTGATTAATAGTCAATATATCAAAAGCTATTAAAGATAATGTTATTAAATTGCTTTGCCAAGAAGAAATATAAGTGTGAGAGTTGACACCAGAGGTAAATGGAATGAAACATGAGATCGTTCCGGTACGCAGTATTTAAATACATTATCTAGGCAATTAATTTTCCTCGGTGAATAGCCTAGACGTATGGCCCATTTGATGGTCAATTATCACCATAGAATCCATGATCGTCGTGTCATTTCTCTCACAGTAAGGTTCTATCAAGTAAAAGCTTGTCATTATTTGCAGCAAATTCTAGCTAGCGAAGTAGATTCCGGTTTGCAGTGAGGGCTTTTATATCTCCTTCGGTGGGTGGCATAAAAGACAACGAATATTATTCCTCAGGTTTTATTATATCATAAATTTTATAAGGTCCGCAAATTCTTGTCTATGCGCATGCCTGTACACTTCCTCAAAATCTGCCATAAGTTTGCTCAAGAAACCGGTGACATACTTGGCAACGATCGTATGACTACTTCCTAACCATAACTAAAACATTAGGACGCAGCAAATCTTTGCACAGTTGTTCTTAACACAGTTATCTTCTGTTCAAAGCAATTTAGAACAAACTTTCCTGAACTGAAAATATTTTCATACTTCTTATTGATTATATACCCTATTGATTATAGCAGAACTTTAAACGTTACCTTTGCTGCAAAATTCATATCTACTGTAGTATATTACCAGTAAAGTGTGAATTATATCCATTTTGCGCTCAATATCAACAACAGAAAGTTGTCGGTTAGAATGACAGTTAAATAAACTACCGTTATCGGATAAGATACAAGGGGAATAAATCAAGTCAATTTTCACCTTAATCTGTCTAAGGACAAAGCACGGACCTTATTCAATGAGGCTATATCATTCTCCTTTCCCCAAGTGCTTACGGCTAGAAATCTAGTCTCGATACAATACAAGCGGACCGTAAAATAGTTATTTATGGTTTATTGCTCCATAACCAGTAACAACTACATAAATTATATCAGGCACAGACAGTTGAGGTTTTCTCAGTATTTTTATGACATTAATAGAATTTATTATGCATTGTCGCGTAGAAAGAACAGTGTCTCGTATAATATTAAATATCAAATGGAACTATTCAAATGATTTCTACATAAATGTCAAGGTTTCTTTACCAGATTAGATTTCCTGTGCCTGAAAACGTAGCTATGAATACAGAAATAGGTTACGGTAGCTCACTAGAAAGTTGGAACCACTCAGTTAACGCTGTGCAATAATTGAAGTAGTTTCCAAACAGTATTGCACGAGTTGTGAAAACTAAAATAAACGCAGAAGAAAGCTTTTGTCGACAGATGACCTATTGAGAACGCTAGGAAAGTTTTATTAACGTTAACCTAATCAAAATGTTTATAGTACAAGAGGAGACGTGACTTGAACCAACGCTTTCCATTATCATTACATCAATTAAGCTTGGGCGCCATGAAACTTGAAGAGGTTCAGAGAACGTGCATGACTCTAATAAGTGCATTTCATCCATTTATATTCTAATTAGGCACGAAACAAGTAACAGTTTACCCGTGGAAGGGGTACAAAATGAAGGAATCAATATTGAAAAGGTAAACTTTGATCATAACAACAATGATGAGTCGATTGTAATTTATAAAGAAGTTCCAATACATCGCAAACAACGAGATAGCGAACAATGGTTAGTCATCGATTAAAAAGCCGTCCCACTACAAACATAATTATATCCATTGTGATTAACCCAAATGTAGATCCGACCATATGACTCGTTATAAGAGCAAGGTCTTTTCCAGGCGGCCTATAAACACGGCCTTGCCATACACTTGTCAGTTACCTTCGATGTAAAGACAGCTGAACAAACATTTGCAAAGGAATCTCTTATAGTCTTATCAGGTCTTACGACAATGCCTTCCAGATCGTTGAGCATGTTAGATACTTAGTCTATTTTTGCTGTAGTATCATTAACGCAGAAATCTATTTTTAGTTGTGTTATTATTACCGCGACAGACATCAATGAACAAGCAAGACATGGTTTCTAAGAATTAACTGAATCATTTAGTACTGAATGAAGTTCAAAAAGTATTGCCCTTACTCGAGGTTAGTAAAATGTTATCAATACGTTGTCAGATATTGTTTGCGTAAATAGTAAAACCATTTTTGCATAATAGATGGATACCAAAGTATGACTAAATTAAGATTCTACTACAAGTGCATATAGCTTGTCACTCGCACTAGGAGCGGAGATACGAACATTTATGTAACGAGGTTCGTGAAAGCCGACCAATCGCGTTCGAACACGCCGTCCACGTCGTAAACGCGGCACATACAAACAACAAGTCATGTGAGCGCACCGCGTCCAGGCGCCGCGAGCTCGACCATGACCTTCACCTGTGCACGTCGATGAATCGCTGTAAACGCAATTACTATGTACACAAACCAAACACTAGTAAGAGTACAACAAAGGGCTATAAATAAAACGAGAAAAAAAGTTAAAAAACTTCGTCGGCATTACGGTGCAATTCGCACAATGTAATGGACGGAAGTTGAAATCTTCAGACAATAAGACAAATGACGTTATGCCAGTATTTCAATTTGCAAATAGAGTCATCATTTCAAGTACATCACGAGGAAAGCAAAAATTCAAATGATGTTTGTGAATGGCAAATGATAACACAAGGCCTTTAAACTTAGCCTAAGGAGATTTGATGAGATGATAACTTTGAGATGGTAATGATGAGGGCAAAAATAAACGGAGCTAATTATAAATGTAAAATCTTAGTTACGGCTGAATATTTATTATGCATGTACAGAGGTAAAGACACGGGGCTTCCGCGTTAGATGCAAACGTTGCGCTTCCGTGATGTAACAAGATTGCAGATCTGGGGGCACGGCAGTGCCCCGCCAAGTCTCGAGCAAAGCAGGCACGGCCGTACCATCTTTTCTCGAAGCCATTCGCGGCACTTTCACCCCCCCTATATCTTCGCTGTGGACAAAGCTAGCAGTTTGAACTTTCGGTAACCAAGAGTAATCATTATAACTAGCTAAACTTCCAAATTACATCATATTTGAACTTATAGTTTACGAGTTATCATCGATCAAAGTTACATCATTTTGTCACTCACTGACTCACTGACTCACTGACTGACCGATCATCAAAATTCTAAGATACTTCTAGCAGGCCTAGAACCTTGAAATTTGACATCAAGATAGATTATTAGGCACATATAAAGGAAAAATTATAAAAACATAAAAAAATACTTAATTATAGAAAACAATTTTATATTTGCCATTTTGCCAGGAACATGGTGTATGAATTTCGACTGCATTGTTAACTTTGTTCTTTGTTTACGTACAAAAAATATTGAATTGGTGTATATTATTTATAAACTGTTATTTAATATCTAAAAATAAATGTAATACATAAAGTTAATAATTAATCCCACCAAAAACATTAAATGTAAAAAATGCCAAGTCTCTATATGCAATCTTTCCACCGTAAAAAGTTTTAAGATCTCATAGAAGCCAAGTCCTATTCAATTTATTTTGTAGTTAGTTATCCATCTAGTGACTGTATTAATAGTTTTATTTCTATTATAATTATAGTGACTTGGCAATGAGCACAAATTAAAAGCTGCTTGCTGTGTGGAATTATGTGCGACTGTTATTGACGAATTGATATCTATGAGTACTATGATTACATTGCTTGTTATGCTGATGTGTGATTTATGATATGCAGACGTGATTTTACGGCCAATGAGTAGTTATGGTCACCATCGACTACGTGCGTCAATACATATTTAAGAAAACCTAAGTTTATTTGATAAGAACATCACAATTATTATCTATAGGTACCTATGTTTAATGGTCAAATCAAAAGATCTTAACTAATCCTGTGATATTAAACATTACACGTGCGTTATGCGTTACTTTCACCTCTTCCAAATATATTTGTTTCTTCTTGTGCTCATTGCCAAGTCACTATAATTATAATAGAAATAAAACTATTAATACAGTCACTAGATGGATAACTAACTACAAAATAAATTGAATAGGACTTGGCTTCTATGAGATCTTAAAACTTTTTACGGTGGAAAGATTGCATATAGAGACTTGGCATTTTTTACATTTAATGTTTTTGGTGGGATCTCATTTATTTTTTGTAGGTGGGTCTCTTTCTTTTCTTTTTGGGTGACATAATAATGTCTTGTTCATCAACTGCTGCTTTGCGTAGAGCCTATTCTCTGTCTCTATCTCTTTTGTTTTTATAACTAACTAACAAACTAAATATACAACAAACTATTTATGTATTAAATTAGTATTTTTAATAACTAACTATTTAAGTAACTAATAACTAGCTGATTCGGATATCCATAAACTTCGTTTCGCCGAATATAAATTTACGTTATTATATTTTTTTAGTTTCTAAGTGGTTTTTTTATAGATAGTTGGCGCTATCATACGAATTTCGCATGTGGACACGACACCCATAACGCGTATTTTGTAAAGTATCACAGCGCCATCTTGGATTTTGACTTCGACATCCTTTTCATCATCAGCACCCCCGAAAACAATGGACACGATATCCAAGACGCATATTTTGTAAAATTTTACAGCCGCCATCTTGGATTTTGACTTCGACCTCATTTTCGTCATCAGCACCCTCGAAAACCTCGGACACGACATTAATGACGCATATTTTGTAAAATTTCACAGCCACCATCTTGGATTTTGACTTCGACCTCATTTTCGTCATCAGTGCCCCCGAAAACCATGGACACGACATCTATGATGCATATCTTGTAAAATTTCGCAACCGCCATCTTGGATTTTGACTTCGACCTCATTTTCGTCATCAGCGTCCCCGAAAACCATGGACACGACACCCATGACGGATATCTGGTAAAATTTCACAGCCGCCATCTTGGATTTTGACGTTGACCTCATTTTTGTCATCAGCGTCCCCGAAAACCATGGACACGACATCCATGACGCATATCTTGTAAAATTTCACAGCCGCCATCTTGGATTTTGACGTTGACCTCATTTTCGTCATCAGCGTCCCCGAAAACCATGGACACGACATCCATGACGCATATTTTGTAAAATATCACAGCGCCATCTTGGATTTTGACTTCGACCTCTTTTTCGTCATCAGCACCCCCGAAAACCATGGACACGACGACACCCATGACGCATATTTTGTAAAATTTCACAGTCGCCATCTTGGATTTTGACTTTGACCTTATTTTTGGCATCAGCACCCCGGAAAACCATGGGAACGACACCCATGACGCATATTTTGTAAAATTTCACAGCCGCCATCTTGGATTTTGATTTTGACCGCCCCCGCCCTCTGGAGGGAAAACTTGTGAGATATTAAAACTTTAAACAATTTAAATTAGCCCTTATGAATGTTATCTAGATACAGTAATAAATGGGTTCATATAGTTACATACTTAGTATACACCTCTGTCCTACCCTTCGGAGAATACAGGCGTGATGGTATGGAATCTCATTTCTCAGATTTTGCCCTAAATAAATAACAATTTATAAATAATCTACACCAATTCAATATTTTTTGTACGCAACAAAGAACAAAGTTAACAATGCAGTCGAAATTCATACACCATGTTCCTGGCAAAATGGCAAATATAAAATTGTTTTCTATAATTAACTATTTTTTTATGTTTTTATAATTTTTCCTTTATATGTGCCTAATAATCTATCTTGATGCCAAATTTCAAGGTTCTAGGCCTGCTAGAAGTATCTTAGAATTTTGATGATCGGTCAGTCAGTGAGTCAGTGAGTCAGTGAGTGACAAAATGATGTAACTTTGATCGATGATAACTCGTAAACTATAAGTTCAAATATGATGTAATTTGGAAGTTTAGCTAGTTATAATGATTACTCTTGGTTACCGAAAGTTCAAACTGCTAGCTTTGTCCACAGCGAAGATATAGGGGGGGTGAAAGGGCCGCGAATGGCTTCGAGAAAAGATGGTACGGCCGTGCCCGCTTTGCTCGAGACTTGGCGGGGCACTGCCGTGCCCCCAGATTATTCAATAAATGAAAAATAACATCACGCCTGTATCCTGTATTCTCCGAAGGGTAGGACAGAGGTGTATACTAAATAATTATATTTATGAACCCATTTATTACTTTATCTAGATAACATTCTTAAAGGCTAATTTAAATTGTTTAAAGTTTTAATATCTCATAAGTTTTCCCTCCAGAGGGCGGGGGCGGTCAAAATCAAAATCCAAGATGGCGGCTGTGAAATTTTACAAAATATGCGATATGGGTGTCGTTCCCATGGTTTTCCGGGGTGCTGATGCCAAAAATGAGGTCAAAGTCAAAATCCAAGATGGCGGCCGTGAAATTTTACAAAATATGCGTCATGGGTGTCGTGTCCATGGTTTTCGGGGGTGCTGATGACGAAAAAGAGGTCTAAGTCAAAATCCAAGATGGCGCTGTGATATTTTACAAAATCTGCGTCATGGGTGTCGTGTTCATAGTTTTCGGAGGAGCTGATGACGAAAATGAGGTCAACGTCAAAATCCAAGATGGCGGCTGTGAAATTTTACAAGATCTGCGTCATGGGTGTCGTGTCCATGGTTTTCGGGGGCGCTGATGACGAAAATGAGGTCAACGTCAAAATCCAAGATGGCGGCTGTGAAATTTTACAAGATATGCGTCATGGGTGTCGTGTCCATGGTTTTCGGGGGCGCTGATGACGAAAATGAGGTCGAAGTCAAAATCCAAGATGGCGGCTGCGAAATTTTACAAGACATGCATCATGGATGTCGTGTCCATGGTTTTCGGGGGCACTGATGACGAAAATGAGGTCGAAGTCAAAATCCAAGATGGCGGCTGCGAAATTTTACAAGATATGCGTCATGGGTGTCGTGTCCATGGTTTTCGGGGGCGCTGATGACGAAAATGAGGTCAACGTCAAAATCCAAGATGGCGGCTGTGAAATTTTACAAGATATGCGTCATGGGTGTCGTGTCCATGGTTTTCGGGGGGGCTGATGACAAAAATAAGGTCGAAGTCAAAATCTAAGATGGCGGCTGCGAAATTTTACAAGATATACATCATGGATGTCGTGTCCATGGTTTTCGGGGGCACAGATGACAAAAATGAGGTCGAAGTCAAAATCCAAAATGGCGGCTGTAAAATTTTACAAAATATGCGTCTTGGATGTCGTGTCCATTGTTTTCGGGGGTGCTGATGATGAAAAGGAGGTCGAAGTCAAAATCCAAGATGGCGCTGTGATACTTTACAAAATACGCGTCATGGGTGTCGTGTCCACATACGAAATTCGTATGATAGCGCCATCTATCTATGAAAAAAACCACTTAGAAACTAAAAAAATATAATAACGTAAATTTATATTCGGCGAAACGAAGTTTATGGATATCCGGATCAGCTAGTTATTAGTTACTTAAATAGTTAGTTATTAAAAATACTAATTTAATAGATAGTTAGTTTGTTATATATTTAGTTTGTTAGTTAGTTATAAAAATAAAAGAGATAGAGACAGAGAATGGGCTCTAAGCAAAGCAGCAGCTGATGAACAAGACATTATTATGTCACCCAAAAAGAAAAGAAAGAGCCACCTACAAAAAATAAATGAGATCCCACCAAAAACATTAAATGTAAAAAATGCCAAGTCTCTCTATGCAATCTTTCCACCGTAAAAAGTTTTAAGATCTCATAGAAGCCAAGTCCTATTCAATTTATTTTGTAGTTAGTTATCTATCTAGTGACTGTATTAATAGTTTTATTTCTATTATAATTATAGTGACTTGGCAATGAGCACAAGAAGAAACAAATATATTTGGAGGAGGTGAAAGTAACGCATAACGCACGCGTAATGTTTAATATCACAGGATTAGTTAAGTTCTTTTGATTTGACCATTAAACATAGGTACCTACTTATAGATAACAATTGTGATGTTCTTATCAAATAAACTTAGGTTTTCTCAAAGATGTATTGGCGCACGTAGTATATGGTGACCATAACTACTCATTGGCCGTAAAATCACGTCTGCATATCATAAATCACACATCAGCATAACAACTAATGTAATCATAGTACTCATAGATATCAATTCGTCAATAACAGTCGCACATAATTCCACACAGCAAGCAGCTTTAATTTGTGCTCATTGCCAAGTCACTATAATTATAATAGAAATAAAACTATTAATACAGTCACTAGATAGATAACTAACTACAAAATAAATTGAATAGGACTTGGCTTCTATGAGATCTTAAAACTTTTTACGGTGGAAAGATTGCATAGAGAGACTTGGCATTTTTTACATTTAATGTTTTTGGTGGGATTAAGTTCTTACTGCACTCAGTAAGAACTACTAGTGATTGTGAAAGTTGCCTCTCTGTAAATGTCATTAAACGTGTTAATACATGTGGCATTAATTGAAGCGGACGTAGAACTGACATTCTCCACTAACGGCAAGGTCGTCTAGACATGACCGATCAAGGTCGCACTCTCAAAACAAGACAAAGTTTAAATCTAAAAATAAAAAGAATGAGAACAAACAGTGCTTCTAAACGTTACGTATGATTGCATTATCTAGTTTGCATTCTCTGCATTGAAATGTGTATTATTATCTGGTTTACATTGTCTCTGCATTGAAATGAGTATTTTAAGTCCTTTGTGATGCCAAACTTTCTTCTTTAGATTCCACGATATATTTAGGACTGTACGGTATTTATATTATACTTGAATAATTAGCGAGCTTTAATCAAAACAACGAATCCTTAATTTATTTCTTTGAATCTATCTTAATGTAATCTATTTAAGGATCTAACAATGAAGCTAAAAGGGATTCCCCAATACCGTACACTGTTGATACAGTACCAGGAATGTATGATAGTCTGCTATCGTTGTTTTCATTTCATTTTCTAGATCATGTAAGTATCTTTTTTACCTACACATGGCTCACTTTGTTTACAATTGATTTATATCTGTGGAAAATTTATTGGTTCCGGTGCATCGGGAGAGAAAGTCGACTTGGCAGACACAAAGATTACAAGCGAAAAGCAAATGCACGATGCACATACTGAAATGGAAATAAGTCACGTGAAACTTGATAAAGGTCGGGTTGTACACGTCTTGGCACCGATACTTAGTTTAATAACAAATTCTCATGAATATAGACGGATCATACAGATGCACTGTTTAATGGCATCGATCGTAGGATAACAAAAAACTTCATGGATCATTAAACGGTTTAATGGAGGTCTAAGCGAAAGAGAAAGATGGTAATAAAAATCCCTGAAATGAAGCACGCGATGTGTTCGTGGCGACCACGACCTAAAAACATAACGATAAAACGATGAACTTTACGATTGAAGTTGGAGACCAACTTGCAGACGATACCTAGCGTGATTAAAAATATTAATTTATGCTTCAGGATGCTGTCAATTAATCACGTTTATCTGATGTCCCTATTTAATGAATACCAAAAGAAATCGTTAGGCATATTTTACTTTAAGTAATTTATTTTTGCTATAGTAATTTGCATCGTAAAAGCCGCGAGAAACACCTGGACGAATGATGCACTGGCTGGCAAAAACTGTAGACCTGTAGCCAGAAGTGGGTGATTTCGGGCTAGGATGATTCTTGGTATACTTATTTTCATTGTCTGTTTTTAGTCTTATCCTTCAGAATCTTGCAGGAGTTGAGTTTCAAAATGATATTTTCGTACTTGTATTAGTTGATGACCAATCGTTTCTGCTGTTCAATATACATTTAAAACCTTTTATCAATATCAGAGATTACAATTTTAATAATCTCAAGCTTAATTGGGGCACACATGAGCTCTGTTTGATAAACCTGATTAAGATTGCCAAACATTTTGTATACATAATAATTTATTTTGTTATCTAATCTACAGAATTATTAATAAAGGTATAACAAATGACAAAAATAAACGACATGATGTACGAACACAACAATAATAACGAGTAAAGCTGATGGAGTAACTTGGATATGGGACTATTAATTGGAGCATGTGAGAGAAATGAAATGAAAATCCTTTTAAAATCGGATTGAAATTTTCGACATACCACGTGACGGAGAGTGGGTGCGTTGGACGATGGTAACGATTTTCTCAGAACACAGCTGAGACGACGTCGTGGACATGCGCACTGGAGTCTACAGCCACGTGGCTACTCAAAAAACTTTTAATTGAATTTATATATAACAAATCATAATGGGAAAGAGGATTCCTGTATTGTTCAAGGATCCGGATGGAAACATCTTGGATTCGGTCGTGGCAGGAGTTTGTGTCACAAACTCGAAAGATGGTTTTGGAATACAATGTAAGCAGATGAATCCCCGATTGCTTTAATGAAATAGTAATTAAAAACAATCAAACGATACGGGACGTTCGAGATGATACTCAATGTCTGGAATATAGTTGCAATGTCATGGATCTATCCCTCAGACATGCGCAGAACGCCGGGTAGTGCCACGTGGCAAACTCCCGTTGCATAACCTTTCCCATATTGCAGCCAAGTCTCACCAATCCAGAATTATCTCTTATCGTTGGAAAAATGTTAATTATTAAGATTCAAAACCTCAGCGTCTGTATTATCTTTCTCAGATGAGAGAACATCAATGCTACTTTTAAAATTGATTTTTTATATTCGGAAAAGTAAAAGAAATTCTTCCATACGATATGAATATCAATCACGGTATTCCTAGATTCCACAAATTTTAATATAAATAAGCAGCAGAGAATTATTATCCAACATATAACTTGTCTCATATAACAGTCCAGTGTCCCCCTTCAGTAGTATCTATTCTAATTAAGTTAATTAGAATGTTTCGCGTGTCGTGAATAATTAGCATGTCGTCGTTATAGGGGGGTAAACGAACCTCAGTTTGTTTAGCTTTTATATAATAAGTGGTTAAGACATCTATTTCAAAAATTTGTTTAGCACATTTTAAGCAATTTACACACCCAATAAGCGTAGGTGAGAATTTAAGTTATCGATAAAACATAATCATAATGTACGCAGTTTGTTAAATATTTAACGGGTTCAGATACCAGGAAATTAGCAATCTGAGAATGTCATCGGCTACGCCTACAGTATCCTATTAGTTAGTAGTAGTAGTACTATGGCATATTGCAGCCACGTTGCACTGCTGTGATGGCGCCGCACACATGCACAATTTAGACCCACACAGGTGCAAGTTCTGCAGAATGACTGCGGAATTCGCCCGCCATTTTAGACAGTAGTAAAACACAAATTTGGATACGATTTAAAATTTCTCAAAAGTGTTTAATCTGCTGTTTGGGAAATTTGATATTTTGAGTATTGAGAAAGGTGAATGCTAGTTCATCAATTATTAATGTAAGCTAAAAAAATTCAACAATGATATAGAACTTCGATATTGGCTGTAGTTTCGTGCAATTCATTCAGTGATGCGAAATGATTAGCCAACGTTTTCTTGAGCCAGTGACCTCGGACGAAATCGTACTTTGAAGTCTGAACAAAGCAATAAAGAATGTTCTCTGTGCTTGAGGAATTCTGACCACTCATTATAAAATTTACAATTATGAAAACATTTGACAAGCCGTATCATAACATAAAATTTTTACTTATCTGCATTCAATCCTTTATTTATAAACATTAACACATAATCTCCTTTAAATCTCTGTTTAAATGTTTGATGAAAATTGTATGATATAAGAACCTTTTAGAAGAATCAACGTACAACATTGTCAGAAAGCGAAAACCCGCCATAATGTAACGTGGACGCCACGAGTACGCCATGCTGCGTCGCAACCAATTCTTGAACGTAATTAAAATAAGTATTTTTGACTTTATCAAAGACACAATATTTACACTCTCGCTTTACCGCCACACGGACAGTTGTAAATCCTGACGTAATTTCCGCAAGCACCATATTATTATGAAGCCATGTGCCGAACACGTCGGCGCGCTACGGTTTGCCATATTAGAAATTCCAATGCGGACCTTATAAAACTAATAGTTTCTTGTGGCACTTTACAATATAATCCATTTATATTTGTCGAAGACTTCGCAGAACCACAAATAAGCGAACTGGATGTTGATAAGAACGCGGATTTGCTGTATATCCATATTACGGTAGCGGGATAGCGGGGTCGCATTGAGTATGCGACGGACGCGCGCGGCAGCTGCGGGGCAACTAAGGCGCGCGATGACGGGTGTGGTGCTGCGGGGGGAGGCACGGCGTGCCAGCGCGCGAAGCGCGGGGAGGGTATGGCGGCGTCTGAACCGCGTCTCTAGTTCGCTAGTAGAGGCCCGCCGTGAATTGTGCAACGTCAGCAGGCGCGTGCGTACAGCCGTACCCGACTTCGCAACAAAAACCTCGATACAACACTTGCGTCGACGATTATGCGAGCATCGAGTTTTCACACAAACTCGTTATACTATACGCCGATGTTACTTTATAATTATCGTGGGATGCGAGTAGCTTCCATTAACAGTTTTTTCGTTACTCGAGTCAAGGCTGGTGTTGTTTTTATCGCATTGATGATTGGCTAATATTGTCTTGTAAACGTGTTGCACGTTCATATGAACAGAGTTTTTTGAATTCTTCTAAGAAACTGAAGACTTGAACAATGTAATCACTCTTTGTTTACCGAATTCCGAATCTACTCCGATGACACCATAAAACAAACATTCATTTGAAAAACGAAGTGATTGTTTTCTTTTTCCAATGAATGTTTGGCTTGAAAATCCAAACATTTGCACAGCATCATTCGAGACAAGTACTTAACTACAAAAAGGTTCCCAATTACATGTTTCGATTTCAGTTTGTACTAATATTTTCATGTGTGATTTATATCGATGATCTAATGCTCAATTATAGACGAAGGAAAAAGTAAACAAAAATGCATTGGATTCAAACGTGAGATTTCGTGTTTACATGTTGAAAAATGACCTTATGTCAATGATGTAATGACGTAGAAGAGGTACTCGAGGAAGGCAAAACAAATTTACGTAATGATTTTAGAAAACATCCAAAGAAAAATAAGCATTATGCATAAAAGATCTTTGATAAGATGAATCCTTTTGATAAAGATTATCTACTTAATGCATATTGCATTAAGACAAATATAGAAAAATAAAATCAATACAATCTCAACAGCGGGAAAACATTAACACCCTTACAAATAAATTAATCGATGGTTAAAATTTAAAACTAAAATGGTTTTTAAGTCTATTGCCATCTCTATTCATTGGCATTAGGGTTTTCGCGTTCCCGGGAATTCCCGGGTACCCGGAAATTTCCGAGAACGCGTGACTGCTCAAGTGTAGCTCCAGACACAACTTTAATTTTGAAATACACGAGTAATACTATATTTTTACAAAGACATGAAAATTCCCGGGTACCCGGGAATTTCCGGGAACGCCAAAACCCTAATTGGCTTACAAATGAGAAGAACAGGTATAATTTAATCAGTGTTTAAAAACTACAATCTTTTACAAGTAGGGGGATGTCTCTTAATATTAACAACAATGATAATTATATCGACAACGATATCATAATTTTTATTATTTGATACCTGAAAGAAGATAAATAAGGTCTCTATTGCTGATCAGCTCTTAGCTTAACTTTTCGGAAGATGAGGTTTATCAAACGCGTTCCAAGCCGTAAATCTTTAACTTTTACAAATCTGCGGCAAGTTTTCTAGAAAATATTTTAATATTTCATATGCATGCAGTCCGGCCATCGCGTTTAGGCACGTATTTCCGGTCATAAAACATACTCGTGTCTACGAAGGTAGGTTGTTGCTGACCAAATCAACATAAACCTTGTAACTAGTGGAAAATTTAAGATTTAACTGAGCAATTAAAAAATATGGTATTTTAATGGTGGATCCACGTTAACCATTTTGTTTTGGAGTGATAATGGACATCATAATGCTATGGTATTTGTAGCTATGACCAAATTTTTGAACTGATGAACTTACATTATGGCTTGAAGAAGTTCCAAACAAAAGGGTTTTGTAATGTCCGTGTAAAAGTAGAAATGAATGGAGTCGACAGCGACTATAGATAACATCAATAAATATCAAGTAATTTCATATGATCAACTGATCTCAGGTTGCCTATGACAGTCGTTACGGGTAGCCAGAAGTCCGAAGGTCTGACAACCGGTCTAACCTTAGGATATCGGCATTGACCAACAACTGGATTGCAGAGATCTGCTGGCAGTCGCTCCATGTAAAATACTGGTATACTGCATCTGTTAAACTAGAAACTGACCCATACATAGTTGGGAAAAGGCAAGGCATAAGAATTGATCTCAGGTTTATTTCCATTTTCTTCTTTAGGATACTTTCATATTCTTAATCAAATTTTCTCAAAAACGTAGTATGAGAAAATGTAGCAAGCTAACTCTCACAACATAAGCGACGCTTGAAGGATAACATGGTTAACAAAAATAAAGTTATCAATTTCAGAAGAAAAGTGTTACAAAACAGGTGCAGTGTGCCACGGTGAGGTTACACAACACCACAAGAATGTTAATACAATTAGAAACGAAGATAAGAATGAGCGTGAAGGAAAATCAATGGCGGACATTTCCTGCGATTGTCGACAGACTATGGGGTTTATTGTCAATTATACCGTATCATACCTTTCATTGCGTGGTTTGGTTGCTGAGTAGCAAACTACTTTGGGATGCTAAAAGAGGCATTAAAGACAAAATACCAAGTAGATGGGAAGCGGTATCTGCACCAATAACGTCATACAATATGTCAATACATCATTTGTTTCGAGAGTCTGGAGTTACGTGGATCTACTTTTCAATGAGTAATCGAGCAGTTTTTAATGCAAAGTTTGTTAATAAGCCGGTAGATACAAGATACATTTTATTGTATTGCTCTAGATTTATATGTCTATGCAAATTTTAATGCTAAAGGTGCATTGATGCCCTTTGTATTCACACCACATTGTATTCAAAACTGCCACGATTAATGTAAAAGGCACTTTCACCGATTGTGTTGGTCTTAATCCTCAAATTCAAACACCTGCTGGGATAGTTTTGTAATATTTTTCTATTCATGGGATGATCCACTTTACATAGAAAGTCAGGTAACTGTGTTATTTAACTTTCAGGGTGGTATAACAAATTAAACATTTCGTTCGACCAATCACTGGTTGGCAAATTAGTTCCAACTCACTGACATTCTTCGTGTAAAACTATGGGCATGTTACTTGTTATCAGGGCTACAGAAGGTCGAGGCTACACGTGGAAAACTCAGTCGCTATGGTGACTAGTTATAGCAGTTGCATAGTACAATGAGAGCGATAAGGAAAATATTTTTATTGCTTTCTGCTCACACGGTTTTAGTATTGCTAATAAAACGATCTCAACGTTACTTACGAGTTTTTAAGTTTGCCAGATTTAACTAACAATTGGAAGATCAAAATCTTAATAGATTCTTAATTTATAGAGTAGGTAGCAACAAACACCAAACCAGATAAGAATGATAATATTTGCTGATATCCAAATGAACAGACAATAGCATGGCAAAGAAAAACAAATATTTAATAATACTATCAAATATCTTGACTTGTCTAATGCCATTTGCCAACCTAAATGCAGTTTGAAACAATATAACAGCGACACAAAATCATTAATTAGAGAAGCTTTGTGGAAATCCTTGCAAAGTTCTAAAACAAGTTTTTGGTCACAAACTCACAATGGTCCAATCCCAGCTTAGGTTCGTTAGTGGCGATAAAAACACCGGACAAACCAGCTTGACATAAAGCTACAAAACAAGCAAACACCAACATTAACGAAACAACTGTGTTTTCAGTATCGTACAATATAGATTTTCACACAAAAACTTGACTATTAATTTTAATATTGCTTGCTGAAGCATCGAATATTGGTTTCTCGAGTGTAAGATTTGTAAAGAATGGTAGATGAAAAGCATTGGATGCAAGATATTGCGAAGAGTTAGTTACTTGTAAACTCCTAGTGTTCTAGCCGGAGCGGAGGTGTGGTGGGCGGTGGTGCAATTCCCCGCCCACATATTTCGCCCACAGTCGGGCGCCACTGAAATATATTGTGACGTTTTACATTTGATAATGCCGACATAGTTCTGCTTGTACTATTTAAAGTGACCTCGTTTTCAATTAAACTTGTTTGCAAAGAAAATTTTCCGATGTATCGGCAGATTCCACTAAAACGCATAGATATTGTTATTTATGCGTTAACTGACCTCCTTGTGCTTTTGGTGATAAATTTATATTTTTGTATTATTCATATTATTCAGCTCCAAAATTGCGGAAATAACGTCAGTGATTCCAAGAAAGAGATTAACTCGTCAATGGAATGCATCAATATTTGAAATATGTGATCCTTATTCCTCCTTGTTCGTCCTTGGCTTCCCGCAACGTTTCACGTGTAAGGCCAGGAACGCTTATAAACAATCGCTAAAGTTATTTCGATTCATGTTTGAATATAAACATGCTTGTATCAAGAGGTTTAATTCAAACAACCACTTAGTGGATAATGTTGTTTTTGCAAAATATGACATGAGGTTATCTGATGATATAATTAAGTTTGTTCAAATAAATAATCTGATGTTTGTCAATCAATTACAAAGTTATCAATATGAATAATATTTGCAATGAAAATAACTTTGCAATAGATTAATATGAATTATCTTTAGCAGTTATTAATAAATGCTTTCTGATACTGCTTCCTTACTGATTTTTAATATAACAGCGGATGTTGCCCTGAACCTTGACACAAATGACAAAATCAACCATATCGAAGCTTAATATCCACAATATAACAAATATCTTCTTAATTAGGAAAATTGCTGGACTAGTTTTCGTGCTTCCATGTAATTTAGCTAACTCAATTCCATTATAAGTGTGGCAGTAGCAAATCAAACACGCCCAAATTAGTCTAGACATACTCTGAGAGAATTAGGGCACGAAAATCAATAGGACCAGATCCATTAGGTGTTCTACAATAAACTCGTAGTAAAAGTTTACTATTAACGCTGAAAACAATACTATTGTGAACTTGGTGTTCAAAGGCTTACACCTTTCTGTTTTCATAATAGGTTTGTGACCTAATCTTTTGTGAGGCAATCGTATTTCGTGCAGAGGAGAAAAGGTTTTATAAAAATAGTGGACAGTGCTTTTTAGATTGGAAAATATTGGAACTGGCACAACTTGAGCTGTTTTCACATAAACCACTCAAGCGGCTGTAGTGTTACTTTAAAGAGATATAAGGTTACAGGCAAGGTCGATTGCTTGAAAACTTCTAGTTGGTACACGGAAGGTTTTAGCTCGTTTTTTTGGGGAAGACGATGCAAATTGATTATGAAAAGAAGAGTTACCGGCTATTTCTGACGAGTCCTGAGAGCTTCTTAGTCTGGTTGACAATTTAAGCTAAGTTGTTCGGAATATTCATTTGGATTATTTACACTTCTTCCTCATACGCCGTTTACAAAACGACACCCAAAGTGAATAAAAAATAAATGATTTTAGAGACATACTAATATAAACACTGCTTTAAATTAGCGTTTCAGTAAGTAATAACAATAACAAATGATAACTAATCATTTACGTCAGCTACGGTAACTTTAGGTAACAAGTTACCTTTACTTGACTCTTGCTCTGTTTGTGGGGCGATAACGTGTTGATACACTTACAAGAGAGAAGTTGTTGCTGATAAACTTTCATTTTATTACAGGTCAAAGTGATATTTACTAAGTTGAAATCTTCAAAACAAGGTCTCAGTCTTTGGTGCTAGTTTGATAACAGTGGTCTTCAAATTCTGTATCGAAAATGTTTCGAATACTAAATCTGTCTAGTTGGTTTTAGTTCTAAAGTCCAACCAAGTATGAACAGCAAAAAATTGGCATACTAATCTTAATATTTACATTGTCTGTTAGGATAGTGAACTCATAAATTCACACATGACTGATCTTCAATCAGACAATAAAACGTTCGCGATTATGATTCCAATCGCTTGCATGTGTTGCATAGTAATGAACATCGAGCCTGTACTTATAGTACTCAGTAAGGCGAACGCAAAGCAGGTGCACATCTCAAAGGCCACTTGAACACAACTGCATTTGGTGTCTCGCTCGTCATTTCCGCAGGACTTCCGTAAACACTACAACGACCTCGCGTAAATGGGAAAAACGTGATTCACATCCTCGCCTACGTCATCAAGATAGAACACTACTCTATGGCTTGGCAATAAGCTGCTTATGATCAGTCTAGACGCTTCGGTCACGGTGGCCATCGAAGACTGGATACTATAATTAACTTTTTTTACATCTGTCAATTAGTTAATGCTGATGTGTTTAGTCAAACGTTCACAGTTTACACGCTGAAGCCAACGCTATTGTTATAATCTTTTTGTTATTTAGTTTAAGTACCCATTTTTTTATTGACTTCCGAAGTCATTGTTTTATCTTAAAGATATTTAGTGTGAAAAGGCTTGTCAGAATATTTGTTTAGTTCTGAAAATATTTAGCAGAAGTAGGTCATTCTCGACTTAACAATTACTCGTAATCAACTGAAGTAAAATGTTGCGCAGAGTACAGAAATTATCAAGATAAAAGAGGTGTAAGTATCTAGTAGCCAGTGATTAATGTATATGTTAAGTTTCTTCCACAAGTGCTTACTTGTGCGGCCATCAACTTTCCAATTTCCCACACACATAAATACGTGTTACAGCTCTTAACAAACTGAACGGATGTCAAGTTAGCTTAGCCGCTTATTTCGTAGGAAATACGATACAATGTTACAACAGCAGTATCCGATTTATTACTCATATTACATTTTGGCTCTTATGTTAAAGTAATAAGGATGCACAACATAATTTTGATAGTATTTCTGTCATGTGAAGCAAATTCCCAGTCACACGCAATGTTTTGCATAAAGGCATTGTTTAAGAAAATTTACACAATATAAGTTTAAATAACTCAAGTAACATGTTTTTGTGTTTCACAAGAGCAAACTGTGACATGTCATTTATCAAAAGCTGCTTACGTGAAAATATTCTAGCTCATTAGTAATGAATTTGCATAGATTAGTAATACAGACAACAGTTTAAGTACTATTCAAGTCTAATTTTGTATCCGGGACATTATTGCATGCAGACAATTCAACCATTGTTTTAATTAACTTCAGAGACAGATTGACATCAGAATTCTGATTGAGTTGACACTTGGCAGTTGTGCAATTTACAACCAGTGATATGGCATTTAACTCTAGGTGATCAAATTCATAACTATAAATAAACAACTAATAAAACTGACGCTTTCGATTATTTTTTATTAGTCACCATAAAGTTTATTCGAATGATGTAACCAGGAGAACATAGTCAAGCAGAAGTTCAAAGAACTCTGTAGTATCAATCAGCGACGGGACGTCTCGAGTGACTTCCACAGCAGCTGATTGACCTAAAAAACAACAAGCGTAGAGAATTCTAGAAAGGGACAGCTAGAGGATAGAAAAGCGCGTGAAGGGCATCACGTAGGCAAGCGACAACGAAGCAGTAGGGCAAGGTCGTCAATGGAATTTTGTTGATGATTTTGGTAATAGTACGTTGTAGTTGCGTGTGCCTTGTTTCTTAAGGAAGTAAACATGAGTAGCAATGAGCAAGGAAACAACATTACCATTTGTAATTGATGTTTTTAAACTTTCGCGATTTGTACACATTATAAAAATACAGATTCGGATCTAGTCGCGTAGAAATTTAAAAGGCACTAAATACCTTTTTATCCCAACGTTACGGGCGAACTACACCGGCCGTGGTGACGGATAGACTGAAGTTGCGAAGCAGTTGTCATCTTCGTGAAGCAAGAGTATTTTCATCTACCCTCACTCGATTTTGATTTTATTTTATTAAGTTATCGTCGGTACTTCGACACACCACACTAATTACGTCTTTACACTCGCCTAAACCGTCCCGTCTACGATAACACTTGCTGATGACCGGATTCCATGATGTTGACAATTTATATCCATCTTCCCGATTGAAATTCTTGTACTTCTTAATTTCAATCGCTTCACGTACGATTCTGGGATAATAGTGACGATCGGTGGAGAGGATTTTTGGACAGTGTAGTTCTATCCAGTGATTGGAACCGGACTCCAGAAGGTGCTCGGCTATTGCGGACTTATTGATCTGGCGGTTTTTGACTGCGGCGATATGTTCCTTGACCCGTTCTGCTATTGTTCTTTTGGTCTGCCCGATGTAAGAACTACCGCAACTGCAGTCAATCTTGTAGACGCCAGGTGTCTGAAGAGGAATAACATCCTTTGGAGTACGCAGTTGCCTTGATAATTTAGAGAGAGGACTATATACAGTCTTAATGGCGTATTTTTGTAGTTTCATACCAATTTTATTCGTCACTCCTTTTAAATATGGCATGAAAGCTGGCACTCTGTTTACCCCGGTTTTTTATCTTTCCTCTTCGGACGTCGTCCTACTGTATCCGTTTGTCTTCAATACCTCCTGAACATGAGCGAGCTTCCTGTCTAAATGTTCAACGTCGCACAGATCGTATGCTCTGTTCGTCAATGAGGTAACAACAGATTGAAGGTGACGCTGATGGTTGTGTGAATGGGCATTCAGGTACCTATCTATGTGTGTCGGTTTTAGGTATACTGTTTGTCCTAGGGTACCATCATGTCTCACCTTTACCTGCACATCGAGAAGAGCTAACGACCTGTCTGTTTCCATTTCATTTGTAATTACTTGAATTTGCTGAGGTTTGAGGTCGATGAGGTCTAGGATCGTAGATACACGTAAATAAGATTTCTAATGATATTATAGTATAGTTACATTACTTGAGTATATAAAATTTCTTTCAACAGAGTAAACGAAACCTACAGAACATTATTAGCCTCGTGGTACGACCCTTTATGTCTCCTTTCTTTCTTTTCAAATATCATTAATCATTACTCTAGTTTTTCAAAAACAATTTAATGTTCTTAAGGAAACTTATTAAATATTCTGTCAGCCAAGGAGCAATAACTTCTCAAACATTTAAATGTTAAAGGCTAAGTTTACCTTGGAACAAGTTTTCCTTTTGTGGAGTTTTCCAAACTTTCTTATTTTGGACAAGGCAAGAATTTAAGAGAAATAATTTAATAAAAAACCTAATTATTATCTTTCCAAAGTTGTTTATTCTGTTTACTGATTTCTTATCTGGTTGACAAATTGTATGATGCAAGTGGGTTACTTTATGTTTTTAGGTGATGGTCAAAAGAAGTGTAACTATTTTAATATTGTTTTGATGGCGTACGTGTGTTTGGGCAGGTTTATCAGGGTACCACAAGGAAAAAGTGTTCATAATTCACATTCCACATTGTCATAGTCGTAAACTTCTCTTAGGTTATTTTAAGTAAGCTTCCAGTCCAATTCTAACTAGCCCTCTGATTCAGAACGATTCGATTGATCAGTTGTCGAACAATCTGGTTTACTATCTCTTTTTCTCTCGTTACGAGATTCGTAGATGAAACGAGATAACAAACCGAATCGGCTGACAAATGTTTATCGAAAAGGTTCTGAATCGGGCGGGTGATGCGGCAGAATATCGGTAGTTATGTCCAGAGTGATTGCAAGGGCACTTCCGCAAATCATATAATAATGGAGATACTAATATCGTAGAATATAGTTGTCAGTCTATGAATGTCCTGTCACGGATATTAGCACGACAGTCCAAAAATAAACAATATTTGAATCTATTATCCGAAACACAATATTCGGATGAAGGTCAAACTTAAACTGATGTTCTAGCCAGTGCATCAACACGGTTAGCCAATAGTCTACAAGGCATATTAAATGTAACAGTTCCAGGGAATTACGATTTGTACGGCTTCGTTACCATCGCGTGTCTATTCATGCGTTGATTTACTCGCCGCTTTACGGTATTTAGTGCTTATTGTGTGTTTTATGTCAGCGATTGGCCTACCTGGCGACCAATGGACAGTAACGTTGTACGAGTTGTAATAAAATACTTTTTAGCTTTGTGTTTGAAAATAAAGTGTGACACAGTATTCCCCGAAATATTGAGCAGTAATGCAGAGGAGTATTGTATTGTCAATCTCGGTACATTTCATCAATTTGGCTTTTGGTCCTATGGTCTATTTGGATGATAGGCAACGGGCCTTTTACCATTTAGCATTTGGACATCAAACAGACCCTCCAACAGAAAAAAACATCATGGTTTATCCGTGTTTGTGTTTTGAGGCCACTAGAAGAATAAGACGGTTTCAATATTCAATTCAAGTTAATTTAAGCTGTATGTAACCTTTTCGCCAGATAGTTATCATGATGGAGTTCGTCTTTCATTTATTACAGACTATGAATGATGATAGTAATATTGAATTGGAAAAGTCTTGTAGGCTCACTAAAGCTTTCTCTATTCAATCATCTTCCATGATTAATTACGTGGGCAGAACCTGACTGAGCATTTTTTTTTTTTTTTTTTTTTTTAAGGCAAAAAATAATATTTTTAATAGAATAGAATAGAATAGTTTATTGAGCACTCTTCATTTTACAAATTTCTCTTAATCTAAGTGTATAGCAACGAATTTACTTATTAATAAGAGAGTACGTCGGCGACTGTACTAGTATAAACTGTGTCACAGTCGACAGCGTCTTCCACCCTGATTTTATCAATTATACAATTCATTGTTTTAAGCACATTATGGAATTTGTAGAAGCTATGTTTAGGTAACGCTGTATAAAACTAATAAAAAATAATAAAAGTAAAATTAAACAAAAGAGGTAAATAAAAGTTCAGGTGAAAACTATAAAGAAATCTAATAATTGGTACGTTACCACAGGTATGTGTGTAGTGAGGTGTGTAGCGTGGTGTGTTGTGTAGTGTGGTGGGTATGTGTAGTGTGTATGTGTGAAAGTGTGTGTATGTAGTGGGGTGGTGCATGTGTGAAAGTGTGCAATAATGTGCATGATTAGCTATTTGCAATTTCCTCTGTTTCAGTATAATCTAATCGTAGGAGCCAGCTCCGTATTATGTCTTTGCATTTGTTGATCGGCAGAGCATAGATGTTATTCACGCGGTTTGCTACGTTGTATAAGTGATTACCTATAACATAATATTGATGTCTAGCAAGTGTTGTTCTATGAGGTGTCATTGAGCAAACTCTTGTTTTGTTACGGCACAAAATCGGTGTATAGGCAATGTTTTTCTGCTTACGAAGTATGACAGATAGTATAAAAAGCTGTCTGACAGTTAGTACAGGACACTCACTATATAGAAGATCAGTGCTGTACCTTCGGGGTCGACCAAGCATGACTTTTAATATAGCCCTTTGTGCACGCTCTAGGGGAAGCAAGATAGTCTTGCCAATCCCGCCTCAAACAACAACGCAGTACTGCAGCAAACTCTGAGCAAGCGCATAATAGACACACAGTAAAGTTTCGTGATCAGCAGAATTCCTGAGCTTTCTGAAAGTAGGCATTAATTTTCTTGTGCGGGCAGTTAACTGGTCTATATGTGATGTCCAATTTAGGGAGCTATCAATAATGAGGCCCAGATATTTTATATTGGTAGCACGAGTTAGTTTAGGACATATACAACTTTCTGGGAGGCTACAGGTATGTGCTCTAACTACGAACTCTGATGGCGGCTGGGTATTAGTACGGTGAGCGAAAGTAATAAATTTTGTCTTATCAATATTTAGTGTCAAAAGATTATCATTAAGCCAAGCCATTACCTCTTCAAGCGCATGCTCTGTGTAGTGGTGAGCCTCTTTCCAATCCCTTCCATGCACAATCAAAGCAGTGTCATCAGCGTATGTAATAATGTTACAATTTGGTAGTGACTTTAAACACAAGCTGTTGATGTACAATAAAAAGAGAGTGGGTCCAAGAACGCTGCCTTGCGGCACGCCAAATGAGAGAGTCGCTTGTGAGCTAGTGTAGTTATCTATTCTAACGTACTGGGTTCGGTTCGAGAGGTAGGAGCGAAAAATCTCATGTGCAATCCCGCGAATGCCAATCGCTTCCATTTTTGAGAGCAGTATGGGAACAGAAACAGTATCGAAGGCCTTTGACAGATCAAGAAACACACCTATGACCTTCTTTTTGGTATCAAGGTTTCGAGCTATAATCTCTGTAAGTAATAGAGTTGCATCTTCTGTTGATTTACCTTTCATAAAGCCAAATTGGTTTTCTGCAATGATATTATTGTGTTGAAAAAATTTTGTTAGTCTAAAGTTTAAGACTTTCTCTAGGATTTTAGAAGTTACGCTCAGTACCGATATCGGTCTATAGTTTCCAACACTGCCTCTGTCGCCACTCTTATGGACAGGATGCACCAATGCCCTCTTTAAAATATCTGGAAAGACACCAGTAGTCAGGCATAGGTTACACATATGTGTGAGCGGAGGAATCAGACTGTTCTTCGCACTTTTGATCACCAATGTTGGTATGTTGTCAACGCCAGTTGCGGAGTCATTTTTTAGGTTAGCAATAATAGATTCTATTTCTTCACAGTCAGTTTCAAACAGTACCATGGAGTCTCTAGGTGACTGAGATAAACAACATCTATTTGATGAGTTTGGTAGATTCTCATCCTGTTTACTCAATATTGCATTTGCAAGTGATTCACCGATTCCTGCAAAATATTCATTGACTAAGTTAATTGACACGCATGGATCTTGAGAGACAGTCAGTAACTCACTGGGAGGGGGTGAAGTTTGCTTGAGGTTGGCTATTTTTTTAATCGTATTCCACATACCCTTTGGATTATTTTTATTCTTGTGAAATTCGGCTTTTTCATAATTTATTTTTAATTTTTTTAACAAATTGTTACAAAAATTGCGGTATCTTGTGTAGGAGACTTGAGTTATTGCATTTTTTGGATCAAGATTTGCTTTTTTGTGCAATTTGTCCCTATGCCTAATGCATCGTACCAAGCCCGGAGTTAGCCATGGCTTAATGGTTCGCTGACGATGTGGTATAGTTACAGGAATAGAATGCGCAATGATGGCCAGCGAAATGATGTTAGTTAAAATGGTTGCAGAATCATTGGCATTCGTAGCAGAATAGACAGAACTAAAGTCTGTATCTGAAAGTGTTAGGACTAAAGATGGATAATCAATCTTTAGAAAAGTAGTCTTCAAGATGTGTCTTTTTAGTTTGCAATCAAGACAAAAAACTAGTGGCGCGTGGTCGGTTATAAATGAATCTAGTACATATGTAGCTGTGTATCTGTCGGATCTTAGCATTACGTGATCGATACAGCTAGTTTTACGTGTAGGGAAGACATGGGCAGGTAGAAAACCGTGATATGCCATCTGGTCCAAGTAGTTACCACAGTTAGTGTCATTACTGCTCGGGGAGATGTTTATATTAATGTCTCCAATCAGAACTACCGATTTAACAGACTTCAGTGATGTAAGACACAGATCGAGACTCTCACAGAATCGATTGATATGTCGGTAAGATGGAGAGCGGTACACAGCCACGACAGCGTATTCGTTTTCAGATTGCAAAATAAGACAGTTGGCATCTAACATCAACGGTTTTGTTACGCAGTGTTTTATTATAGATTTAATATATATAAGAACGCCGTCATTTTGGTTAAGATAGTCTGAAGAGTAAGACGTGTAGCCGGAAATTTCAGGCGCAGTCGGACATTTACTCAACCAACATTCTGTTAGTATGAGGATGTCACATTGTATACAAATTCTTTCAAGCAAAACGACAAGGTTATCAAAATTACAAGCTACGCTACGAATGTTAGTGTGCATTACAGTTAAGGCTGTTCGGGACAAATCAATATGATTTACTAGAGTTTCAGGGGAGCAGATCCTAGACTCAGATACTTGAACTGAATCAATTTCGCTCGATATGTTATCCAAGAACAACATTTTTAAATAAAAGTTCTAGAATGCGTATCTTAAATTCATGCAAGAGTTTTGTTTTTATAGTTAGATTGGTTTTGATACAAATTAGTACAGGTTTTGTGTTAGAGGAAAATTTGCGATGTTTTTTCTGTGAGTATATTTGTATTTGTAGTTCTATAACTTGTGATTGTGTGTGTAAATTATGTACAGTGAAAGAAATGTAGTGACTAATAGTTTGGTGTAATTGTGTTTGCGGTAACATGTGTATATCATTTTTTAACCTAAGATTAAAACAATACGAGTAATTTGAACTTACTAACAACATGCAGTAGATAAAAGATAAGAACCATACAATATTTCTCAGTCAAAGTTCAGCTTCGGGATGCAACTTATCCAAATCGTAGTCCTAAATCCAAATCCATTAGAAATCAACTATGCGTATTTTAAAGTGATCAAAAGTTTTTTATTGTCATATACTACTCAACGGAAAGTTTTGATAGACATAATGTTTGGAAAAATAATAGTACTTATAAATTTTTTAGCATTACCATTTTTACTGGCAAAGAAACAAAGACGGACAGAACGACTGGTCGTAAAGCAGAATCAAAGTATCGAGAAAATAAAAGATAGAAACCTCGTCAGCTCTTTACTATTGCTCTTCGGGGTGTCGTTGAAACTTTATTGGTGGCCATATCCTTTTGTTGCTAAGCACCTAATAACAACGCCGAGAATTTATGGATTTGTTTGAGCTACCGGAGACTGGCGCCCGGCGCTGGCCTTAAGAATTTAAGCCCAACATTTGTCCAAATAATCGCGAATTGGAACATGAATCATGATACAGCAAAAAAATAAATTGTGTTATTATCGGGAGTGAATACGAGAATGAACAAATGAATTTATACACACGTATTACGCACTGCAGCTGGGATCAACAAATAAATTGTTAAACGAGGCTCGCCGTTATGCCAATTACCTTCCATTGTGGTGATGTAACTTACTAGAAAACATTATTTATTCAACTGTGAGAAGCCCAATACACACCCGTATAAATTGGCCGTATTTTGTAATAAAATTAACATTTAAACACATAATATCAATAGTAGGTATTATTCCTTCACAAACTAGTTAGTGAATGCATTCAAGCTCCATCAAGGTTTATAACTGTTTAAAAACATTAATAAAACGCAGAACTCAAAGTCCATGCCAGACGCCCAAAAAAGGAAAAACAAATCCGTTAAACTTTTTTTGACGACAAAAAAGTGTCTACTTTATTTAATATGGGAATAACACCCAAAAAAACCTTTTAAAGTTTCAAACTCGGTAGACAGCCACCCTTTTAAAGAGGGTTCGCCGTTGGGTACACGCCGACGTCATAAAACCGTCGGGCCGTCCAAAATGGCGGCGAACGTGACCTTGAATAGTACTACGGGGATGGGGACTGTCTGGATCAGATTAAAATTGTATCGATTTTACGCATGTGTTGCTTACTGGAACTTTCACCCCACAGTTCCACCTTATAGAGGTGTCTGACAGTTCATAATAACTGTTTTTGAAGTCTGGTAATTTGATTGATTTTATAATGACTACGTTATAAAATCAATCCAATTACCATACCGCTGCAGACTGCTCGCCGAAGTTTTAAGTTAATTTCGTAACAGGTCCCAAGTCTGTTCCCTGTGAGACGCCAAGCGTCTTTGCTCTGATTGCCGATACTGACCATTCTATATCATGGCATACAGAAGTCATAGACGTATGTTGTAATAATTGATGTTGTGCTAAGATAGATTCGTTACTAATTTAACCAGTTGTCTTTCTATGTAAACGTAGAAATGACCATGAAAGCAGTCTCTAGCTTCATTAAAATCAAGGTTTAGTAAATCTCTAGTACAACTGTGATTTTCATGATTTCTAAGAATGTTTATCAGATATTTTATCGCGTATTGAGGGTCATTGCTGTGTGTAAATAGATAATACCAATCAGCGGGCATATCAAGATTACGAGAAGATCATATTATTATTGTTAGCACTGATATAAAGACACTTCAAATAGATTGATTGAATAAAGAAAGAATACTTCAATGACAGTCACGTAACCCCAATTACTGGCATTAACTTCGACAAAACTTAATTAGCAGTACTTAATTATTACATAAAGGTCGTACAAAATATTTCGAATGCCTTAACGTTATTAGATTAGGCAGGTTTCTCTACATTACAGCAATTAACATACTTATGAGATTTCATAACTTTAGATGTTTGTTTTGTTCCGAGTAAAATGTTATTAAGGATTATTGATTTAATTACGTATTTAAGCATAGATAACATATTGATAAATTGATGATAGAAGTTTATGTAATACGTATGTAACGAAGGTAAACAAGGTGGCAAATAGAGAGCAGATATAAATAAGGTAGAGGTCTGAAAGCACTGACATTCAGCCGCATCTGGTCAGTCTAAAAGCTGACCCTAACATGCTTGGTAAAAAGGCTAGTAGGAAGATGGGCGTAAGTTTGAAAGCGTTCCTTTTAGTATATCTACATTTATGAAAAGCGTTTAAAACTATACTTAGTTCAACAATCCAGTTGATTGACGAATTGTGAATAATTAGATGTAATAATAAATCGTTATTAAGTCTTTACCATTCATTAGATTAAGAACTAACGTAAGAGCAAGGTCGGAACAAACTTCCACCTTAGACCAATAAAAAAGTTTTATTGGTCTGAGACTTCCACCTCATAAAAAAAGAAATCGAGGATCACAAAACAACATTAGAGAAACAAGTCCACCTGCTGCTGAAAAAAAAACCCAAGGGCAGGGATTCCTTTTTTACTCTATGACTCACCACAAAGACTGTGTCGGAACTGTGGGCTTACCTGAAAAAAAAAACAACGATACAATAAGCGATAAGGGTTGGCCTTGCGTTCGTAGTACGACTCAATCTGGATTTCATTGAGTTAGAACCAAATGTAATCGAATGTCAGTCTCAGTTTATTGGGGAAGGCGTATCGTTTTTGGTAGCAGATAAGTGATTTTTTTCAGAGTGATGTAGAAGTATGTAAGATTTTATTGCCATTTATGATCTGTTACTGTATTTTTTTTTTTGTGAGTGTATTCTGTTTGGTGAGGTTTATCCTAGGAGTACTGTCGTGCTATATTTACGCCCGATTTTCAAGCCATGTGAACATTAGATTGGAATAAGTCACACCATACTCCCGTGGGTGCCACAGGGAGGAATGAGAAAGGTTTTATGATGGACAATTATTATTTGACCATTTACTTTGGTCACCAAGAGCCCTAGACCGATAAAATTAGACGAAATATTGTTATATTCGTTTAATGGTGCGGTTGTATGGTCAAGTTATTATAGTTTTATATAGTATAGTATAGTTAGTATAGTATAGTTTTTTTTAGTTATTATAGTTATTTTATGGCGCCAATAGTTATAACCAAAGTATAAGTATAAAATTTCAAAATTCAAAATGAAGCTAAATAGTTACACATAAATTACTTATATGAGTTCATTCACATACCTGAGCTAGTAATTAACATAAGCTACAGTGCCAGAAACAACAGTCTTACCGTTAAATCAGACTTAAATTATGCAAAGTCTGAAGGAATTAGTTTTACATTTTACATTGAGCATTAGACTTACCATTAGCTAAAGTATAACTGAGAAAATACATTGGAAAATCATTGTACATTTTAACTGTATAATCCGTATTAGATCTATGCAGTCATATTTTCACTTGTGGAAAATAAATACCTACAGTCTGACATGGATCTAAATGAATTTGGTGAAATAGAGATACACGTGAAATGTACTGGATTTGACAAGTTTGACATCTTCCTACGCAAGCAGGCAGCGCCGCCATCTACGTTCATTTGGAACCATATCGGACTACAATGATTCATCACAATACAATTGACACAATTGAATCAGCTGTCTGCCAAATATATAAATTGTCAATTAAACGACTTCAAATTCCACTTGTTAAAAATATTTTTCAGGGCAGAAGAAACATTTGGTATCAGAATTATTGGCCAAGGCAACAATTCGAATGTAAAAATATTTAAGCCTGCAAAACCGACTTTCTTTAACCGGATCCGATTTTAAACACCACTAAATTTAATCCCGTGTAGGGACAAGAATATAAAATTTCCTCACCGCACGCTGGGAATAGATGCGTGTAGTAAAATTAAACAAAACCCAGAACGCTATGGTAGGATCCATACAGTCCACCTGGCTAGCTACCACCCTCATATTAAAGTCCGGCGCCAAGCATTTTACTGTGGTCATTCATGTGTAACTGAGAGCCAGAGGGGTATAGGGGAACCCCTCTTTATCTCAGTTACTTGGATTCATATATGCTTCATCTTAGACCCTGTCAGCGCTTACCATCAGGTGCGACTAGGGTCAAACGTGACAAAATTTGATAATTAAAAAGAAACTTGCGGAATATAAGTAAGCCTAAAGAAGCCTTAAGCCGTAATCACAGTTGGCATCCTGTTGATAGCTTTAATCCCTTAATCAACTGTAACGACAGCGACGCCTACGATAAGTGATATGGTGGTCCTATTCGCATCCCAGATGAGACCACACGGTAGGTTGTCGAACAGGTTAAGGTACGTTACCTACTAATTAACAATTGTAAATCTTGGTCGATTAATTGAGCGTAATTAGAATTGAAATCTTCTAGATTTCTGGAGTGACCAGCGATTAATGATGGAAATGTTAATTCAAAAAATAAAGAAGTAAAGAAAAGCTCCGAAAATACAAGTAACGTTATGTACACCCAAAATTGGGTCAATTGTGTAATATAGAAAGAACTTTTTATAAAACGCACGTCATCACGCGTGGGCATTAAAGTTAATAAATAAATTTAAAAAAGGTCGTCGCACTTTCTGCGAGCGATAAACAAGGCTCCATTTAGAATTCAAGGTTGTATATTGCGAACATATTGAAAATAATATGAAAACGTGATGATTTAAAATGTCCTTGTCCCTTGTTTACGCGTCCAATATAAAGGTAGTGTATATTTAATTACATGAATCGTTTATAAACAGCTGTTTAACATTAAAATACAAATGTTCGTGGCGTGGGTCACGTAGACGGGATATTTTTAATCAGTGAGGAAAGAATCGGTCTTCCTACGAGAAGGTCTTTATCTCGACCAAGAGATTTCGTCAGATGAACTGGACCACAACATGGTCCTCTGCGCTAATATCTAGCAACTTACTGCGACTATCGTATAAGGAAGTAGAGTTGTGTAATAGAAGGTATTAGGAAACCTGAAATGTGGGCGACTCTCCCAAAATCATATTTCACACGATGGATTTCATGAACAGGTAAAAAAAGCAACTAACCACGAATCCTAGTTGAATAAAGAATTGTAAAAGAAATGCACGTGAGTAAACCGTAATTAATCATAAATATGAATGTGTCTCACGAAAGTTATAATACAAGAATAAAGAATTTTTGACTTTTAACTTTTTGGCCCCTAACCAACGACTTTTACGTGAAAGCGTGACAAACAAATAATCTTTCACATTTATAATATTACTAGCTTTCGCCCACAGCTTCGCTTGCGTGAAATTTTGAACCCGTTAAGTGACGATTTTCCATACAAACTTTCATCCCCTATTTAACTCCCTTAAGGGTTGAATTTCGAAAAATCCCTTCTTATTGGATGCCTACGTTACAAAAGGAACCTACTGTCAAAATTTCGACTTTCTAACCCCCGCGGTTTAGGCTGTGCGTTGATAGATCAATCAAGCAGCTTCTCCTTTTATATGTATAGATTAGGAATTACCTACGATTAAATAGTTATCTGCTAGGTTAAACATAATGCTTAGCCCTGCAGTGGGCGATAAGGAGCCGATGATGAAGTATTTTTGCACCTTCAAAATATTTAGTTTAGTTCAAATAGGGCCCCAATTTTATTTTTGCCCTGGGGCCCTTGGTTATAAGCTACGCCACTGGCTGCCAGATTGCCTTTTAAGGTCTTCACTGTATTCGAGTCTGTACAGTAAATATTGGGTTTTATTTCTTCAACAAGATATTGAATAACTAACAGACGGAATTCACGCGATTTCGTTTCAGAATTTCACTTATTCAGCGGCTGTCGGAAATTTGCCAAGTGTGCGAGTGAATACTTCAGAGAGAACTGCTAAAAATTCAATTTACTTTCAAATAAAAATTGCTGCTGTAATAGTCTGTCAAAGTGAAACATCAAAGAGGTAGTAGATGTCTGGCATTTCGTTTGAAACCATAGCCACAGTTTAAAGTCAACTGTCAAGAATGTCAAGATCAATCGTAACTTCGTAAGTGTGGCTCGTGCTCAATAATTATTGTTTTGTTTTTTGTTGTTGTGCTTATTGTCTTAAACATAGCATTGCAACCAGGTTTATTGGTAAATAGTATGGCTGGCTCATCAATGAGCGAAACGTTTGTAGTTGAATATGTAATGGCAACTAGCATCTACCAGTTCAATAATTATGTAGAACTGGTGCATGAAAAGAGCCTCCACGAGTGATAATACTTAAGTACGTCCGGCGTACTTTGGACAGTCAGCCCCGCTACCAACCTTGCTGACTGGGTAATCTTTTCATAACAGCATGAGCTGTTTTTTATAGCTCTTGCTTTTTTTATAGCTCTTGCTGACACGAGAGAAGAAGAAGATAATTGTTTTAAAAGACCTTTAGTAGACTGCGATGAAAGAGCGAAATTAAAGCTATGTATTCATTGATAAACATTTGTTTATAAATATTGTATCAGAAACAAGTATTACTGAAACATTGACACTTCGCTGCTTAAATTCAAAGGGGCCACAAATCAAAATAACTGAAAATCCTTTTTATTGCAAAAATCGTATCAATTCTGTTTATATTTTTATATGCGAAAAAGACACCCAGTATTTTCGCATTAATAATAGTCCAAACACACTACTGCCCTCTTTGCATTTTTACACTTTGGTGGCTAATTTCAGGTCAAAGCAGCCATTTTGTCAGTTGTGACCTGCGATTCTGCGTGACCACACGTATTCTTTGTAAAAAAGGGCCACATTTCCAAAAACATCTCAGTTTCATTTAAATTTTTTATTAAATAAAATTTATATTAATATTAAAAAGTGCCACATTTTGGAATACGACCGTATTGAATTTAAAATACATGTAAGTATAACATTATTTCATCAGCAAAAGTGCCGTGTTTTGTAATGCGTTCGTTTTGAATTTAAATGAAATGAGTTTTATTATTATTTTACGAAAAAAAAAGTGCAGTATTTGGAATGCTGCTGTTTTGCACATAAGATTAAGGTGAATATGATAGTTTTTATTGCAACAAATATGCATTATTTGTTGAGGTTGTTTTTAGGTTTTATAATTAAATCAAAATTTATAATAATTAGAGTTTAAATAAAATTATTAACATATGCTTAAAGCTTAATACTAAATATTTGACAAGGCGCCTGGCCGAATAAACCGAATATTCGACCAAACTATTGCTAAAATTAGTTTCTAAGTTTTCGATAATTGTGTTGCCGCGTAATCACGTTGTTATAAGCATGTATTTTGTCCGTCAAATATTCTGCTAACAACATTGTTTCTTAATTTATAGATGTGCAGCTTAAAGAAAAATGTCTGGTAAGATTAGAAAAAGAGAAAGACGAGGAAAGTGTAGGCAAAAACTTTGTAGTCACAGTCTATGATTTACAAGCGGTAATGCCTTGTCCACAAGGTGAAGTATCAAGCTTCTATTACGTCCCAAAGCTGAATCTTTTGAATTTTACTATTACTGAGCTTGGTACTAAAAACACTACGTGTTTTGTGTGGCACGAAGGAGAAGGAGGCCGCGGCGCTAACGAAATAGGTTCATGCGTACTTATGTACATAAAGAGTTTGCACGATAAAACAAGTGAAGATTTTGACGTTGTTTTTTATAGCGACAATTGCTGTGGTCAACAGAAAAATAAACTTAAGTTGGCAATGTATCAGCACGCCATAAATGAGTTTCCGAAAAAGAGCATAACTCATACATTTTTAATTAAGGGGCATACCCAGAATGAGGGGGATGCCGTTCACTCCGTCATTCAGAGGAATATCACAAGAGCATTAAAATCTTCGCCAATTTATGTACCTGACCAGTACATAACTTTGATTAAAACCGCAAAGAAGACAGGAACACCTTTTACTGTAAAGGAACTCACACATGAGAATTTTATGAATTTGAAATCTCTGGCTGTTGGCAACTACACCACCAATGAAGATGGAGACAAGGTGAAATGGGCAGATCTTAAAGTCATTAAAACTGATCAAGAGCATAAGAACATGTTTTTATATAAGACTTCTTACGAAGACGCAGAGTATGCCCAAGTAACTACATTAAAAAGAAGGCAAAATGCACCTGGAACTGTTCCGCGAACTACGAGTATAAAAAAACTATGCCAATAAGTTACAAGTTGCTGAAGCGAAAAAACAGGGCATTTTAAACCTGATTTAAAAGAATGTGATCCCAAAGTATTACGAAACTTTTTTATGCTAATCTTTAATATGATCATAGTTTTAAATGATAATTAAGTAAGTATACTTATTTAACCAGGGTATTTCTAAGACTGATTGATACAGACTGATTTTAGTAGAAGAATAATTTAAAGTGTTAGTTAACGTTAAAAGTTTTGCTTAAGAGAGATTACTGTGATGTCTTTTACTCTGTTCAACGAAACATGAGTCCTGACCATCAAAAACCGTGAAATAGCTATATTAATTGTTTTGTTTTTTTTTTAATTGTTTAAAGGTTGATTTTATAGAATGTTATTGCAAGGTATTGCTATCATTTAGTTATAATTGCGTATTCTTAACACATTGCACTAAACAATGATGAAAAACATCTAATAAAACTTGTTTTTACTATGATTTGTGGCTTTTTATTAATTACATTCATAAACATTATGGTTATTTTTTATAAGCAAAAGGGACTTATGTGATGTTTTACTTAACTGGGTAAAATTTACAGGAAATATGAAATTATAGACGAATAGAGGCTTAAAATATACATCCGATGATATGTAACACATAGGTATAGAACATATATTTTTTTAATAAAATAACAAATACCACGGCCAAAACTTTGATGAGCTCTCCTGTAAAAAAATGACTTTTAGACTTATGGCCCCTTTGAATTTAAGCAGCGACTTGTTGCCGTAAACACTTCTCACAGTTTTTGATGGCAAAAGATCCGAAACATAGCTTTTTGAAAAATTTACGCTGCGTTTCAGAAAGTCGTGCAATCCGTAACTAATCACAAGTATATATTCTGCAGCTTGTATTTGAAACATTGTTTACAAGTGAATAAATAGCGGACTTGGAAAACTCTAAATCCACGAATGAGGATTCATAGACGCCTCAGATCTTCAGTGTGTGTACGGTGTCTCTCGACTGACGACAATAGCCCACCTATCTTGCTCTGCATGCCCTGTCACCTACACACTTAAGGATCTAACGCTAGCGTCAGTAAACGCAGTTCGCGTTGCTGAATTTTGGGCAAAACAAACTTGAGTTTATTATTTCCTTTTGCTATCGACACACTAAGAAAAAGAACAGCCTTGACAACCCATCGTTGTATAGAAGACCCTGAACTATAAAACAGATCAACAAAATACAGCTTATCTGTCAAATAATGCGTCACTCAGAACCTTTGACAATGAGTCTTAACTTTGACTTATCGTATTATTACAATTAAAATAGCACAACTCTCAGCTATCAAATAAGTTATGTAATTAAAGTAAGAATTAGCAAAACAATATAAGACATGCCCTTCAAAGCGCGAAGGTCGTGCGTGTTTATGTATAAACAGAAGATAAAATTTGATATGCCTTATCTACTTATTTGCAGAATAATTTCGCCGCCAACTCCGTCATATGGTGTGCAAATATTTTTGTAGAAAAAGGGTCTCGGTTCTCGATTTAATATTACCTTTGAAATCTTAATATTCAACGCGTATACGAAACGCGGCGAGTGACAGTAAAGTTATCACAAACTTTAATAACTTGTTTATAGCGGAGTTACGGTAACAGACCGGTTAACTAAAAATAACTTGAGACTTAATCGCAAACAACATCTCGATGCTTACGCGCACGGTTTTAATCGAAATGTTAGCAACAGCGATGCAATGATTAATGAAATATTTAGACTTATAGATTATGCGAATGCTATGCAATCATGAAAGAATGATGAATAGATCGGATGCTACGCAGTTGAGGTCTGCTTGTTTGATTAACGTATAGTATAACTGAGATGATCGGCTTTCAAAACAATGTCCAAAGAATGAAGCAACAATCAATAACACTTTTTTGTTTTCAAAATTTGTTGTAATGAAATCATCAGCACGCATGCATGCAAGGCATTCAAATATTAGGTACGCAATGAACGATTGCAATAGTTCATTCTAATGCATTCGATGAAAGAGATGAATCATAACTAAGTTGTTTGATGCCAGTGATGTAATCATTCCAAAAACAGGCTCGTTTACTTGCTAAACTAGGTCAAACTTAATATAAAATGCTTACAAAGCGAGTGCCATATTTGTACACAAGTTGACAAATCTGGCGATAGCTTCAATTTGACGAAGGACTTGGCGCCTGACCAAATATTTCAACAGAAAAACTGTTTTACCTGTTTTTTTAATGAGATTTCAATAATTATGTGTCTGAAAAGTAAGGGGATTGGATAATAATAAATAACAATATTTTTTAGCACTTTAAAATGCTTGGTGTATGGAAAAACACGATTGGCGACGCGACGAGACTCGACAAAAATAGCTTGCATCAGTACGATACGGCATTTTGATATGGCCGTGCGGCGCATGCGTCTGGGCGGGGTGCAAGTGCAGGAGATTTATTGAAAACAATCCAAAAGCATCCATCAAATTGAAGGGTAGGTATCGACGCAAAAATAAAAGACGATGTGAAATCTTCACGTCGCTATATGAAAACTATTCAAGAGATGCTAGATTGAATATAAATTCAAGATATACAACGTTATTTTTACTTTATGCGAAAACCGAGACACCCCAACAAGATTTTCATCAGAAATGCCTGAATATGTGTTTTTTTTTAGTAAATCTCCAAGTTACACCTTAGTTTATGTCGCGTTAAGTTCGCTAAAAAAGTGTGAAATGCCTGAGATGTGCTATGCAGGAGTTGTCTAATACACGGAAACTGACCGAGCGGAACATTTCAAGCCTCAAGGTGTCTATTCCCGTCAATTGTTATGGGTAGAAACCTACTGAAACAAACTTTAAATTTATGAAAAAAAAAAAAAAAATGTGGTGTAAAAAATATGTCAATCGATTCTCCTAGTGATTCTGAACAAACTAGCTTCAGGTTTCGCATATACTAAAACTAACCTTGTAAATCTTAGGAGAAAAACTTCTAATAAATCGTAAATAGAAGCTTGTTACTGGGACCACTTATGCTGACTTGCGTGATATCATTTAACCTGGGCTAAAGGCCAAAACGATAACCCAAGGCTAACCAAATAAATCCCTGTCGGCGGCCATTCAAACTTCACTAGGCCAGGCTAACTAAACCTGTGAGCCCGAGGTATCTTACAAATACCTCGAAACAGACAAAAACGGCTTCTACAACACATAAAAAAAAACTACAACAAAATGGTGCTCATCTACATTAATATTGATCTATTTACGACACAGTAAAGTTTTATTTACGCAATAGGTATCAGACCGCGATCCGCCATTCCCTTACACCTCGAATCTCGACTCACGCGCATGCATGCTGAGTCAAGGCCAGGCGTGCATCTGCGGGCCTGCGTGCACGCACCGAGGCCATCCCAATATATTATTTGTGTACAAAAAAGTTTTATTACACTCGGGGAGATGAGACGAAGCTCGTTTTAAAACTCAAGACTTAACCTCAACATATGATTGTTATGAGCCCAACAACGTCAATTTATGGACACCAGTTTGCTAGAGGGCACTCTTTGCATGTTTTTAAATAACATGCGGCGTCTTTTATTTGTAAACTGAATAGCCAGTTGTTATTAAACCTTGATATCGCTGTTACTTTACAGAGAGACTGTTACGGAATACTGAACAATACAGATACAAACTTACTTGCAGAGCGGAAGCTCGTACAGAACTCTCTTTATTGATGACGTGTCTGGTACACAATAGTCTTTTTTTTCATGATGCACGATGTGCTAAGTATGTTCTGTACAACGGATACGCTAGTCTTGTGATGCACAATGCACGTGAGCTATTTGCATACTACGTGTAAATACTCGTAAATAGCAATCGTGACTGGGAGGCGTGATGCCGATGTGAATACAAGATAAACATACTAACAGGTAAGTTGTTAATCGTTTAATTGTATTAGGTGTCGGCTTAAACGTTAACAAGACAGTTGCTAGGTACATGTGTGTGAATGCGGTTATCCTCGATCAAGGGATAGAAGTAGACTCCGTACGGAACTATCACCAGTTCTAAGTGTTATTAAGTAAAGAGGTCAGCAACATGCCGTGCTAGGAACACGACCCCGGAATTAATAACTTATATTTATAAATAAGCTTGTCACTATCAAGACTTATGGTTATTAAATTATGAACGATTAGTTTTACTGCTTAGAATGTTTTGCTTTTTGAAGCGTACGTTGATGACGTTATGATAAAATTTGAATTTCGATGTAACTGTGATAAAAACATGTTAATGTGTCAACTTACACAATAGAATAGAATATACTTTATTGTACGCCAAAATTGTAACACAGTTCTTATACAGTAAAAATAATAGGTAAAGAAACTTTGTAGGATATTCTTCGAATTCGACACAGTAAAATGTTGACGGGAACATTATTTGAAACGAAAGTTTAAAATAAGCTATCGTTTAGACACAGATAATGTTGATAATGTCCAGTATTACTCTTAATAAAATATGGAATTACAATTGAAGCATGAAATAGGCAATTCTGTAAGCGATCTGATGGAAATCTATGGACATTACGCTCAATCAAATGGTGCGATCAGGCGTGCAGTGGACTTTGACCTGGCACAAGTCAGGAAAAAATATTGTACCGCAGACAATAAATTGGCTCCGCAAAAAAAAAAACAGTAAGTAGTTATTTTTCGTAAACATTATCCTTTTCCTGTCAGGTAATTTATATGAATCGACAAAAATATACATGGAATGTTTACATGTTCGCCATTTGACGTAGGCAAAGACAATAAGAAGAAGACAAAGGCCCAATGAGGGTCACGGTCGTCGGTAGTGAACCAGTGAGGGGGAGATTGGGTGGTGTTCACCAACATTAATTCTCTGGTTTAACAACCGTTTACCTAAGAATCTAGTATATTTTTCGAATAAACGGTGGGTTAACCAGAGCATTATGGCATTAGGGGAGAAGGATTCAATTCTTTTGTTGCCTGTATATTTCAACTAAAATTTGAAATCACAACAGAACTTATGTAGGTACCACCATTGTGCTGTGTGCACTAAAGTATTAAATAAATAAACTTAGTTCATTCAACGTGAATTTTGGTGACACTTGAAACCCTGTGTCAAACTGCGGACAAAGAATGTAGCACACTGAATTTGATATTCGACGTTAAGCCAGACGAACCTAGCTTTTATTCGTTTTCAAAACTATTTCTGTACAATGCATGTTTTTGAAATACAAAAGAAACCAATGCTTTTTAAATAGCGCACTGAAATCTACACCAACTTTCACACTTCTCAAAGTCACAACTGGTTTCCAAAATTGTGCGCTTCAAAATTGTAAACAAAACCTGCTTTGTCGGCATTAAGTTAATATGCTTCTTTGATGTGTTTATCTTTCATTATTTTAATTGTACTTTGTAGTTAATGCATACAATTAAATACTCGATTACACTCGTACTTTTTATCTCACTGCGGCTTTTTAAGAGCTAAATATATGCTGAAGGTTGCACACATTAAAACCCGACTGTCACAGTAAAACTTTATTTAGTTTGAACGCATCAGTTGAATCATACAATCCCTGTAAGCTCAGGACAAAAATAGATCCAATAAATGCACAAGGGGATCGTGGCCATAGGCAATTGACGCAGGCGACGAAAGTACAGAACTGAGTCAGTCGTTAGGAGTTTAATCTGTATAACTGCGGGTTACGGCTTGCTCATAAATTATGACAAATTCATAACATTGACAATCGCAATTGACGGTCTCGTGTCCTCGTAAGAACTTGTTGGTTGAGTTAGAAAATAGACTGAGGGTGGGGGCGGTTCAACGCACTCTCAGGAACTGCGGTAGCATATTTTAAATAGTAACCACCGCAACATGGTGTTTATAAACGTTGTTTTGTTAGCTGATTGCTTCATTCTCGTTGAGATTTACGGAATAGATAAAACAATGCAACTTTCATGCTAATTAGCTTTAAGTTATGTGCAGTAGATGGCTGGAGTTAAAGTGAATTCAATGACCAATTAGGTCGAATTGTTTAACTTTAAAGTAGTTGGTTTAAAGTGAGATATCTTACATAAATTCTAGATTTGAAAGATACTGTTGTAGTGAATTCACAAAAGCGATAGCATCTACCTAATGTTAACTGAAATTTGATTTCAGAAAGACGCCCAAACCGCCAGGAGAACATTGTGAATGCCGTATTATTTCACAATTAACTAAAACAACATAACAAATTATTCCAGACAGCAAACTGCTAATAACTTACAATAGTTGTTTTAATTAAACATTGTTGCCAAACACTTCGTTGCAACCAGTTTACAACACAAAATGAGATTTTATTGGCTTTCGATTTCAACAAGAATATTGGTGTATAGAACTGATTTGCGAAGTACAGATACACTTTATCCTATAATTAACATTTGAGTGCCAAAACCGGTAAATTAATAAAACAGGAATGTTAATACGTTAAAGTTCTTATTTAATGACTCAATGAGAACGATGAAACAGTATCCTCGTAATTATAAAACGATGATTACACTACAGCCCGAGTACTACTAACGAGATTTGATAAGATCTCATTGAGAATTCTTTCAAGCTGTTTGAAGACAAGTAATAACCAAGAATGCAGTAATAACGTCATGAGAATCTTTTACGAATGGTTGCTGGTTTTTGCATTAAATGATAATTGAAAATGCTAGCATACGGATAAAAGATACAGAAAATATTCCACGTCCTGCAATTTCATTGCCAATTATGCATCCAAATTGCTGTTTTATCTTATCCATAACGACTACACACGTTATGAATATACAAATTAATTGCAGGGTTACTAACCGACATTGTTTTGCGTTGTGTCTACCTGTGTGTACAATATACTAACATTGAGTAATACACTAGAGATAGAGACTAACAAACATCTCTCTGTGTTTCCATTTCAAAAACAATTCCAATTTACTAGTGTTCTGTTCGCTTCGGAACAAAAATATTGATGTTGCTAGTATATTCTAAACGCAGAATAAATTACACACAGATAAATACGATCCGGCGTTTAAAAAAATGACCAAATGTAAATTGTTGTTCAACGATTGTTCAAATTGGAGCGATTTTCCGAACATAAATCTCATAATGCTTCATTTTACGCTACGCAGTTATAGATAGTGCTGGAATTTATTACTAGATCATTTCACGGCTGTGATTGCGGTCTCTAGAATGATCTAGATGGTCCCTAATCATATTCCATAATAGCTGCCGGGGTTTAAGACTCGAAAACTATAAAGAACGATGAAGACAGTAAATTTAATGGCGTTTATAGAGGTCTGTGTTTAAATATTAGAATACAAGTTATCTGAAAATATCTCAAGGGTACAATTTAACTGATCAGCGAAATACGATAGTTGATCAGGACAAAAAACCTTTCGGTCAGCGATGCATGATCAGCGAAAAACACTATTTGATCAACGATGCATGATCAGCGGAATTGATCAGCGATGTATGATCAGCAGTGATCGTAAAAGGGTGAGCTAATTTACCTAAACTTCAAAGAACAGAGACAAAAACTGGAGACTTCCTTACAACATTTTTTTTTCGGGAGAATTTTCTCGGATATTGTCTTTCATGTGTTTTCAAAAAATAAAAGACAATCTCCTTTTTTGAAAACAATAAACAATCTCTTTTTTAAAAACAATGAAAAACGTGTCATATGGTTTTGTGATAATTTTGAGAAACAAAAATAGGAAACGAATGTAATTGTTTTCTGTACTATTAACATTAATATTAAATGTACTTTAGTGATGTCGCGAAACCTGGAAAAATTTTCACGAAAAAAATGTTGTCGTAAGGAAGTCTCCAGTTTTTGTCTCTTTTCTTTGAAGTTTAGGTAAATTAGCTCACCTTTTTCCGATCACTGATGATCAGCAAAGAGGTTTTTTACAATAAGTTTTATGCGTGTTTAAAAAAAACCACTAAGTGCATTTGCATTTCTAACCCCTCATAACGGAGCTCCTGATTTTTATCGCTAACCAAATATTGATTCAGCTGATCAAATATTAATTTCACTGATCAATCAATTAGTTCCCATATCTCAATATAATTTGTGTGAAAAGCTACAGCAGCTTCGTAAACTAAACCAAATACAGATATTATATTAATGCGTATTCCGTCACTTCATAATTCGCTATAAACGCCTAATAAAATCGAGTAGCAAACAGAAGTCCGTGTGCAACTTAAATACTATAAAATGATCGTAAACAGTTTCCAAGCATCACATTCAACGGAGTCTCTTGACTCGTTTAGTAAGTGTTAATGTAATTCGCTGTCAATATCAGAAATGTTTTTATTTACAGAAGCCTTAAATATCTCGTTTATGAGGAACTAGAGGTTGCTCGCGGCTAGGGTTACCATCCGTCCGGATTTATCCAGACATGTCCGGATTTTCAGCCTTCCATCCGGACTTTGCCCGGCTTTTCAATTTGTCCGGATTTTTGACACAGATAATTTTTTTTTACATGAATGATATATTTTCGCATTGAATTACTTAAAAATAAAACACAAGTATTAAATGAGTCTCCAATATTTTTAAACTACATAAAACTAGTTAATCAGTTTTATCTCAACTTAAAAAATCAATTACCTATTTAATTTTGTGACTAGGTATAATGTCTGGACTTTTTTTTAAATGTCCGGACGTTTTGAAAAACGTCCAGCTTTGTGTCAGTTATTTTCAAATTTCGAAATGGTAACCCCACTCGCGGCTTCGTCCGCGTGTATGTCGTTTATCGCGTATTCCGTATTTTTCGGGATAAAAGTAGCCTATGTCCTTTTCCATGTTCCAGACTATCTCTATACCAAGTTTCATCAAAATCGCTTCTGAGGTTTAGGTGTGAAAGCGTCACAGACAGAGTTACTTTCGCATTTATAATATTAGTAGGGATTAGGTATTAGGGCTCTCTGCTCTCGATAATGCCTTAGTCGTTTCATTAAAAAGAGCATTAGCATTTTGTTATTTATAACAGACACGGATGCCCAATTATAACCCCTTTAATCTTGTCCTCTGGCTTCACTAAGTCGTAGCCAACCTTGAATTTATTTTTAACGTGACTTTTGTACCTTTCTGAATTACAGGGTATAAAACTTGATGCATATAAACTGCAAGGTTCTCCTTGCATAATATGATAGTGTTATCTATCTACAAGCCAAATTGTCTTGGTACTTGCACTTGACAAGTATGATATACAATTTGTCCTTGGATAATGTGGACAGACGAAAATGGGAGAGAGTAGACTATAATGTATCGCCAAAAAATGCAAAAAGAAACTAAAAAAACTCGCATTTTTAGTTTTTTTGTTATAAAAAATTGTAAGTTTTTATTAATTGCGTGTATTTCATTTAAATAAAAACGATAATGATGGCTAGAAATTGATGTTGCATTTGCATAGCCAATCAAAAGCAAACGCTTGAAGGGATTGACGTTCAAAAAGAACGAATTAATTCTAGTCTATTATGAATAATGAGTTTTGAGTTTGAGATTGAAACCTTAAAAAAGACATCAAGTAAAAAAAAATTGCAAAAAAAAATAGTGATTTTTTCATATTTTTTTTTTCATTTTTTTTCTGTTAATTCTGCTCAAGTTTCATCCATTTTGTCTGTGCACATTATCTATGGACATGGACAGACTGTATATCATCCTTGTACAAATACCAAGCCAAATTTGCTTTTAGTTAAGTTAGATTTATCAAAGAAAGCCATTGTAACGGAAAAGGGGGTTGTTACTAATACAAATTTAAATATTTGGTCCTCACGTTTTAAATCAACAAAACTAACACCAAGAATGTATTGCACCACGCAATTACAGCACAGAGGATCAAGAAAGCACTTCTCAGATAAGTCTAACTGCAGTATATAATTTGATACTAACGTGATCTATCTTTACACCGTGTGAGCACGGTAATTAGGTAATGCAAGCCGTGGAATTACCAAGCGACTAGAAAGAACACGCTCATACTACTTGGAGTCTCAGCGTCAACTAGATCGTGGATTAGTACGAGTAAAATTAACATTCCTGATAAATTGAAAAGAAAATTTTACTTCTCCGAAGAACATGAGATTTCTCTGAACGAAAGCAAACTGGTCAGACTGTTTCTTAATACTTAGCTGGTGTACAAACAATACAACGTTAGTTGGAAAGGGGGTACTAATCCGCGGGCCACTAAAGTATCACTGATGACGGTTGAAGTTGAAAGCAAGTGTAAAAATTTCAAAATTCGATAATTTTTACGGTTAGAGTAAAACGGGACCCTATTACTAAGACTCCGCTGTCCGTCTGTCACCAGGCTGTATCTCATGAACCGTAATAGTTATTTATACCTACAGTTGAAATTTTCTCAGATGATGTATTGTATTTCTGTTGCCGCTATAACAACAAATACTAAAAAACAGAATAAAATAAATATTTAAGGGGGCTCCCATACAACAAACGTGATTTGTTTGCCGTTATATAGATGATGGTAAGGACGGAACCCTTCGTGCGCGAGTCCGACTCGCACTTGGCCGGTTTTTTATTTTAGTTTTTTCAAAAATTCTTCGTCCCCGCTTTAGTTACGAATTTAGAAAACGGAGCTTCCAATCTGTGACCATAAATATGTAAACACAGCTAATCATAGCTGAGGATACTTATATTTTAGCGTATTTTTATGAAATCTTTGAACAGCAATTTCTCTTAAACTATAGACTTTTGGGGAAAGTTGTTAAACAAAAGTTATTCATTTTTATGGGTACTTTAACACCCTTTCCGTCTAACCTTGTATACTGCCGTGTTAAACGCAAAAGCGGTATCTCAGGGAAAGCTAATTTCGAAAAAATTTAAGTTTTGTAAATATAGTTTCCTTATCCTCTTAGTGATTTGAAAACTTTTTTGTGTTGTGTGAGAATGTTTTTAATAAGATACCGCTATTTAACTTAGTTCATTGGATGCGTACTTTTTTAGCTATTCGATGCCATAAGAATCAACTTTAGGTTTTTTTTTGAGATACTGCTTCTGAGCTTTTAGCACTGCATTATAGTTGTAGCAAGTGATAAATCAATTGAATGGGTTTTAGTGGCGTACACATTCGGAATTACCGCGCAAAACCCTGTGGTTTATATTCCAAAGTTCACATAAGGTGTACTGGAAACTGTATACGTTCTGGGCTTTGCTTTAACGAATGACAGCAAACAACTATTACGCAGTGACTTTGTCGTATTCATGATACCGATACCAGCCAGTTGGAAACGAATACGACTGTCAATCCAATCAGTTTTATCGAAATATAGATCAATTTTATTAAACAAGCATATCAGTTTCATTGGTGTTGTAATAAAACTTGTAATGGCAGCTTGAGGCAGAGTATAGGAAAATTTTCAATCTAATATTTTTATATTACTTAATATAACTTTCGTGAGACACATTCATATCTATGATTAGTTACAGTTTACTCACGTGAGTTTTTCGGGATTGCTCGACTAGTTTCGGACCCGAACTAAAAATGCAGGTGAGTAAACCGTAAATAATCATAATCTAATATTTTGTTAGGTTTTGCATCTGAATTGCAATATTTGCCGTAGACCGTATGCTTATGCTTTAATGGTTTCTTCGCCATTTTTATTTCAGATCTAATTTCCACTGCCTCAGTCACTGTTCTGTTGATTTTTTAAAGGTCAAACATTTTCTTTTCTTTAGTCAATAACCATACAGCATCGCGTGACCCATTCGATTTCCATTTACAGAATTTCTTTAGCTTAAGAGCGGTTACGCACTGCATCCAATCCGGATCCGTGAAAATACGGATATAAAAACACGGACCGAATTCGGATATTGCTTTTCGCACTGCATCCGATCTGAATTCGCGAAAATACGGATCTAGAGTCTAAAAATCTAGGACCGAATTCGGATATTCCTTACGCACTAATCCGATCTCTGATCCAAATCCAAGCAATTCAGGGCCATCTTTAGCATTATGTTCGATTTGAATCCGAGGCAATGCGAAAGCGTTCAAACAGTACTACGGCTACTTCGGTCCGTCAATATTTCTTCCGAATTATAGACTCACGGATGACGGACAGAAATCGGATGACGGAAGTCGGATGTAGTGCGTAAACCACCATACAAATAGTTCTATGACTACTTCGGAACGTATTTTCACGGATTCGGATCGGAAGCAGTGCGCAACCGCTCTAACTGTCGTCAATGTCATTATCGACTCCCTCAAGGACTTATTGATAAAAACCATTTTAAAAATACGTATCATACATGTCCAGTATTGTCTTATATGATATCGAAACTTCCGTGAACAGTTATCGTAACAATCTCGGGTTATGCACTGATCACGCGATACGAACGTTTATCGGCCACTCGGCGCTCATGCAACCATGTGTTCCTATTAATTATTGCGATAGTAGACATTGTAACGTAAGTGCTTTAGCCAGTAAGTTAACGACATGACAAGTTTTTTTTAGAGCACTTTTGTGCAACGAATTTGCAATAAAATTTACAAAAGCCAGTCGTCAGTGTGCGACAGTCATTTTGTGACAAAAACAGACAACACTGCCACGGTAATGACACTGCGAAAGTCACAATATTAATTGAAATGAAAAAGATTTATATCATAAAAGAGTTCATTTGTAATGATTACTAATGATAATTAAAAACAATATTGCGTTCAGCGTACAGGTTGCGCTCTTTTTAAATAGTTTTTTCACTCTCTTGTAAAGTAGCCATTTTTGAGTTCCGTTTTATTTATTTATTTAGTTTTAGAACTTCACTGACGCAATGTACTTCGCTGTTAGCTAACTTGAAAGTACACGACACGATAATAAAATCCTCGTTTCAGAGAGTCTACTCCCTAAGCACGAAGTCCGTGGTTTCGGCCTTAGTTACAAGCGTTTCCTACGCCCTATCACCTACGGACATACGATTATTTCGGGGCCCGAACTAAGAATGAATGACAACACGATTTTACAGTTGTCCCTACTACAAATGTGTTTTTGCCCGTCCGAAAAGTTGAACTTGACACTTGTTTTGTGCACTCCTACGTTTCGGGCTACTTTCGGACGGGCGACTAACTTCGTTGACGGACTTAGGGAGTAGGCCCCCAGAAGACTTTTCATAGCTTTCAATGGGTGACCGTTAGTTACACATCGAGACCCCACCGTGCCTCGGAGAGCACGTTAAACCGTAGGGTGTCATACGAATACCTATGACAGTTGTTACGGGTAGTCAGAAGACTGAAAGTCTGATAACCGGTCCAACTTTAGGATATCGGCATAGCTTAGTAACTGGGTTGCGCAGGTCTGATGGCAGTCGCTCCGTGTAAAATACTGGTATTCAGCCGCATCTAGCTAGTTAGGCTGGAAGTTGACCCTAACATAGTTGACAAAGGCTAGGCAGATCATTTTCATACCCTTCTATCTATTTTATTTAGCCCACATCTATGCACTATTAGAAGGCAAATTCATCTAACAAAATTGCTGCCAAATCGCAAAAACTACAACCATCTGTCAGTTTTAGTTAACGAAAACACTCAAAATGTATGGTTTTGTTTTTATTTTCAAACATTTTGTCAGTTTTTAGGGTTCCGTAACCAAAGGGTAAAACGGGACCCTATTACTACTAAGGCTCCGCTGTCCGTCCGTCCGTCTGTCACCAAGCTGTATCTCATGAACCATGATAGTTAGACAGTTGGAATTTTCACAGATGATGTATTTCTGTTGCCGCTATAACAAGAAATACTAAAAAACAGAATAAAATAAATATTTAAGGGGGCTCCCATACAACAAACGTGATTTTTTTGCCGTTTTCATAGATAATGGTACGGAACCCTTCGTGCGGGAGTCCGACTCGCACTTGGCCGGTTTTGTAAATGAAAACTGTCTGAATGAACGTTTCAGCTTCGGTTCAGTAGCGATTGATCAACGTGTATGTTAGCAGCTCTATAACGTTACCTACTCTTTCCGACCCTGAAGCTGTCCGCCTGTTGTTTATCCTTAACCAATAAAAATAAATACATTTTACAAAAACAACAGATAATACAACACGTCCACAGACAAACAATGTCGAGGATGAATTTTACTCTCGTTTCAAAGGAAAGCGTAATGAAAAGTAATACAATCTGCTTCAATAACATTCACTATATTCACAGAACTGAGGAATAGGGGGTATAGTAGTCAGTGGAGCATTAAGGGGGTTGCGTGGGGTGGGGGAATCCAGACGTCCTTAATTTGCGCCCTTGTCCTCGTCTACGTAACGCCAACGCAGATGCTGTGGATATAGCGTGGGTTTAGGATGGCTCCTTTGAGCTGAAAGTCGGATATTAATATATCCCTTTCGCTTAATGAGTTCCTATTCAGGGTTTAATATGTTGAATAGATATTAAATTACATAGGTATGTTCGTTCGGAATGTTAGGATCTGTGCGTGCTTTTTCGTTATTAGTTTTTTATGCTTCGGTAGCTTTTTGGCTCGTAATAGGCATGTTGACAGCATCAATAAATTGCAAATCTAATTAGTCCGCTAGTAAGAGTTTTGAAAAATAATGGACACGTATTTTTTCTTTTGTTAAATCTATGAATATTTGGAAAGATAAAACGCACCAAAACTCGAGAGTGGGGGCTTGTGACGTCAGAAGCAAGTAAAAATTGTACTTGCTTGTGACGTTTTGCCAATTTTAAAAGTGTCGTATCTTCGTCAATTTTGGTTTACGTAACAAAAGAAAAAATACGGGTCAAATATTTTTTGATAATCTAACCGACGGACTAATTAGATTTTTTCAGTCAAATACCCTATTGAGTTAGGTTTAGGGAATGCCTGTTTTGTTATTTTTTAATAAGGAAACTGCCGTGCAAATGTCCTAAGATATCCTGAGCGGCAGCAGACAGCTATGAGTTGATAAACGAGTGGATTGTAGTGAGTTACCGTCAGCTTATTACAATGAAATCCATAAATGTGATACTCTCATGGTCCTAATAGTGTGTTGATTATAATCTTTATGTATACAAGGTTAGTCGGAAAGGGGGTACTAATCCGAAAGGGTGTAAAAGTACATTTAATAATGAATAACGTTTATACAGAATGGGTAAAAAATTGTGGATCAAACGAAATAGGGCGATAGTTGGGGTTATTTGCAGTATTTTTTAGTCATGGACGTACAAAAAAGATCGGACAGATTTTCGCTAACAAAAAACTGTGTCACTCAGAGTCAGTCAGTTTGCTGTACGTACAGGCTGGCACGCACACATTCACAAAATGTCAGTCATTACACGCGTAAACGTCAACAGAGTCGGGACAAAAAGCAGCAAAAAAAATTAAAATATAGCATGTCTTGTGTGGTGAAATGGTGTAAAAACCGTAGTGATCGGAAGAAAAAAATCCAGGAATCACGTTTCATAGGTCAATGAATAATTCAATCACTTAATTCCCAATTGTATACAATAAAATCAATGTATTCACCAGAAGAAAAGAATCCGTCACAAGGCCAGTGTTGTCAATATTCACGTGTGCAAATTACCCTAAATATGGGAAATTTATAGTTTTTTGTTCAATTCAATTTATTTATTACTAGGTATTTTATTTATATATTTTTTTACTAGATTTCCTAAAGAAAATGAAGTATGGAGAAATGATTGGATTAAAAAAATGAGAAATTGTAACGGTGAAAACGATTGAATTCCAAACAAATACAGTGTCATTTGTAGTCTACATTTTGAAGCTAACGAGCTATATAATGCAACTAAAGGAGGACTCCGGTGTGTTGTTACATATGCTACTGCATGTTAGCTTAGATTGTTAATTTACGTTTTGAGGTACTCCTCAAAACGTTAATTAACAATCTAAGCTAACATGGCATTTATTTTGCAGATATTTTCATAGGGAGATTTGGTTCTTACCATTAACCTTTTCAAATGGCACGGTATAATTCTGCCGACATTTCCAAGAAATTTGTCTGCTAACCTGTATTTGTCTTAAAATAAAATGATATAAAATGGGTAAATTTGGCTAACATGACAACCCTAAATTCATTCACACTTAGATAGTCGCCGCCATTACGGGACACAGTTTTGTCTTAGCGGGAGTTCCGTCCGATCTTTTTTGTACGTCCATGTTTTTAGTAGTATTTTTTTTTAACAGCAGGTTTTTAATTTTACAAATATTTTTTCGTGAGACTTAAAATATATTGAAAAAAGTGCTAATACTCATAATTTATGGCATAAAATATGCAAGCAAAATTAAGCGTATAAGTCATAAAAGCACTTTCGAGCAACTAAACACTATTGATTGTTTTAAAATAGGTGCTCATTTTACTCTAAATGCCTATTTTTTTTATTTTTTTTTAAATTTTGATATTTTCTTAAAAACACTCAAACTGTCATAACTTTTAAGGAGATCAAGTAAGTGTAAGCCACATATATATTTTTTACTGTAAATAACCCCACCTATCGCCCTGTTTCGTTTGATCCACGATTTTTGGCCCACCCTGTATAATCGTTGGTGCGGCTGTTAGTGATCGTGTAACTTCTGAATGACTTGACCGGTAGAGGTCATATTGTATTTGTTTTGTCGAGAAGATGGTTCTTCGTGCTAGAATCTGATAGGTAGTGCTATAGTCAAATTATTTACAGCAGCTAGTTACAGGTTAATAATTTTAATTCAAACTTTATTAACTTGTGCATAAGCCCCTCACTCGTGAATGACGGAACATGTTTATTCTGGGACCTACCCAGACTACCCACCCACCAATTCGGAACCGAATTTTCAATAAGCAGCTGTCGATCGATTCAGTTTGTTTTCTCGTTCCGTCTACGATTCTCGTAACGAGAAAAAAATCGATAGCTTACCGAATCGTTCGACAACAGACTAATCGAATCGTTGTGAATCAGAGGGCTAATCTCCTAGTTTTAGTATGGTTTTAGTATGCATGAAAAGAGCCTCCACGACTGACGATACTTAAGTACGTCCGGCGCACCCTGGGCAGTCAGCCCCGCTACCAACCTTGCTGACTGGGTAATCTTTTCACCACGGCATGAGCTATTCTCATATAGCTCGGCAGGGCCGGCCCGACCATATAGGCGAAGTAGTTGACGGCCTAGGGCGCTCGACTAGGAGGGCGGCATGGCGAGGGTACGGTACAGGCGACTCAGCGCCAGCACGCGCAAGTTACGCGAAAGGAGAATGAGCGTTTTGTCCCCAGTGCTGTATCATGTTGTGGTATATGCCATTTTAAAGGTCATGATAATAACTTTATTTTATTGTACGACACCAACAGTCAGGCATGTGCAGGGAAGGAGCTACGAATCTTTTTATTTTTTCTTAAAAAAAAAGATATATTTAGATACTATACTTACCTTTCTTACAGTAACTGTAACATTTCTTGACAGTTCTATGGATGCAAAAATTAGGCGATTAAAAATTCTTCTACAGTTACTTACATTTACTAAAAGAAAAATATTCATGGTTCTTTCCCTGCATATTGACTATTGGTGTCATACAATAAAATAAAGCTATTATTACGTTCTTTAAAATGACGTATATCATAACTTGATACAGCACTGGGGACACAGCCCATACAAAAGCACCCATTCCCCATTTTGTTTCAATGGCCACCATTTCAGTTATTCGCCTAGGGTGCCAAGTTTGTTCGGGCTGGCGGTGGGTCTTAGAAACTTTCTTATGTTTAGCAAGTACAGACTCAACCAGTTTGTTCATTATCAAAACGTAATTTGTCATTTTACGCAAATGGCTGCCGCGCCGCCTACACATAATAATCAGGCTATTGCTATGACTTCAAATAATTGTACAACTGCCTCGTTGATCTAGTGCAGAGGTTCCCAAAGTGGTCTAAGTGGAACCCCAGGGGTCCACGGGAGACTCAACGGGGGTCTACGTTGGCTTGACAAAAAGATCTAATCTTCACATTTTATATGGTAATATGGTAGAAATGTAGCTGCAGGGGGTCCACCGGAACCAGCAAAATTTTGAAAATGGTCTATGAGAAAAAAAGTCTGGGAACCGCTGATCTAGTGGTTGCAAGCGCGACTGCTGAGCGTGAGGTCCTGGGGTCGATCCCTAGGGCGGGCAGAGTGTTATTGGGTTTTTCCGTGTGGGATTTCTCAGTAGCAGCCCGGAGTCTGGATTTGTGCCCGGTTGATGGCACTAAGTTCGTCCTCTATTACAGGGGACTTAAACATAACGGCGCGGCGAAATGAGAGTGTACTATATGGTATCTCTACACCAGTGCGCTTTCATGTTCATCTTGCGCTTTCGTCTGACGCATGCCTGCAGCGCCATAGCGCACGCAATAGCGCATGCAATAGCGCATGCCCTAATACTAGTTCGACAAAAGCGCATGCCCTACCGCACGCTAATCTGTCTTATGACAATCAATATTGCATGTGCTTGACGCAAGAGGAATTGAAAGTTGAAAGCGCAAGATGAACATGAAAGCGCACGGGTGTAGACATACCAATACACCTCTGCCCAACCTTTGTGTTATGTTTAAATAATACTAGATTCAAGATCACCTCTATAACACTCACAAACAATTGATTGGATGGTCTATTCATGACTGAGGGCTAAACTACACGAACCTACAAATGGATGCCTTGGAAGTCAACGTACTAGGTAAAGTATAAACTTATTTTTAAATTGAAGTGTTATTTATATATTTATACTTTTATGCACTATAGTGGTACATAAGACGGACTTAGTGCCATAAGGCATTCTCTACCAGTCAACCCTATGTTTAAAAAGAAAAGCATCGAAAAGGATACTTACAGGAAAAAGAAATGAGTTGATAATTTTGAACTGAATATACTACGAATTCATAAGATAAATATAAATTACATAAAATACAATACAAATAACAAAATACATATGTGGATATAATATGTATTTAAAAATATAATTTAATAGTTATTTTACAATGAATAAACGAAAGATATAGATAAAACGAAATATATAGATATTATTATTACATTATATGTAAGTAGGTACCTATATCAAATACAAAACCAAAGTAATTGTTTTTTTTATACAGGGCGTCCCACGACTTTGCCACATAAAGGGGAAGTACCTTAAATACTGTAGATAGAAAAAAATGTTGAATGAAGACTTCATTTTTATTTTAAAAACAATACGAACTGCATTCAAAGAATTTTAAATAATCACCTGTCTGAACTGGGAATCGAACCCGCTGAATGTGAAAATAAAAAAAACTGTAATTTTATTGTACTAATCGAAAGGCTCGATCAGATACATTCGTTTCTTCCAATTAACATGGCATCTAAAATAAAAGGAACACCATGAAATTTAACATTTAACTTAAAATTTTGTTCAGAATAATGAATAGGTAGCATTCTCTCTGACTATGTCGTGCTTATATCAACTGACTTTATGTACTACTTTCTGCTTTATTACTATTTCGAAGTATTATTTCAAATATTCACTATGAAAAAATAAATGAATCAACGGTAAGCGAGATTATTAAAAGAGTTACAATTTGTCTACAATAGGAAGGGACACATTTTGAGCATTAAATTCTTTGTAAGTTGCACGGTTAAACGTGTCATATTATTTTAAATAAATGTTATATTTCATGGTGTTCCTTTTATTTTAGATGCTATGTTAATTAGAAGAATTAAATGTATCTGATCGAGCCTTTCGATTAGTACAATAAAATTAGTTTTTTTTATTTTCACATTTAGCGGCTTCGATTCCCGGTTCAGACAGGTGATTATTTAAAATTCTTTGAATGCAGTTCGTATTGTTATTAAAATAAAAATGAAGTCTTCATTCAGTATTTTTTTTATCTACAGTATTTAAGGTACTTCCCCTCCATGTGGCAAAGTCGTGGGACGCCCTGTATATTAATTTATGAAAACATAATGCAATTATGACGAACACTAAATTAGATGATTATGTTAACATTATTATGAATTGTTTCAAAAATCCCAAAAAAAAACACCAAAAATGTTACTTACATCACTTGGCTTCCAAGTTAACTAAATAAATGAATACTAAAAACAAAGTTAACAAATATATTATAATATGATGTAATTTCAGAATAAATGACTAAGTAACAGGTTTTACTATTAATTAGGCCCGTAGGTATACCAATTAAAAATACATTAGATCAGAAGCAGAAAAATATTTAAACACCAATAAAATATAACAAGTAGCGCCATCTGGAGAATAATTGAACAACTATCTGAGAGTAATATTGGTTCAGCAGTTCAGCTTTATCAAAAAGGTCAGCATGGTCAGGTGCAATGTCCAAGAGGCCAGACACTTAAAACTACAATGTTTTTTATAGTCTTGTTGGGGCCCAAATACACGTCCGATACTTGCCTCCGATAGTCGGTTCCGATAGTCTGATCAGGCTATCTGAAGGCCTCCGCGTCATACATTTGTTTGAACATGAATTACACGTACTTACGATCAGACTATCGGATCGGATGTCAAAATCGTAAGCATCGTCCGGGCGTCGTCGTCGTCCAGAAAAAATCGGACAGGAGAATCGTACGTGTATTTCATGAATCCGATCAGATAGTCGGATCCGGCTCCTGGAAGCAACTATATACGTGTAATTTGACCCTTAGATACCTAGCTAGGCTACCTGCTATAGTTTTGTTCACTAAAAATGAAATTGATTTAATTTTCTACAAGGTAGGTAGGGAGGGTATCTTTCTGTGTACTAAAAGCACCTCCGATCAAGTATTGTAATTATAGACTTTTCCCTTAAGACTATTAAGCTCCAAATCCACTGGCAAGTTTCACCGTGCAACTTATTGCACTTAGTTCGTAAAACTTCCCCGTGTGGAGACAGCTTAGAATATAAAACTTCCTCACTGTACGGTGGGAATAGACACATTGTAAGATTCAACAAAACCTCTTATTATTATAACAAAAAGAGACGGGGCTATTTTAAAACCAGGGTTTTTCTTAGACCATCTTTTGTAGTAAGGTGGAGCATGTTTGGTGGTAGGATCCAGTTCCGTCTTTACCATAAGGGCACGTGGGGCACGGGCCCCTGGCCTGACGGGGGCCCCGAAATGCCGAAACCTAGTGCCTTTGTATTTTTCATCTAACAAATCAATTTAAAATAACACATTGGTTTCTTAGTTCAATGCATCATTAACAAGGCATATAGATAGCCAGGATTGCTTCAGCAAAAGTTTGCTTAGCAGAAGTTTCCTTTATTTTGAGACAAAGTACTGCCAACTTCAGACTTTAAACTTTTTCACAAGTTGGCGCCAATCTAATAACCAATAAAGTCACGCAACAAAAAGTACATTCTGAAGTTTTCATTTACGTTTGTCTGGCATTCTAAAGGGGCCCCTAAACTCTGTTTACCCAAGGGCCCCTACATTGCCTGAGACGGCCCTTGTAGGATCTATACGGTCTGCCTGGTTAACTACCCTCGCATAAAAGTCAAGCCAAGAAGTTTACTATCTTCTCTCGTGTGTATTTGAGAGCCAGTAGGGTACAAGGGAATCTCTCTACATATATCTCTGTTACTTGGATTTGTGTGCTCTATCTTAGACCCTGTCTGCTATTACCATCAGGTGCGACTCAGGTCAAAAATGACCAAGTCTAATTATAAAAAAACAAATGAAAAAATACAGAAGTCGACTTGCTGCTGGTGTGTCTACAGGTTGAAAGTGGGTTGCACAAGTCAACTTGAGAAGTAAAAGTTGCTATTAGATTTAGTGCTTTAGATATTTATTTTATTTTTTATTTTATTTATTTGGTTCACCAACAATTGTATACACTGGTATAAGCAAATAAAACAGAAGCAACAAATCAGAATAAAGTGTAACAATCACTTACAGGTAAACTCTGCATGCACAAAAAACGTTGTCGTAACCATTGATATATTAAAAAATTTTAATATATCAATGGTCGTAACATACAAAAAAAAAATGAAATATAGAGACTATTATCAAAATTGCTCTGAATCTAACTTAATAAACAAATTAAACTAAATAAAACTAGGTACTTAGTTCACCCATCCAGCCAGATAATGCAGGGCCAAGAAACTCAGTGTTCGGGGAGATACTTATAAAAACTGGCTTTCAATTTGCCTAAATATATTGATATGGGGCGGTCCATTAATCACATGATGTTTTTTTAGCATTTTTTAACCCCCCTTGGTGATACGTGGTGAGGTTTAAGACTACCCCTCCTCCCCCACCCAAAATCACGTGTATTTTTTGGTACTACAAAGAATCTTAATTTTTTTAGAATATTATCTTTAAATACAGGTATAAAGTAATAAAGTATAATCTAATTTTATTCTAAAATTAAGGACCATGATAAAAATGTCTAGACAGAAAGGTTGCAGGTTGTTTTTGACTGGCATACAAATTTTCGCTTTCCGGTTTAGAAATCGCGCGTTTGACGAAAAAATAAATACACGTGATATCTTACTACACCCCCCTCCCCCTTGTGATATTTCGTGATTTTTGCCAAACCCTCTGCCCCCCCTTTCGAGCCTCACGTGATTAATGGACGGCCCCTATACTACATGTAACACAAATGTGTGGTCATATTTAAGAGGGTTGTTAACTCTTGCGCGGAGTGGCTTCCACGGAAGACGCGCAACCTTTTTTGGCTCGTATTTAGTTTGTACTTTATGAGGAGCTCGTGGCTAAATAATTACAGCCGCATAGACCGATCTTTCGGGTTAGGCCACGCTTGCCGAGGTTGGTCTGCGGATGGGTGACCATTTACCATAGCGAGTTTCCTCCGTGCCTCGGAAAGCACGTAAAGCCGTTGGTCCCGGCTGTCATTTGTAGATCTATGACAGTCGTTACTGTTGGTCAGAAGCCAGAAAGTCTGACAACCAGTCTTACCAAGAGTATTGTATTACCCAGTTACTGGGTTGTGGAGGTCTGATAGGCAGTCGCTCCATGTAAAATACTGATATTCAGCTGCATCCGGTTCGACTGGAAGCCGACCCCAACATAGTTGGGAAAAGGCTAGGCAGATGATGATTTAGTTTGTACTTTATGCAATTGACATAAAGTTCATTATGCTATGTACAATTTCGTCGCTTCCATTTCACTGTGTAAATTGAGCCTTATTCAGAGCAACACTTGACAGGTAAAACAAAAAAAATCGGCCAAATATTTTCGACTCTTCATGTGATTTGACCCGATCAGCTGATGCAGTTTGCGTGGTGTAGAATAGAAATTAGTGTTTTTTTATTTGGCCTATTATTTATTAAATACGACCACGCATTTCTGATACATATTGTAGAACTCCTAAAGAGGAAGTCTAAATAATATGCAAAATACGCGCTTAGACATGGAGTTGCAGACACCAGCCCGTTATACCTTATAAGGCTAAATAATATATTCTACATACTTAACTATTAGCTACTTCCAATTTTCATATCATTAAGTACTATTTGTCTCTTTCTTACGCCCTAGTTATACACCCATGTATAATTTTACTTTGTTGGAGCTATATCTTAGCAATTGACGACACGTTTGGTGCAGTGGCTAAGCGATTGGCTTCTGCGCTACGGATCGTGGGTTTGATTCCCACACGGAACAAAAATTTGTATGGTCTACAGATGGTTGTTTCGGGTCTGAGCTTTGTGTATGTAAACGCGCCCACGATACAAGAGAAATCTTAGTGTGGGGCAATGTTAAGTATTTATAACAAAAAAAAAAACTTATTTTTATTTTTTCTCTTTAACATTTACAAGCTTATGTATGAGAAACATACTTTATTTGTTTATAAACTAGAGTATGAACAAGCTGCATATTAAGCATAGTGATAATTTATGCATAAAAAATATTGGCACAGGTGACACTGTGATGATGCAATAATATGAATAGAATTTAAAGTTCAAGAACAAAATTCAAATGAACATTATACTTTTTTTAGTATTAAATTAAAGCAATTCTGATATCTTTTTGTAAAATCATGATACATTTTACACGAGAAGAGCAGAGGATGTTGAAAATGCATCAGATTTAGAATTACCGGTGTTCAGTTAGGAAAATAATATCTAAAACATGTTGTTTACAAAATACTACCAGTTGCCGTGGATTTGCCTGCGTTTCCTAGATAATATATATTTTATAAATGGTGAAAGAAAACTCAGCATTAAAGATGAGAACACCTAGGTATGACGCTGAGCGGTCAAGCCGCATATCCGATTTTTAAAAACATATTTATCTCGGGATTGTAAGTGATATTGATGAGTTTGTAAACAAGATTACGAACTGCATACATCAAGTGTCCGAATGACATACTTAGAATTAAAGAAACTTTGGACATTCATCATTCTTGCAGCGGACCCTTCAAATAATATATTCTATGTCCAACCTGAAGGTCCATTCTAAATATTGGTGAGAGAAATTGGATGAGTAGACCTCCTAAATCCAAACTTACAAACTTTACCTCTTTAGTATAGAAGAAATAACAGTTTTTCATTGTTGTCAGGGTACAATAAAGCAGTTTCTTGGCCTATAACACCCTGTTACATAATCTTGTATCAATCTTATGTTTTACTGGTATATCAGTTAGTTTTCTAGCTAAAGGAATAGTAACATAGTAGAATATAATGATTAAAATATACTATATCATAGTTATATCCAATTCAATTACCAAAACTTTGATGATAGATATTGATATCATTGGCGTTGCCTATCAACGGTTGACCTTGTAATATGACTCGTGTTGTTAAATAAAATAGTTAAAAATGTAATTAAGATAAAACATTGTACAATATACAATAATTACTTAGTCCTTGAATGTTTTGTGCAAGGTATTTAATATTTTATGGGATTGTTTATCCATATGATAGAATGTGTTTTTAAAGAACTTTATATCTAGCCTATTATAGTATAGAATAGAGTAAAGGATAATTTCTGTTGATGTTCATGGAAAATTGTGGTCAATCATTATAGAGTGAAAGTCAATACACATTTTAGTGGTAGTTGAGTTAGGAGGCGCCTAAGGATCATACAGTTTCCAAATCAATTAATTTCCATACTACTTGAACAAAGAAAATAACACGAAACTGGTATTTTATAGCTTCAAGGTTGTCAAAAAGATATTCCAAGTACCAACAGTATAAAACATGATTGTCACTTAGCAAGAAAAATTGTGCGTAGTTTACTTACCTGGTCAAAAAATCTCGCTGTTAGGAACAATAACACCGAAATCCAAGCTTTATTTATACAGTCCACGTAAACTAATCACGGGATATAACTACTGATAAGGATATTGTGCATAACACTGAAAAATGCAAGACCATCGGGACGGAACAACAACCGAAAACATACCGAACGACCAAACCAAGAAAGAAACGTAAAAGTGAAACAAGGACAGACACGTTGACATAATTATACGAAGTACGCGACAGCTTGAGCCTAAATGATTCTTTATCTCTGTTTTCCTAGGCATGAGTAAAAGAGAGAAAGCATGAAAAATGAATTGAATTGAAATTATCCACACTTTGCGTTGCCCTAAGTGTGAATGAGACAAAAACTGAGTGAACTTCGACGACATAGAGTAAAATCAGCTGTTGAGAAGAGGGATGTGTAGATTATACAAATCTATATTTTACCCTCATTGATATGTGACCTTATTCCACACTTTTAGAATCAAATTATTTGGCTGAATGAAAAAATTGACTCTCTCGGCCCTATTCCTGTTTTGACCTCACCTTTGCCTCCAAATATTTTAGTTTCTCACACTACCAACACCGAAATGGTTTTGCTTTTCCAAGACTACCGATCAGGGGGCTTACCATGACGTCTTAAGAAAACGTTCAAATGCCAGCCAGTCAATATCCGTTCAAAAGCAGGCCTGCTTCTGAATCGCTAAAAATCGTACCATGACAGTACTAAAGGTGAACGACTATTCAACAAAGGTGAACGGCTAAGCTTGTCTCTGGCCTGCTGTGATGTCTATGTCTTTGTAATAGAAAACGTTCAAAAATCTAAATAAAATTCATTAGCAATTTACCGGTTTTTTGAAAATGATAAAAACATGATTTTTTTGGGTAAGTACACGTTGTATATAAGATTATGTATAACCACTGACTATGATACATTATTTATTAGCTCTAAAAAGCAAAAGTTTCACGTTCAAAAGACCTTTGTGACTCTAATAATAAAAGAAACAACGTGGTTAAGAACGTACCTACGTGGATTAGTTTTGTCAACTTTTTTAGCGTGTAAATTTAAAAAACATCTGGAGTTGTTTTGTTCCCCACTTGACATCGATGTAATTATTAAATACTTTAGATAATGCAGTTTTAAGTGTTTTTTAGGTAAATTTGTTTCCGCAGCGTGATATTCTGTCATCATTCTGATATCTGGATCACAGTTAGTCGATCGAAGTTGTCAATGAAATTGTAAAATAGCATTTCGTTGTGATTTCATACTTTATTCTGAATCCTGTTTCAACAATGTCGTACGTTTGTTTACTTACCTTTATCAAAATATCGAATTAAAACTAGGCACATAGTCTCCGATTTTTTAATTAAAATGTGGCATAATTTGTGATGCTTTTATTTTTAGTGAAACACAAACAAGACGTCGCCGTCGTATTATTATCATTAGTTCATAAACTCTTTGATTAGTATGACCCAACTGCTTCGCCTGTGGGAATTTTTAAATAACCTTAAATAAATTGCATATAATATTGTAATACTTAAATTGGTTCATAAATTCCCTTTCATTAATTTCGAATGGGTTATTTATTTCCCTAATGCGACGCCGTCGCTTTTTTTTCCATATGATATTTACTCTCTAAATATTCAAATATCTCGTACTCGTCACACATTTACGAAAACAGAAAAAAGTGTGATCTAATAAACACTTGTAATTTTTATACAAAGTATCGACTTTAGAAAGTCTTATCGACCAAATTTTAAGTGGGTCCTCACAACAGTTTACCTCTAATAACCAAAACAATTTTGAATAAGCTCGTAAATATTAACTTTTTCAAGATCGCTTATTTTGACATTACAGCCGTTCAATATACGCTCAGTTGCTATCAAATAACACGTCATGGTATGAAAACTCTATACAAAAAAAAAGGTGAACGGATTTCGTAAACGCCAACTTAGCAGGCCTGCTACTGGCCTGCTTTAAGGATGTCATAGTACAAAAACGCAGGGCAGTTCAACTTCCAGGCAACTTCTGCCCTGCTTTAAGAGGTCATAGTAAGTCCCCAGGATTTTGTCACGAAATTGATATTTCCATATTTTGCTATCAATTCCTTCTAATAAATTTAAATAAAAACCTAAATTACCTCTTTCTATATTTTTTCCGTATTTTGAGTTCGTGTTAATATCCTTACCTGTCCAGAGATGGCGCTGTCCGTTGTACAGAAAGACTATTTGTCTTTGGTATGTTATATTTCTCTATGGGCATAGATACCATAGTTTTGATTGGATTGGTCTTTGTCTGTCAGATTTTGTCATTTACTTGACAGGCAACCTCGTTCGTATCGTAATTTTGTGATTTTTAGGATCAGTGATAAGTTATTTAATAATTTTCTATGTTTATTGGCATCAATCCAAATCGACAAACAAATTACAGTTTATTTTTTATAAACAGTTAGCATTTTATTGTTTGTATTTATAATTAATATCAAGTGGAACTGGAAGCTGAAGTGTTCTGTCAGTTGTTCACTTCACAACAATAACCTTTCGTCATTGTGAATAGGCTAATTACGTATAATTAGTACACGAAAATATAATAACAGCGACGGTGAACGCGATGGCTAAGGAGGAAGACGACGACAATTTGCCTGATAAGGATGCGGCTAAAGAATTCTACGCGAGATACGAACCGAAAGAAATAATAGGCAGGTAAGAAAACGATTGTGCTGATCATAAGTGCCTATCGTGATTTTGACCAGTTGCGTTTGTGCCAATTTTTAAGGAACTAGGGAATTATTTAAAGCGTGCGGGCATCATTACAAATGTTGTTACTCATAAGTCTTCTGAGTGACCTTGGGAATGAAACCGTTAACTTCCTTTTGTAAATTAATTTTACTGCATTGAAGTACTTATTTGAATTCCTAATATCCGCTCCAAAATGGTAGCATGTTTTTATCGTAGTATTATTAATTATATTACATTCTTGACCTCTTTATTTGGCCTTCAACGAACATTTGAATTTTTTGAGTAAACAAATACGAAATATATTTATTTACCAAGCATTTATCAAGCTTATATTTAGGTAGGTATCTAGTTTTGTATATTTAGTTTCTGTTTAATGGTTAAACATTATTTTCATGGCAACTTCGTAGTAAGTTTTTTAGGGGGCTAACAGCACCCTATAACTAAGACTGTATGTCCGTCTGTCATAAGGGTATATCTCAGCAACACTAAGAAGTAGCCGGTCAGAGGGTCGTCTTAGGGGCCAGTGGAAATTTTGACACATTATGTATGAAAAAATGAATTATGCTTCATGCCACAATGGGCGGAATCTTGGCGAATAATAAAAAAGCGAAACCCAAGGGGGTAAAAAAAATGTTTTTTTAAGTGCTACAGAACTCAGTATGCCTGAGTATGTCTTGCACTTTACCAGTTTTTTGATAAATTTTAATCCAATAATTATTTTGAAACATAATTTCCCCAATTTACAAATACCACATATTCTATTCTTTACACAGAGGCATAAGCTCCACAGTGCGGAGATGTATAGAGAAGGAAACAGGGAAGGAGTATGCAGCCAAGATCATAGACCTGAGTCAGGAGTCTCAAGATGGGGTAGACACACACGTTATGAGGGATGCAACACGGCAGGAGATACACATACTGCGGATGGTTGCTGGACACCCTTATATTAGTGAGTGAGTTGCTGGCTCTTTATTGCACAGGAAATTTTAACAATTTATTGGTTATATATAATTTTACATCTTTGCTGTATAAGTAACTAGAGGTTCCTCGATGCTTCACCCGCGTTTATGTCGTATTCCGTATTTTTCGGGATAAATGTAGCCCATATCCTTCTCCAGCTTCAAGACTATCTCTGTACCAAGTTTCATCAAAATCGGTTCAGCGGTTTAGGTGTGAAAGTGTAACAGACAGACAGACAGAGTTACTTTCGCATTTATGATATTAGTAGGGATTTTCTTGACGAGTGGTTTTAACCCGTCCAGCGTCCTATAGACACCTGCTAACTGTAATGTTTTTATGTCAGTTTACCTAATTCATAATAAAACATTTATAGTGAAAATCGTTTGATGCGACGAGGGGGGCTGTTACTAAGAGGCTGATGTGCGATGGCGATGGGTTTATTGATTACCTAAGCTGTATTACACATTAATTATTATTGTAGAAATTCTGTATCCATTTATATATTCTTGTATATTTTGAACTAAAGGTACTTTTCAAAAACAGACACTGAATCACAATCAGTTATTAAGTTATCTCAACAAAGTTAATCATAAAATGGGAAAATACCAAAAATATCGGACGTTCCTCAATGGCGGTTATTTCTTTTAGTACCCTAGAGCGCATCCGCGTGCCGCTCTTTTTAACCTGTGGTACACGTTTTTTCAAATGTTGCCAACAATATGTAATCTACAATAAATCCAGCACTGTTAGGTTGAAATTAATTTTAAATGCAAAACTGTGCAAATTAGATTAGATTTCTTTAATCTTATAAAAGATCATATAATCACATATAAATAATTAAATTAACCTTTACAGTATGTGACATTTTCTTTTTATTAAATATTGGAAAAATATATTACTATTGACTTTTTATTAAATATATGAGTATGCATACTCAAGAAATATTAAATAGTTGGGAATGGCTACTTTAATATTGTATCAAACATTACAATATTAAGGCTATCAATCGCAGCCTGTTGCCGACTACTGGACAAAGACCTACCACATACGGCAATTTATTTACAAAATTACTAAAGCAAACCCACGTATTAATCCTAGTTACTATTTTAATTACTTTCTAGAACAAATCACCAGAAGTAATATACTTTGTTTCAGTTGAGCTGCAGGATGTGTTTGAGTCGGAGACGTTCATATTCTTAGTGTTTGAGCTGTGCAAGAATGGAGAGCTCTTTGACTACCTCACGTCTGTGGTCACACTGTCTGAAAAGAAGACTAGGTATATCATGAGGTAAGTTTACAAAAAAAACTCAGCTTTTTTATTGCACTGTAGTGCTACTGGCTAGAACAATTTTGCGAGTTTTGTTGTATGAATTTTGGAATAGAAAAATAACGTTGGAAGAAAAGTATAAGTATGTTATGTTCATCCCTGACAGATTTCCTAACCACTTATAAGCGATTATCCCCTTTCTGAAAGATTGTTCAATAGGGTGTTTGACTGAAAAAATCTAGTTAGTCCGTCAGTTAGATTATCAAAAAATATTTGACCCGTATTTTTTCTTTTGTTACGTAAACCAAAATTGATGAAGATACGACACTTAAAATTAGCAAAACTAGCAAGTACAGTTTTTACTTGCTTCTGACGTCACAAGCCCCCACTCTCGAGTTTTGATGCGTTTATCTTTCCAAATATTCATAGATTTAACAAAAGAAAAGCTACGTGGCCATTATTTTTCAAAACTAACTGGCGGACTAATTAGATTTGCAATTTATTGATGTTAAGGCAGGTGTTCATGTTCACCGACATTAATATTCTGGTTAAACAAACATTTACCTACTTGTAAAATGTACTAGAATTTTAGGTAAATGGTTGTTAAACCAGATGTTGGTGAACACCAGCCTTAGACCCAATTTCACCATACAATGTTAGTTGTTAATGTTCTGTTAAGCAGTCAATGTACTTACTGTTAAACAGTCTGTTAAAATGTTTAATAACTAACAGAGTATGGTGAAATTGGGTCTTAATCTGTTGTCTAATCCCATGTCAAGAATGTGATTTGTTCACCAATATACTAAAAACCAATTACATCACCTGGCATGAGATTTAACAGCAGATTTTTTAGGGGCATTGTATTTAAGATCAGTATTGCTGGTGGTTCTCAAACTACTGAACAGATACAAGGTTGCAATAGGCATGTTGACAGCATCAATAAATTGCAAATCTAATTAGTCCGCCAGTTAGAGTTTTGAAAAATAATGGACACGTATTTTTTCTTTTGTCAAATCTATAAATATTTGGAAAGATAAACGCATCAAAACTCGAGAGTGGGGGCTTGTGACGTCAGAAGCAAGTAAAAATTGTACTTGCTTGTGACGTTTTGCCAATTTTAAAAGTGTCGTATCTTCGTCAAATTTGGTTTACGTAACAAAAGAAAAAATACGGGTCAAATATTTTTTGATAGTCTAACTGACGGACTAATTAGATTTTTTCAGTCAATTAAACTATTAATTTAAAACGTAACATCCTACTATATGTACATAAGCCTTGACATGGACTTTCAGGGGGAAAGCAGCTATTAATTTTGAGTAACACTGTACTTGATTTTTTTAATGTTATCTCATCTTTTCTTTTTTTTTTTGTATGTTTGCTTCTTTTTTAGCCTCGATGTTCAATAAGAACTAAGTAATTATAGTCTATTTTGAATAAATTAGTATTGAAGTTAAAGTTTCAAATAAGTATTGATACTCAATAATTGACATGTTATAAGTTTGGTTTAAAATAAAAGCATATCGCCTTGCCATTTCCCTATTAAATTCAGTTCCTATTTTAATGTTTTCCATAGCTTGTCAATTTATGATCGTAACTTTCCTACATGCATTAGAAGTTCAAATAAAACAATGTGATGTTTCACTCACGTGTAAATCACAATACTAAGCTATTGAAAAAGGCTTAACGTGTAAATATGAACATTTATGAGCCCATTGTCTACGCAAGGAAGATCTATCCGTTATCAAATTGCGTACGTAACTCAGATATGAAGAAGAGTTCGTAAAACGCATGATTGTGAATTTATATAAATAAACAACCGCGCGGATCATAATGATTTGCAAGGTTAAGCTGCGCTTGCCGCTGTCAGTCCGTGGATGGGTGATCACTCGTTACACATCGAGACCCCTCCGTGCCTCGGAGAGCACGTTAAACCGTCGGTACCGGGTGTCATACTGACAGTCGTTACGGGTAGTCAGAAGCCCGAAAGTCTGATAATCAGTTTAAGGCCCGGTATCCACCAAAGCGGAGAGGAGAGGAGACGAGAGGAGATGTCCTGCGAAGCTGGCAGGTTATTTCCATCAAAGCGGAGAGGAGATGCGTAGCGGAGAGGAGATGTGAGAACTCGAAATCAGTCAGTTCGAGTGTGCGAGGCGCGAGGAGAAGGCATCATCGCGGAAAGAGGCGCGCGAGCGCGGGCCCGCCCGGCCGCCCGACTGCACACATCTCCGCTCTGCCACGCCGCATCCTCGCTCGCGGCACAAAATTCTATAAGCTAATCGGAGAGATGTGGAAAAAACGAAATCTGATTGGTTATTCAAAACACATCTCCTCTCGTCTCCTCTCCTCTCCGCTTTGGTGGAAACCGGGCCTAACCTTAGGATATTGGCATTGCTCAGTAACTAGATTGCGGGGGTCTGATGGCAGTCGCTCCGTGTAAAATACTGGTATTCAGCCGCATCTAGTTAGACTGGAAGGTGACCCCAACATATTTGTGAAAAGGCTAGGCAAAACATCTCTTGTTATAAATTGCCTTTCTACGTTCTCTTGTATCTTTTACCTTTTAAGCACGACCGCACATTATCAGAAATTTCTGTCAGAAAATTTCTGACGCGCTACTCTGCTCATGCATTTTGCATTAGACTCCGTACAGTGTCAGAATTTGCCGGGTCCGACAGCCTGCTAGCTCTAGTAAGAAATGCATGCGCAGAGGGCCATCGCGCACGCGTCATAAATTTTCTGACGCGCAACTCTGCTCATACATTTTGTACTAGACCTACCACACTGTTAAAATTTGCCGGGTCCGGCAGCCCTATTGGCTCTAGTACAAAATGTATGAAAAAAAGAAAATAAATGTTATTCAGCTAATGACACAATACCAGCAAAAACAATAAAAACATAAAAGAAAAGAATCAAACACACATATTTCTTGCTGTCGAGCATGCCCATGCCGAAAGGGTCACCGACTCAGCATATGCTGGGCGTCAAACACCCAGCGCTGATTTTCAGTTGATATCAAAGAGGATCTTCGCGCATGCGTCAGAAATTTTCTGGCTGGAATTTCTGATAATGTGCGGCCTGGCTAAATGACGTCAGAACCATCTGCATAACTCGCTTTGTTGTTTTGCATTATGTGGGTAATCGATAAAACCTAACTAGGCCGTTTTGTATTTAGTACTAAAATTAGCACGTGGTATTTACACGATACACTCGGCTGATTTAATTCAAGGGTAATCGTTGTGCATTGTGGCTTGAGGTAAGGGTCACTGCGCATGTGCTTTACTTATCTCAAAGTGTGATGGATAGAATGTTTCATGTAAGTTCCGGGTGTATCACAAAAGCGTTGAATGTGTTTGCTTATCAGTATCAAAGTCCTAGGAAAAGGAATGCAGTCTGGCAATGTGATGATGCGACTATCAATTTCTTAGCAACATTAACGCTATAGTTAATCAACCGTTTGCTTGAAAAATTTACAGGGTAAAGGTGAACAGCTGTCTTAGTTGTATCATCATCGTTAAACACCCTTTTACTGTCCATTGCCGGACATATTATGGCTTTCCTAGTTAAATATTTAATTCCATAAAAAATATATTGTTAGTGTGAAAGTGATTAGAAAAAATCACTTTCAGTTTTCCTGACTTTGACTATTTTCCAGGCAATTTATCCAATATTTCCTTCCATAAAAACCTACTTACCGGAAAATTACGAATATTTAGAAAAAAAAATAGCCAAATCGGTCCAGCCATTCTCAAGTGATGCTCTTACCAAGGAACAGCATTTTTTTTATAGGTTTGTTATTTGTGATGGTACAGGTATTAAATGTATAACATTTAGAGGAAAAAGACAGACAGCTGTTTAGTTTAAAAAAAAGGCATTCTTTTGACCATTATCTCACCTGATGATAAGTGAAGATGCGGTCGACGATGGTGCACGCTTGCCTAGAAGTAAGCCATGCACTCGAGATTTGAAAACTCCAAGGTTATTAGTTATCGGGAAAAACAGACTGGCAGGGAGTTCCACTCCTTAGGTATACGCACAATGATTGATATTTCTTTTCGAAATATATTTCCCTAGTAGGTTACTACTCTCTCTAGCCAGAAGGGACTGTACGGTAGGACCGGGTCTAACACAGAACGTGCAATTCTCATAACGGACACTTTTCAAAATTAGCACATAAGTGCTATCTAAGCTAATACTTTTGCTTTTTGATAAGTATTTTACGTGATTATTTTAAAAAAAGCATCTAATTTTTATCTGGAGACCATTTTGCATATCTCTAACCATAAATTACGAAATGTGCACATTTTGAGAAGTGCATATAGAGGGTGTAAAGGAATTCCTTCAAACCGCGTGATCTACTGGTTCTTCTTCTCTCGTGTCAGCACGAGCTATACGAAAATAGCTCATGTTGTGGTGAAAAGATTAGCCAGTCAGCAAGGTTGGTAGAGGGGCTGACTGCCCAGGGTGCGCCGGACGTACTTAAGTATTGTCACTCGTGGAGGCTCTTTTCATGCACCCCCCATGCACCAGATCTACTGGTGACACTGATTGACCCTGCATAGGTATTTATAAGAAACGACAAAAAAAAAACAAACGATGAACCATGGTATTCTGTATCTGAGTAATTTTAGCGTCCCAAGTTAACTGACTGCGTGGAACGATATCGCGCTAGTTGTGCCCGTGAGCTGTGTCGCCGTGCCTTCATTCATTTAAGGCTCATTTACACGGAGATAGTTTCTCGAAGCGAGACTCATTCTGTCTTCGTCTTTCTCTACGATGAAAACAGAGATAGCATGAGACTCGCTTCGAGAAACTATCTCCGTGTAAATGAGCCTTTATGCATGGCATCGAAATTTTCTATCAAATAAAACATTATTTGGGGTTTTTTATTTTTCCTCAATCTAAATCCCGTGCAGCGTTAATCTATACCAATAGCAGATCATGTGGTTTGAAGGAATTACACGAATTCGTTAACGCCCTGTATTGCGAAATGCGCATTTTGCGTCAAATGCACATTTTGAAAAGTGCGCATTCTACTGCAAACCCGGAGGACCGATATACAGTCAGCATTTGCATTTTTCTTGTAACACAACTTCCGCGGTGGTGACAGTGTTATCACCACTGCGTATATGTGTGGTAGTACACTATTTATCAATTGTTGTTGTTCTATTTACTTCGCAGAAACAAAGCCGATACATATCATAAGCAGTTTATTATTAGACTGTATTTTAAATAAAACCTTCACCTTAATACTTCGGTCTCTAATCTGTTTATTTTTTCTTGTAATCTCCGTAATCTGAATCCGTAAAACATTATTTGCTATGTTTAGAGTTCGATAATGTGATAATCTTTAAAGGTTCCGTGGATTTTCCGAGTAAAGGTCAGTCCTCTACCTAACGTGGGAGTTATAGAAGGTCATTCCCTCACGTGGGTGTTAAGGTCAGTCAGTCCCTCCTTAACGTAGGTCATTAAAGACGACGAACAGATGATCTCCGGAGAAGACGAATGGCGTCTTATTCTGTGAATGGTTCCGCTTTAAGGCCTATCCGCACAACAGTGCCGGCACAGTGCCGACACGTGCCGATCAGCAACGTATCGATCAGTGTGAGTGAAATATGATATTGTACCATACATTTTGTATGACGCTATCCGTACTCGTCATTCACAGTTAATGTCGGCGCAGCACTGACATCACTGAACGTCACTGTCACTGACGAGTACGGATAGCGTCATACAAAATGTATGGGTACAATATCATATTTCACTAACACTGATCGATACGTTGCTGATCGGCACGTGTCGGCACTGTGCCGGCACTGTTGTGTGCGGATAGGCCTTTAACCTTTAGGTATGGAAACGATTTTTTTGTTTCATTTGAAAATTCTCGTGGATCCTCTTCGCCCGGACAAGGCGAAGGGGTACTCTTACCGGCTAAAAACCCACGGTGTTCCTTCTCCTGACCCTTGGCCGGGGTCGCGGGATTCGCAGCTGCATGCACCGCGACCCCGGCAGAGGTATGGAACCCTAACAACATGCTGCGCTATCACTAATCCGTTTGTCAAGTATGGTGGTTTTTCGATAGCCAATGGAGCGGTCTAACAAGTCATTCTCAGCAGTGAAAGGTTATGAATTGACGGGAAAATCGATTCCAAATGATTCGATTCCAAACTTCGATGTTTCTTTTTTCGGTGTTGCGGAGAGCACGTTAGATTAACTTATGGACGCTACTGATAATGCAATACTCTTAAGTTGAGTTCTGAGCAAATAAACGGAGTTACCGAATGATTTACACCATTTAACACCAAAACATCCATTCTCATTACAATTTACAACGTTTTACGAACTATGAGAGATCATTGAGACGCCTACATAACTTTTTATCGCTCCGTCACAGTGCGCCATTGTAACATCTAGCGACATGGAACGGATAATTATAGCTAGCAGTGTTTGTAGGTGGTATGCGGGTGTAATTTTAATGAGTAGCGTGACCCATTTTAATAAATAGCACTTTAATAAACACGAAGCGATTTTTATTTTGTTTACGTTTGAATACGTAAGTTTGTATAGAAAGGTGAAAGTATTAGATATTGGCATTGGTTCGTTGGTTAGGTACGCATTGGCCTTTTACCAAGTACTTGTTTACATAGCAGTCTAACCAGCTGCTCAATACAGTATTTTATAGGGAGAGCGGATGCTATCCCAAGATTATTAGTTCTTAAGGAGTCTGTACACCCGCCGACACAGTCCGGCTTTCTTGTCAGTGCCTTTCTTTTTACCGAATCATGTCGGCAACTTTGGTGTGTAGACTCCTTTAGACTTTTACGGCCGATATAGCCGATTTCAATCCAAAATGTCTGGATTGATGTAGGTTTTTGACAGAAATTCTATAGGAGTAATATCAAAATCCAGAGATTTTAGGATCTTTTTTTAATATCGGCCTTTAGAGGGATTTCTAGGCGCCATGGATAGACAAAATAAAGACTAACAAGAGCATTGATGAGGAAAACTAAAGATTAGTCCGTTTTTACACGTGTTGTGTCGCGTAGTGTGAAAAAACGGCCATCTGGTAATTCTCCTACTATACTCTGTTTAACGAAACATTAGTCCTGATATAGCAGTCATTTCGTGAATTGTAGCCGTAAATTGAACGCTATCGAAATAAACGACGTCATCAATAATTACCATATAATTAAATTATCAGTTTCATAAGTCGGTGCATTCAATTTATTTCAGCGTGGAATTACACCGACTTCTGAAACTGATAATTCTATTACAATTATTATATACCCTCTCAAACAAAATAATAATTTTTCAAATCGGTTCATAAATGACGGAGTTAGGTCACAAATAAAAAAAATAAAAAAAACTTACAACCGAATTGAGAACCTCCTCCTTTTTGAAGTCTGTTAAAAACTGTAAAATAGCTTTATTATCCATGTTTTGTTTTAAAAAATAAATTTGATATTCTTTGTATGGTAGTTAACGGTTTGTAGAAAAATCCCTGGACTCACGTTGAAAAGGGTAGTACGTGAAATGGGTTGCAGAAGAAGACTTAAAAGGGTTGTGGCGAGGTGTCGTCATAAATTTTCATATTACAATTTATAGGGAGAAGTCCTAGATTTGACAGGTTAACGTTTCACCCACAAGACGTGACTGTAGATCAACCGATCTTCGCGGGAGCCATATACGAGCCCCTCAACGACGTGCGATCGTCAAAAATAATAAGATCACAGGTCGAGGTTCATTGTAAAACAAATTTCAGTTATCACTTACAGTTATTTATAACCCAAATAAAGAAATTAACCTCATGAAGTAATAATTGTTATCAATTTCCTCACTGCCTAGGAGGCGCGGCGTCCTACAAAAATTGCCTAGCCGGAATCACAGAATAGATAATAGAATTACGCACCAGCAAACATTGACCCGCTAGTAAAGTCCGGCAGAATCTCTATACATACTTGTACCACACATACGTCATTCTAATTATTTTATCTGTATGAATGTGTGTGAGCCGCTTGCACAGATAAACACTGGGATTCGCGTGAATTATACATTGTACGGATAACCCAGTGTTGATTCAACTTCTGCGTTGTTATATTCTCCTAGTACTTTGGACACAGTGATATTTTGTTTTTTTAACTTTTTTGTAATTTCGTTTTGTTTTTAAAATGGCTTTGAGTGTGTTTTTCAAGCATGATTTTGAGGAGAAATTCCTGAAACCGAGGGAATCTATCGCGTGTGTTGATTTTGTTGTTAATTTTTACAATTTAGTTTTAGAAGCTTTGCTTAGTAACTATTTGAGGTAAAGTTGTGTTTATTTATCTTAAATTTTCTTTTTATTATTTTGGGTTACTGCGTACATTGTAATTTAGTGCAAATATTGTTTTTTGCATAGTTCTACTTTTAGTATTTCCTGTCTAATTGATTTATTTATCTTATCTATCTTCGTTATTTAGTAAATTGCCAGTAAATAATAGTAGTTACTTCATCCTACTTCCAATAGTAAACATGATGTTTATTTGGGTTGATTAACGGAGAATTAGCTAGTTCATTATTCTGGGAAAAAAAGAAAAGATTGAATTCTATGAATAATATTATTCATAGGATTGAATCTACTTTCTTTTCCTTAAACAGATGTCATTAATTTTAATTATTATTCATAAATAATCAGTACCATACTATTTCACGAAAAATAGTCCTTACTCCATTATATTTATTTATTTAATCGTATGGCAAGCTATTAGTTTTTAACACAGGCGTGGTATTAATATAGCACCCTCACCACCATCACTCCTCCTTAGGGTAAGGTATTCTCCTACAGACGCGAATAACACCACCTTGGTGACAATTCTGTTAACAAAATTGTAGCCAAACCGCAAACGAACCACAACCGTCAGTCAGTTTTCGTTTACGGAAACTGACAAAATGTTTCGTTTTGTTGTCAAATAATTTGACAGTTGTTGTAAATGATAACTGTCTGAATGAACGGTTCGGCTTAGGTTCGGTTGCGATAGATCAACGTTTTCTATTAGTAGAATTGGCTACCCTATCTCCAACTCCCTCGGAACATACTATCCTCCAACAATAACACAGGGACTCAATCCACATGTACTAGGAAATCATAAATCTAAACATCATCTGTCATCTTCCTTCCAGACAAGTGCTAGAAGGCGTGCGGCACGTGCACAGCAAATTAATTGTGCACCGCGATCTGAAGCCTGAGAACATCCTGCTGGATGACCAGCTCAACGTCAAGATCACCGACTTCGGGTTTGCTAAGGTGCTCAAAGATGGGGAGAAGTTGTTCGGTTAGTTATATTCATGTTCAATAAAGCATCATCATCACAGCCCATTAGCCTTTCCACCAGAGATGTGCTATGCAACGTTGCTATAGATGCGTTTGATATCCACCAATCAAATTCATTGGTCCACATAGCATAGCACTCGTGGAAACTGATTCAACTAAGCTACGTTTTTTATATGGAGGGATGCGTGCTATGAATGGCCGCGAGTGGTGCAGCTATGTGCAGAGCACCGCGCCGCCGCTCCCCGTGCTTTCCCTATCGTTGCATAGCTCGAGCTGCGCATTTTCGTCGCACAGCTATCTTGCGGCGGCGCATTTTCATAGCACATCTTACTCGCTCCGCTACATAGCTTAGCATCAGTGGAAATGGTCACACAGTTTCGTAGCTTAGCTTTTATATTCTCACAGCATAGCTGCATAGCACATCTCTGGTGGAAAAGCACCCTTACTGCCCACTGCTGGGCAAAACACTGCTCAGAATGAAAAGCATTTAGTCCTTAGTCCTCTACGCTGACCTGGTGTGTGTTGGCGGACTACATACACCATCGAGAACTGTTTGGAGCCCTCTCAGGTGTGCAGGTTTCCTCACGATGTTTTCCTTCACTGTTAACGCAAGTAATAATCAAATTATGATCCGCACATGAACTCGAAATGTCAGGTGCTGGACTGAATCGAACTCGAACCCTACTGCTTAGAAGGCAAGCGTTCAATCGCTAGGCTATCAACTGTTTCTGTTCAGCAGATTAGTGTTTCTGTGTAAAAACAAATCGATGACGGAGATACTTTTGTTTTCTTTTTTACTAAATTCAATGTAATTATTGCCAATAAAAAATTATTAGAATTTCAGTAAGGAATAGACAAGCCCTTATGTTAAGTAGCAGGTTGATAGTGCCCTGATTTAGCATCATGGCGCTATTAATGGTTGTATAGATGCCCCAGCCCCCTGAACATACAAATTTCGGAGTCCACTCCTCGTCAAAACCCAAATAAGGCCCATGTTTAATATTCAGTCAGAGGCAGTTAGAGTTGGACGTCCCCGTAGGAACATACACATATTAAGTAACGCAAAATATAAACGTAGGTAGGTAACCTAATACATGCCATGGCAATGATGGCATGGCATATGATATCTTTGCCAATTTTTTAAAACAAAAATGCCCACCCCCCTTTCTATAGAAATCCCCTTTCTATAGGCCACACCGGGCCTCTGACAGAAGCATTCCATTTAGTGCACCATTGCGGTAATAAATTAGGGAACTAATGGGGTCACCATCGCTGGTAACAAAGCTATTTCATTAGTTAAAGTCTATTTGAACTTTTTACGTTTACACCAATTCGAATCGCAGCAGTATTCCTATTCTTTTTGGTGCTTTTTAAATTGGTGCGCTAAATTCAATGCCTTCCCGACAGGTTTAAACGGCCACTGCTATTCAATTTTCTATACTTATAACAAATCTGTAGACTTAGCGTGCCGGTAAATGGGTAATTTTAAAATAATGAAAATAGCGGGCGGATTAAATTTATAATAACAGCGCCCTGAACCTATTAAAAATGAGTGGTACCAACATATCGTTAAATGGAATTCTTTTTGCAATGCATTCTATTCTACATAAACAGTTGCAACATACCCAGGGTCGGTGTAACTAGCGGGTCACGCTCTGCTACCCTCGCATCTAGTCTTACATCTGGTTCTAAGACAATACCTGATAGTTTCACTAGCTGAACAAAAGCTATTGTTTATCCTACCCGCGTATGTATCCGCGTACTGGTACAATATTTCTTCAATCTTTGGCTAAATACTCTTGTCTAGCACCCGAATTGCGTAACGCAGCGTATACATCTTGCCACGAAGGCCAACGAACGTTCGTCATTTGTTGCATTTGACCAAACTTTGTGTAGAACGAATTCGGTTTTATTCGGTTTTTTGCTGTATCAAGCCCCGTTTGTAGGCTAGGTGTGTACGCTAAATAACGCGACATCAATCGCAATAGCGTTCATTTTGCCACTACAACAACCTTGCGTGTAGTCTATTTAACACAGAAGACGCATTGTTAATACATTGCAATAAAATTGTTGAATTAGGGTGCTAGTGAGTCAATGATCTTTGGTGATGGTTAATTTCTAGTTTTAAGCCACCAATACATGTTGGCCAAGCCTTTTTTTTTTTTTTCTCGTGGGAAAATCCTCATGGATACCCTCCGCCCGGGGAAGGCGAAGGGTTATGCCGGACTCTTACCGGCTAAAAACCCACGGTGTTCCTTCTCCTGACCTATGGCCGGGGTCACGGGATTCGCAGCTGCATGCACCGCGACCCCGGCAGGCCTCGGTCCGCCAGCCCCTGGCGGACCTCTCCTTCTGTGGGGCTTTACTCCTTTGCCCCGCGTCCTCCTGAGAGGCGCGCGTGGAACACGGCGCGCCGCCTTCTCGGGCCTGTTACTGGTCGGGCGACGGGTCCCCTAACCCGCCGCCCGCAGGCCACACACTAAGGTGGCCGGAGATCGTCTCGCGCCCTCCGGCGGCGCCCGATGTTGGCCAAGCCTCGGCCAACACGAGCGTAGGTAAGATGATACAAGGCGAGTGCTAGTCTACATGTTGGTTACGTTCGAACGAGACCAATGCCAACCAACAAACATATGGTCACGACTTGCCGAGTGCAGGCGAGCCGCCTTTGATTTGTGCAGAAAAACCGACATTGTTCCGAAGTGAGAAGAGTCTTGGCGAGCGATCCTCAATGGTGGCAAGTTACACCAAACGAACTGTATACACACGTTGGCACTCGCCTGCACTCGGACAGCTAGACGGGCGATGACGAGCAATAGCGAGTCTAGACAAATGGGCTGTCGATACGTTGGTACTCGCCTTCGTTCTGCTTGTTTCCCACGGTGCGTGATATCGCGCACCGCGACGCACGAGTTCGCACCAACGCACCATGGGAAGAGACTCGTCTGTGGTAAAGCGGATGTGTGCGGAGCGGTGCGCCGTATCCACATCACGCACACTCGTAATGTAGCTTCCCACGGTGCGTGATTTTACGGATGATACCACGCACAGCCGGTGCGCGCTACCACGTACCGTGGGAAGCCAGCTTTCCGCGAGCTATGGCCAACGTGTATTGCCGGCTTTAAGCTCGTATAGATGTCATTGACAAGATTTTCAGCCATTCTTAATTGCGGCCTAGATTAATGTTATGACGTTAATTAACGCGTTATTTAACGGATTAACAGCGCTGTGATAATAATTAACGTCTCTTAGCTAACTTGATTAGTCATGTCGCAGTCTGATTTGACACTTCGGTCTGGTTAACGTAAAAAAGTCATCTAAGGTTATTGATAAAGTTAAAAGTTTAAAGCACACGAACGACATCAGACAATTTCACCTTTAAAAAACTTCCCTACTCTAGAATTACTTCTGTATCTTGGGGGCGCTTAGACTCAAATCTCACATGCACAAACACCCGAACCAGGAACAACTATTAGTAGGCCATAAAAATATTTGTTTCTTGTAGGAATTGAACCCACGACTCATAATAGCCCGAATAAACTCGCAGTGGTGTAATCGCTTCTCCATATAATGTGTTTCTGCTTCAAAGTGCTATGAGACTCTCACTTTGAGAGGCATTAAATATAACGGGGCGACAAACGCGACACGATGCGACGCCAGGCGACACGACGCGATGAAAATACACGTTACGTCGCGTCTCGCCGCAGACTGCTACATAGGCCGCCAGCAGAGAATGCCATTGTTTTGATCGCGTTCTTCGCGTTCGCAGGACACCCCGTAACACTAATGATTTTAAAATATATGTTCTACTTTTCAGAGCTGTGTGGCACGCCGGGCTACTTGGCTCCAGAGACGCTTAAAGCTAACATGTTCGACGACGCGCCAGGCTATGGCAGAGAAGTTGACATGTAAGTACAACTCTTTTTATTTACAAAATGATGTAGCACTAGCTGTGCCCGCGACTCCGTCAGCGTGGAAATCGAAAACCAATATTACGTTGCAGTAACTAAACTTGATGGGCCTTATTACAAAAGATGGTTTAAACCAAGACTAAGGTAGACCCAGGTTTAAAATATACCCATCACTTTCTTATGTCATATAACAAAAAGAGACGGGGCTATGTTAAAACCTAGGTTTTTCTTAAACCACCTTTTGTAATAAGGGGGGATAATTTTAAATTCTAATATCTTTTGATTGAGCGAACCGATTATGATGGACCATAAAAATCAACCGCATTGAGTCAGTACTTTCAAACTGACAAACAGATAAACAGACAAATATTACAAAAATGATCGTATTTATTGGTATTGGTTATCCTTTATATCCAATGTTATTTTATTTATTTTAAATGTTTCCCGTTTACAGGCACGCCTAGTCTATAGATTTATGATATGTATAGATTTGTGGTTTAGCTCATAGTATGTAGTTTGATCATGTAACAGCACAGAAGAGCAGTATCAATTTGTAGTCTGATATAATCTTATCTGATATTTATTGAAATTGAATTTTAATGTTTTCTTAAGGTAGTTACCGTCCGCGCGGCCTGAGCTGAGCTTTGCATTTGTGTGAGAGTGAATGCAGACGCGTCCTTTGCTTGGTTTATACTGCTTTTTGGGAATCGATTCGATGTGCACTCACACAAATGCAAAGCTCAGCTTACGCCTCGCCAGTTGTAATAGGTTGGTTGACTGTTTTTAAAATTGCGAAAAAAATTGAAAGGATACGATTATTTAAAAAAAATATTTTTAAAGAATGGCTCCTCCATGTACGTTTTTAAAGTTTTTGTAGGAGGAAGAATTAATTAATAGGAAGTTAATTTATAATTTCAGATGGGCGTGTGGAGTCATCATGTTTACATTGTAAGTTATTTTTTTGTTTATTGTTATGCCTGATTAGTTGGAAACGGACCTACTTTGATCGACGTCATGTATGTTCTTTGTAATAAAATTTGTTTCGCTTTCATTGTTGATAAATAAATGATATCAACTTCAACTTTAAAACTTTATACATACAAGGTGTTCCGAAACTCAACGTCAAACCGAACACGTCTTAACGTAAAAAAATATAAATTGACCAGAGTTTTGACTGTTCAGAAAAAAATTAATGAAAATTAAGGTTTTCCAATTTCAAAGTTACCATGAATAATATTTTATCTTATAAAACTGAACAATAAAGGCTCATTTACACTGAGATAGTTTCTCGAAGCGAGTCTCATGCTATCTTTGTTTTCATCGTAGAGAAAGACGAAGACAGAATGAGTCTCGCTTCGAGAAACTATCTCCGTGTAAATGATCCTTAACGTGTTTAAAAAAAAAGTAAATTTACAAAAAAAGACGTCTGTCATAAACTCGTTCATATTGTAGCCATCACTCACCGCTCACAGTGGTTGGAGGATCCTGCCTTTGGTTGGAGGAACACCACACCTACTACACCGACGTGATCGTCACAGACAGTGTTTCCACACTGGTGACGATCACGTCAGGGTCACCAATGTGGAGAAACTAGGTGTGGTGTTCCTCCAACCAAAGAGAGGATCCTCCAACCACTGTGAGCGGTGAGTGGTGGCTGCAATATCATTTGTTTCCAGTTTCACGTTGAGTTTCGAGATACCCTATATGTCTGACGTGACCTAAATAGACACGAATGTGTTTCGTCTGATATATCCAACTGGGATAGTAAACAAGTTTAAAGAATTCGAGTTTAAATATTCAAACTTAATTTTAGATAAACCACATGTTATTTATCTACTTAAGTAACAAGGTTAATTCAAATGCATCAGGTACCTTAAAATACAGCGTGGAAGGGACATCGTAACACAAACTTCGTGAAAAGGTTCCTCATAAAGCCTTAAATTAATTTACGTAAGTCATTAATATCACAAATGATAGGTTACAGATGTTGTCATTTTTAAGCGCGCAATGTACTGCGAATGCAAACAACGAGTCACAATCACAACCGCAAGCCATTACTCCGCTAACGCGGTACCGGCGCGCGGCGCGGCGCGGCGGCCGTACAGTAAGTACAGTGCCTACACGCATACGCACGCACACATCACAAGTCTGAGTTCGGCACGGAGTCGCGTTGCCGCACAACGCTTTTGTAAACGTGAAAAGTAGCATACCTACGTTTACACTACTGATAAAGAAATCACCTAACAAACACATTGATAAACCGAACTTGAAATTTAGTTCAATTGACTGATTGCTTACAACAAAAAACAAAACATTGCTCGTTCGCTCATTAAATAACACAAGTAGGTACCTACCTAATGATTCCGATGAGGTACCTACCTACCTACCTACATGGCAATTAGTTGCAAACAAATTAACACTCACCTTAATCTCTCTTATTAGGAGTGAGGGACTCCTAATAAGATAGGGTTCAAAGTGGCCGCCACCAACTTGCTCACAAATCCTAGCGCGGCGCAGAGTTTCAGCGTGGACACGGGGCAATAAGGTGGGGTCTCGGACATACTCCGCACGGAGCGTCGCAAGCGATCTCGCATTTCTGCTGCCGTATTGCACTCCGTAACAAAGTCCCTATCTTGACCCCACAGACAAAAATCTAGTGGGGTCATGTCTGGTGATCGCGCTGGCCAGGGTTGTGGATCGAACCTCCCAATCTACTGGTCACCAAAAGTCGCTGTAAGGTGTAAGGCTGTCGCACTGGAAGAGACACATGTGGGGGAGCGCCATCGTGTTGGTACCACGCATCCCGGAAGTGGGCCACCGGCATCTCTCTAGTTACGGGCACTAAACGTATGGTTACGACTGTTACGTATCCGAGGCATTTTCGTTCAAAACACACACAGTACAACAAAGACAAAAAAACAACTCTAGGTACTGATAATAACTAATACGCTCAAATCCAAAATCACGAAAAACAACACAACCGTTTACAATGAACGCAAATCGGAAACTGAACTGATCAAAAATCGGCGAAATTCAAAATTTTACTTCCTTTACAATTTCGCCGACAAGCCGTCATAGACTTGTAGGCACCTAGATCATGCACAGATCAATAAAATGATAGACTGTGCCAACGCATTAAGTTGTACTGACAAAATAAATTGCGAAAATGGATAGGGTTAAAATTTACTAAAGATCAGATTACATCGGTTAAACAAAGGTGTTAATGCAAAAACAAATGTTTATAACAAAAATTGCCTAAAAAAAAGGTTAATTACTAAAAAAACTTATTTTTTTACATTCAATTTATTAAAATTGATAACAGTATTGGACATACTATCAAAGATCATTAATAATCCCAGGTAAAAAGTCTAAATAAAAGTAGTCAATCTGATATTAATTTACGTAATAACGCATCTGTTAGATTCATAGGCACTGGCCGCTATAGCTTTGTCGATACCGCGCGTCGGCGCAGCGGCATGTCGGCTTCTTTGAGTGAGCGCGCGCTCAGTGACTAGTGCCTACACTGCCTACTTTGTTGCACTCACTTACTTTGTTGCGATAACCTCGGTTCGTGAACTTTACCAAAACAGCTGATCGGGAGCACTTTTTAAGTTTGATTTTCATTGCTGTTTTACGTGAAAATTGTGAAATAATTGTTTTTTTCTTTTTTATCGCATTGGGATGGAAAACAATAATGATTTTATACACTATAAATTAAAAAAAACTGCAAAAAAAATCGTAAAAATTAAGAAAAAAGCGACGAAAAATTCCAACGCTGGGGGGTTCAGAATCATGTACTGGATCCATGGTACACGTATACGTTACGATGTCCCTTCCACCCGGTAGAATATATTTAATATAAAATGTCGGTGATTACAGACTAGTTGGTTGTCCCCCGTTCTGGCATCGTAAACAGATGGTGATGCTGAGAAATATCATGGAGGGGAAGTATTCCTTCACCAGCCCTGAATGGGCGGATATTTCTGGTGAGTTAATTTTTTTATGACAAAAAACAGTTTCAATTGAAATAATAGCTCAATCGCAGTTGAATGACAGTTAAATGGAAAGTCAGTAGAAAGCTAGTGATCCAAAATTACCAGCAGAATACCAAATGTCTCAAAACTATTTTATCGATATATATCGAACCCTAACCGCATTACAACTATACAACGTGTTATGAAAATACCCCTAAAAGCCGAAAGGGGATTAGAAGGTCCTTTGTAAAGAGTCTATTGGAAATATTTTAAACTAAAAGTAGGACTCAAAAATAAAAATTTGGACAAATCATGTAATTAAATCATCGCTGAAAAGCATTCCTGAAAACATAAAACTAAAGAGTAGACTACCCAGAAAGTTATTCACATTCTTACCTAATTTCCTCTGAGAGGTAAATAAATGACAACAACCATAAAAGACTACTTCATTAATATTTTCTTTTAAGGGGAATTATGTAACACGTTGTATATGTTTGTGGTTCATGGTAGCGCTGTTTGCAAGGCCATTTTGACAATAATATGGAAAATTCGGTACATTTAAAATTAATACCTTATTTTTCTAGTTAAACCTTCGAATGGTAATGCGTCTTATTGGCGTGTTATGTTCTGATTTGTCATAGTATAACCTACACTATTGTCCACGAATACGATACGAATGTAAAAAAATTATGACGAAATTGGACAGACGTACCTTTTGTTTTAAACTAGCTAATATAAAGAGAAAATAAAAGAGAATTCAGTCATAAGTAATTCTATAGCCATTCCATGAAAATTTTGCTTGTGAAAATGTGAAAATAACGAGATCAAGTCTCATTGTTTGTAATATTTATTGTGTATATTGTTTCAAATAAAATAAAAGCCATCTAGAAGGTTAGTTGGAAAGGGGAAAATTCGATAATTTTTATTTTGATGCAAAATGATGTGTTTGAAAAAAAAAACTTTATCCATGCTTTAGTTACGAATTCAGAAAATATAGCTTCTAAAGTGATCCCAAAAATGAAGTAAAATGTAAACATAGCTGATCTTAGTTGAGGATATACAGGGTGTTAACGAAATCGTGTAATTCCTTCAAACCACGTGATCTAATGGTGACACAGATTAACCCTAAATGGGAATTTTCGAAAAAAATAAACAAAATAAATTTTTGGTTTTCAATTTCTGAGTATTTTTAGAGCCTTGAGTTATCTGACTGCAAAGAGCGATACCGCGTTAGTCGTTCCTGCCAGCCGTGTCGCCGTACTTTCATTAATTTATGCGTGGCATCGAAATGTTCACACAAATAAAATATTTCTTTTGCAGAAAAAAAAATCTCATTTTTTTACTGAATCCGATCGTATCTAAACCACCTAATAAAGGTGGTTTAGATACGATCGGTAACAAAGCCGCATGAAAAAAAAGAATTTTGATTTTTTATTTTTAATCAAGCTATATCCCGTGCGGGGCCTTTCTATACCAGTAGTAGATCATGTGGTTTTAAAGAATTACACGAATTCGTTAACACCCTGTATAGATTTTAGCGTATTTTTGATAAACTCTTTGAACACTCTTAAAACTCTCTTAAACTATTGGCTTTTAGGGAAAGTAGTACAACAAAAGTTATTCATTATTATGGGTTTTTAACACCCTATCGGATGAGTACTCCCTTTCCGACTAACTTTTTGTATAAGGCCCATTTTCATCAGAAATTGATTATTACAAAATAATGAGTAAATCAACCGTGTAATGATTACAGACGATCCTAAAGACCTTATTAGGCGACTGCTTGTGGTTGAGCCAAGTGAAAGGCTTGACATAATCCAGGCGCTCAACCATCCCTTCTTCAATACTATGGTGAGTTCTGTTTCAATTTATGTATTCCTGGTAGTACAAATCGGTGTATTGATTTTTAATTAAGTAATTATTTTTGGCCTAGGCAGGCTTTGGAGATTTCTTTTTAGTCGATTTTACTATTTTATTCGACTATTTTCGCTCAAGATTTTCTTCGCCTAACTGTTCTTTTTTAAATGCTTATTTGACTAATAGAACATCAGAACCATGGTATAATAATATGCTTCACCAGGTATTCTATTCTCACGATGGTCCAAGATTTCGTCACGAATAGTACTGCTATTGATTAACATCTTCGATTAAATTAAGAAGGTTTTTAATTCATAATGAATTAGCTTGCCCGCGGCTTCGCGTTAATTAGAATTTGACAATCAACTCTTAACACACCACTAAAGTTTCTATAATAATAATTAAATCATGATTCGAAAGACACGTGGCGCCATCTATTAGTATAAGAACGTTATTATTATTTAAGATTAGTTACGGATTACTCACGTGCATTTTGCGGGATTGTCTGATTAGTTTTGGACCCAAACGGAGCCCTTAATCATGAGCTGATCACGCGACGAGGTCGCGAGTTAAACTGTTCTGAACTCGCGACCTCGTCGCGTGATCAGCTCATGATTAAGGGCTCCGTTTGGGTCCGAAACTAGTTGAGCAATCTCGAAAAATGCACGTGAGTAAACCGTAACTAATCATAAATATGAATGTGTCTCACGAAAGTTATAATACAAAAAAAAACATTATTGTTGTTTTCCTCGGGAACAGTACTTTTTTTCGGAATGGAAGGTACTATATCAGTTTCTGTACACCTGACAACGTATAAGCAAAATTTCAGGATGATCGGTTCAGTGGTTTAGGCGTGTAAAAGTAATAAACAAACTTACTTTCGCATTTATAATATTAGTTAGGATATTAAATAAATTGCTAACTAGCCCAAGTATTTGGTATTTCGTGTTATTCATATCTATACTAATATTATAAAGAGGTAGAATTTGTTTGTTTGTTTGTTTGTTTGTATGTAGGAGGTAATCTCCGAAACTACACATCCGATTTCAAAAATTCTTTCACCAGTAGGAAGCTACGTTATCCCTGAGTGCTATAGGCTATATTTTGGGATCAAAAAATTAGGGATCCATAAATTAACGCGAGCGAAGCCGCAGGCAAAAGCTAGTATTTAATAAAAAAAAAGAAAACTGCATAAAATTACTAGTTCTAAATTGCTTTTTTATACAACGTGTTACATAATTCCCCTTAAAAAAGAAAATGTTAATCAATCTTATAAGGTTGTTGTCATTTACCTCTCAGAGGAAATTAGGTAAGAATGTAAATAACTTTCTGGGTAGTCTACTCTTTACTTTTATGTTCTCAGGGTTGCGTTTCAGTGATGATTTTATTTTATGATTTGTCAAATATTTTTTTTTGGGTCCTACTTTTTCTTTAAAATATTGCCAATAGACTCTTTACAAGGGACCTTTTAATCCCCTTTCGACTTTAGGGGTATTTTTGTAACACGGTGTAGAAGTACGTAAGTGAAAAAATGCATTTGATCGGGTAATTTAGTTACACATAGTGGCAGTACCGACAGTCGATGACGTAGTCTTGCACCAATCACGTGAAGTAACTGTCACGGGAACAGAATACCTGGCGTAGCATAATAATATACCATGATCAGAACTACAGCAGCAATTGTCAATAATTTTCGATACTTTGACTATAATTCTATGTGCACTAAAACAGTGCATGACGCACTGTATGGTAGAGCTTAATTCTTTTAATTTGCTTATTTTATGGGTTCCTAGTTTAGTATCGGCAGTACGTACGCATTTTTTACAATTTAATGAAAAAAAAAACAGTTTTTATTTTTTATATTTCAAATAAGGCTGTCCCATTAAATTGTGTCAAGCAGAAGTCCAGGAAGTAGAGCATCCTTAAAAGTATCCGAGTTAACCCTCATGACTGTTCCGCGAATTTTTATAGTTTTCGAGTTATTTTTTTTCCTCACTCGATAGTTTTGTTCATAGTCTCATGAACGGCTGAGACAAATGCGTGGTTTTTTTTAAATCCATTTCTCTATTCGTCTAAGGGCTGATTTTTCAATCGTCAGATAACTCTTATCTGAGGAATATATATGACGGTTTGACATATTTTCCATACAAAAGCTGTCAAAATGTCAAAATTATTCCTCGGGTAAAAGTTATCTAACGATTGAAAAATCAGCCCTAATTCAGTTTTTTTAAATCAAATATTTGTTAATGTCCGAGTTTGGTTAACTCATGAAAAGAAATGATAACCTCTAAGGGTGCTCTACCTCTGGACTTCCGCTTGACACTACTATTTCGGACAACCTGTATACGTATCCAATTTTATGAAAAAAAGCTGTTAAATTTTACGTTAAAAATTCTGTTTACTGTCTTTGCTAAACTAAGAACGCATAACTCAAAAGCGATTATGTTGAAACACAATACAAGTCCTACAACTTTCTGCGTCCCTGGTAGTTATGGGATCAAGACATGACGCCGCTCAAGAAATCCTTGTCCAGTACCAGCCGCCGGATGTCTAGGATCGACCAGTTGACTATGGTAAACGTCATTGTGACTAATTATAACACTGGGTAATAGTTATGACGAGATATCATTAAAATAGGTTCGAAAATCATTTATTGGGAAAATGGGATGCATGACATGGTTTTATCATTATTTTAGCCCATTTTGGTCATAATTAAACGAGATAATATTAATTTTTAGTAACTTGTAGAATGAAAAAATAATCTTAATTGAGTCATCCTATTTCAAATGAATTAATGAGGACTCATTGGCCTCAATGCTAGATTGTAATACAAATAAAATAATAAACAAAATATTGTTAAAAATATTTCAAGAATTGATATCAACAATAAACAATTATTATAGCACATATCAATTCTGAGAAGCTGATAAAATGTTGATTCGAAGTAGCCTAAAACAAAGTATCATTAATCTGCAACTCGCGTCATATCTATTAAGTATGTTGCAACGTTTTGTGTGGACTATTATGTTCTAATTACTTTAGCAAATTACTAAAAACCAGTTCCTAACCTTTGTAGATTCCAATGTCTTTAATGGGCCTGCATGTTACTATTTTTGTAAAAACTTAGGCTTGTAGGTACGTAGGGCCACATATCAAACTACATTTCCAGTATGCAGTATAGCAGCAGATCTCGCATTATGCCGTCCGATTTCTAAAAGACCGTTAAGTGATTTAGGCTGAAGCCAGACGGCCTGAAGAGCGTAATTTACGCGGCTCAAAATGAGTCGGCGTAATTGACGCGGCTCGAAACGAGTCGGCGTAATTTTTTAGAAAGATTTACTAACTAAATCCTTCTAAAAAATTACGCAGACTCATTTTGCGTCCTGTAAATTACGCTCGTCTGGCTCGGCGTATTTTTTTAGAAGGATTTACTTACTAAATCCTTCTAAAAATTACTCCGACTCATTTTGAGCCGCGTAAATTACGTTCGTCTGGCTTCAGCTTTAACATAATTTTGAGTTATGAAGCAAAAACGTGGAAAATGTTTTCCCTGGAAATTCTGAAGAATTATACCAAATTATTGGGCTACTTTTAAGCTCATTGTATAACTTTTAATGAGTTACAGGATCCATATTGTTTTTAAAATTAAAGTTTTTGTTTTTTTAGTCATGCTTTTTTGTACTGAAATGTGACCATCTACAGTATGGTATGATATCTCTCTGGATCTCGTAACTGACAAATGATAGAAAAATATGGACCAGACTGGTCGAAAGAGAAAAAGTTGCGCTTTTACGTAGTATATAAAACTCAAATTTCACAAAATGTCACTGACCTGTCTTTTAGAAATCTGACTGCAGCATTGTGTAGCCTTTCCATACAATGAGACGTCACCTTATACTGCAAATCTATAGCTTGATATTTAGCCGTGTGTGGGAAGAATATGTGCAAGTATCGACGCACACAGGCTTGTGCAAGTCTAAGCTTGTGCAAGGAAATCGTAACGTGTTTAGCCCATAACTTAGAGAGTTATTAGTATTAACAAAAGTTGAGAATGACTACCTCCATCTGTGTGGTTATACATTTTTATATGTCCACTGTATATGTGTATAGGGAATGTTTGTGAACCTTTAAAAAAATCTTTGAGCTTGGGGTACTTATACACTCACACATACACACTTACATAGACAATACACACATACAAACATCTTCAAATGATTGCTTAGTTTTTATTTTGCATGTTTGCATGATATCGGAGGTCGGAATAGATAGTGTTGTGTGCTATTTGAGGTCAATGAACTGGAATGTTATGTTAATATGGACATGCTACCGAAAATTATAAAGCACTTTACCATACGTCATCAGGAAAATATGTTATAGTGACTTATTGTGTATTTGCTCAGCTGCGTTGCTTTAAAATGTACCGTTTTTTATTCTATTCAACAATAGTGTTGCGTTGTATTGTAAAGAAAAACTTTGTTTTTACAATTCAATAATGTTATATTGTCTTACAATTAATCGTAAAATCGCGGGATCGTTTGATAACAGGATGTCCATACTAAGATAACGCATGCCAATTTCTTGAAATAAACAATAATATTCCAATCACTGATGATAAATCTCTACTTATCTGATTTAATATTAAAACTTTTCTAAGTGTTTATTTCTTAAATTAATGTCCTTATTTGTTTAACTATAATACTCTTAACTTCAACAACTAATTTGTTTGAATTTGTAACGTATCGTCCGATATAGAAATTAATTAATGTCAGAAGAAGTTTTTAAGCATTGGTTGCGGAAAATACAGGCTGTGTGGCTTCAGTACTTTTACTGACCTAGGACACCGTTGCTACATGGCAGGGACAACCTGCCAGCCTAACATGAGCAGCGCGAGATAATTTTGTCGTGCCGAGACAAGACAGGACATTATCTGCTCTCGGTACGAGATAATGCAGCGATAGAATTATCATGCGCGGCACATGTTAGGCTTACTGGCTGTCCCTTGCAGCAAATCTAGCGAAATTATTAAATAATAAATAAAAAAAATTGTAGTTGTTTTAGTTCTTATTTGACACAATAGCCCGTGAGCCAGCAACAGTTTTGCCGGACCAATTTCCTCTCAAGCGATAACTCGTGGAATGCTTGAGAGAGTTATATTAAGCAGCATGGTGAACGTCAGCTGCCGCTCCGTGGGTGGGTTGGGCAAAGGCAGCCCATCAAACATGTAAAAAAAAAAAAAGTTTTCAGTCATTTCCTCCCGACTGAAAATTTGTTAAATGATAGTTAACGCAATTATTCGAAGATAAAAAAAAGTCAGCTGGCCGTACCGTGGTGGATTATACGTCAGCTGGTCACATGAACATGTAAAAAATTTTTTTTCGTTCAGTCATTTCCTCTCACTTGAAAATTTGTCAGATGATAGTTTACATGCTATTTTGAATAAATAAAAACGTCAGCTGGCTCTATGTTGGTGGAAAGGTCGTCAGCTGATGCAGTGAAAGGTGGAGCATGGGAACCAGACGTGAGCGCCGATCGCTTATTTAAATACGTCAGCTGACGGGTTTTCCACCAACATAGAGCCAGCTGACGTTTTTATTCATTCAAAATAGCATTTAAACTATCATCTGACACATTTTCAAGTGAGAGGAAATGACATAACTACAGTTATTCGCAATAGCTTCATGCACGCGCCCTTATATGTACCAATCAAATCAATATTCTCATTAATCAATCAATCAGAAATATTTAAATAGACGCACTTTGGATAGAAATCAATCCCGTTAAAATTTATACGCAAGGAAAATCTACCGAAGCACAAAAGAAAAAAAAAGAAACTTGTGAGCCATTCGAAAATAAACTTGAATTTTAATGTATAATAATGTCCAACGTAACTCCTTTTTGTGTTTTTTGCCAAAAAAACAACTTCAAAGTTGAAAGTATTCTGCGAAGAAAGTTTGAACAAGTGCAGTGAAGTTTTAAATATTCGAAAATGTAATAGTAGTAGTATAATGTCGTGGCCATATCTTAGAATTGATCATTTCATGATGTGGCCGGCCATTTCATGAAATGGTTGTATTTCATGATATGGCCAGCTAAAACTGACCATATCATTTAAACGTCAACGTTTAGTGATATGTCAATCCACGTTTGGCCATATCATTAATGTAGGGTTTCCATGATATCAAAGGTTTAATAAAAAAACAAATGAAGGAAGCATGTACCATGCAAGCAAAAGCAAGCCAGCATGCAAGTGTTTCTAAGTTTGCTCCGCCAGAAGACTCGCTTTGTCGCCCCTTCGCTTCGCTCGCACACTCGACCAGCGCTGCGCTCAGGAGGTCGCCGATTCGCTTCGCTCGCCACTTCCCCCCACTCGCTACGTTTTGGCCTCGTGCACTCGTTCCACTGAGGACCTCCTTCGCGAGCTTCTGGCTCCACGCTTTTAAATGACACTCTAGGGTTAGGACAGGGTCTGACCACGTGCAGTCGGGGTACGCTGAGTCGGATTTACATAAAATGGATCAATTTTATTAATTATAAATCTTTCGAATGAATGCGTCGACCGCGTAAGTTTCGATGATTATTTGTTCTGTAGTTTGACAGGTTAACCAGATAAGTAATCGAACAAATAAAATTCTATGAAAAGTTCACCCGCAATTACCATGAAGTCATATTTTGAAATCCAGTAGTAATCCATATAGTCCATTAATTTTCGTTGCGTGGTCACCCTACTTTACTTAATATTATTACCTTTTTTGTCAGAATAATTGTCCGCCGCCACGATGCATCACAAAAACAAAACGATATCAGCGCCTCTAACAGTGGATAATGTAACGAATTTTATGATATGATCACTAATGTTTGACCACATCATGAAGTAGCCGTGCGTTTAGCTGATCATATCGTCGAACGCTAATTTATTCATTGATCTGGCCAGGCCACATCATGATGTGGGCAGCGGGTATTGGCCATTTCATGAAATACAACCATTTCATGAAATGGCCGGCCAAATCATGAAATGATCAATTCTAAGATATGGCCACGACAATATACTACTACTATTTAATTACATTTTCGAATATTTAAAACTTCACTGCACTTGTTCAAACTTTCTTCGCAGAATACTTTCAACTTTGAAGTTGTTTTTTTGGCAAAAAACACAAAAAGGAGTTACGTTGGACATTTTTATACATTAAAATTCAAGTTTATTTTCGAATGGCTCACAAGTTTCTTTTTTTTCTTTTGTGCTTCGGTAGATTTTCCTTGCGTATAAATTTAAACGGGATTGATTTCTGTCCAAAGTGCGTCTATTTAAATATTGCTGATTGATTGATTAATGAGAATATTGATTTGATTGGTACATGTAAGGGCGCGTGCATGAAGCTATTGCGAATAACTGTAGTTATGTCATTTCCTCTCACTTGAAAATGTGTCAGATGATAGTTTAAATGCTATTTTGAATAAATAAAAACGTCAGCTGGCTCTATGTTGGTGGAAAACCCGTCAGCTGACGTATTTAAATAAGCGATCGGCGCTCACGTCTGGTTCCCATGCTCCACCTTTCACTGCATCAGCTGACGACCTTTCCACCAACACAGAGCCAGCTGACGTTTTTATTTATTCAAAATAGCATGTAAACTATCATCTGACAAATTTTCAAGTGAGAGGAAATGACTGAACGAAAAAAAATTTTTTACATGTTCATGTGACCAGCTGACGTATAATCCACCACGGTACGGCCAGCTGACTTTTTTTTATCTTCGAATAATTGCGTTAACTATCATTTAACAAATTTTCAGTCGGGAGGAAATGACTGAAAACTTTTTTTTTTTTTACATGTTTGATGGGCTGCCTTTGCCCAACCCACCCACGGAGCGGCAGCTGACGTTCACCATTAATGTTGGGCGTAACTGATATATTTTCCTAATGCATTATACATTATACTATAATTTTGAAACTGTTGTTTTTAACTGTTGTAATATATATTATATTGTATTGTATTGAAGGAACACTAATTATCAATAGAACAGAACACTTGCAGTAATATGAAACTAAGTTTACACTAATATAATATAAAATTATTTTAACGGTAATAAAAATTTGCTCTTGTTATTTGTGAGTTAAAGTTCATAATTGTGTGACGCTTTAATATGATGTAAAGTACGACAATATAATTTTGCCAGTAATATGAAACAAGTTCACCCTAATATTATATAAATATTTATGTTATTTTAACGGTGGTAAAAATTTGCTCTTGTTATTTATGGGTTAAAGTTCATAATTGTGTGACGCTTTCGGCCGACTTAACGACTCGACGCGAGTGGCGGGCGACTACTACCTATAGACAATAATATATATTATAACAGTCTTTGTTGCAAATAAATAATGGTTAGAATATTAGAAATGTATAATGAATTATATTAGCTGTTATATGTTATAACGCCCAACATTATTCACCATGCTGCTTAATATAACTCTCTCAAGCATTCCACGAGTTATCGCTTGAGAGGAAATGACTGACAAAATATACCCTCTGGCTCACGGGCTACAAGGACCCAAGCGCTCAGTTGATGGGTTACAGTGAAGCCACACTGCTCCGTTGCGTTGCGTCGCGACGTCGCTGCGCTAGATTTGAACCAATCGAGTGAAGCCACACTTCTCCGTCGCGTTGCGTGGAATCTATGGATTGGTCCAAATCTAGCGTTGCGACGTCGCAACGCAGCGCAACGGGTCAGTGTGGCTTCGCTCTTAATTGTTAGTCGCGCTGGAAAATTTAGCCGAATGTGTCTTCCGCAGCCAATAATCTCTTAACCCTCGTACATGTAGTAACATTGGTACCCCACTGTAGGCTATAAAGAGCGGCGGTTTCAACGCTCGAGCCAAGCTCCGCGTGGGGCTGGTGACGGTGCGAGCGGCCGTGCGGCTGCACCGGCTCCCGCACACCTCCACACGCGCGCTGCCGCTGCATGATGCTCTGCGGGATCCGTACACCATGCGTGTGCTCAGAAAGGTAAACCATTTATCCATTTTCAGAGGTAAAACCTATTATTTCCAACGTTATTATTACCCATTCAAAATATCTTCTTTTATTAATTACAACGTTATTGTATGACAACTAAGAGCCATTACGCACTGTCGACTAGTCGCCGGAGACTTGGTCGACGGCGACTGTGACTTTCTATAGGTCTTCTTCTTCTCTCATGTCAACACGAGCTATACGAAAATAGCTCATGCTGTGGTGAAAAGATTAGCCAGTCAGCAAGGTTGGTAGCGGGGCTGACTACCCAGGGTGCGCCGAACGTACTTAAGTATTGTCACTCGTGGAGGCTCTTTTCATGCACCCCATTTTTAAATAGGTGTTTACGCACTTGGTCGCCGGTCGCTCGGGCGACTATGCTTATGTTTTGGTCGCCGAAAGGCCAAGTCACGGGCGACCAGTCGACAGTGTGTAATGTCTCATAAGACGTTACATCGATGCATCTGAACGAACAACCAATGGTCGCTCACAGTTATTGCAACAGCGTAAAGATTATTTTTTACTAAAGTACATAATAAAAATTCGTGGTCTTGAAGTCGCACTCAGTTCGGAAGTAATCGGTTTTACGAAGTTCGCCGATGCGCCTTTTTAGTTGTATCGTACTGTACCTTGCGTTTTACTGGCTGAAAAGTCTAACGGTTATCCGGTCATCAGGGGCTTACTATGACCTCTTAAAGCAGGACAGATGTTGCCTGGAAGTTGAACTGCCCTGCTTTTTTGTACTATGACATCGTTAGAGCAGGCCTGCTACGTTGACGTTTACGAAATTCGTTCGCCTTTTTTTTTGTATAGACGTTTCGTACCATGAACAAGCATTACCGTTCAACTTGGTTTAATAGTCGTTCACCTTTAGTCATGGTACGATTTTTAGCGATTCAGAAGCAGGCCTGCTTTTGAACGGAAGTTGACTAGCTGGCATTTGAACGTTTTCTTAAGAGGTCATGGTAAGCCTCCTGAGCTTTGTTGGTCAATGGTGAGATGACCGCGGTCAGGTAAAATTGACGTTGGAAGACTGTGTGTTAAGATCTTGCCCCTAACACAAAGAATCTTTTTCCAGGTGATAGACGGATGCGCGTTCCGCGTATACGGTCACTGGGTGAAGAAGGGCGAGGGTCAGAACCGTGCCGCTCTGTTCGAGAACACGCCGAAGACCGAACTGAAGAGTTTATACATCAGCAACCTCAGCCGATAGCCGCCCCGACCGCTATGTCGGGAGACATCCTTGCCGTTGCTGCGATCCTGGTACATTGGTGAGTTTCGTATTTTTTTGTTACTGGAAGAACCAAATATTTCGGTCAGTCAACTCCGTAGTCGCGTCCGCTATTACGGAAAACTTCTTTGTGCGTCCTGCGATCTTGGTATATTGGTAGGGTAATTTTTAGTTTCTTGACTTTTTGGACCAAACAAGGTTTGTGTGGGAACGAGGGTCTGCTGTACTAATCCTATAGGGTTAGAGTAAACCATAATAATGAATTACTTTTGTTCTACAACTTTCCCCAAAAGGATTGTTTGAGAGAAATAGCTGTTAAAAGATTTCATAAAAATTAAGTTTTTTTTTGCGATATGCTCGCATTTGACCTCTATCTCGCCTGTTGGTAAGCGACAATGTGGTCGACGGTGAAGCACGCTTGCCTAGAAGTAACCTATTTGACTTAAAGACCCCAAGGTTGTAGCTATCAGGCAACACAGACTCCGGCAGGGAATTCCACTCCATAGTTGTGCGAACAATGAAAGTGTTCGAAAACGCTTTGTACGTATGAGTGGGATGTCCACCATGTACCGATGGCGCATTGCCGTACGTCTTGTAGTCTGATGATGGAAAGGGCCAGCCAGAATCAAATTGTGCAGTTCCATCGCATACTCCCCGAAGTGTAACCGATATAAAACCTATAAGTATATCTAGTTAAAATCTATCTATCCTCAGCTTTGATCAGTTTAAGATCGACTGGTAGAAAATGCCTATGGCATTAAGTCCGCCTCTGTACTAATTTTGTGCGAAAGAATAAATAAATAAATCAGTTGTGTTTACAGTTTAGGTCATATTTCGAGTCACGGATAGAAGTATTTTCTGAATTCGTAACTAAAGCAAGGGTGAAGAGTATTTGAAAAGATAAAATAATTGTTGATTAGCATGGAACTAAAAATTGACGAATTTTGAAAGGAGATGTTTGATTTTGGGCCACCACTATGTAAAGTATATAGAAAAATGGGAAAAAAATAGGGGATTTCCATAAAAATACTAATAAATTTATTTGAAGAAGAGTACTCTGGTACTGGAATTATTATTTGGGGCCGTTTTTTAATATGTTAACCCTTTTTTTCTGCTAGCTATGACAGTTGTGTTTGACATTGACATTAATTTGACAACTTTGACAGTCCTAGGTTTAATTTTTCGTTTCATTTCACACCTGTAGTTCTATTTTATTATAATTATAACGAAACCCAAGTATTTTCGTCTATAAATAACTTAGATAAGTAAGTAAGTACACAAGAAATAAACATCATTGGGTCATTGACATGTCAACAGTTGTCAAAATGACATTTCACATAATTTCGATCCACCATATTTTTATGTATTGTGTTGCTCTCCTTGACCAAGATATCTTGAGTGTACAATTAAACGAAGTAAAATTATAGAAAATTAACATTAAAAAACGGTTACTTTATTGTCTAGCTATATTTACATCTAGTGTACATGGTGCTAGCCCAGGCTACATACATTTCTGAAACATCTCCTTTTAACTCTTTCTTTAAAACAGTCATCTGTGACAATTTAAGTGGCCCGCGGATTAGTATCCCTTTCCGACTAACCTTGTATGCATATAAAATTAGCTTTGTATAATTTTGTTGTGTACAATTTTCGGGTTTCCAAAAAGATTGCAGAAAGGTAGAAGAACCACATTGTATAAATTTCTATTTATGTCAAATTTTGTTAAATTAAGTCTATTTCTTAAAATAAACCTCTTTTTGATTGCTTTCCCCAGGAGCACTTCACGTACCAGGGTAGCAGAATATTCGAAGACGTGACCTTCGGTCCACTAAACAAGCCCGAAGCCTCAACGAGTGATGTAGGTTAGTCGTAGTTAGACAGTGCGTAGTACATCATACTACATCGGTATAACTAGTTCAATTGTCAACCTGTATTATTGTGTGACTGCAGCCGACTACCAGTCGACTAACAGTCGACTTACGTTGTAGTCAACGTAAAATAGTGTTGTATTGTATATTACATTTCGAAATTAATATAGTACAAGAAGTTATAGCAATAATAATCAATGTTGCTGTGATGACGAATTATTATGTTATTTCTTGTGTTAGTCGTTATTGTTTTCTCACTATTTTAAGGTCCACATTAGAAATAATTTAGTATTATTGAAGTCCTATATAAAATTATGTTGATCAAATTAGTTTGACAGGTTAATTTTTTATTACCAATAGAAAATGTTAATATAGACAAAAATACCTGTGTAACGTTGGTACGACAGTAGTACGTACAAATGTTAAAAATAGCAATATTGTGTCTATGCGCAGACGCATGTCTAATCTATAGAGATATCACAATAAGGTGCCTTCTGAGTTCTTGGTGCAAGAATATAATTATTATATTATAGTTTTAATGTATTTAATTTGAAAATGTTTGGTGTGTTAGTAAGTAATATAGAAAAAATTGTACCGGCGTTCTGTTGACCAAATTATTTCAACGAAGTTTTGGAAAAAAAATGCTGGTTGCCATAATTACAAGGAATCGGATTTTTGCGGTAAAATATATAATGGACTGAGAAAATATTAATGTAAAGAAAAATATGTATTTGACCAAAGTCTGGAAAATATTTTATTAAAACAATTTATGACGAAAATATATAATTGATATTTTATAAAAAAATAATAGAATATGATGCATATATTTTTTCACATACAATTAATAAAACGCTTTTCTACACAGCAAAGTCGAATGGAAGGACGTGTAACATTTTATCAAAATTATGTATTTAATAATAAACTTAAATTATTCAACTATAGATCACATTTTAATGAGTACCTATTGTTTTTTTTTGTTAACATTTCTTGCTTTCTCTCTATAAGTAATAAAAGTGTTATTTCGACATTAATAGTGACTAGAAGTTAGTTCACAATAGTCTCAAAACGATCCTATCTATTATGAGAAATACATATATATACTACAATATATAAAACTAAAGGTCGCCAGCGGCTTCGTCCTCGTGGATATCGTTTATCGCGTATTCCGCGTTTTTCTCTACTATAATATACATGTATTATACATATAAACCTTCCTCATGAATCATTCTGTCTATTGATGAAAACCGCATCAAAATCCGTTGCGTAGTTTAAAAGATATAAACGTACAGATGGCGGGAAGCGACTTTGTTTTATCCTATGTAGAGATAACAATGATTGCTATAGTTATTTAATATATTTCACCTTCAGACATGTGTAAGTTATGAACGCTAGAATCGTCTAATAAAACTCGAAAACAAAGAAACTAGTTCTTTTTTTGTATTCTATCGAACTTTTTCGATTCCGAACAGGATACTTGTGAACTTAAATGGAATGTTATGTTTAAATTATTATATACTGTCTGTATATATTTAAGTATATAAGTAAAAGTCATATTGTGTTTGTATAACCTTTAGTCGTCATTTATATAAGATCCGATATAATTACCAAATATAGTTTTGTTCATTTTGTAACAATTGTAGACACTAGAAATATATATACAAAAAAAATTGTACTGAATAAAAAGATTGTCCGGTCTTTGCCTTTAGAAAAGAAAACACATTAATAGGATTTCAGGAATATTTTAACACAGGCTTCTATAGCGAATTTTTTACTGTATATTTTTCACCCAAAAGGATGACTATTTCCTTTTCAATACCTATTTATTATTAAGTATAGATTTTTGTATACATCTTATAAGAAAATATGTAAGAATTTTATTCTGTGATGAGTAAATGTTCCAGAAATCAAAGACAGCTTCTCAATTAGTTATCACAATTCATGTTATTGTCCCTTATAGCAAAATAAATAAACTAATTTAAAACTAAATTGTATGATTTTTTGTACTTTTGACCTATATTTTGATTTTATCCCGCTTTGAAATCCTAAATTCATTTCCTTCCTGATAGTAGTCCTAATAAATACGTCCCTATGAGTAAGTTGTCTGTCCTCAAAGTAAACCTCAATGATGACAAAAGTTCATTTATATCAATATGTGTAAATAATCGCGTGAAAAATATTTTCATGCTACATAACACAACACGTAATTGATATAATGTGTTTTTATAAAAATACAGCAAATCTGGATTTGTTCCAAAAACTTTTTAGACCAAGTATTCATCACCGCGTTGCAATAATTTCTCCCTTTAATCTTACTGCTCGTGCAAAGCACATAATTGTCAACTTGTTTACAATTCACTAATTTTTATGGGTACCATTTTGGATTCATAGCAAACAGTATAGAGTTCATTTCACCTTTTAACTAAAAAAAGTCTTTGTTATTCGAAGAAGTGAATGAAAAGGTTCCGTCCCTAACGACCACACTTTATTTTTGTGCACCTTGTTCAACTTCAGTAAAAACGGCGTCATAGTAACAAAAATTTGTGAACGTTAAAATGAGAAAGGACCCTAGAGGTTGTTCATAAAAATTCAATGAACCTAACAACTTGGAAGTACGCGATAACTGAGGAAGTGAAAGTCGGCCGGAGTTACGCACGTGCGCGACTCGGAGAACGCGCAAAGTAGGTGTCGCAGTAATGCAGTCACTACTTTATTTATGAGAAATAACGTTCAGATCAATTTTTATCAGGAACAGGCGACGAATACACAGGAAAAGTATTAGATAAACAAAGCTCTCTTGTGCCGCGTCACCGGCTGGCGGGCTGGCGGGCGGGGGCATGCATTCGATCGCTGCAATGGCATCGATCGCGCACGCCCCGTGCTACGTCGTGGCTCGCCGCGCGCCGGTTGGTCGGGCGCGGCTGTCACGTGACGCGCGCGCTCGCTCCCCATTGGGCGATAGTGGCGGCGGCCACGTGAGCGGCGCGCGGCGCGCGTGGCCAGTCGCGGCGTGACAGCGGGCGCGCTTGTACCGCGCGCGGCCGTGCCGCCGTCCCGACATGAGCCTCCTCGACACGCTCCTCGAGGCGGCGCGCTTCATCGAGCTGCAGGAGCGGCGCCTCCAGGCCGGTGAGTAGCGACTCTGTCAGTACCCGCCGCAGCCGGCGCCCCCCGGCTGTTTACCCGCTCTCGCCGGCACACGTCACGAGTGAAACCGGTCCCTGGGCGTGCGCCGATTCGCGAGCGTCCAGTCGCCGGCGCGCCGGTGCAGCGAGCCGACGCCCGACGCTCTTGACCTTGAACAGCACGCAGCCGCACCGCCCCCCTCCTCCACGCGCTCCCGGCCGCGCCGGCCTCGCCCCACGTAAACAAAGGAAGCCTGAAATTTACTCGTCGGACGTAATGCATCGCACGTCCAACGATTACTGCCTTTATCGTTTACGATACGCCGATGCCCGCCTTTATCTCTCGTGTTCGGCTATGTTCGTAACGTCATACGAGTGCACGCACTCTAAAATGTTTTTATCCGCGCATGCAAAAACAAGACAGAAAAAGCCACACGTACAAAACAATATCTCATAACGTATTTACCTAGTTGGAGTGGGTGGTAGGTAAGCGGTGTGTGCAGTGTATACGTGGAGCGGGTTAGTCAACATAACGCATGACGCATTGCTTTGGACGAGGCAGGCAGGGGGCGCTCGAGAGTTCGGTCAGCTGATCGACGCGTGTGCCGGGCCAGGCCGGGGGGCGGCGGCACGGCGGCCCGCGCGGGGGGAGGGGACGTGTGCACACGCATCGCAAGGCACGGCCAATGCGCTTCACTATATGCATTTTAAAGTAATTTTAACTCCACATCCTCTCGAAATGTGTAGACACATAGGTTTTCGAATGTTTACCTCAAGAAAAACTAGCACAAGGCACGGTTGCGTAACGGTGCGTGCATTGGTATCTACTTCATAGACATCTATTGTTCTAACTAGGTACTCGATCAACGCATTGTCTTATTGTGCATTATCGAAACTGGTGGTAAATGCCTCCATTTAATACAGTACACATAACGAAGTGTTCAAACATGTGATACGTACTGGTTTAGATCATTTTACGTCTATTTATCCACGTCTAGCTGGCATCGATTTAAAAATTCTAATCCATGTTTATCATTTGGGACCGCCTCCTTGCCCGACCCTAAATATTCCAGAAATTCACAGACGACATAGTTAAAACTCCATGAAATAACAACAATTTGTAAACAAATAATTATCTTATCAAATTAATAGCTCATAACGATATCAGTTTAAATGGAAAGAAAACAAAAACAAATCTATGTTGAATGGTAGAATGTCTTGTATATTGATATGGTGCTCCCACACTGGTGTTACAAAATGTTTACAAACATTTTCTAACATTAATACATTGACTAAAAATGTAAGAAAAAGATAAAAATATCGGATAGTAATAAATTTAATCTATCTATTAATAGATTTTAGATAACATTTTAGTACATTTTTTTTATTTATGTTTCTTTATAAAATGTTTACTAATGTTAGTAAACATTTTGTAACACCAGTGTGGGAGCACCAATACTGAAACTTCATAACGTGCCACGTTAGAGGGCTCCCCGCATTACTTCCTTTGTTATGCAAAGCAAAAAATCTTGAATGCACACCTATATTTGGGACACAAATCCTATTTCGCCATAAAAAGCTTCTATAATAATAAAAACAGACATTTATTAAAATTATGGCGATACGAAGGGTCTTGAAAACACAATTTACAATTCATGAACCGAAGACAAGTAGCAAAAGTTTTAGTGAATATGATTCCAAAATTGTCGGAAGCACATACCAACTAGAAAGCCAAAAAGTTGAAAATAAAAAGAATGACAGTTAGTTCATTGCAAATGTATAAAAAGAAATATGAACATGACCCTACAGTGGCAATTTAAAATGTATTTAACCGTTCATGATTTTGACTGCAACTATGGAGTCTACAGACATCCGAAAAAGGAATGTTCTGGATGAACGTAATCAAAAATATTCTAGTACTTTCTTTGCCATCCCATAAAATTACTGAATCCTCTACAGCTATACTAACGTGGTCAGCATAGCCTGGAAACATTTTAAAATGGAATGTCTTTGACGAAAGTAAAGAAACAGTTTGGAGTCATTTATTTCCGGTCCAATAAAAAACTAAGGCCCCTAAAGTTGTTTTGAAATGTTGGTCGCAGCCTGGAACCTGGAATATTTGAAAATGAAGTGCCATCAATGAAAGTAGATAAAAACTTTCCAGTAATTTCTTTGCTATCCATTACAAAAGCTAATACTACTACTATCAATATTATTCAGAAAGTTATAAACGTAAACCAGGGAGAAAAGAAGTTCTGTTTAAACACAAGGCCGGCAACACGTTGGTCTGCAAACCGCGTTATCATGTTTGCCCGACACTTATCAGTGGACGCCGCTAGCCAATACCTATGTATAGTAGAATCGCTTTAGTACCGTTCCACCGGCGACGTGACTAGAGGCAAATCACGATACCCTATCTAAAATCAACGCTTTACACTCCAACATTATTCTAATGACGCGAGTTTGGTTCCATTTTACTTTACTTTCATATAAATCGAGCATTTCGTTTTAATTTCAACACGCATTTACATTATCTTTCATGCTATTAATATGTATTATGTTTTATATCAGGTTGTTATTGCGACTTAACATTTAATGACTACTGAGCATACTCATGCTTCTTTCGCTTCTAGCGATTGCTTTGGTCGAATCATTGCATCATACAGTTCTCGAACTGCCATTGGAAACATTTGTAATCTATTCCGTCATGTAATAGACACTTACCGTGTACCTTTTTATTATGCAACATTCTCATATCATATTGGGGTCTCCAAAAGAAAGCTCCCTTGATTTTAAATAATTTACCTTCAGAAGTATAAAGCAACGTGGCCACCGCGTTTCTACTAGAGTAAATTCAGAATCAGAATACAGTAAAAATTCTGTTCAATTTACTTTGACTAAAGCATTGGCTAAGTCATAAGCATGATGCACAAAGCTAAGGTTTTGCACAGCTTTGAACAAGCGAAGTGCAACGAACAACGTTCTAAATGCCTTTTAATCCACCAATCTGAGAGCACTTATGCCACAAACTTTATGATTATCTTCCAGAACTACAGAAGCTGTTATATCCAAAACTCTGTAGCCAAATCTACCGTGTCTGCAATTAAGTCATGCTTGGTCGACGATATTCTACTGTTCATAATAATGCTTTTACACCGCTTCTAATTAGTGGGCCCCTCAGTACTGGCGGTTAAGTAGGCGCGGCAAACAATCGTATCATCAAGGCTCGTGTAAGGTCGACGCCGCGACGGTACCGGGCGAGCAGAATGGTGAAAGGGATCGCGTGACCTCGCCATCTGCGACTGGTCTGTGAGGACGCGTACGTTCGTAGCGTAGTATATTGAACTTCGGAGGAAACGTCGCGCTGCCGCTGCGGCACGATGCGACGCACAAGCGTTGCAGCCATTAGTCACACAAACGAGTGCCTGTTTCTACTTGCAGAAAGCCGATAAGATAATCCGAGTGCCTCTACTCGTGGAAATGTCTTTAAACATTTGAATACTTAGTACCTATTGCATTATTCTTTAAATTAAAAGAAAGGCTTTGACTAAATCGATTGAATAAAATCTTTCAAAGATTCAATGCCCGCTTTTCTCAATGTTCCCTGTTAAATATATATTAGAATTGTTAATATTTTAGCCAGGAAACTGAATAGAGAGAGTGTATAACATTATCTAGATATTGTTTATGTATTAGAATTCGACTCGACAACGGTAACCTCAGGCAACAACCGTTAGTTTTTAAAATTTCCAATAAGTTGGCATTTAGGAATAGACATAATAGATATCATTAGAAATGTAACAAAATTCTATGCGCGTGGTATAAAGGATTTCCAATTTGTTATTTTTTTTAAGAGATGATAAATATTATGAGTTAGAAGCAATCTTTTTACTGTCCTCTTTTACAGAATATGGCGCAAAAACTAATATCATTAATCAAAGTGTCGTGTTTCTGTTCATTAACTTTGTTTCTTATATCTACTTGAAAATTTTGGGCGTTTGAAAATTTATACGCTTTAGCTTATCTGTAAAATCAATTGCATAAATCAGGGAGCTTTCGCACGACGCAGACGGGTCATATCTCGACATCCGGCGGGTGGATCCCCCCTTTCCCAGTGTTTCCACTTCGACTCCCATGTCGTTAGTGTCATTAAATGTTGTTATTGATTGTTCAAATATGAGTTCTATATTTTTTCTGTACTGAGCTACAAGAATGTTTACTGATGCTAATTGCATGTTGCCAACTTACACAGATGTTTCGTGTTTAATTTTGAAGACAGCTTGTGAATTGACGTCGGTATATGAGGTCAGTTTTTGTCGGCTGTCGATTGACGCGTAAGACAATACCATTGTTATTTTTTTCATTATTTAATTCACTGGTTACTTGATGCGTGGAGCACTTGATTTAATGGGGACCTTAGGTTCCAGAAATAGAATCTAGGCACGGTGCTAGGTCGCATCGCAACAACCTGCTTAACCGGCAGGTGTGGTTGCAAAAGGTACAAGAAGAGCGAGGGAGGTATTTGTGCGGCGTGGTGTTCCCCGGGCGCGGGGTGCGGGGTGCTGAGAAGAGGGGGGAGGAGTGCGGCGGTGCCGGCCCGGGCTGCACGCTGCACCGCACCAAGGTCAGCCGCCGCACGCATGCGCGTCCCTCCCCCTACCTGCCACCTTATCGGAACTCGGAACCTGCACCCGTGCCACTTATGCGTTCCTGTGAGTTGCACTTCAAATAATGTCCGCACCGTCGCGCGAGGAGCGCTTTAACTTGTGGAAACTTTTATGGCCTGTATTACTATAGCCACAGAATACATAATACTACACGTACTTATAGCCAGGGAGACACATTAGGACTACGTTCGGTATGAATTTGCAAAATTGCTTGAAATTATTCGGAATTGTTTCCACTGATGTCTGCAATGAACTTTTAAGCTCAAATGCCTGTCAAATACTTTGCAGATACGGGCAATTCTACTTGTAAGAGTAGCAACAAAAATCTATTGTTGATATTTATCGATGTCTATTGTTCCTAATCTTGGACACCAACGTCTTCTTCGTCTCGTCTATTTAGGACCTTTAAGTGTATTGTTTTCAATACAATTTCGATTCAATCAGAATACAACCTGTTTGTCTGAACCCATCAATTATTTCCGCAAGAGATTTAACAGTTTGCGTCTGCATTAAAAAAGCTTGACTTGTTTTTTCCGCTTCCGCAAACCGATCAGGGTTCAGGGTTCTGCAACGTATAAGTATTCCACTATTCTTGGCATGTAGCGTGATCGGTGATCGTCGATACCTAGACTGTATCTCGAATGTAAAATAAATAAACATAAGCATATACGTGTAACGGAGATAACACGTGCCCCTCGCGCCTCGCTTCGACGTAACACGACCAAATACTAAACGTTCCGTCGTAAACACGGAGAAATCCTATTATGAAGATTAGTACTTGTGACGTAAGAACTATGCTTAATTTACATGTTAATGCGTAGATAGTACTTCGTATATATACTGCCTTTAGTTTAATACTCTTTCACTGTTCGTTTAATCGTGAACTGATGACATGTTCGCTGTAGCGACTGGTCCTTCGAGCCGGATGCTCATAACTGTCCTGACTTTACAGTAATTCTAGCTTCATCTAGGTCAAACTTGTAAGGTTGTAGTTTTCTGCTAAAGTATGTTTGTGTGTAAAGGGAAGTCTGACAATGCTGGCTGCGTCGGCCACGTATCATTAGAAAGCTATTCGCCATTGTGGCTTGTACATAAGGAGCGGCGCGTCGCAGCCCGCTACACGACAGCCAACTCCTACGTTAGTTCGCACAGTTGCGCCGCTCGATTCGGTTGCAATGTTCCATTCACCTTATTTGTCGGCGACGAGGTTCAGTGACTCCGACGCCGACCAACTAACTCCTCGTAACACGTCATCTGCGTGCTAATGCCGCTGTTTCATCACCTAAGGCCGAACGCTACGAAGTTCTTTAAATTCTGTAGGCGTCCTGCGCTGCGGCCGTCGGGGCGACCTCTTTTCGCGGGCGACAAGCGAATGCGACGCGCGCCGTCCATGCAGCGGCGTTATGTAAAGTTGAGAGCGGTGCAGCGGTAAGCGTTGCGCTCGACCGCGTGCGCGCCCCCCGCGAGCGTCTCCCTCCTCGCGATTTCGTTCGCCGTCGGTTTCACTCGCCACGATCGGCGGCGCGGGGTTCCGGAGGTCGCGCACCTCCCGCCTCCTCCGCCCTCCTCGGAGACGGAGCCGGTCCGCGGTCCGCAGCGGCCACTCAGTCGTCGAGCGGATTGCGTCGGCGGCGGTCGGCTCCGCGCCTCGGCTGTCGCTGTCTAGTCTGATGACCCGCTGTCGCGACATGCCGACGCTGACACAACTCGAGTGAATCGCACCGCCGGCGACGTCGCGTTTGCAGTATACCACCGGTCGCGCTTCCGTTTCGGGAGACTTTAGTGATTTTGCGGCTGCGTTTGCGACGGTCACGAACACGCTCGTCGAGCTGACGACGTGGTGTCAAAAATAGCGTGCGTTATCATCGCGACCTCGAACGGCGAGACGAGATAGCGCGAGGTCGGCGGCACCTGCGCCGCGCCGCGCCCCACGTGCACGCCACCACGATCCGGTGCAGCCGACTGACGGCAATTAGCAAGTGTACGCGGCGCGACACCCTGCTGGCCGCGCACTGCCACCACACACTACCCTCGCGCTGTCTCATCTCGCAGTCGCGCTCATGTAGCGCCGACACCTTTGGATTATTACAATTGACGTTCGGAGATATAGATCGTACTATCAACACCAACTCTTGACTGGATGTCTTTCCAGAATTGCATCGAATCGACTTCAAACGTGGGCGCTCTTACTCGAGAAAAGACCAGGCAAATATCACAATGTAAACTGCATTTTTATACTATCTTCATAGCGACGATATGTGTAGTTGGCTCTTGTAATATTATTGTAATCATTCCTTACGTAACTTAGTAACAAGGAATCACCGATATGATTATAACAATAGTATCTTTATCGCTACATCGTATGATCGAGCTCCTCGGTAATTTTTCCGGCTAATTTCAAAACATTTCAATTTACATTTTAGTCAATACTAACAATTATTGGGAAATGTCTAGAGGCTTTTTCAATTGTCTTGTAAAATAGTCTTGTCATTGATGTTTCGTCCATGTCTGATGTTATTGAATTACATTCATATATTGCCCATCCGGTGTGAAAATCTCGATGTTTATTTAACATTGTATTATTTGTTACTCCAATAATTATATTTTTTGCCAAATGACTGCAAAGTTATTCAGAATTTATGGACCCTATTTGGGTCAACTTACATAACATTTGAAATTCCTACAAATTCCTATTGGTCCTTCATTGTTGTTTGTTTTAATACTATTTCATAACCGATTGCCGAAGTTTTGAAGGCTGCATTTTCCTGCAAAGACCTTTTTTATGTCGAGGTAGTAGTTATTTTTGTCGGTTCGTCTTTACGAGATGTTGTTTATAAAAGTAGAATTTAGCTTTGTTAAAGTTTTGATTGCTGTGAATAAATGTCACCTAAAAAAACAATAAAGTTGTTGTATCGGTAGATTAGAGAGTTCCTGATTTACGAGGCAGCAATAATCATGATAGCTAATGAGTTGTTCTATAAACGCCAATCAAAATTCAGGGCGTACAATTTGGTCTTTAGATACAAAAATATAATTTATAGGTATCTGTCCAGTTCACATTTAATACTGTTAATACTAACGCTCTTCCGTTGTATAAGTTTTATGTCGATTTTGATGAATCATCATTAAATGAAAATGAAGCAATAAAGAGCGTAGATAGCGAAAACATTCCTCAGGCACTTAATGTTACAATCACAAGTTAATGGAATCAATAAGAAAGTTCGTACCAATTGGATTACAAGATGAGAAGAAGATGTATTAAACCAATAATGTTAATGTAACGAACGTCTGAAGCAGATTTCCTTTGTTTATCCCATTTATACGTTTCCATATTAGCAATGAGATTATTAAACGATCTGGTATGATCAAGTCTTTAGTCGTGACGGATATGGTATTTAGTTAAAATATTTATTTTATTGAGATTGCGCAAGTAATAAACGGTCTTATGTTATGGGTTATTTGCAGTTACGCAATTTATATAAAATGCATGCTTGCCATCGTCTGTAGTCTGTCCTACGTGTCAGGTAGTAATGCCGTCATTGCTGACGGATAACTTTTAGTCTTTAATCTGTTTCTTTATTTGAACTAAAATTGAGGTAGGACAACACTATTTTTAATATTCTTCTATCTTTCATTCTTCTTCTGTCGTGTCGGTACGAGCTGTATAATTAGCTTACCTCCGGTTTCTGAATTGAGAATTCGGGATAAGCAATACATAAGTAGTATTTGAGTACGGAGTTGTCAAAAAAATGCTTTAAAATCCGTAATTTTTTTGACAACTCCGTACTCAAATGTAACTTAAGTACTGCTTATCCTAGAATTCTCAATTCAGAAACCGGAGGTTAGTCAGCAAGGTTGGCGGCATGGCTGACTGTGACTACCCAGGGTGCGCCGGATGTCACTCGTCCTCTTTTCATGCACACCAAATCTTCATTTAAGAGCAGATAATTCGAGTATGTTTTGCATATATTCATTTTCCGGATTATTTTGACGCGGGCAATTATAAAGAACCCGGTTGTCGTTGAAACGATTGTGACGTCTTTATTGCGTGGATTATTTACGACTTTTCCTCGTCTCCTTTATGTCTTAGCATCTATAGAAAATTAACAATAGCTATAACGTGTATAGAAATCGGAGAGTAGTATTCTTGTCAAGTGAAAGAAGAGCTGAATTCCATATCAAAATAAACTCTATCAAAACATTTATAATCTTGGAGATATGGTTCAAGATAATAAGTAGATAGAATTAGATTGAGTTGTTTACTAAGTAAAATAAAATAAAACTCAGATTACTATTGTAAATGTCAATGTCAATGGAATTTTACAAAACTTGGATTTATGGAATTCTTTACAAAAGATGCAGTTAACAAATGAAGGGCTCCAAGACCGATTCTAGAATATTTTTTCATCCGTTTGCAATCCAATCATCACATAGTAGTAGCACAGTTAATAGAAATAATAATAGTACACATAGTTGATGCATGTATAGCAAGCCATTGCGCCGGTAGGTAAGTGGAGTTACATAATATAAACACGGACACGTGTCGTCGTTTGTATCGCTTATATAACTTGCGCGTGTGTATGTATGCTTGCTAACGTTCGCTTTGATATGACTGAGGCCTTACTGGAAACTGTCTTAGAAATTATTATTGACCTACGTCTTGTTCATGATATCCTGGTTAGTTTCTAACGTCTGAGTTACTTCATCATTCAACTTTATGTCTTCTAGATCTGAAATTACATCCTGCTTTCGCGTAAAAGGGACATTACCCATCTCTGAAATAAATACTTTTGATAAGAATTCTGAAAATACGAATTTATCTATCCCCACCAACTTTTCTTGATCTGGACTTTTCTGAAGCGCCGTTTGTTGTTGTATAAAACTCGCGTTTGTTATTGCTTTTCACGATAACGCTTTCCAGGCACGTGTACAGGTATAGTTAGTTGTGACCAAACCGATAACGTTATCCACTTCATTTTACGAACAGTCCAACACAACACCTGTTCGCTTTTCTTTATTTTATCATGCTATATTGGTTATTTCTAGGCTTCTATTTAAACTTGTCCTGCAGCATCTAGGCAAAAACACTATTCTATTCTCTATTAGGAAGTAAGGCGTCTGAAAAAACTATCAACAGAATTCTTTTCTTATGTTTTTGGGTTAATCTAATTAGATATGGTTTTACTGCATACACATTAGCTGGAAAATCCGTAAACACGCCTATAATAATGTACTCTACATTGAAAAAAATATAAGCATCCATTTCAAACACATTTCACAAACTTAATTATGTTAGCTACGTAACTGAACTAACTTTTCATTTGTATAGTAGCCGTCCGTACTGAGACACATTTCCGCACGTTCTTTTGTTTGCCGATGGAAAATCCACTATGTCTGCCAATTCGGTCGGCCGCAGTACCAGGGCCGCATGTTGTGGGAGGAGGTACAACTAGCTGTCAATGTCTGTCGGTGGCAGGCGAGGCGCGGGGTGCGGGTGCGGAGAGTGCACGTGCCGGCGGGTCGTGCCATGCGTTCGACGCCCTCCCCGCACTTGTTGAGCGCCGTGTCGCAGCCGTGCGATCCGCTGCCGCTGCCAGCACCTAGGTCGCTCGTTACAACAACCATTCTACCTAGCACCTTACCTTGCTCATGCATGTTCCGTCTCATTCTTGCGAACATCACTCAGCGTAGCAATTGAGACTATTGATTTCACTTGGTATTTCCTCAAATGCAAAATTGCCCCAATTCAGGGTGAACTCTAACAGTTTTTTTCTTTGTTATTGTATGGCAAAATTTTACATCTCTCGATGAGAAAAAGCATTTCAACGTGCAATATGAGCTAGACGTTGTAGATGAGCACTGAGAGGTAACCCCGTAGAATTAAGCCAACATATTTCGAAACCTTCGCAACAGCTTTGTCCATCGTTCAAAGTAGGTATACATGCTGGATCAATTTTTCCATCACGGCGGAGTTTTGTATTAAACTTTTGTGCTGAAACTTTACTTTTATTTTTTCAATAAACTCGTTGCGCAAACGGTTGCCCTGCGACAGAATTCTTCAAAGAAGCCCCACGTTTCGAGTCACTTAACTTTCTGAATAATGCCCCTGGATTTCTTTATCGTTTCACAAACTTACAACAATGCTCTGAACGTCAATTGACTTATACAATCCTTTCAACTTCGCAAACGTATCCACTAAGTTTTTCGTTGATTTCTATAGATTTCTGCGTAATTTAAGAAATGGTGAATAAGTGATTAAAATTATAAACATAAGTTATCAAGAGACTGTACAATTAATGAACTTTAAAATGAATAGGACGCAAGTGAGTCTATGACAATGAGGACTAGTAGTCGTAGTTAGTTAATGTAGTGGCCCATTGTAGAATGGGTATACTTATGGAAACCACCGAAGCGAAACTGGGCACTGCCGGTTACCGGAGACGTCGCGTGCAGCCAGAACTGTTCGGCGCGATGGGAGCCCCCGGCGAGTTCTATGCTGATACGCTCCACACGATCGCCATCAACACCCGGGAAACAGAATTCGGCAGCATCGTCGAACCGATACCAATAACGCTGAAAGCGTACAAACAGCTCCAAGCTCACGGGCATGCCATCAACGGCTATGGGTTCCCGCAGCAACAAATGATCACATCTTTGATCGCTGCCCCTCGTGTCCCTGAAGTAGAAAGACCCTCCACGTCGAACTTCATACCAAGCCCGATCAAAGAAGAAGTCAAAGATGCTCAAAAGATCACCTGCCCACCTCCTAAGAAGAAGTGGATAAAAGAGTACCTAGGTGAGTTATAAATAAATAGCGACCCTACACTTTCTCATAAAACTTGTAGTATTTTATTGGAGAGAGAATTTTTCCAATTTATCGTCGTTGCCAAAATCTTTTACTTCTAACGTTTTACTTTGATTATCCTGAATGGCAGGAATTCAAAATTTTGATTGGATGATGTATTCCACACCATGTGACTTTCAAACTGTTCAAAGTCATTCAAGAAGGAAAACTAATCTCACAACTTTTGAAAGCTCAAGCACAGAAAGTTGTCTTCATTTTGAAATTTGAGCCGGTAATAGCAACAAAAAAAAATAATTAAGGCTTCTGAAACTCATCGTGCCAGTCGAAGTCATCACAATACTAAATTCAATTGTAATGCGATATTTGAAAGTGATTCAATAGGTCAAATTGTCCACACGAGTGCATTATTTGACCTTGCCGTATAACCTCGTCTTGTTTTTGCTCAACGGAATCCAAGAGCACGATTATTACGCATATTTTATGAAACTTTATTGCAGTAAGCGTTGTTAATAATTATTTTGTTTGTCACCCATTCATTACTTACAATTTATAATTAGATAATTCTAAATTAATATTTTGTGCGTTGAGTTAGTCACCCTTTAAATGTTCTTCAAGTGCTATTTTCATTTCTCTAATAGCATCTTCATTTCTATTTCAATGAGTAGTTATTATTTCACTCAATTCTGCGTAGTAAGCGTTCTTATTGTTACTATTATCAGAATTTGCATCTCTTTAGATAGTATCTACATTTGAATAAAGTACTTATTCATCTGTATTATTAGCAATATGTGTAAAATGTACATTGTAGGCTTCAGTTAAGGTTATTTGTGGCATTCAAGTTACAATAATCATTAAAGAGCAATATTGTTGCTTGCAAGTTGTAACTGTTGGAAACAGGTCACATTATGTTGTAACTGTTGGAAACAGGTCACACTATGTTGTCTGTAGTAAGTTATGACCTAGTAACTATTAACTACACTATTTCGATTTAAGCTGCTTATAGTTGAGATTGTAGTTATAGTGAGGGCAATCTGCGAACAATGATTGTGTACATTCAACGTTGGTTACACTGCAAAGTTTTTTTATTTCTTTGTTGTTTTCACAGTTTTCAGTTTCAAATTAGCATTTGAGTGAATACACATAATATGACCTTACTTACAATTTTTCAAATTTGTTACATTTAGTTAAGATTATAGTTTAGGCAAACAGTGAACAATGATTATTTATTTACATTGCAAAGATTTATTCATTCCACAAAGGTTATCATAATTACTTGCTTGAATTTCATCTTTACCTACTTAAATATATTAATTAAATGTAAAGAAAATAGTACATTGTTCATACAAGATATCACTTGATTCCGTTATAAAAACGACCGAATAATAAAAATTACACGCAACTATAAATCAAATATCTTCTTAAATATGAGAAACAAATTGAAATTAATTTAAAAAGGACCTTATAATCGTAAAGGATTTAACTTAGAACGGTATTGTATTAGGAGAACATAACGTACAAGGAAGAGAGGCAACGAACTAAAACATCGAGGTATTGCGTGTGTACTAGAAGTCAGCGTGTTACCGTCAAGGCGTTCTTCTTTCCAAGGTCGTAAATATCGTAGCGTATGTGCTGTTGTGTCCGTATGTCGGTCTCGAATAGGCCATGCGTGTTCCAAACTCGCTTTCCTTTGTGACCTTACATCGATAAAATGTTTTCCTCTTGTCTGCTACTTATGTCTGTTTTATTACTGGGACGGGCCAAGTCAGCATCTTTACGATGTCGCTGGCCTGACTTGTAATGTGCCTGCGTTGACAGAAGTTGGTCCTTTTGGTCATAGTTGGCGGATCTAAGGACCAAATTTTTTGCCATCATATCTTACACAAACTATTTTGTTCTCTTAGAGATCTCAAGAATAAAAATGTTTTGAGTATCAATTTGTAAATAGTTATGTAGAATTTGTGGTGGCGCTATCAATAAAATTTCAGAATTTAAACAATTTATTTGGCTGTACAGATAAAAGAAGTCGTAACAATTTGGGAAATAATTGTGAGATTAACAAAGTAGAACGATACCATACCAAATACCTGATAATAAATTGTATTAACTGTCGGAGTTGTTGTTTTACCTTCATTGAATCAGAATTATTGCGAAGCTCCACAAAACTACATAAAATATGCATGTATTGCAAATGACGTTCTGCACGTTGCGATATTTTCCAACGGTCCAATAGTAGGATTTTGTCAACAGATAAGACAATTGAGTTGCTTCGTTATGTATTTTACCAACTTTTTACGAGTTTATATTGTAACCACAAGCGTCAGATTTTTTTAATTGACGTGGGTGAGAATTTAATAATTGATGCTGCGACTTGTTGTAAACAACCTGAATCAGACACAATAAAAGCGTGTATCTGAGCAATAAGCCAATAATTATAGAGGAAAATAATAGCAATATTTTAACGTAATAACTGGCGGATGTCGCACACAATGAAAGTTGTAATCCAATAAAGATGGCCGGCGTGTGTTAGCGTGACGTCGAGCGCGGCGCACGGTTGCGTAACACACATAATTACATAGTTTTATGAGATTAGCTTAAACAGGTAAATGCAGTGGTTCGCGATACCACCAGGCCTTGTCAAGGCAACAACACTCCAATATCTTAAATTGAACTTCTAGCATCTTCCACACGGAACCAAATAAATGTCAAATTAGTTGTTTTCGGTCTAAAAGCTTCTTGCTGTTTCGGACTAATGATAATGAAGCCTTGTTTCATTATTGTTATTTTGTCGCCCATCGTAACCATATTTGTTTTCATAAACATTATCTTATCGGTGCTTCTTTTGTTTCACTCTTTCAATACGGTTAGCTCTGGCGTGCACGTCACACGCGCGTAATGAGTATCATTTCATTAGATTGTGTGCTCTTTGTGTTTTGTAATAACGCCTATATTGTGGTCATCTGTATTCGTTGTAGGCAAACTTTATCGTCGACGAGATACACGCTTGACGCTACCTATCTTTGTTCTAGAACTAACTTCATTACGGGGTGACCTCTACTGTTAATGGTTTATCGATTCAAGCTCTGCATTTAGCCTGTTCTCGTAGCGGTTACGTAATATAAAAGAGATGATTGACAAATTCTTTGTTTCTTTTAACACATAATTGTCGTTCAGCTCCCTCATAGAGTGACACGGATTCGTCATTATATTTTAACTGGTAATGCCCAGTTGAGATTGCCAAGGCAAATCTAATTGTTATCGAGTGCGCTACACGTGTCGTACGTTTGTCGTGTACTGAAGCGTTGTAAAAATGTGGAACGAGCCGCCACGTATTGGCGAGGTTGTTGACATTGAGATAAAAACATATCACACCCCGAAATCGTTACATTTTGTTATGTTTATTGGAAGCATGTTGCGTGTGCCAAGCAGACTTCGTTGATGGCTAAATCCTTGCTTTTTTATTCTGGTCCTTTGGGCTGCGTTATAACGTATTTTGAAGAACAAAATATACCTTTGGTGCATTCTCTAGGTACAAGCATGTCCCTCATAAACTTGTTTCTGGGTAAAGCCATAATATTTCAAATGACTCAACGCCCTCTAGAAACGAGCAGAGCATTGCATGTTAATCACTCGCCAGAGTGACAGAATTACAAAAGAGATAATTTTATTGTCCCAGTCCGGTGTACTTGAAGGCAAGGTGTCAGTATGTACCTGGTAGATTGCACATCCTACCCTACCCCCCCTCCTACTCGATAGCGCGTTGCAGCGGCGCGATGCGTTCGGGTGAGTTCGTGCCGCGTGACGGCTTGTCACGTGCCGATGCCGAGCACACCTCTCCTCCCCCTCCCGCGAGCCTCTACCCGCAGTCCGCCCGCGCAGGCCCACCGCCCCGCTTATCACTTCCAGACCCGGAGGCTCCCTCAGCCCCCACTGCACTCCCTCCTAACTGAACTAGTGGCCCTCTCACTACTCTTATTCAATTTATTACACGTAACGCTTTTGTTCGGTAGCCTTATCTATTTATACCTACATAAATAGATAGTATGTCTTAATAGGTGAACACCCGGGTACACCGTGATAACTACCTTCGGTTTAAAGATAATATTTTTCTCTGAAGTTAGGTTTCTAATAAAATTCAGATTGAGTATAGTCTTATCTTCAGATCCGGCTCAGGCTGAATTTATCTTAGTAGTAACTTTTTTTCTTGTTACGTTTTCAGTTCATATCAAAAAATAAAATCGTGAAAAAATATCATATAATCAAAATATTTTCTTTGTTTATTTTTAAAACATGATGACCTTTTGTTTTTGAGGTAAATTATATCAATTTAGATTCTCTAATGTTCAAAATCACTGACGAAGCATTTAGAGTGTTTTAGATGCACCTTGATCAAAATCTCGGTCAAGTTCAAAATAATATGGGTCAAATCGAACTTCGTTTTAAATATTGCTATTATAAAAACAAAAAAAAACGAAATTTATTTGTTAATAGCAAATGAGCAAACAAAACTTCTAAAACAAAAAATAAAAATGTAAGAAAATTTCTTCTACTGCGAAATTCACCGATCCGACTCAAGAAGCCATTCAGGCTTTATTTCGAAGTTGTTAAAAGCAGTTACACTTTCAAAAGTAGCAATAATGAAATTCAAGCTGCAACTTTTACGTTGTTTCAGTTCACTCTTTATGTTTTTATAACTTTTTGAAGTACTTGTGTAAATTATTTAATTTCCTTACTCAAAGCCACGTGTTAATTTAATACTAAGAATTTTATTGTAAGTCCCGGGTGTGTTTTAGTGATTAAATCATTACATTCTAGTGATACTGGTACTATAGCAGATTTTGGATCTTTAGAATCGTTAAAAATATCATTTCAAATAATAACATTTTTTCTGAGAGTCTGAATGTAATTTGGAATATTTCAGAAATCCGATATAATTTTAAGTGAGCGTGTTAACAATGAGATAGATACAACAGATTTTTGATTTGATATGAAGATGAAAGTAGTACTTTAGCGTTCCTAACTGATGTGAGTCTAGAGAAAAAAGCTACACAGTAGCTTCGCAGAAATTATCGTTTTGCAACTCACATTCTGCATACGACCAACGCCTATTTGGTACTGGTATTTTAAATACCGGTCTCAGATCAGCACCAGATGCACATAACATCGATACCGGTTCACTAGTGTCTGGAATCACAGTTTCACTTGCACGTGTGGGTGTCCCGCGACGTGGGAGATGGCCGGTGTTTGCGTGTTTGTTGCTTGTAGGCGCGCGCCCGCCATGCGCAATTCTACCAGGCGAGCATAATCCAACAGGAGAACCTTTGTTTCTTTTAGCGTATGAAGAGTACCTGTAGATAAATGTTGCTCTGATAAAAGTGTTTTCGATATTCATTTTATTGAACTGTTAATATCGGTTCTTTTGAAATACGTATGATTATTTAATACAAAATAATCAGAATTATTAAACAGTACTTCGAAGGAAAATCGCGACCAAAAATCTTTCAAACTAAAATTTACGAGTTGTTTTAGTCAGTTAGTAGAATAATTATGTCGTTCATTATCATTTATTTTTAATTTGTTAGTTTCGTCGTAAATATCAAAATTGAGCTTTAATTGAACTTCAACCTGATCTAGTTAATTTGATCATTAATGTGAATAGTCTAATTTGATTAAAACCGGTATTATCAACCAAGTAATACATACTAAAGTTATATGCACTTGATATCGTATCGACATTGTTCGGTGATATTATTTTATTACATTTACGTCATCTCACAGATATTGCTTCATTTTTCTGTCAAGTCTGCAAAGGTCCTCAAGGGCGAATGTCAGCGTCTACATTGTATAACAACCCCCTGTGAGGTTGCCAGAAGGCCAATGACGCACTTTACTGTTGCTCCTCCCCGGCCACTGCCTACGCGCCCCTTCTGCCCTAGTATTGTCTGCAATTGACAGCCAATAAGCCTACATCATTTTTTTAACTTGGTAGTTTTTGCACAGAGACTTGTTCATAGGAAAATAAACCATAAATAAAATAATCATAAATATTATAATTCTTTATCTTCATTCAAGTCATTAAGGAGCTTGAATTTTGCATTTTGGGGCTCGATGAAGGTTGATTTTGACAATTAAAATTGTATTCTTTCTCCGAGATCTATTTGACAAGAATGAATAATACTTACCATAAAAAATACTGTTATCAACTTATTGTTTTGTGTAATGTAATGCGCTGAAATCAGTTTCTATCAGAATACTGCATAATTTGATCCTATTTTTCAATAAAATATTGAAATTTTCAAGTTCAATATACGTGTAAGTGATTCCATTAAATATTAATAGTGCAATTCCGTGTATATCGGTATTTTATCCATAATATCAAAGTGTATGGTCAATGTCCTTTATTACTTTGTCCAAAAATTACAATTTGAGATAAAAATAACTGGGACCGTGATAAAGGTACTTAAAGAATATTCATTTATGATGATTATTTAATAATCCCTTATCATTATGAAGATCTTACTTATCATTATGAAAATGATATAATTTTATTTCAATAAACTTTTGGGGTTCACGAGTGCGTCAAACATTACGTTTGAACTGTCTTTGGCATCAAAGAATATTAAAGAGTATTCGTCAACCGAAAATTATAGGGGTCAGAATATGCGTATCTAATGTTTAAGGAAGTGGGCATTTTTAAAGGATTTATTGATAGTATTGAAACCAGTGCTACAAATACACTTTCAAATGAAAGAATTGGTCAAAAATTGTAACTGGTCCATTTGCTGTCCATCATCTCCATTTCTTCAAGACCTGTGTTCCTAGAATAGGACAGCTTAATACCAACCAATAGTTTTAAATATGATTAGGTACTCTGAGAATTTAAGATCAACCTACGGAGGTCACATACTTTTTCTGTCATTTTTTCTGTTCGCCTATCGTTTTCAATATCCTACTTTCAAAATTCCCTATCTTTTTTTTAGGTTTCATTTCTTAGTACTCTAGTGAACCGGTTTTTGAAAGTATGAAGTTTATTAAATTGAATGCAATGTTAAGAAAAATATTAATATGTTGTTAATTATCAATGAGTTAAGTTTAGTTTTACATGTTAAATTGGTTAAGTATAAAATTTTCGGATTTTAAAACAAAATAATAAAGGCTTTTGTACTAAAGAAATCATAAAATTGATGATTTTGGCTAGATAAATTCCACTTTTGGTACAAAGCATAATAACGACACGGATCTAAATTTCAATATTTAGAATTTACGATTCATCTCGACTAATTTCATACGTTTTCATATTATATCATAAGAAATGTTAAATTTGCGCAAATACAAGGTGAAATTTTACATGAAACTATGAATTTGAAATGCTAATTTATTAGATATTGTTAAAACTGTGTAGATTCTGAGAAGGATTCCAATTTACTACTGATTCGAACAAATAATAAAAATTATGAGAAACTTTCCTGAAGCCTTTGACTTCGTTGATGTACTTTACACAAGAGTTGAAAGGTTGCCTTTTGTACCTAGTTCAAGTCTATCATAGTCTAGTAGTATTAACCCCTTATTTGTTATGGTGATTAGCAGCTGAAGTTGAAGCCTCATTGATCTAAGTTTATTCTCTGAAGGAAGCTCTATAAAGTCAGGATGTTTGTCAAAGTCAAGAGTGCAAAAGCCTCGGCCACCTCTACGACACGCTTAAACAATTCTAATTTATATTGAACACGCTTGAATAAGTCGGTCAATAACCATCTACGTTCTTATGTTTTCCTATTATTTCGCTCGTGGATCGTGTAGTTAATTTAATTAGACTTTAACTTAGTTACTCATCTTTGTGATGACTGTCATTATAATATTGAATGTTGGCTTTAACAACATGTTTCAAAATTCTTCTATTGTGTTTTATTTGACAAAAGTGTTGTAAATTAATGAATTTTGAAATGACAAATCTTTTTTCTATAACAACAACTCGATAAGCGCGTGCATTCATCGCGTACATTGTAGCTATCGCAAAGATTACAGGCATTTTAGATAAATATTTTTTTGTAAATCCACCGCTACATTGCTGAAACCTTTACACGTGTGCTTATTTCTAAAAATATCTTTGCAGTAGGTAATAAGTTGACAAAGATCACGCAATCTGAATAGAGGTAGTACCTCCGTTTAGTCATTGTTTATATATTTTCTATTGTACTCGTACATTGTAAACATAAATGGGTTTTTTGCAGTATGGTCAATGTTTTAAGTTATTAACCATTAAAGGAATACTGTTTTCATTAATTAATGGAGTGATGGACAGTGCAGTGTCTCCAATATTTCTAGAACCAATAATATTTATGACTAACATAAAGAATCTAAAAGGCGACGTTCTTATTACTCAGGCTGCAAATTAGTCATCGAATCGACATTTTATAATGCATGGAAGTTATGACAAGAAATAACATACAAAGTAGGTAGTACTGCGTAGTTCCTGTAAGATAACAAGTCAATCATTATTGTTCGGACTACGGTAGTGCAGTCTAAGCGTAAAGCCGACGGCAAAAGCCATGAGCAAGCTCTTAAACAATAAAATTAATACAAATAGCATCTTCACTCAGGCGATGTTTAAATTGGTAAAATATTTTTACCAGCCCATTATATAGATAGGTATTCTAGATGGCATTTAGTCGTTAGCTAAACGAAAACAACTTTGTTATGTATATCTTTCGGACGTGATAAAATAAACGTTCGTTAAACCTATCTGTTATTGGCCGAAGCTTTTGATAATAAAAATTTATCTGTAAAAAATACGTTATTTACCTACACGTACAAGATCTCGAAAGCCGTCCATTTAGCTCGACGCTCAACAAAACAAGCCCAGCCCAATCTAGTAGTAGCAGACGCCAGTAATTTTACGGAACGGTTACGACGCGACTTGTTTTTTCTGGCACCTCGCTGAGCAGCTGATTTTCGGCGTGGCAACTGTTAAAGCCAAACAAACCGAAAGCACGCGCGCAACCACATGTGCTGACGTAACTTTATCGTCAAACCACGCCCCCGCGTTCGTCTCTTTCACTACACTCAAACATATCGTCTGTCTCACTCGTCATTGCAGCGTGACTGATTTTATTTGTATTTATTCTACTATGAACTTTATTGGATGTGCGTAAAGTTCACTATCGCGTACCGTTACTATCTGAAAGTAAAGTGGTATGATGCCGTCTCATTCACTCTGATACAGCTGTTTCATTTACGTGGCTGTATTGAACGCTCGCTGTGTATGTTCGCCTGGTAGTTTACCGCCACGGACTGCAGCCGTCGACGAGTGGTTGACACGGGTTTGACAAGTGTTGACCGACCTAGGATGGCCCGATCATTTTCTAATAGGACCTTAGTGGACTGATGAAGAAATTTTCGTAATCATAATTGGGTCCAAGGTGATTAGTTGCGTATTTAGCTCCTTCTGACGTGTCACCTTTGTTTACAGAGGAGGAGCCGAAGTCGCCGGTGTCGGTGCGAGTGGTGACAGGGCTGCCGGTGACGCTGCGCAGCAACGGCGTTGTCCGGCCGACGTCGCCGGTGCCGGTAGCACCTCCCTGCCCGCCCGCACCCGCGCCTCCCATCGTTGCGCTCGAGCCGGTCCCCGCGGCGACCGCACCTCCTCCCGCGCCCCTCCTCGACTTCGCACAAGAACATTCCAGGCCGCGGACGACGAGTAACAGTCATGGGTATGTTTTCCTGGTAACAGCGGTGTCCGAAACAGCTGGAGATTCGCACGTCGATCGTTGTTTTGTTGTCGCTAAAACTTATAGTAATGTTTTCATACATTTTAAACTGTGTTTCGACATAATTTTATTTGTAGTAAATGATTAAATCACAAATACTATTTCATAAGGCACGGTAGTAATCACATCATCACTTATTGATGATATTAACGTAACTTATTCTTTGAAATATTCAGGTTTATCTGCAATAATAACAACGCTGGCAGTCTGGCTTATCTATTTAAATTTGTAAATTTAAAATACGGTAACTTTCAAAGTATCAGTAATAGCTAAATAACTTAGCTGTTAACAAGAGTTGGGAAGCCTGAAGAAGATAAATTGTAACAGGATTTAACAAAAAACTACCCTAAGAAATATTAGAAACAGAAGCAGTAAAAATAATTTAAACAGGTAAAGAGGAAAAGTACTAAGGCAATCAAAAGTGCAACTTTGTTGTTGATTCCGATACAAGAAAACAATGAACGAATGAAGTGGCTAGCTACTGATAATAAAAGTGTAGATGTTCTGCAAATCTCTTATAAAATAGAACGAACGATAAAGAATTTCACAATAACACAAGTAATGAATCTAAAACTACACAAGTAATGAATCTAAAACTAAAATGTTCTCCAATTAACTTATACATAGGAAGCAAAAATCTTCATGGTTATTGATTTCGAAAAGTAATTTTTTGTCACTAATAATAGAGCCAGATTAATCACTGTTCAGATAATTTTATGGTGGGCTTATCCATACATAACATGGCAAAATTCATGTATTAGAAAATGCAATGCACATTGTAAATGCAATGTAATAATATACTACAGCAATGACACAAAAAACAATGAAGGAAAACTGTTTGATCCAATTTATTATACATTATGCTGACCAGTTAACCCATTTACTAAAAAAAAGAGGACACCTGGTGATATTGGTCTATCTCTCAGTATTAACACTTATCTACACGTATTTACAATGCACTAGTGAATTAATAAAGTAAATCTAGAACGTTCACGTCATAGAAATACAATAAAATGTAAACAGGTCTTAATGGAAATTGTAATTTCATCCTTGTCTATCATCCTTACAATGTTATGTTGTTCTGGTATAAACCGCGTGTGGTGCTTTTATTTTTCAGTCGATTGCTGTCAAGGTTTGGATATTAACAACTGTGAATTGAATACCTAATTTATTAGCTAGGTAGGGTTTTGTATTCATCAGAGGATAAGTCCTTGTCAAGACAGTATCTGTAATATCTGTATGCATCATTTATTCGAAGGTATGGTTGTACGAGACTGTGTTTTCAAATTAAGGCTCTAGAGCATTTAAAGAGTCATACACTACATCTATTTTGATCTCGCTAATTAAGGTAAATAATGTAAATACATGAATATCGCATTGTGCATCCGGTAGCAAAGTATACAAATGAACAATGTGTTATTGTTTGTCATGAGATGGGATACAAATTAGCAAATATTTTGTTTGAACGATTCTATGTTTGGTTTAGGTACTTCACATAATCCGTTACCTATGGATAAAATATTTAAAACATTTGAGAAACGAGCTTTTTCCAATACTACATTATAACGTGGCCAAAAATATTGTTTAAATTGATTCTACTAAAAATTTCTTGCATAAATTGACCTTCCCAAAATTCTTACAACCTATTCATAATAAATCCTTTTTTTGTAAAAATGCATATTGATTTTTGGAATAAATCCAAGTAGTAATTTTGGTAGCAGTCAAAACAAAGGTTAATCTGTGACAAAAGCTTGTCAAACAGTCGTTATTTCAGACAATGTTGCGAAAACATGCGCTTCTAAATAATTAAATGTGCATAGCTAATGACATCAAGGCAATTACGTTTAATTAATATTATGAAATAATGGAATAATCCAGACATAGTTATGTCTGTGTTATCAACAGTGCTACGACTCGCGCTAACGTTGTCTTAGTTCCTATTCGTCGAGGTAGTTAGTTACTAAATGACAAGAGCGTCATTCTCTATGAAGATAATTTTATTATACGACACATCTTGTTGATTTAATTTCGAACTCCTCCCCTCCTAAATCTTAATTTAGAACATTACTAAGAAAAACTAGAAAATCCAAAATCAATGCAACGTGAGAATTGCGCAAATATAACTTGTGATTAGTGATTACGCAAAAATCGTTACGTAAAATACAAACAAAATTATGTTACGAATGCATTACGTATAGGTTACTAGGTACAATGCAGGTGACGGTGACGATGTCGCGATATTCGGAATAAAGACGTTGAACTTTTTAATCTTTCTACGTCATAAATCCCTAGTACTTTATACGTATAAAAATTACATATTTATAAAAATTATATGACAAAATATATCTTACAGCTGGTGAATTTCCCATTGACGATAGAAGTGAAAGAAGATGTAAAACACAGTTCTCAAAGTAAAATACCTATTTACTCATTGTCAACAGGCCACCCCCCATCCCTTCCCCTCCATCAGTCAGCAGTAACGGCAGTGGCAGCGGTTGCAGCAATGGTAGTGGTAGTGGGGGCAGCAGTGGCAGTGCTCCACGCGCAGGCACGCGTGAAGTCCACAACAAATTGGAGAAGAACCGGCGGGCCCACCTCAAGGAGTGCTTCGAACTTCTCAAGAGGCAGCTCCCCGCCACGCCAGATGACAAGAAAACCTCCAACCTTTCTATACTGGGCTCCGCTATTAGGTATATTCAGGTTAGTACCAACTTGTCAAATAACTCTTTACAGCTATGTTTTCCTGGTAGCTAACGCCTTTGAAATCAGTGTCGATGGCCTTCCTATCTAGTCTTGCTTCCCCAAATTGTTTGTTATCGTCAAATCGTAAAACGTATTAAAAAATATTTCTAAATGCCGTTCTACTTAAGTTAATGTCTTCAGAATGCCTAAAAGCTTTATTTGTGTGCCTAAAATGCCTACTGAAAAGAAGAGTACTTTTGATATAATTTTTGTTATGAAATAATATACAAGATTGTTTTCCTAAAGTTTCTTCGGGTCTTGATATAAAATATATGATTATGAATTTTACACAACAAACAGCTAAATTATTATCTGAATTAAAAGATGGATCAGGGGTCGCGAAATGTCTTTTTTAGTATTACTACATCTGCGTCATTTTCAGTCTGATAAAATTGGCGTAAACATAACATAACATTTACATAACTGTAAAAAATACGACATTACACGAAAACCCATTTATCGGTTCTCGGAAAAGCTAAATTAATAATTTTCTTCCACAATCTTACATTCGTCATACCGTACTCACACTTGTGTGTGCAATGTGGCCTCAATTTGAAACGCGAGCAACAAAAAAAACATTTTTATTTATATAAAGAAATATAGATGATACTGGTTCGATCTAGTAACACACACTGTTTGTATTATACATGCATGCAGTATTTATTCACCCATGTATGCATCTATGTAAGTTATGCATCCCCTTGATTCATAATCGTTATTCTTACATATGAAGTAGATCGTGCTTGACGACGGATGTCCAAGGACAAGCTTTTTACGTCATCTTGTTGTATTTCTAGTTTATTCATGTGTAACTGTACTTTTCGACTAACTTTTAATATAACGTATGAGGCAATGACTTCTAAACTTACAAATGAATTTATAATTGAAGTTATGCTAAACGCAGGAAAGTCACTACCCTACTTAGTTGCTGAGAATTAATTAGTTTTATTTGATAAGTTCTGCGAAGCTAAGCCAGTATGCTACGTTTCAAAGTCTGTGTATTTGTTATATTATTTTCCTTTGCTTTTTGTTTGAATCGACGGTTTCGTGGAAAACACGTCAATGGCCGCCACGTTAAATGAGCGGCTAGATTTTGTAATTCAATTGTAAACTACGGCTTCGCTCCCACTTGCGAATTGTTTTAAACTTTCGATTGGTACAATTTTTGAGTTCAAAACTTTCTCTTCAATTTGGTTAATTGATTAGGATTCTTTATTGTTTTTGAATTGTTTTTTTACATCGATAACTTTCCCGACTGCCTGTAAAGTTTAATTAATAGGTTTGTTTTTAAATTAATGTGGTTAAACCCATAAGAACAAATTAAAATTATTTATCATGTTTTTTAAACTGTTTATCAAACAAGATTAATTTCAGTTTCATAAAACAAGCATATAAACAACAAGATAAATTATGTATAACTTCATCAATTTATGACGCATCTCGCGATGGTATAAAACATAGGCATTGTTGAGTTATGATACCCTGGTACTTCGTCTACAGGTTCTTCGACGTAAGGAACGCGATTGCGAGCACGAAATGGAACGGCTGGCTCGCGAGAAGATCGCAGCACAACAACGGCTCTCCGCCTTGAAAAGAGAGATCTCGGTGCGAACAACTGTTCGCCCTCGGAGTATTGGTGCGTTAACCTTCTATCTTGCTTTGCGCTCCTGGTACATTTAGTCGAGATTATTTAATATTTGGCTTCGATGCAATTTTTATTAATTAATTAAATATAATGTTTATTGTTTGATGAATTAGGATTATTATAAATAACATAATGTTAATATGGAAGTAATAAATATTTGTACATGTATTTGTTATATACTTGAAGGCTTCATTAGAATTTTCGTAAAACAGCTTCTAACTTATTATAATAATGAAAAATATTATAATAATGATAAAGTCTTTCAAAGTAGTTTTACCACGTAAATTATATTTTAATTATTGGTTATTAGGTAATATAAAATAACAATTTCTTTGTCATTATCAGATGCCGTCATTGAAGATAAAGTTATAGAAGACCCTGTGAATGGGCAAGTTTTAGGAATCCCTTTAAGTGTAAGTATTTCTAATTTCTGACTTTTGAATGTATTAATTATTTATGTTGATTCTGTTGTTTTTTTTTAATATTGATTAATAATCCCAAAAAAATTCAAGGTCAAATAAATAAACTTGTCCTAATTTCAGATATCGGCATCGCCGCCATGTTCCGTAGCAAGAATGGAGACGTCTCCTCCCCGCACTCTAAACCTAAGCACGAAGTTGCGTACGCTGCCTATACAAATCACACCCACCACCTCGCAGGTATGATCGCCTAGTACAATGTTAGAAATTAGAGCTGACCTAATCTTGGATTAGGATTTGTGTTACACGATTATTCGTCTAAATATTAATCCGAAAATAATAATAATTTGTTAGACGATTTTCTAAGGTAATTTTATTTAAATATTGTTGTTTTGTTCATGTTTCAGGTTGTGCGGACGTCGTACGGCACGAGGCCCAATACGCTAACGCTCACTACGCTTGCGCCAGCAGATCCTTCAACCCAAGTCAGTATTTTAGATAGTTTCTTTCTTTAATTAATCTATTTTTTATTATTTTGATGAACAGTTTGCTCATAGGTGGAAAATAATAAACCAAATTCTCTTTTGAAAATGATAAGTTAAGCATTATAATCTGCTCACTTATTTCTTTGCCATTAAAACAGAATAAAATTTTGGATTTTGTAACTTGTTCAAAATATTGAAGTAACTCCTCAAATTATTTTATTGTCAAGAATAGCTATTGTATTTATTTGATAATTCTTAACTAATCGAAGAATAAGAAATGCGTTGTTAATTTGTAGGTAGCTTTACCATGAAAAAACAAACAGTCTTTCCAAACATAATGTTTAGTAGACAATTTAAAAGAAGTTAAATAAAATGGGTCCCAAGTTTGAGCCTTGGGGAACGCCGGATGTTACGTTGATATTGTCTTTAACAGAACGACAACATGTTGACTAAGATGTCGTAACCATGATTCTAGAGAACGCTTGAGTCATTATGTGTACCCATGGGCTTTGTATTCAAGTTTGGGCAACAGTGCCGTATGGTCTATGTTGTCAAAGGCTTTTTAAAGTACGCGTTAGGTATTATATTCAAGAATAACACTAAGGATTGTATTACGTTTTATCCTTTACATAAAAATATTGATTTGAATTGTGCGCAATAATAACGCGAAATGCGCATTAGCGCTAGTTCCGAATATAAAATGTGTGTTAATTATATACACAAATTAACTTTTCAAATGTCAATGTAATGAGTCAGGTAATGCTGGATGTACACGTCCATTTTTAATGTTATGTGCACTATATTTGTTATTAAACAATAATGAGCTAAAAAAAAAACTTTGGTACTATTGTTATGCTACAATATTATGTAACATAGAGTATTTTTCCTTCTTATATTAAATTAATCTATTAAGGCCAAGGATTGGTTTAAGAATAGAATGATTTCGTGTCACCTTGAATGGTGCTATCCACTCGATCTTATGAAAGTTCACGAAGTTGCATCAATTTTAGTTAAATTGACGTAAATATTGATATTAATATATTACTCGACGCATCTTTTTTTGTATGACGTACATATTTTATTTAAAAAATATATACGGGGTGTCCCAAAAGTCAACGTCAAGCCGACAAAAAATGATGGGCAGTTTTTGACGGTTTTTTTTTAAATGTTGAATTGTTTTCCCGTTTCAAAGTTCATCATCTCCTTAACTTTATCCCATTCTAGGTGGGGTCGGTACAACAAGTATTCCTCTTTCATTTTCCTCTATCAGTCTTCATCTCAGTATAGATAAACTACGATAACATGGCGCGCCCCTCCAACATCTGTCTTCAATGTGTGTGTGCATATGCCAACGAGTCACCATGTTTGTGTTTGACAGTACTTGACATGTTTGATATTTAGTAGATTTGTGTAGTGCATTATTAAAGTGACCGCTCGACAAGGCGCACGTGTGACATTCATACAAACTTCCAAACGGTACCATAGTTATCGTACCTACTGTTAATTAGCGACGTCAAATCTGTCGAACGACTGATCCATGTTTTTGTTTCAGTTTGGCTTACAGTTACAGAATGCACACATCTGCGTTGAACGAATGACGCGTTGTATGTATTCTTTCTCACACATGTTTACTTGCAGAGTCAATGGAGGGGCGGGCCATGTTATCGTAGTCGATCTCTACTCATTCCTTTCTTACCCATATCATCTTTCACACAGTCGATTCATCTTTTCTTTAGCCTACCTCTAAGTTTGGCATTTCAAAGTTTCCATGAATAAAAATTTATTTCATAAATCTAACTACTAATTGTGTTTAAAAAAAAAGTACTTATGCAACTTTTTTTTTCTTAACTGTCTTTATCTGCCCTGTCATTTGTTCTTGGGGGCCTACTCCCTATGTCCGTCAACGAAGTTAGTCGCCCGTCCGAAGTAGCCCGAAACGTAGGAGTGAAAAAACGAGTGTCAAGTTCAACTTTTCGGATGGGCAAAAACACATCGGTAGTAGGGACAAGTGTCAAATCGTGTTGTCATTCATTCTTAGTTCGGGCCCCGAAATAATCGTATGTCCATAGGTGGTAGGGTAGGAAAAGCTCGTAACTAAGGTCGAAACCACGGACTTCGTGCTTAGGGAGTAGACCCCCTGGCTTGACGTTGAGTTTCGTGACACCTGTATAAGATCTAATGATAAAATTATATTGATTTCGCCCATAGAACTGAAGTCGGCTAAGTTTTGGCCATTGCCAATAACTAATTTGATGTAGACGAAAATAAACTTAATTGTAATACCATTAACAGTCTTTTTACATTGTTACAGAATGGGCAGACGGTAGAAAATGGTGTTACGAATGCGCTTAGCACATTAGTACATCCAGCTCAAATACATCTACCCATATCGCAGGTGAGACAGTTTTGTGTTATTTTTCTATATTCAAAGTAAAAACATTACTATTTACTTTTTACACGACTGCCCAAAAATAGTAGTGTTATGTTTTAACATGAATGAACACCATAGATATAGTTTTTTTTTTGTTTTATGACAAACACCAACGGACAAAAAATGAATTTCGGAATAACTGTGGCCCGATGGGCGTTTTCCCGTTAATGTATCAAAATATAAGGTCCAATCAAAATAGGTGGACAAACTTTACAGATCACAGTACTCATGAATATGAACAACTTTTACTATGGGACCAACACTGAAATATAAAAAAAATATCAGCTGTTCCATATATTTTGATCGTGTAGGTATTGCATTTTTGTATGGAACAGCTGATATTTTTTTTTATATTTCAGTGTTGGTCCCTTAGTAAAAGTTGTTCATATTCATGAGTACTGTGATCTGTAAAAGTTTGTCCACCTATTTTGATTGGACCTTATATATGGCACGTCTTCCCACTTGCCGGGGACGGCGACGGCTTTTATTCATACATTTTGGCTCAATCTTTGCGGGGCCGTTGCCGTGTCGGTGCACACAGTATAGAAACTACCTGCGCCGACTAACTGCGCGGACCAGCACCGACGAGCGCTTACATATCGGCACCGGCAACCTGCTTTCTACGTGTATACGCACTTCGCCTGGTGCGACTTTGGACAGGCAGATTGTCCTTAAAATGACAATATCATGCTGCTAACCGTGATTGGCGATCTCTGTGTGTGTATTCCTTAGTCTATTTTTGTATTTAACCTTATTTTTATTTACCATAGGTGGTTGGAAGCAGCGGGTTAGTAGTGGGCCCAGCGGCACTGCAGCTGTTATCGACTAGCAGCGGACTGCGTGTTTTACAGGCGCCTGTACATACCAACGGTGAGTTATGATACCTTGGTACATTTAGGAAATTAACCTATTAATAAAAGAAAAACAAGGAACATAAATTGAACGATTTTGTTATGCTACCTGCACCTAATGTCCTTTTCTGTACTTACCCCAAAATTTTACGATGATCTGTTAAGTATACATACTTATACATTAAAGAAAACTAAGTTACGTGAGCGAAGCCGCGGGCACCAGCCAGTATATAATATAAGCAGACAATAAATTAATACTATACAGTTCACAAGTGCTCATATACAAACAAATCCATTTTGTTGACAGGTGTTACAACCACGGTTGAAACCACCACTAGGATAACTAAAGAAAACGGGATTGTTTCTTCGACGCCAGTTTCCACGACCACAGGTATGCTTTGTTTATATCAATTATTCATTGAACACACATCATCATCATCATCATTCAGCCGAAAGACGTCCACTGCTGGACATAGGCCTCCCCCAAGCATCGCCACATCGACCGGTCCTGTGCTTCTCGCATACAGCGGATTCCCGTGACCTTCACTAGATCATCGGTCCACCTTGTGGGAGCCCTAACCACGCTGCGTCTTCCGATACGTGATCGCCACTCCAGAACCTTTCGGCCCCATCGGTCATCCGTTCTACTCGCAATGTGCCGCCCACTGCCATTTAAGTTTGGCAATTCTTCGAGCTATGTCGGTTACCTTAGTTCTCTTGCGGATCACATCATTTCTGATATGATCACGCAGGGTAACTCAGAGCATAGCCCTCTCCATTGCCCTTTGGGTGACCTTGAGCCTTCTTATGAGGCCCATTGTGAGCGACCACGTTCCAGTGCCATATGTAATCACTGGCAACACGCACTGGTCAAAGAGTTTCGTCTTTGAAACACGAACACACATTTAAATTTCACTTTAAGTACACATCCCAAAAAAAACACAAAAAAAAAATTGTAGCCCACCGGCATCGGGAACATGGTCCAAGCTACATACCGGTGCGGTGGTCAGGGCCTCGGAAAGAGAAACTTCCTAACAATACGCCCCGTGTCGAGAAGTAGGTACCGCTTTTTGTATCAGGCCCTTGATCCAACCGCCCAACGAGAGCCTTATCAGATGTTGGTCGAGGCCTTTGTCCATTTTGTTAATATTATTATTGTTTTAAATTTATGAAGTGTATTATTTTCCCACGGTGGTATATTTGGGTCAGTTGAAACACAAACACACATTTTAATATCTGGTATTTTTACGTGTGAATGTGTTTTTATTTTGTGAACTATTGCAACTGGATCTTATTGTACAATTACTTAATATACAAGGTTAGTTTTAGTATATGCGAAACCTGAAACTAGTTTGTTCAGAATCACTAGGAGAATCGATTGACATATTTTTTACACCACATTTTTTTTAGTTTTTCATAAATTTCAATTTTGTTTCAGTAGGTTTCTACCCATAACAATTGACGGGAATAGACACCTTGAGGCTTGAAATGGTCCGCTCGGTCAGTTTCCGTGTATTAGACAACTCCTGCAGAGCATATCTCAGGCATTTCACACTTTTTTAGCGAACTTAACGCGACATAAACTAAGGTGTAACTTGGAGATTTACTAAAAAAAAACACATATTCAGGCAGTTCTGATGAAAATCTTGTTGGGGTGTCTCGGTTTTCGCATAAAGTAAAAATAACGTTGTATATGTATTTTTGATAGAATCTTATAATATTTTTAGACACTGTTTTATAATACTGTTTGCAAATAAAGAACGCGCCATCCCTAATAATATGTCCCGAGTAACAATATAGAAACTCGGGACATAATTTTCCGCGCAGACGCCGAATCGATGCTCTATGTTAACTGACTGTATAGTGTAAAATATAGCTAGACTGTGGTAGTAGCCTCCTTCTTGATTTAATTAGCCGTGTGTAGGCACGGTCATCAGTGTTGTATGGACTACTATAAAAGTTTATTGACGGATACGGCGGCCCAACGGCATGCCTGCGCCGCCGTATGCGCCGTGGCTACTCCTCTTTTGCGCACGGTTTGATTTACATTAATGTTGTATGACGGTCTATGAGAGTTTGTTAACGGCACCAGACGTTTCCGCGACGGGCAATTATTGCATCACAGCTTTCCAACGCTGATTTTGTGTTACAAAATGGATATAAATCAGTTTTGGCTGGTGGTTTGCCGTATCGTGTACAAGCTCACACTATTTTTCTACGGCGTGGCTAATACGCCGTACTGTTAAGAAACCGTGCCGTGAACAAAGAGAGGTCTTAATGTTCGTAATAGACTCAAGTGCTGGGACTTAAACATAAATGAGGATGAACTATACACCTCTGCCTAACCCTTTGGAGAACACAAGCGTGATGTTATGTTGTGTTCATATATCATAACTAGCTTTTGCCCGCAGCTTCGCTTGCGTGAAATTTTGAACCCGTTAAGTGAGGATTTTCCGTACAAACTTTCATCCCTTATTTAACTCCCTTGGGGGTTGAATTTCGAAAAATCCTTCCATATTCTTTGTCTACATTATAAAGGGAACCTCTGTGCAAAATTTCAGCTTTCTAGGTCCAAGGGTTTGGGCTGGGCGTTGAAGAGTCAGTCAGTCAGTCAGGACTTTTTTTTTATTTATATAGATTAATTAATTAATTAATAATAATTGTTCTTTTTTACAGATGGCAGCGTGGTCGTAAGCGGACTGACCCCTCTCGTAGTATCGCAGCCGGCCACGCATTTGTTGCAAACGCACACAATCACACATAAGGTAAGCACCTACTGTTAATTGCTATTTCGTCATCCTTACCATTCTTATCAGTAAACGACCATCGCTGTACACGGCTACATATCAAGCTATAAAGTTCCAGTATAAGGTGACCTCTCGTTGTATGGAGAGCCCTATACAATGCGGGATCAGCCAGGTCAGCCGTGTGTTCGACTGATTCATCTCTGCGTCTCTGCCGCCCAGAACATAGGCTCTTAAAAATTTCGTCGCGCATATATATTTAGGAAGTAAATAGATAAATACTGTAAAACTGTCTAATAAACTTTGCTTAAAAATGGCCAGCCTAAGATGATTTTGATGTCAGTTTTTTTTACTACTTTTCTATAGCATTTTGCAAAAAAAAACCTTTCACTATTGTATTTTCTGAAACTAAATTTTCTCGTGTTCTATCTCTTTGTAATGTATCTCGGTTGTGTAAAATAAACGGTATTTTTTCTTTTTACTTAAGTTAAAAATAAATTAAACGCCATTTTGTTCTTAAAAATCTGTTAATCCAAGATATTTCGGCCGCCCGGCCGTACTGTACGATGAATGGTTATAACGCTGCAACTACCGTGGTTGGCAGAGGGTTTGGTGAATGCAGTATATCGTTATAAGCAGGAGAATGCTGCCGCCCATCCTCTTGACAGTCTATGTCAGCTTTTATTACACATACTCTCGGCAGAGACAGTGCGGCATATTTTCCAGAAAACATACGGTACTGTGGAGCTCGCAGAAATTCTATTCTAGGCTACCGGTCTAAACAGATGCGGCGGAATTTTTGTATTTTACAGAGAGACTGCGAACTTTTGTAACCCATCTTAGGAAGGCTGATATTTTTAAGTTAGTTCTCATACTTTCGACTTTATGACGGCATGTGATGACTGCCACAGTACCTACAGCAGAGACTAACGGCTAAGATGTTTTTAGAAACACGATAGGATTTTGACTCATGGTATCGATATTTTTTTATCGATAATCTTAATGAAAACTGTACAGAGCCGACCAGCCCGTCTGTTACACATATGGTGTATTTTTACGAAGTAGCAGATTTTCCCCAAATTGTTCGTATTTATAAATCCAATCATCGCATCGATCCCAAAATGTCGAAAAAGAGATTTCCTCGTGAATTGTTAAAAGGAATGCTGTAATCAAGGTTGTATTATGGTTCTACCTCAAAATATGGTGGTAATATTAGTGTAGAGGAAAAGTTACACGTTAAACAATTAATTAACTCAGTTTATTGTCGTCCACTGCTGGTCATAGGCCTCCCCAAAGATGCCAATGCACACCAAAACTTACAGTTGGTTAATGGCCGAAATCAATAACCGGTCTCAATCTAAAACAGAGATTCTCAAACTTATTTAGACTACCGCCCCCTTTGAGAATCAATTATTTTCTAGCGCCCCCTAAAATTTTTAACATTACCACATCTTACAAATCACAATAGCAATCATTTGTTTTACCGCCCTTTACCGCCCCCCAGTAGGCCTCTAGCGCCCACAAGGGGGCGTTATCGCCCACTTTGAGAAAGGCTGATCTAAAATATCTGGATTTATGTAGGTTTTTGACAGAAATTCAATAGAAGTAATGTCAAAAATTTACATCAATTCAAAGGTTTTGGATTGAGAGATTCGGTTTCAGCTGTTAATGAACTTAATAGGGTAATTGACTGAAAAAATCTAATTAGTCCGTCAGTTAGATTATCAAAAAATATTTGACCCGTATTTTTTCTTTTGTTACGTAAACAAAAATTGACGAAGATACGACACTTTTAAAATTGGCAAAACGTCACAAGCAAGTACAATTTTTACTTGCTTCTGACGTCACAAGCCCCGGACTCTCGAGTTTTGATGCGTTTTATCTTTCCAAATATTCATAGATTTAACAAAAGGAAAAATACGTGTCCATTATTTTTCAAAACTCTTAACTGGCGGACTAATTAGATTTGCAATTTGTTGATGCTGTCAACATGCATTTCCCTTATCGCTCCTAATATTTTTTATAATTTTGTGTTCTAAATACAGGCTGTTTGATAAATTACTGCAAATCTCGAAAGTGGTACTCCGTCATGCTCAATAACTGTATCTTTATTTGAAAACTGACGTATTATTTTTGTACAAAATAATAAGGACAAGACGTGTAAAGACTCGCGGTTACACCGGGCGTCCCGCGGCGACGGCGCGCATGCGCACCCCTACCTGCGACCCGCGCAGCCGACGCAACACGCGTCCACGCCGAGACACGTTGATAACTCGTATATTAATTTCCTAGAGGTAAATTCATTTGAACTTTATCATTTTAATATGGATGGGTTCGATTCCCACACGGAACAAAAATTTGTATGGCCTACAGATGGTTGTTTCGGGTCTGGGCGTTTGTTTGTGAGATTTGTGTCTGCAAACGCACCCACGATACAAGAGAAATCTTAGTGTGGGGCAAAGTATAAAAAAAAATGCATACTTTTAGGTGGAAACACATTTATGATACCTCGTGTTCATTGGTTGCTTGGAGAAAATTTTGTTGGCAAAGTTCCTTCGAGTGACTAATGAATAGGGGTGTCGCTAATGTATTTCTGGCCTAAAACGTATTTTGTAACTGTTATGCCTGTGATTCCTGTACACATAGACGGTATTAGGTCTTTTAAACCGACTTCAAATAAGGAGGTTACCTAATCGGTGCGTTTGCAGGTCCGTGTTTTTTTATTTGTTTGAAATTGTACCTATACTCCCGAGGTGGGATGCATCCCGCATATAGATTTTGTCATGATCTGATGTTGCATTTCGGTAAAAAAGAAAGTAACTCCTAGTCCTCAACGATGAACAGCACACGTATCGTGATTGGATTATTGTAAAATGTTTCAGAACTAAAGATCACAATCGAATCATTTGCGTATTAGTATAGATAGCTGTGTTATTGTTTAGTGCACTCAATATGGAAAAATAAAATGAGTATCTAAAACCGACTTCAAAAAAACTTAAAAGCATCAAATAATGGTCATATAATTTAAAACTTTCTGAAGTCGGTGCCTTCAATTACACTAACCTATGATTCATTCACACATACTTATTTCATTCAAAAAATGATTTTATAAGTCGGTTTTCAAAAGTTATAATAATTATGTTAGCTATCGCGTCGTGTTTTTATGTGTTCAATATGTAATTTTTACCATAGCTTTGAAGATTTGCAGTTATTTATCGAATAACCTCTGAATTTTCAAATAAGTTCATAACCTGACTCAAATTTTCCTGTTGCCCTAGAAAACTACACAATTTTTAAAATCGAACGATAATTTTTGACGTCGTTTACAGATGGTGGAAACGCAAATGGTTAAAGGCACAGTGGCACCCCTGACGGTGAGCGCGCAGTACCTGAGCGCGACGACCATCGTGAAGCCCGTGGTGGTAGTGTCGGCCGCCGGCGCCGTGCCGCACGGCAGCGCGCCGTCCTCGTGAGGGTGTCGCGCGCGCGCCCGCCTGACGCCTTATGACCGCCTGGTACTTTAACACGGGACTCGTGTGCAAGTGAACAGACGTTTAACGCGAGCTGGTGTGTTGAAGCGTTCCACTCAATAAGGTGGGTGTCCCGATAGATACCTGCTCACGCCCTATGACCGCCTGGTACTTTGACACAAGACTTGTGCTTCAAACCGAAAGTGTAGAGTGGTTAGCGCTCGTGCTGTGCTGAAGTCGCGATAAATCTCTCAAGTTGGTCGTAGATGTGCTTTTGATTCCACAGATGAGCGCGGTTTTGGTAATCCTTCGCAAACGCAAGGTGTGAAAAATTGAGATGTAACTTCTTCGCTTGCCTACTACCGATGGCCAGGATTGCCATACACTGCCAATATAAATTTTCGAGCAATAAATCATATATACGTATACCATAATGCCTCAGGAAATGAACACCGATTTTTGGAACACGAAGAAACTACATTCTCATGTCAGTGCATCTACCTCACCTGGTTATGACGATAAACCATTCCTTGTGAAACATAAGACGGGTGGACGGGTGGGATGTCGGCATTGACGTCCTTATCACACTACAAGTTGTAATAATATGTGCGAAAGAGATGAGTAGCCGCCGATGTGTGTCAGGAACGCGGATCGCGCGTCTTATGTTAAGACCGCGCGAATGTAAAAAATGTATTTATGCAATGCCTACTAATACTATAGTGGTCGTTTATTTCAAAGACGGTGATAAAGCAAAGTGACAAATTGTGATGGACATTAGTGGATATCATCAACCGACTAATCCGCGTCATATTTTTCTACTAGTAAGTTTTCGCATTGTGATCGAATTGAACAATAACTTGAATGGATGTAAAAATTATTTATTAAACTTTTATTTATTGTTTAAAGTCAATATAAGAAGCAAGTTTGTGTAGAATCGAGAAATGAAATGGAGCGGATGCCTCAAGAGTGGCAGAAAGTGTGCGACACGTTTTATATCATTTAGCTTAGCGAAATGCGTCCATGTGTTGTTAATCATGTCTTAATATGTATACATATAAGAATATATTTACTGCAAAACTCTGGGTCTCTTACGACGAATGACGTCAAATAATAAGCGCTATAAAACTAAGCTTATCATAATCATGGTATAATAAATAATACCAGGAATTCTCTACCCGCGATGGCCCAATACTACGTCACGATCATAGCTGCCATTTTTTAACATCTTCAATACAATTAAGGAGATTTTTAATTCGTAATGAATATAAAATAAATTGCTAACTAGTCTAATTATTTGCTATTTCGTGTTATTCATCTATTTAGTTAAAAAAGTAAACTTTATAAAATGACTTGTTGATGCTTCTTTATTGCAAGTGAAAAAATGCATTATGTTTGGGGAATTTATTTATACATAGTGGCAGCACCTTCAGCCGATGACGTAGCCTTGGGCCAATCACACAATCTAATAATGTCCTACGTGTGTGACAAATCTGTGTAAATTCTCTTTGATTCTCAAAAATGTCAAAAAATAATACTTCTAGTACTGATCACAGTGCAGAGCTTGTTTAAATTAGAGGAGTGGGAGGCCCTGATGACCTGTACTACAGGCATTGCGATGCAGTGCCTATTTCAGGCATCAGTCTCTCACAAATTATATTGATCCATTAACATTAATCTTAAGCATTATACCACTGTAAATTTGTGAAGAGAAATGAATCGTTTCATAATAATAAAAAAAAACACGACTCGGGGAGAAAATTCTTGGTAAAACAATTATTATACCATGATCATAACCATAATGTCGATAATCCCAGTCTTAACGATTGTAAGTAAATCTGTTCAATATACGATATAAATGATTCCCTCTTTGTGAAATATAGAATTAGGCTAAAGTGTACTTGTTATGTATAGAACTAACAGGAATAAAGTTTATTTTTTCTATATCTGTGATGTGTCAGTTAGGTACCGTAGTTATGAAAACTCTGTACAAAGACCTCTTTAGGTGTTGTCAATTTCTAACAGTTGTGTATAATGTCTATGGACATATTGGAATTAATTAGCTAATAAATAAAATATGTGGCTTATATTTGTCGCGTAATGCAATATGTACTTTAACACCTTTGTGATAAAAGTGGGCATTGCACCCGGAGACCTGAAGTTCAGAGCAAAGAACATCTAGGCTATCGTGCTGTCCTGCTCAAACGTTTTCATTTACAGTACTGTGTGATGAAATAGCACTATTTGTTACTTCATTTTAATTTGTATGTTAGATGTGCGGCCAAGGGAACTCTTGTTTTTTTATGTTGTCCTGGTCGTTGGATCATGGTCTCGTCGGGTTGCGCGGGCCTCGTGGCCGTCCTCACTGTGTGCCTACTAACTGATGTAAGGAAGAATTGTTATTGTAAATTGTCGAGTCGCAAAGTGAACTTATAAGTCTGTTCTACTCAATGTTATGTACAAAATTCAACCCTATGTTACTAATACAGATGATGTTGACAGCTAGATTGATTCGCGATCTTGATATATTTTGGGACTCACCGAAATGCATTGGCTTTTTATCTTAAAAATATGTAACGCAATATTTAGTAATTTATTCAAATATGTGGTAAATTGTCATTTCTTATTATTAAGAGTTTTTGGGATCGCGAATAGCAACACAAATTGTTACTTACCTACTGCAATTTTTAACGTATATTTTTACTCAATGGACAATAACGACCGATATTAAAACTTATCTCAATCTCTATGGATTCATGGATAATGTGCAACACCAGATATTTTTTTCCCGCTTCTAATCTAAACGTCAAAGGACAATGCTCATGGATTTATGGAGTCCCGTACCATGCTGCATCAAAGTCAAACTTTGTTTTTTATAGACTACACTTATCATAATTAACTCCTACAAAAGTTCTTTTTGTAAACAAAACGAACGCGAGTTTCGGAGATTTTAAAAATAATTTATATAACCTGACAATGTGGACATGTCATACATGATTGATTTATTATTGCTCTAAAAAACAGTAATCCGCATCTATTGCATTCTACATCTCTATGACCGGCTGTGAACGGCCAATTAACCATAGATAAAAAAATGATAATCGTTTAAATAAAAATTCTAATCTAAGTATTCTAGTTGTTTTTAATTAATGTAGAATCGGTAAATTATAATTTTTTTAACATGTTTTTGAAAGATGTGATCATGACACTTTCAAAATTCAAGATTATGGTAATCATAAATCATGTGAAACAGAACGTCATGTAATGGGAATAAAACAATATCAACACTTTTTTAGTTTAAATTAAATTCCCTGTTCAAAAATCATATCACTGACGTGTAATGTCGTAAAAAATTATGAAAATAATTACTTTAAATATTTTGATCTTGATGCATGACACTTTTTGGTACCACTTTTGGTCATTCTCCTTTACATAACATATAGATAAAACGAAAGCAGTTGTCGTGATATCTATATCTTATGTCAAATTTGACGTTTAGAATAGATAAATTTCTCGAATCGACTCGATAAAAACATACGTGCTCGCACCGCAGTTAAGGAGATTTTTAATTCATAATGAATATAAAGTAGCTTCAGCTGCATCTATTTAGTTAACAAAATTAAACTGTATAAAATTCTTCTTGTAGAAGCAAGTAATTTTAATGTCCACTTGATTGAGATCGGTTTTTATATCGGCTGTAGATCGAAGAACGGCGATAGATGGATCACTCCTTGACCTAATTGTGCCAACATTAGCTGTTATTGTTGAAAACTGTAGTTGCAGTTAATTTATTTATTGTCATTAGGACAGCATAATATTATGTTAAAAGATTGACGAGGGCGTAATTAGGGACAGAGTGTAATAATCTGCTTTTAATCTATGCAGTCTTGTATTTCTTTCATTTGTGAGAATTTGTAATTCATTTGTGAGAATTTATGAATGCCTAGTAACTTTTTAAAGAGCATTTAACTTTTTTTTTTCTACTACGTTTCAAAGTTTACGCCCTGCTAAAACGTAAATATAAGAAACTGTTTTGTAAAATACATGTTATCACGAATCGAGCTTTAAAAATCCAATTACTTATAGTGCAATATCAAAATTTTGCTAATCGATATTTTTGCAAAAATATTTATGTTCTTGACTGTATATTCTTTCTAAAAACTTAACAAAAACTGGGCCAATTCTTTTAAATGTAGTTATAAAAAGTCAAAAGATCTTCCTTTGAACTAAATTATCGGTACCTGTAAGAATTACAAAAAAAAAAACTATTTCCTTTAATAGTCCAAAAACACTTGATAACGCTACTTGTCTTTGTCATTTTCGTTCCAAGCAAAAGAGACGGCAATAGAATTATAAAGTGTTTTAAATATGGAACGTTTACGAATAAAGGAGAATAAAATATTTTCAAACATTTCGGAAATTGTTATGATTGGCTGTGATGTTTTTACCCTTAAAATACTATTTGGACAGTTTCCGCTAGTCTTTAATTGATGATAATTCATAATTAAGCTCTAAAACACATTTCGTGATTTTGTTCTTGTTCTCTATAGCGTACGCCTTTTAAGCGCCATCTTTGTCGCTCAAACTGTAAATCCAGGGCCCGCTCCTACGTAGATTCTATTTTTAAAATATAAAAAAAAACAGTATTTTTTTCTAATGCTTTTTGATATGCGAGAAGTTTTGTCACTTTGCCTAAGAATAGGTGAAATAAAAAATGTATAAATAATATAAATAAAGAGAGAAAATTATTTTAATTGTAATAATATTGTGAAGCGATAATGCTCATGTAAATAATGAAGTAGTGTATAAAACTAATATGTTAGAAATACACAGGAAATTACATATAAAATACTTTGTTTTATTGTTTCCTTAGTTTTACGACGTCTAAACCCTAGACTGTCTGCCCTACATTTTTACGGCACTTTGAAGAAATGTATTGTAGTCATTTTTGTTGGCCACCGGTTCAGAATAAAGGATTCATAATAGAAAACCAGACATTTCAGTATAAACATAGATATTTATTACTTCCTTCAACATAAACCACAAATACACTCGGTACAATTCCAATTATTCAATACATAATGATTTAATCTGTACTTACACTTGTATCTGAAGTGTTACCATTTAATCCAAAATTACACAGTAAGTATCACTTGATGTTCACACCTCGACGTCTCTGACAAGACTGCCGAATGACTACCAATAACGTTTTAATCATGAACGAATGAATGATCGATTAAGTGAATGTAAGTAATATGACAGTTACCAGAGACAATCTAATATGGTATTACCAGAGACAAGCTAACAGTTCGGCCATCCTGTTCAAAGCGTGTCCTCACGCGTACAGTTTTATACACACTATAAAAACGAGTTTCACTATTTAAACACCAACGATAATATCGTTCAATTAATTTAATTATGTAAACTACAAAACAATCATAGTCTTAATTAGGTGTTATTTTTCCAGTAATCAAACAGTTGTATAACATTGGCAATCTAGCAACAAATTATAGTTATAAAGAATATAACACAACAGTATCTATACTTTCTAAAACATTGTTTTATGAAATAACAATTACAATCAACCTATTCCTTCTTCCTACGTCGCTCTCGGTTGTTATTTCCTGTGCTCATCCCGAATAAATACTTTTTCCTTCTTTCTTTTTCTCCTTAACCCTGAAGGCCGCGATCTCAATAAAACACCTTCATTTTTCTGTGAACTCATTAATATAACTCAACCAATTAATATTAATAATATAAAGCACATTTAATCCTGTAATAACTTAAAGTTTATTATCTCTACCTTGTTTTCACTATTGCTACTACGTCTAACCTCTTCATTACTCTCCAAATCTCTACAAAACGCCAAGACTACATCCTACATCATACATACAAGACTACATCCTGTCGATAACGGCCACGTTTGCGGGACATGGAGGTGTCTTCAATCAGATACCTCTCATTAGAAAGCACCCTTACCACGCGATCATGGTCCTTGAAACTTAACCACTAGTATCCGACACGCACTATCGTGGTACACCCATCTCTCAACGCAAACCTAATCTCCATTCCACACTTTCTGATTTCCCACACCTATCAAATCCCTATGTTCTCTAGCCGTTGTTCCCCAATACCTTCGCTCGCTCTACCCCCAGCCTATCTAACTCCTTCAGATCAGCTACATCGGCGGCATTAGACACAGTAGAGTACAAAATTCCTTCCGTTCCGCTAGCAATGCCAAAACTAAATGACAATTCAGTGACCCTTTCCAGGTTATGTTATGGATCGTGGCACCGTTGCCTATCTGGACTTCATAAATACAATCATCCCAGGTTTCTTCATCTTGGCTACGGAAAAGTTGACAGAGCGTCCAAAATAAGTCCACCAAAACGTTCGACTCGCCCACTCGCTTTAGGCGACGGTATTGCCAATACTCTTCATTCCACATAAAGGAACAAACTCTCTAAATCTTTTACTGGTAAAGCTTCTTTCCTAGTCGGCTGTCAGGCGAGAAGGCATATCAGCCAATACGTTCTTCAAACACTCGTATACTCATCTATGATTTATTATTTTTGACAGCAGTTATACCAACATATACAATAAAACCATAAAACAATACTTGCAAATAACAGCCACCCCCCTCGCTCTTAATGAAAAGACCTAGGCAGTCCGCATCCACCGTATGGAGGTAACGCTGATTCCTTCGTTTAGATGAGAGTTACCCTCTCACTCACCAGCAGGCGCCTTGCACAGAGCCCATTCCAAACACCTTTCTCAAAACAACAAAGAGCCTCATCAAATCTGCAATGCCCAACTTTGTCGTGGTTTCCTCCGTACATCTCCTTCAGACCTCCTTAGAAACCAGCGAAATAGTATATATCCTGCGTTATTCATGACCGTGCACCCCTTTTGCAGAGTATATTTTCAAACATCTGCACTTCCTCATCCACCATTCGGCGCAATGGCAAAGAGTACTCAACTCAGGAATGTTCAAAATACAAGTTCCCATGTACGGAGACCGAAACCAGGCCGCGATTACGCGTTAGTATGCACCACTCGATAGCCAAGTCGAGACTCGATAACACAATCAAACACCTGTAGCTGGACCCAGCAGTGTGCAACTCACGAAATCAGATTGCGCTTAGTAAATGTGAATCCACCAGTCAGTACAAATTGTGATAGCAAGCACACTATAAGTCCACTCAAAGACGCTAGCACCGCCAAGGTAGAAGATTCCTAGGAGCGAATCTCATATTCGTCAGGGAGAGGTTCTACGGCCCAAAACATGAGACAAATCGAAACACTCCTACGAAATCGTCTTGCAAAAGCACACCCGTCAGTCCGTCCATCTTTGCACGCATCGGTGTGTAACTTGTGTTGTTGCTTTAAAATCACACAAAGCTAACAATAGACGCCACGTAAGTAAAGTATCAATCCTGAATACCACTCCATATCCATGCCACCTCCTTTCGAGTGCCAGTCAATGGTAATGTCAAATACCTATTAATAAACAAAACATTAAATATCAATCATCAATCAATTAATATAAATTCGTAGACAACCCCAAAAATTTACCATTTTCACGCTGGTTTTAAGTGCCGGGAACTTCGAGACACCATCTGCTCTCCCACCACGTGACCTTATACATGAGTCCACTTCAAAACCCAACAAATCAAACTCCGTAAGCATTTCGTTAGCGCCCGTAAATCGTAAATCCTTCAGATCATTAAAAACAATCCTGATGTTTATTAAGTTATGTTTAAAAATAGACACGCTAATTGTCTTTTAATTCTGTTTTAAAACTACTTTTTTTTCGTCAATTAGCTTTATTTCCTATTTATAATTATAACAAAGTGTAACCTGACGTCATGGCTTCCCTGGTCTCGTATGAAAGTGCCAGACCCAAAATGGTGTTTTTCTTTTTGCAATTATGTTGAGCAATGGCTACTAGCCCATTCAGCCAATGCCAACAAGTTCCTCGCCACAATTTATCAAATCATCCGAGCTATACGACTCAAAAGTCTTCTGTGAACATTTTTTTTAAACTTGTAGTAAATGCAAATGTTTAGTGTTGATAGACCGCGTTAGTAAAGAATTCCCAGAAATTGCTACATCGTCCTTACGACGTATTATATGCAAGTAGGGAACCATGACCGTCTTCGATACGGCATCTACCAGATAAAAGATTCTTTGCCTTCTTCACCTCGAAGCGAACCACGTACGTGAATGCTCCCATCAAATACTAGATTAGATGCGATGGACACGAAACAACAATGTCACCACTAGACAATAAGTATACAGGGTACACCCTTTTTTTCCAAAAAAATCACCCTGTATGGAATTTCAATGGTTATTAAACTAGGCACCTCAGTATAAGAACGTCCTAGGAGCGCGGGACAATCCAAAACGCAATCGTGAACCACTCGAACATCTATAACCTTCTTGACACCTTGTACCTCAACACTGGCTGTTAGTGTACATACAACAATAAAATTCACACCCATACCTCCAAGCAGTAGAATATTAGAAGAAACCTTTACATGGAGACCAAGTTCCCTAGCTCTACTATCTGTAATAAATGAACACAGACTTCTCAAATCTAATGACTTGATACAGCCCCACTACTGATCCTAATATCGAAAAACGTATACGTAGCCACTGCAACTATCAGCTGCGCATAACTTGGGAACACCGACTTCTCAAATCTATAGACTTGATACAGCCCAGCCACTGATCCCAATATCGAAAAACGTATCTGTCACTGTAACCATCAGTAACGCATAACTTGAGAAGACTGACTTCTCAAATCTAATGACTGGATACAGCCCAGTCACTGATCCCAATATCGAAAAACGTATCTTTCACTGTAACCATCAGTAACGGATAACTTGAGAAGACCGACTTCTCAAATCTAATGACTGGATACAGCCCAGCCACTGATCCCAATATCGAAAAACGTATCTGTCACTGTAACCATCAGTAACGCATAACTTGAGAAGACCGACTTCTCAAATCTAATGACTGGATACAGCCCAGCCACTGATCCCAATATCGAAAAACGTATCTGTCACTGTAACCATCAGTAACGCATAACTTGAGAAGACAGACTTCTCAAATCTAATGACTGGATACAGCCCAGCCACTGATCCCAATATCGAAAACCGTATCCGTCACTGTAACCATCAGTAACGGATAACTTGAGAAGACTGACTTCTCAAATCTAATGACTGGATGTACAGCCCATGCAGCCACTGATACCAATATCGAAAAACGTATCCGTCACTGTAACCATCAGTAACGCATAACTTGAGAAGACAGACCTCTCAAATCTAATGACTGGATACAGCCCAGCCACTGATCCCAATATCGAAAACCGTATCCGTCACTGTAACCATCAGTAACGGATAACTTGAGAAGACCGACTTCTCAAATCTAATGACTGGATGTACAGCCCATGCAGCCATTGACACCAATATCGAAAAACGTATCCGTCACTGTAACCATCAGTAACGCATAACTTTAGCCGATTCGTTATGAGTATAATTATGCTCTTTGAATACGTATACTCTAAAGCTGGGATGGCCAGATTCATTACAATAAAAGCAATTGAATTTAATTAATCGTTCAGGATTTAAAGTTGTCGATGTGTTGCGTTAATAAGAGACCTGTCATCATACCCATTTCTTTTGCTTGTATGTTGTAACTTCTCTAGTTTGCCTTACTTTGACTATTCTAAAATACTGACTCACTAAATTAAGCTACTTGAACTCCCACTTTTGTGGCCTGATTATCTACTCTATTTAAAATTAAATCCACCGCCTGTTTCCTATGAATTTTACACCTATTCAGTCAATTCAGTTTTATGCAATAATAATTTATTGTTCCAATTATTAACCATACACGACACGTTTTAAATCTCAAGTACTGTAATTATAGACACAATAGATAAACAATGGCACTGACGAACCGGTTCGTCGGTCGGGACGTTAGCGGTTAATTAGCATTTCAGTAAGGAGTTCAGCATAGTTCTCACGGCAAGGGAATAGATAACTATTTTTTCTTCAATGCTCCCTACTTATGCACATCTTTGATACCACGTTTTCGTAACCCCAGTAAGATTAGGAAGGACGTAATGTATGTTGTTTTTTTATATAATCCACATATTTCCGCGCATTCTTCAACTTTAGTGATCCGTACTAACAGAGTCTGTTCTTTACTCATAAGCTTCAAATCCGTTACGATGTTTGCGTTAAATTTTAACTTATTTTTATCTGAACTCCAGGCTTTATTTAACATTGTCATAGTCAACACAATACTAATTGGTAAAGACTCACCCGGACTCGAGCTATCGTTGCGATATCTCCTTCGCATTGATCTTTCTCCTGTATTCCTGCTTTTCGTTTCTTGTAATTTTGTTCGTTCATTGAACTGTTCATTTATGATAATATTTCGCTTTTTCAAATTTCTGGTCCATCCAGTAGTATTCATTCCGCTATCCAACGACTTAACTTTCCCTGCTCTCTAACCTGAGAACTCCCTGCTCTCTAACCTGAGAACATCCTGGCCGTCTGTCCTAGCCAAAATGCTAAATGCTCTAATCCTGAACATTTCCTGGCCCTTTAACCTGGGCGATCCATCGTCATCTATAACCATCCATGAACATCAGTCCTTCCCCTCGACTGTGTCTTTCCTTGTCCATTGTGAGTGTATCTGAAACTTACAGTTGTAAAGCTTAGTGTTTGTTCATAAACACGAAACAATATTTAAGATTATAATAAAAGTCAAAGTCATTGTTTTATTATCATAATATTGATCCAATATTGTTCCATTTATAATTGCATTATTTTAAAGAAGCTATTAAGGCAGAAATAAAGCAGTTTTCTTTTCCATCTCTATCCTTGTAAGCCATACTATGCAAAAACACAAAAAAATAATTTAAATTAATTTGGTGCGTCATCATAATATATCATGATAATAATTACACGAATAAAATAACCGTACCACTTCCACTTTGAATAAAGTAAACTAAAATCTTTATATAAATATCCTATTAATGTTATAATATCTAAGTATGTAACAGAACACAGACTACCATATCGATTGGTCGCTTAACAAATTGAATAATTATAAATCTACCACAGTAGAAACTTCCATAAGTTCATAGTCGAAATTAATACTTCGTTTTCTAAATATGGATGATGTGATATTTATTAATAACGGTTCTTTAATATTATTACGGCAAAGAGTAAGGAAATAAATATCGTATGACAGATGGAAAAGAAAAATACACTTCTCATCAAAAAAATCGAAACACTTCCGAAATTATCTTTGTGGCGACAATTAAACAAAAAACAAGCATTAATTCATTATAGAAAAAACATAATTTAGTAGCTGGAAGTTTGGCCTTTACAATGGTGTACGAAACTTCCAAAAATTTGTTTTTTTTTTCTCAATTTTTATCTTATAAATGAATGGAACATTGTTTTGAGATAAACGTGTGTTTAGAGTTGGAGTACATTTGTCGTGCAAAAAACGCAAAATAACGCATTACTTTAAAATTTTCTGTTTGTAATTTGTTGATAAGCTCTGTGACGATTGATAAAAAGTTTTTTTTCTAACACACATGCATACTTCACCTGCAGCAGCCGCCCAAGTAGTGGCATTGCTGGATTCTGGGACTAGTCAGCGTGTTGTGGGTGCAAGATTGCATCTAAGCCACTTGTCTGTTCAAAGAGTGTACCAACGCTATCGGGAGACTGGTTTATTTACGCGCCATCCAGGATTTGGTAGGAATAGGGTCACTTTTGAGTGAGACGGCCGATTTATTGCAACCGTTTGTTTGCAAAATCGACGCCTTCGCGCTTTTCAACTGCAGCAGCAGCTCCTTGTTGTTCGAAGGGTGACTGTAAGTGGCTCTACGATTTGAAGAAGATTGAAGGAACGTAGACTGGTACCACACAAGCCAGCTAATGGGTCAAAATTAACAACAGACCATCGAAGAGCTCACCAAAAAAAATCGAAACAGCTCGCAAGTTTTTGTTTTGAATGGATTATTAGAAAAACGTGTTTTTTTTAAAATATATACTAAATGCCATTTAACAGTAGGTAGCATAAGGTTTAGAATTCCTTATGTTGATGTTCCATAATTTTACTCTCGTCAGAAAAGTGAACCTTGCTCATTTGTAGGTTTTAAACAATTTAAGTGCACAAGTGCAAAGTTAAGGCGCGCTCTTCGATGGTCTGTTGTTAATTTCGGCCCATTAGCTGGCTTTTGTGGTACCAGTCTACGTTCCTTCAATCTTCTTCAAATCGTAGAGCCACTTACAGTCACCTTTCGAACTACTCGGAACTGCTGCTGCAGTTGAAAAGCGCGAAGGCGTCGATTTCGCAAACAAACGGTTGCAATAAACCGGCCATCTCACGCAGAAGTGACCCGATTCCTACCAGATCCTGGATGGCGCGTAAATAAACCAGTCTCCCGATAGCGTTGGTACACTCTATGAACAGACAAGAGGCTTAGATACAAGATTGCAGCCACAACACGCTGACTAGTCCCAGAATCCAGCAATGCCACTTCTTGGGCGGCTGCTGCGGGTGAAGTATGCATGTGTGTTAGAAAAAAAACTTTTTATCAGACGTCACAGAGCTTAATCAACAAATTACAAACAGAAAATTTTAAAGTAATGCGTTATTTTGCTTTTTTTGCACGACAAATGTACTCCAGCTCTAAACACACGTTTATCTCAAAACAATGTTCCATTCGTTTATAGGATAAAAATTAACTAAAAAAAAACAAATTTTTGGAATTTTCGTACACCATTGTAAAGGCCAAACTTCCAGCTACTAAATTATGTTTTTTCTATAATGAATTAATGCTTGTTTTTTGTTTAATTGTCGCCACAAAGATAATTTCGGAAGTGTTTCGATTTTTTTGATGAGAAGTGTAAAATATTTGATATTTATTTTACTTAAATAGCCAGAAAAATATATTTACCGGGTGGGAAAAATAAATTACACCTGATAACAAATGACATCAAATATCCGTTAAAATGTGGACGTGAAAAAGGGAATTATGAGAATTCCCTTATTATCCCGCTTCTGAACTGTTGGCCACCGGTTCAGAATAAAGGATTCATAATAGAAAACCAGACATTTCAGTATAAACATAGATATTTATTACTTCCTTCAACATAAACCACAAATACACTCGGTACAATTCCAATTATTTCCAATTATTCAATACATAATGATTTAATCTGTACTTACACTTGTATCTGAAGTGTTACCATTTAATCCAAAATTACACAGTAAGTATCACTTGATGTTCACACCTCGACGTCTCTGACAAGACCAAAGAGTACAGTATATCTATAAGATAGAGAGCTAACTTCACGTTTTAGGTTAAATCGGGCGACAGCAGCGCCGCCCTGGTAGTCGTTCATCGAACTAAAGTCTAGATATAGCAGTTATAGATGTATTTATGTATAGATCTTAATGGATAGGCACGTACGTATATACAAGGTTAGTCAGAAAGGGGGTACTAATCCGAAAGGGTGTTAAAGTACACATAATAATGAATAACTTTTGTTCTACAACTTTTCCTAAAAGTCAATAGTTTAAGAGAAACAGATGTTCAAAAATCTCAAAAAAAAAAACTCTAAAATCTACCTATCCCCAGTTATGATCAGCTGTGTTTACATTTTAGGTCATATTTGGGGTCATGAATTAGAAGCACCATTTTCTGAATTTGTAACTAAAGCAGGGATGAAGAATTTTTGAAAAAACTAAAATAAAAATAATTTTATTTGGAAAAAAAAATATCGAATTTTGAAATTTTAACACTTGCTTTCAAACAGTCATCAGCGATACTATAAGTGGGCTTCGGATTAGTACCCCCTTTCCGACTAACCTTGTATAGTTTAACTTTGGTACTTTCGTACTTGAATGGATGAAATTAAAGTGTATCGTAAAAAATCCGCTAAATTGAATAATCGTGAATTCAATTTAGCGGTTTTTTACACTAACACATTAATTACAATATCAAGTGTAGGAAAACAGAAAATGGGTATTGTACAGAAAATTTTAATTTTCTTTCTTACAATGCTAAGGTGTCATAAGTAAAAGACAGTTAATTTGTAATTAATTTATTACTTGATCACAATCACCTAAAATTAAACAATATTCTTTACTATTACGGTTTAATCAGTAATACTAAAGTAAATGTAAACAATTGGTTTTATTGAGGATTATACAAACTGACAATTACAATTTATTACTTGATTTTGGCTTTAAATCAAACCCTAGACACAATTATCATTTTTTAAATTTTCAAAGTCTTTGTAACCTGGGAAAATACAAGGGTTCTAACGGTACCAAACACATCGAAATCGGTTCAGGCGTTCAGAAATTATGGTGGAATAAAGTTAGAAACATACAAAAATACATACATACATGAACACTGAAAACACTACTTTTTTACTACAAAAGCTACTTTTTTTGGGCAGTCATGTAAAAAAGCCAGTCCGGGGCAGTGGTCCAACTGCTCTGTCCAACTAGTTGGACCATGAGTCTTTACTAGGGGCAGTTGTCCAACTTTAAAAATAGTTGAATCACAGCACCTTTTGAGAGTTCCGTGGTTCAATTTTGAGCTAAGTATTAAGTTGCTTAAGCACCTAGCTCCAGTTCATTTCTGCTATCCTGGTAGTTTTAATAAATAAACAATTAGGGCAGATATTAAATTTTAAAACGTCTATCGATTATATCATTTATTACGTATCCTTTCATGCTCTTCTCTGTTTCATCGTTGGTGCGTTTCGAGGAATACCCCATATTTTGATACTTACGTTTTATTTATAAAACTCAACAATGCTAGGGAAATAACTTTCACACACTCAGTTGTATTTTAAGGAATCTAATCACTTAAAATATTGAAATTTGAATCCGTATCAGTAACGTGCCGACATTTTTCTCAGGGTGGTCAGCACAAAAGCGCTGTTATTATACAAAAGTTACAATTTTCATCTGAATGAGAAAATAAACGACTATAATGGTCATAAAAATTGTTTTTATATATGTATTGTTTGTAAAATTCTATACGTGTTTTACTTTTTAAATAAAATTATGTTTATTTGTAAGGCAATATAATTCATAAATTAAATTTTTTAAGGATGACAACCTCTTGATTTTGTTATATCACTATCACGGCTAGATGGCACTACTTTCCATACTTTAATCCCTGTCACGAACTTATGTACTAAGTCGGCACAGCATGGACAAGACTGCCGAATGACTACCAATAACGTTTTAATCATGAACGAATGAATGATCGATTAAGTGAATGTAAGTAATATGACAGTTACCAGAGACAATCTAATATGGTATTACCAGAGACAAGCTAACATTTTACTACATTTCTTTTAAGTGCCGTTACTTTTAGAACCTATTGAAATACGACCTCCTTTTTTTCATCGAATTAAGTAGAAATCGTATTAAAAAAAAAACTGCGTTATGCGACCCGCCCTGTCTTCGTATGGGTACCTACACTACCTTCCAATTTATCAGATTCAACTATATAGGTATAGCTTAATGTAAACAACACGATTAAAAATCACACACATAACCTACCCAAAGGATCAATCTATCTAATTGTGAAAACTGGAACAAAATCCGTTTAGTAGTTACGGAGGGAATCGCGCTCAAACAGACAGCGTGGGTTTATAATATTATGTATGTACCTAGTACATTTTTAAAAGGAGTCGAAAACCCTTTAAGCGCTGACCTGCTTCAGAGTTTAATATTCTATATAATACTGTTCCCAACTGGAAAATAGGACGCAGGACTTTCCGCTTAGCAGCCAAGCTTGCAAAAAGAAACAAAGACAGTTCTTACGATTATAATAAGTATGTCGGCATGGGTGTAGCCAGGGTGGGGCGAATGGGGCTCTTGCCCCACCCTGAAACTAGGAATAATAGGTTAATATTGTAGATTCAACCAACTCGACACCCATGACTACTAAAATAGGCAGACCAATGCCCGCTATCCGGTCGTTGGGTTTCCTACAATATGGTTGAGCTAAGCGATGCGGATGTGCACGTCATGCTCGTGAACGGGTGCTGTCTGGCGGGACTGGTCAGCTCCTGCTATGGCAATCCTAGAAGGCATATTTTTCTACTTGTTACTCTTATGTAAGTTTATTTCTTACATTAACCTGCATTATTCTTATTCTATTTCTCACACTACTGTAATGGAATAGTCATGAACTACTATTTTGAAAAGAGTATTCTTGGAGTTTCTTGCCGGCTCTTCTCCATGCAACTTACCTTTTGGAACCGTGCACCTAGTTTTGACGTTTTAAAAGTGCCTGTAATCTGGTATATTTGAAATGAAAAACTCTGACGTTGACTATACTTTTTTAGTCCTCAAAAAGGTCCGAAAACCCCATTCTGCACTTCCAGATTTAGTTAAAAGATAAATATTTACTGTTTGACTGAGCTGCTTTACAATACGCTGGACAAAACCCTGGTTATGCCCAACAGGGCGATACATCTTTGAAAACAAGTAGGTACGTGGGCCATAATGAACGTTTCTGGAACTGGCTACTTACGCTAAATATATTAAAAAAATAATTCCTATTTTTGAAAATGGAACTCTGGCTGTAGAATACAATTTATTTTTTACGTCTGCCATGTGTTTTTTCGTTGTGGTGCCAATTTGAAAATTACTTGGTTACTAAATGGCTCATTTACCTACACGAGGATATTTTCTCGTAGCGAGACTCATTCTTACTTTGTCTTTCTCGGCGGTGAAAACAGAGACAACATGAAACTCGCTTCGAGAAACTATCCTCGTGTAAATCAGCCTATTGAATTCGAGTTCGAAGTATGATTTTACATAATTTTCGTTGTGGTTTATGTCAACAAGAAAGTTGCCAAAGACTTAATTAACTTTAGGAGATGAAGCTCAATCTCATAGCTCTGTGTACGTATGGTATAATTAATTAAAACGTGGATGTATTCATCTCCAAGACGATTCACGTGAAGGCCGGCCGGCGACAGCAGTAACTGAAATTGACAACGACAACTAATTAAATCAGATAAAAAAAAACATGTCGGAAGTTCAAAAACGACAGCGAGTAGTGTGATAAAACTTTTCCCGATGGTTTCAAAGAATGAAAAAGTGTACCTATCTATAAATTGTCTGGGAGAATATTTCGAAAAACAGTGAATACACTATAAACGTTACAAGTATTTTTCATCCCCCCATCTCGGAGAGTATTTTTGCTCTTCGATACCTGAGTGCAGAAGCCGTTTTTTATCCGCTAGAGGATAAAGTAAATTGAATTTAGAACATCGTGTGCACCAAGTTTGTGAATTCAAAACTTCATTAAACCTATTTACATTTACAATTATCATACAACCTTTTTTAATTTGTTAAAACTCAGACTCGGAACCTTCTTAGTGTATTACTTTTTTTTTATTTGCTTTACGCGCGCCTATTTCTTTTCACGTCATAATGATAAGGTCAGGTCCTTCTGTTTTATAATCTGAGGATAAGGTTAAAAAGTTAAAAACAAGAAACTTGAAAACACGTGAAAAACCTCAAGGGGATAATGAGTGATTCTAGCGACGAGGAAGTTTATTTTTTTACATTAAGTAATTTCCTCGCTGAGGTGGGATGAAAAGTTACGTGTTGCACTCGAGTGCAAAGATTTTTCGCCTCGTGCTCTTTTGATTCCCTCCCTAATGCTCAGGATTCTAATTTTAGAATCCTTCGCTTGCTCGGTCATCAAAATTGAGCACGCGGTTAAAAAGCAACTTTGCACTCTTGTATAACAAATAACTATTACTTTATCAGAATCCAAAAACTTTCAGTACGCCCTAAGTTTTACAAATGATTTTGATAATCTACAAGATTCACGTAATACGGGACCCGTATTTCTTTTAATTGTCTCAGCAAGTAATAGAGTATAAATTAGTCTATTTAATAGCATTACATAAAACAGAACGATTAGAAGTTGCTTGACCCGCCTCTATTTTTAATGCCTGATAAAATTTCCTGTCTACAGTTTTAGCCTAAATACAATTTATTGGCTGGAGTTATAATGAAGAATACAGTTATCAAACCCTCATCGTGACAAATTCAATAAGAACAGACTCGAAGAGCTTACTTTAATGATGTCATCGTGCAGTTCTGTTAGGCAGTTTGAGGCTTCATCTTCGGACCCTAGGCCTAGATAGAACAAGGAACGAGAACTACAACCGTCAGTCAGTTTTCGTTTACAATAACTGTCAAAATGTTTTTGTTAGGGTTCCGTACCCAAAGGGTAAAGCGGGACAAGACTCCGCTGTCCGTCCGTCCGTCTGTCACCAGGCTGTATCTCATGAACCGTGATAGTTAGACAGTTGAAATTTTCACAGATAGAAAGAAGAAAGAAAGAAAAATACATTTCTTTAGCACAGACTAAAAAGGCACACAATATAAAATAAAGCAGAAAAAAAACAAACAAAAGAAATTAGCAGGAGAGTGTGCCTCACGGCTGCGCCAAAAAGGCCCAGTTCAGCAAAAATGCCAGACAACTAGTGCCTGACGCTGGTTTTCAACTGGACCTGAAGTGTGAGGTGACGGATGTAAGTCAGCTTTTTTGCTGCAACGTGTGTATGCATAATTAATGTCCGTTTGGATTGAGGAGCCACTTCACGATTTTAAAAGGAAACTCACCCCCTTATTTAGTAGGAACGCAGATAATTTTGTAGGCCAAATTCTGAAATTTGTAGTAAAATATATCCAAAGTTATATCAATGTAAAAGTGGCTCCTCAATCCAAACGTCTGAATTGAGGAGCCACCTGGAACACGGAAAGTATGTAATGAATATTTTTGAAAATGTTGTATCATTTAGTAGTAATTGTGTATAGTGCCTACTAAAAATCTCAGTTCAGTAGTGTTGATATTCAAGAATATACAAGACTTTTAATGTGGCTCCTCAATCTATACATAAGAGCGTGAATTTCCATGAAAATAATTGGTCTATTTATATTCCACTGCAAAAAACATTTAGTAGTAAGTGTGTTCGAATTTGTAGCATATACTTAGAGAAAGTAGTAAAACTGAGTGAATTTAGTAAATAAACGCATTTTATTTGGCTCTTCAGTCCTGACGTTCTGCATAATAAATAATTGATTGTATCTGTCTGAGATCACAATGGAATCAATAACCAGAGACACTAACATTTAGTATGAATGTCTACTAAATACATATGTACAAATCAACATTGTATATATTCGGTATCTGAAAAACAAATTACTTTTCGATATTCATTAGGAATTCGCTATTAAGGGTGACCATGTTGTGTGTGTACCTGGAACAAACAGTCAAACTAGGTAAGTCCAACTTCGTTAAGTTAGGGAACCTACCGAAAATCTTCTCATCCAAAATACCGCAGTGTCTCGAAACAAAAGTCTTTGACCAGTGTGTGGTGCCAGTTATGACTTACGGCACTGAGACGTGGCGTTTTACAATGGGCCTCATAAGAAAGCTCAAGGTGACCCAAAGGTCAATGAAGAGTGCTATACTCGGAGTTTCTCGGCGAGATCGAGTTAAGAATGAGGGGGAACTTTGGGGGAAGTCCAGCAGTGGACGTTTTTCGGCTGAAATGATGATGATGATCATTAGAACTTAAAACGGGATATTTACCATGTTTATTATTTGTTGTGAGTTTCCGATATTTCGGCACCGTTACAAGCGCCATGATCACGGGTGAACTGAAGTAATTGCGGGTGGATGTCTATGAGCAGACGAAACGGTCTACCCTCTTTCTTGTTCGTTTTTTGCGTTCGACGCCACTACCACTGTCTCTTATATCACTCAAAACACGGTTCTTACCCTAGATTTATGTTTCTATAAGCCACGAAACGAAGATTTTCTTTTTAAATAATGTATTCATGGTCACCCTTCAAAATAATTTCATAGGAAATTATAGAATAGCTAATAACTTCGTAGATGTTTACTTTTTTATGGCAGGATTATACGTACATTTAGTAGAAATTTATACAAAATGTAGGTGTTTTTTGTTCTAAATTTCGTGACAAGTATAAGTAGCTTAGAGGCAAGTCTATTTACCGAAGCATCTCAATTGAGGAGCCACATTAAATGTGCTATATCTACCAATTCATTCATTTTTGATTACTGACTCTTATCCTACAAATCTAATATACTTACTACTAAATGATGAAGAAATTGCGCATTAATTGAACTACTGCTTCTTTGAAAAATGAAGAGTAGTATGTGTATGGTCTGAGGAGCCACATATAATATATGGTAACTTTTTTAATTTTAACACTACCAAGCTCAGATTTTGTCTACTAACTACTCTGAAATACTACTAAATCATACCAAATGATGATATATATACATCCATGATGTTCCTAGTTATGACGTGGCTACTCAATCCAAACATTTAGATTGAGGTGCCACCTTTATGTTCATATAACTATTGAAGTATTATACTACAAAATCGAGGATCGAACTTACAAAATTTTTAAACTTACTACTAAATAAGTATTTAATTTCATTAAGATACGAAATGTGGCACCTCAATCCTTACGGACATCATAGTTAAATAAAAAAAGATGATGTATTGCTGTTGCCGCTTTAACAACAAATACTAAAAACAGAATAAAATAAATATTTAAGGGGGCTCCCATACAACAAACATGTTTTTTTTTGCCGTGCCATTATAAATCATCATTAAAAACGTGCGTTTTTATAGATACGGTACGGACCCCCTCGTGCGTGAGTCCGGCTCGCACTTGGCCGGTTTTTGGCAAAAATGTAAGTTTTTGTAAAAGAAAACTGCTTGAATGAACGGTTCGTCTTCGGTTCAGTTGCGATTGATCAACGTTTTTGATAGAAGAATTAGCTTCGAGAATAGGTGCTCATCAAGACAAATTAATGAAGGAAGGATTTACGCATTGCAGATTTTATCATCTTCCGAGTCAATCATCAGATTAGCTCCAACCCATACATTACACACAATAATTACAAACAACATTTATTTAATAACATAATTAATTAATAATAAAAATATAAAATAAATAAATTAATAATTTATTTAAATAACATTTATTTTATCTAACTACACGTGCATCTATGCATTAGAACGCAATTAAAACCGACTTTGTAAAGTGAAGTGTAAAGTGTAAAGTTAAAATAAAAGCTGCCAAAAAGCAGTATGTTGAAGACTATGCACATAGAAAAGATTATCAAAGCCTATCTTTTCAATCGTTTTTTCTTCAACAACATTACACAACAGATTCTAGCGACAGCTCGGAAATTAATAGCGCAACATGGAAGTAAACAAAAAATAATAAACAAACACTCCGCCAGTTTGATTTGGCACGTTTGATCGTTACACATGTTTGTTTTTTTATTAAGACTGCCGTGTTTGATGCTGTCTTCCGCCTCATCCCTCATCAGCATAGTCGTTTCCTCGTGTTCTACGCCCCCGCGCTTCCACGAAACACGCGGCGACCTCAGTCAAGTTCACTAGTCGTATGAATCACATTCCATATTTGGTATAATCGGTATAATGTATGTGTCTATTAAGTTCGACGTTTCCGCGGTCGTTTCCAATTTCTTGGCACGTTGCGGTTTTTGTGTTGTCATCGAGCCATCGCATTGTTTACATTGGTTTTTTTATTTTATATAGTTATAGGACACTTAAGAAACGTCGACAATTTAGATGCACGGTTCCAAAACGTTGGACAAAATTATACATTAGGTTATGGTGTCGGAGGGCGCGCGACGATCTCCGGCCACCCTAGTGTGTGGCCTGCGGGCAGCGGGTTAGGGGACCCGTCGCCCGACCAGTAACGGGCCCGAGAAGGTGGCGCGCCGTGTTCCACGCGCGCCTCTCCGGAGGACGTGAGGCGATGCCCCGTAAAAGGAGAGGAGAGGCGGACCTGCCGGGGTTGCGGTGAATGCAGCTGACAATCCCGCGACTCCGGCCATAGGTCAGGAGAAGTAACACCGTGGGTTTTTAGCCGGTAAGAGTCCCGCATAACTCTTTGTCTTCCCCGGGCGGAGGGTATCGATGAGGATTTACCATGATCCCCAGGTCGGGTCAAGATTTATTGGGTTTTTCCGAGTGGAATTTCTCAGTAGCAGCCCGTAGTCAAAGTTTTTTATTTCAAGTAGACCAAATTACAGGTGCTTTTAAAACGTCAAAACTAGGTGCACGGTTCCAAAAGGTAGGTCTCATGGAGAAGAACCGGCAAGAAACTCCATAAAGAACCGGCAAGAAACTCCATTCCGGATTGAGACTTAGATATGACGGCGAAACGAGGGTGTTACTACACTATACTACACCTCTGCCAAACCTTTCGGGGAATACAGGCGTGATATTATGTTATGACTATATCAGATACCCTTCTGTAGGACGTAGCAAAAAGCCCAGGGCGCTATGGTTGTTGCACGATGACAAAGATAAGTACCTAATAAATAAGTGTATTGGAAGACAGTCTTTCAATATACTTACTTAGCAAAATCATAATAATAAAGTAGTAGGTAGTCCAGACGTGGGTGCTGCGATCTAGAAAGTAAAGGAGCTAAAAGCAAAGGACGCCGCTTTGGATCTTTGGCCTTGGCTTAGGCAAATTACACTTTTTAGATCTTATTGTACATCATTCTACACGTGCAGCCTGTGGGCCGACTATACTCAAAAGTCTTACAGTGCCCTCCGAGTCCAATTTAATAATGCGTTCAGGGTGCTGATGGGGCTGCGGCGATTCTGTAGTGCATCAGGGATGTTTGCTGAACGTCGCGTAGACTGCTTTTACGCTACGATGCGTAAAAGGTGCGCATCCCTGGTGCGTAGAGTACGTGGCAGCGCCAACAGCATCCTTAGCATGATCGCTAGTCGGCTGGACTGTGGTTACATCAATCATTGCTGCGCCATTGGTCATGGAATAACGCGGTAGTGATTGTTGAGTTTACTTTGTTTAGTTTACTTTCTTTGATATGTTTTGTTTTTGGTAGTTTTAAGTTTTACTAACATTAGTCTATAAGAACATTGTTACTAACAAAATGGACACCATGGTCTGAAATAAAAGTAATTTATTTATTTTATTTTTAGGGCGTTGATAGAGCGGATAGGGCCTTAATTAATTAATTTAATTTAGTTTTGGATCAGAAGTGGCTTTTCCTATTGGCTTGGTACAAGTTAGATCAAGCAAGCGGGAAGGAGAGGAAAAACGGCAACTAAGGAATAAAATTAGACGAACGGGTACATAGCACTCGCATTCAAAATAACTGCCACCAATTCACATAAAAATATGATGTGAAGAAGGACATAGGCTACTTTTTTCCCGAAAAATACGGAATACGCGTTAAACGACATCCACGCGGACGGGACCGCGAGTGACCTCTAGTATATTATAAATACATTTCATACACAAAACCACAAAATTTATCTAACCGTAAAATGATAGCCATAAAAAATAATTAACGTAGGAGTTTATTTATTATTCTATGACTAAAAATCTTAAATTATAATCTTAAGGAAAAATACTCAGTTATGTCATTCCATATCAGATTCAACCACGAATTGTTTTAACAACGATAATGCGACATGACTCAAAAACTAAAAACATTGTATGATATGTCATGTTTATGGATATGATAATGTTTCCTGAATACATTACGTGGAGGTTGTTCGTATCAACGAGAAATCCTTCCGTTTGCTCGAAGATAGCGGGGCCTTGCATGTCAAGGAACTATATTTGGGCATCATAAGTGACACATTTCCTATTGTGACGTCATCAGAGATCACAGTCTATAAAGGTCAGCAGAGTGCCAAGGCGCAGATGCTGTGTTTTGATCGGAATTATTCGGCATCGATTGGATTCTTGTTAAGCAGGAGGTCAGAGGACTGAGTCATGTGATTGGAGATGTTCAAAACTTTCCAGGTAGAATGCTGTTTCGTGACTTTCGTGTCCTAGGTCACTACAGCTAGTGGAACAAATCGTGCTTAGTTTACGTTAAGTTAAAAAAAACCGGCCAAGTGCGAGTCGGACTCGTGCACGAAGGGTTCCTCACCATTATCTATAAAAACGGCAAAAAAAAACACGTTTGTTGTATGGGAGCCCCCAATATTTATTTTATTCTGTTTTTTAGTATTTGCTGTTAGAGCGACAACAGAAATACATCATCTGTGAAAATTTCAACTGTCTAAATATCACGGTTCATGAAATACAGCCTGGTGACAGACGGACGGACGGACGGACAGCGGAGCCTTAGTAATAGGGTCCCGTTTTACCTTTTGGGTACGGTACGGAACCCTAAAAAAACATTACAAGGAGCTGGAAAACCACGAGAGCTAACCATTAACTAAGTAAAACATCATCAGACTTCAGGTCGTGACGGATGAAGCTTCTATCACTGTTGCAAGCAAGGGCGGACTCAATGGGGCGTGGAGGTCTGGTGCCCACCCCCTAGAGAGTCGACACCGACCGTACAAAGGGAAATTAAGCTCCATAATAATTCTAGTAACTTATGAACAGTAATCGGAAAAGGGTGAGCTAATTTACCTAAACTTCAAAGAACAGAGACAAAAACTGGAGACTTCCTTACAACATTTTTTTTTCGGGAGAATTTTCTCGGAGATTATCTTTCATTTGTTTTAAAAAAATTAAGACAATCTCCTTTTTTGAAAACAATAAACAATCTCTTTTTAAAAACAATGAAAAACGTGTCATCTGGTTTTGTGACAATTTTGGGAAACAAAAATAGGAAACGAATTTAATTGTTTTCTGTACTATTAACATTAATATTAAATGTACTTTAGTGATGTTCCGAAACCCGGAATAATTTTCACGAAAAAAAATGTTGTCGTAAGGAAGTCTCCAGTTTTAGTCTCTGTTCTTTGAAGTTTAGGTAAATTAGCTCACGTTTTTCCGATCACTGCTTATGAAGAATGAACTCTGTTCCTCAATGGTCATAGTGGCCCATACCCCGTCCAAAAAAAAAAACATGTATCTGACCTTGTTTGCATGTCTGCTCCAAGAAATAATCAAAGTCAAATATTTTTTATTTCAAGTAGACCAGATCACTGGTGCTTTCAAAAGGTCAACACTAGGTGATCGGTTCCAAATAGTAGGTCCTTTAGAGAAGAGCCGGCAAGAAACTCCATAGACACTCTTTTAAAAAATAATTGGTTTGACAATTTTCATTGTAGTAACGTAAGAATAATGCAGATTAATAATGTACATGCAGTTAACAACATAAAAGTATTATAACTTTCGTGAGACACATTCATATTTATGATTATTTACGGTTTACTCACGTGCATTTTTCGGGATTGCCCGACTAGTTGTAGACCAGTTCGTCTCGCGACCTCGCCGCGTGTTCAGCTCATGATTAAGGGCTCCGTTTGGGTCCGAAACTAGTCGGGCAATCCCGAAAAATGCACGTGAGTAAACCGTAAATAATCATAAATATGAACATAAAAGTAATGAAAAAGTTAGCCTTTTAAAACGATTGCCATAGCAGATACGAGCTGACCAGTCCCAACAGATAGCACCCGTTCACGAGCATGACGCATAATCGGGGACCAGTAACACTTCTATCAATACTTCACCCACACCACATACTGAATGCAGTTTGCGTAGCTGGTGAAAGCTTGTCGCCAGTATTCGAAAAGTTCTTCAGTACCGTACGCATTTTCATATACGCTGATTAACCTTATACCACCATTCTCAACTTATTATTCTTAGAAAAATCACCGTCATGAAACAAGCAAACCCTTATTTTACGACGTAGTAGCGTATTTTTCAAGGTTTTTAACCTAATGTCAGGAACCCTCCTCGAGGGTTCACTCTTAGCGCAAACGTAATGCCGAGAACCCTCCTGGAAAGTCCACTAGCAATATGTATGAGCTCTATGAAAAGTGTGGTGGACTCGAATGTGTTAATGACATCAGCCTATCAAAGGCTACAGCCGGTTCACTATCCCAAAACACCAAGTTTCTTCTACTTAATCTATCAAAAATAAAGCATACTTTCCAATCTTTATATCAGATTTGCAGATGACTCCAATTGTAAGTACCCTACCTATCTATGACAGGAAATGTCCGCTTGAAAACCCAGGGCTGCAAAGTTTCCAGTTTCCTGTAGGTACTGCATGTTTAAGAAACGGAAACGGATGTACCAGATAAAAAATATTCAAAGCATCGACAGCAAAACTTGTTTGCTATATTAGTATCAATAAAGGTAGAACTGGTTGTATAAATCTTCGTTTATTTGTCAAATGGCGTCAAATATCTCCATAATAATAGATTAATACAAATTGATGATTATGTTAAACTAGCTGTGCTCGCGACGATGTCCGCGTGGAAGTCGGAAACCAGAATTGTGTCGAAATAACTAAAATTACTGTGACACGAAAGGTTAACAACCAATATCATAGAAGATAAATTACAAGCAAAGAGAAAACCAGGTAGACCAAGAAGAAATTACACAGAGCAATTGAAGGAAAAGACGGAAGTGATAACATACAGAGAATTGAAGGAATTGGCTCTGGATAGAGAAAGATGGAGATTGATACACCGACAAGTGCCCAGCACTTACATTTTGGATGAAATAAATAAACAATGTAGATGGAACGAAACTATACAGGGCGTCCCACGACTTTGCCACATGGAGGGGAAGTACCTTAAATATGTAGATAGAAAAAAATACTGAATGAAGACTTCATTTTTATTTTAAAAACAATGCGAACTGCATTCAAAGAATTTTAAATAATCACCTGTCTGAACCGGGAATCGAACCCGCTAAATGTGAAAATAAAAAAAAACTGTAATTTTATTGTACTAATCGAAAGGCTCAATCAGATATATTTATTTCTTCTAAATAACATAGCATCCAAAATAAAAGGAACGCCATGAAATTTAACATTTATTTCAAATAATAAGACACGTTTAACTGTGCAACTTACAATCAATTTAATTTATTAAATGCTCAAAATGTGTCTGTTCCTATTGTATACAAATTGTAACTCTTTTAATAATCTCGCTTACCATTGATTTATTTATTTTTTCATGGTGAATATTTGAAATAATGCTTTGAAATAGTAATAAAGCAGAAAGTAATACATAAAGTCAGTTGCTATAAGCACACATTGTCAGAGAAAATGCTATTCATTATTCTGTACAAAATTTTAAATTGAATGTTAAATTTCATGGTGTTGATTTTATTTTAGATGCTATGCTGATTCATGAATGGCTACAACACGCCATCTAGTTACAATAGGCAAACGAAATTGATACATTTCACGCAGTGCAGTCTCTAAAATGTTTTTATTTGAGGTCTCGAATTACAAATATCACGCCCATAATTCCCGAAGGGTTAGTAGAGGTGTTCTCCTACTAAAGGAGTCTGCAAACTGCGAGCAAATACAACAAATACAAATTATGAATAAATAGTGCTAATTCCTTCTTGATAACTTAAAATTCTAATTTCTTTTGATTAAGCGAACCAATTACTATGAAACAAAAACTAAATGTTACTCCGAGATACGCACAATATTTGTCTATAAAAGTCAACCGTATTGAATAATTATTTTTTAAGTGATGAACAAACCGACAAACAGATAAATCGACAAAAAATCTAATAAAACCGGCCAAGTGCGAGTCGGACTCGCGCACGAAGGGTTCCGTAAAATTATCTACAAAAACGGCAAAAAAAGTCTGTTGCATGGGAGCCCCACTTAAATATTAGTTTTATTTTAATTTAATTATTTACTTTTAAAGTAAATACATAACTAAATATTCTGTGAATATTTCAAGCGTCTACCTGTTGCCGTTATTAATATCGAGCAAAAACGAGCAAAAAAATCACGTTTGTTGTATGGGAGCCCCCTAAAATATTTATTTTATTCTGTTTTTTAGTATTTGTTGTTATAGCGGCAACAGAAATACATCATCTGTGAAAATTTCAACTGTCTAACTATCACGGTTCATGAGATACAGCCTGGTGACAGACGGACAGACGGACGGACAGCGGAGCATTAGTAATAGGGTCCCGTTTTACTCTTTGGGTACGGAATCCTAAAAATTATCAAAATGGTTTTCCAATTTTTATTTTAATAATTCATACGTGCAGACACGCCAAGTCTACAGATTTATTATATGTATAGATAGAAGATATAGATGTAAATAAATATAGATAAGACTAATGAAATTACATAAACATCTGAGATAAAGTACTCGTGGTAACAAAATATTTACAAATGACAGGAAATACCTCAGAATTATGAATTCCATAACAACCAAATAAAGGAAATGTAAATCAAAAACATTCAAGGCTTCCCTTATCGATTAGTTTACATTTTCGCTCACATCCTTTATCAGGAAGGAGTAACGAACTTGTCGACATTTTGTCTGTTTGGTGTTTACCCTATGACAAGTCTTCGCGACACCTTTATAAAAACGCGCGCCACACGAATTAGCTTCACATACTCTCATAAGTTTTCTGATCGCCTAGTACTTTTTCCTCGAAACTGTTCGATTATTTTATTAAAAATAAATAATTAAATAAATTAGTTATCGTCAAAATGAATACTTTACTAACGAATTTAGTATATTTTTTAATAGTTTTAATTTCTATAAATAACGCTTTGCCAGCAAACGATGGTTATTATAATGTATTCGATTTTTTATATGATGACTTCGGAGAAAATAGCATAGATGGGGGAAGTGAGAAAATAGATTTGTCGAGTTTAGGACCCGAAGCCTATGGACTGCCGAACAATGAGAGCGGTGAGTGATTTATTTACCTCTACGAAATTATGGGAACCTAGTATTAAAGTGCGAGAGTCCTACGGGACATTTTATGAATTATAAGCGCCAAACTGGAGTTAGTGGAAAATGGATGGGGGGGCCTTTGCCTTGCATTGGCCAATACAGGCTGAAAATTATAATTATAGAATATACAAAATGGGGATGACGTTACGACATCAAATGATACCACGTATTCTATGATGAGTTTTACGACCGAACACAATCAATCATGTACATTAAATAGTTTAGTCGCAGGAATTTTCGTACGATTTAATAATTTTACCAATATCAAGATCTCTACGCGAAGTTATGTAAAACTATGACCCATATAAACCAAAATTACCTTTATTTACACGTGTAGAACAGATATAGTTAAGTTTCCACTTCAACGTCCCTTCATTTACATGAATGAGTGAAATTGAAAAATCATGCGACAAAAACTGTGCTTGGAAAAAACTGATTTTTTGTGTACGGTACTAGAATACATCATAGAAGTGGTATCATTTATTGTCATAATGTCAACCCCAGTTTATACAAGGTTAGTCGGAAAGGGGGTACTAATCCGAAGCCCACTTATAGTATCACTGATGACTGTTTGAAAGCAAGTATTAAAATTTCAAAATTCGATAAAAAAAAACCCAAATAAAATGATTTTTATTTTAGTTTTTTCAAAAATTCTTCGTCCCTGCTTTAGTTACAAATTCAGAAAATGGTGCTTCTAATTCATGACCCTAAATATGACCTAAAATGTAAACACAGCTGATCATAACTGGGGATAGATAGATAAAAGAGATTTTTTTTTGAGATTTTTGAACAACTGTTTCTCTTAAACTATTGAGTTTTGGGAAAAGTTGTAGAACAAAAGTTATTCATTATTATGTGTACTTTAACACCCTTTCGGATTAGTACCCCCTTTCTGACTAACCTTGTATAAATAACATTATTATTTTTGCATTCGTGTCATTAAATAGCCGACATAAAGTAACACATTAGCGATAATTCGAAAACTGCAGAAAACATGAAAAACGCAATTATTTAAATTATTCACGTTCATGAATAAAACTCGTACTTAATTCAGTCATTATTATCTAGTTTAATTATGTAATTAAACTGTTTTTCTTTATCATTAACTTACATTTTAATGTTGTCATTACGGTTGTTTAATTAAAATTGCGTGAAGTCTTATTATGCCGTTATCTATCTACGTATTTTTGGCTGTAATTTTGCAAAAAAGTATGTTTCTACGATATGGTTAAAGTGTATGCCAATGAGATTTCATAGCAGAATGCCTTTTGTCAAGTTTTTGATATTTTCGAACTTGAAAACTTTTAAAGCTCATTAAACTAGCTATTTCTGGACATTTTGAAGTTTCTCAAATATGATAACGCATTGCATTGATCATAAAAAATAGTCTTAGGAGTATTTTTATTCTTGGTTCCGGTAGTTGTTTTTTTTTTGGGATTGCTTTAAAAGACTACTGACTTATTTCCATAGACTAAGGGATTACTTTACCAACGTCAGATAACATTTAGATAATTTTATCCGAGGAATTAATTTGACAGCTTTTGTATCGAAATTCTATCAAAACGTCTAATTTACTCGCCAGATAAACTTTACCCTATTTTGATAAAATCGGCCCTTAACTATTTTATTGCCTTTGTATCATTACATAAAAAGAAAGTTTGATAATAAACTGCATTATCCTATACACATCAGGATCAATCTTTTAACACCTATTTCTAAGTAATATTAATGAGATAATTCGATAAAGTTTGTAGTTTTTGATTTGTCACTTACAATAATTATTCACTTGTCACTTCTATTCATTAAAAATTTAAAACATTCCTTAACTAAAGCAAATGTTTTAACAGAACAGCCGCACTAATAAAAAACAAAAATGAAGTAAAATTAAAAAGGAAACGTAAGGAGAAAATGAATAATTAATAAATGTAGATCGATTCAGGTAGAGATGCATCGGCTGTCATGTTGACACGATAAACATGACGCCGCGACGTGTCAACCTCATCCGATAATAAAATAACGAAAGTAACCACGTTGACAGCGCACTTCCTCGCCTTCATGATATCCTAATCGCTTTATGCAGCACATTACAATGTTGCACAACTTTTTCGTTAACTTTTTGATGCTTTTACCGGTTCCGGTTTCGAAGTACTTCGGGTATCAATGAAGGTAAGTAACTATACTTGGGAGCAAAGAAATCGAGTCACTCCTTTTTTCACGTGTTCTGGTTATTAGTTTTGGTTTCATGAATTATATAATTCAAAATACAAAAACTACTCTCATTGTAAAGGTTATCAAATAACCTTTTCGTCGATATATGTTTAGAATTGATCTGTTCCATAATACCAAAGATAATAACAATTATACCTACGTGAAAAATAGAAGTGGCTCGATTTCTTTGCTCCCAAGTATATATCCTATCTAAGGATTCCCCTTTCGACGTAAGGTGAGTCCTGACGATTTTCTACAAAACGTTAATATACCAGTAATATTAAATATTTTTAACCAACTTCAAAAAGGAGGAGGTTACCAATTCGACTGTATGCTTTTGTGTGTTTGTTACGCGATTGTTCCGGCAATCATGAATTGATTTTGATGTTTTTTTTTTGTTTGGTAGGTCATACTTCAGTAGTGGTCCCATGTAATTATATCGAAACCGACTTCAAAAAAGGAGTAAAATAATTACCATGATATAAAATTGACACGTTTGGTGCAGTGTGCTATGGGTCGTGGTCGTGGGTTCGATTCCCACACGGAACAAAAATTTGTATGGCCTACAGATGGTTGTTTTGGGTCTGGGCGTTTGTGTATGTGAGATTTGTTGCCTGTAATTGCACTCACGATACAAGAGAAATCTTAGAGTGGGACACATAAAAAAAATGTCAGTTTCAGAAGTCGGTGCAATTCTACACTGTAACAAATTGAAGCCTTCAATTTGTTTTGTTGTTTTAGTGTAGAATTGCACCGACTAAAGAAATTTAAGTCGGTTTCGATATAATTAAATGGGGTCACTACTGAAGTATGACCTACCAAACAAAAAAGAATCATGAAAATCAATCAATAATTGCCGGAATAATCGCGTAACAAACACACAAAAGCGTACAGTCGAATTGAGAACCTCCTCCTTTTTGAAGTTGGTATGAAATATTTAATATTCCTGGTATGGTAACGTTTGGTACATACATTCAGCTGAATAGCTCAAAATATGGAGTGCAGACTTGCAGAGTAGTTACATGAAATAGGCGTCCTGGTGCGAATCCACCATCGAAAACTTATTTTAGCCTTTCACAGGTGTGAAGGTTTCCTCACGATGTTTTTCCTTCACCGTTACCGCAAGTGATAATCAAATTATGATCTGCAAACGATTCGTTTTAGAGTTTTATTTAAATAACTTATAGATAACATTTGCATTAGGGGCTCGTGGCTAATTAACAACCGCACGGATCATGCAATTTGCAAGGTTAAGCTGCGCTTGCCGTGGTCAGTCCGTGGAAGGGTGACCATCCGTTACACATTGAGACCCCTCCGTGCCTCGGAGAGCACCTTATACCATCAGTCCCGGGTGTCATACGAATACTTATGACAGTTGTTACTGGTAGTCAGAAGCCCGAAAGTCTGACAAGCGGTCTAACCTTAGGATATCGGCAGTGCAGTTGCAGAGGTCTGATGGCAATCGCACCGTGTAACCGTGTAAAATACCGGTTTTCGCTGACTCAACATAGATGGGAAAAGGCTAGGTAGAACGATAGATAACATTTACAAACATTTATTTTAGAGCAATAAGTTTTTTGTTTGTAATAAATTGCAGATAGCATCAGGAATCTTTTTTTTTTTATTCCTTGACTTGGTCGCATTTGGCCCTCGTCGCACCTGATGGTAAGCGCAGACAGGGTCTAAGATGAAAGACACGAATCCAAGTAACAGAGATACAGAGAGATTCTCCTATACCTCTCTGGCTCTCACATACACACGACGGAACACAGTAAACTGCTTGGCGCCGGACTTTAATGTGAGGGTGGTAGCTAGCCAGGCGGATCGTAAAGATCCTACCACCAAGCGAAAGGTTGTCACCTGATTGGCACCACCCGGGGACCACGTGTGGGGTTTCGAACTAAAGGTGCCTTCCCAAGGACGAGGGTGAATCAGCCCCCAAAAAAAATCTTGTGGTGATACAATATTAATGGTTTATAGCCATTATGGTTACGGTAATCAATATGTCGATTAGAGGAAACTAATCCTTTCAAATTTTCAGGCGATGCATTAGCGAATTGGTCGGAGTCATCCCTGATGAACGCTGAGGAAGTTGGAGGTTACGCCCAGGGCGACATTCTGATACCTCCCCAGCAGTCAAGGAATGGCGTCAAAGAAGAGGCCTTACGTTGGCCAAAAGGCCACATTCCCTATGTCATTGAGGGACATTTCAGTAATTAAAACTAATATTTAACTAACTCATTTTCGATCAAAGTAAGGATATACATCTCATTGGGTTTGTGTTATTCAGCACGATTGATTCACGTGTCAGGAAGACAGCTTAAAATTAAACCAACGGGGTTGGGCAGAAGTGTATAATAGTACACCTTCATTTTGCCATTATTTTTAAGACCCACGTAATAGGGACGAGACTATTGCCTTCAACCCCAGACTCCGGGCTGCTACTGAGAAATTCTACGGAAAAAACCCAATAACACTTTGCCCGACCTGGGGATCGAATCCAGAACCTCACGCTTAGCAGTCGCGCTTGCGACTACCTAACGAGGCAGTCAGAAAATTGAATTATCAAAAAGATAATGTTTTTCTTTCACCAAAAAATATATGTATTTTCTCTACTTGTCTTTTTATATGTACTAGGTTTGCATAAACACCGAAGATATATAACTTTCCAGATTCCGAGCAACGCGAAACAATTATGAAGGCCATAGCAGACTACCACAGACTGACATGCTTACGTTTCGTCCCGTATAACGGACAGAAAGATTACATCACCATCCAGAGCAAGAACACTGGCTGTTGGTCTAGCGTTGGGAAGATAGGTGAGCTTCTTGTAAACTTATGTTGCCTTGGTATCTTGACGAACAAATTTGAATGTTAAGGGCAGTTCAGGCTACGATACTATTCTCTATATAGTAAAGCATATTGCGTCATAAGCTATAACTATATAGCATGACGTTCACACTATACGCTATATCGCAAGCCGGTCTACTATGTATAGCAAATTATTTGAAGGCTGTCAATCGGGCGACGGACGGGGTAGAAGTGAGACGGGGCAGAGACCAGAGAATCGTACGTATAGCTCTGAGTATCGCTCAAGTTTATCGCATATAGCAAGCCAATACTTTATAGCATAGCCTTGTGTGAACGTGTCCATATAAAATGTATGCTGAGCCATATCGCTGAACTACGGTTTAGTTGAGAATTTAGCGTAATTTCAAATTGCGTAACTGTACCATTCATCTTATCTCGTCCAAATAAACTATGAGCTCTGGCATCATCAGCTCATTATCATCCCATTGATGGGCACGGGCCTCTTCTCAAAATGAGAAGGATTAACCTGTGTAGTACTGTAATTATAGACACAATAGATAAACAATGGCGACCGTACCGTTTTCGGTACACTTGGGCGAGACACATTAAGGCCTCAACGCTGGCCTGGCGTAGGTTGGTCGGACTATATACCATCGAGAACTGTTTGGAGTCCTCTCTGGTGTACATGTTTCCTCACGATGTTTTCCTTCACCGATAACGCAATTAATATTCAAATTATGATTCGCAAATGAACTCGAAAAGCCTGAGGTGCGGGCCGGGATCAAGCTCAGAGCCTCCTGCATAAAAGGCACGACTATCATTGCTATCATTGCTTTTACATGAGTTCTGCTGTGATTTTAATGTATTTGAAGTTATGTGACTTCTAGTCATCAAATGGTTATGATACTATTTCAAACTACTACTGAATATCCTACCGGTATTTTTACAGCTTTTTTTCTGTTAGTACTGATTTGTTCTACAGGAGAGGCGCCTGTCTTATTAACAACTGCGCGGATTTACAATTTGCAAGGTTAAGCTGTGCTTGCCGCGGTCATTCCGTAGATGGGTGACCGTTCCTCACACATCAAGATGCCTCCTTGCCGGGTATCACACCTATGACAGGCGTTACGGGTCAGAGGCCCGAAAGCCTGACAACTGGTATGTCGGCATTGCCCAGTCACTGGGTTGCGAAGGTCTGATGGCAGCCGCTCCGTCTAAAATATTGGTATTCAGCCGCATCTAGTTAGACTTGGAGCTGACCCCAACATGGCAACATGGCAAAGGCTAGGCAAAACGAACTGATTTGTTCTACAGCCTACATTATTTCTTTCAGGTGGTCGCCAAGAAGTGAACCTACAATCGCCTGGCTGTGTTTCCAAGAAAGGCACGGTTCTTCATGAGCTGCTACACGCCATCGGCTTCATGCACGAACAGAGCCGCCCCGAACGTGACGACTTCGTTTATGTGCGATACAACAATATCAAACCAGGTAAGATGCAGTGAATATGGCTACATCTGACTATTTTTAATATAGAAGTCGCCCGTAGCTTCGCCAGCGTGGATTTCGTTTATCGCATAGATATTTCGTGGTTTTCGGGATAAAAGTAGCCTATGTCCTTCTTCGGGTTCCAGACTATCTCTGTACCAAGTTTCATCAAAATCGGTTCAGCGGTTTAGGCATGAAAGCGTAACAGACAGACAGACAGAGTTACTTTCGCGTATTAGTAGGGTTTACTATTCTCTTCTTTCCTTTAAAGGTCATCGGCAGTTTTGGGGCCAAAACGGTTACGGAAATGAAAACATATTAAAAAAAGATATATTTTAATTTAATGATTGCTTGATTTTCTTCGTGATAGGCCACGGAAATAAAAGAAAAACTAAAAGAGTCCTAATCCGGTCACAACACTTCTTGTCTCACTTCCACAAAAACGAGGATTTCTCTATAACCATCTAGGCGAATAAAATAAAACTAATTCTAATTGAATGCTCATGAAATTCTCTGTGCCATCATACAACTTCCATATTTTGAACGAGTGTTCGGCCTAGCCTTGGGCTAGCGTTGCTAGGGCGTCTACCATCCTCCTTTCCATAGAATATAATACGACATTTTATTTTGTTAACCGCTTTTCACTGCAAGACAGAGCATTTCCCAATATAGACATTATATCCGGAGCTATCAAGCTGAGCAAACGTTTGACCTGGTACGTTAATCTACGTCGCCCTTGCTCGTCAGTGGCCTGGAATATCAAAGCATGTAGGCCGGCAAGATTATTCCACCATTTGATGATCAATATAGGCAGATGTGCCTGATAGTGGCTACGGTTAAAATTGACTAGGACTTAGTGGCTTTTTTTGCATGCAATTAGCACCTCTCTATCTCTACATACGAAGGTTCCAGACGAAAACCAGCGGCAAGTACTTATAGTGCTTGACATTAAGCTGATCTGGACACGTTTTTGGTCCAGCCGTGAGACACATACCTACCCAAGATTTTTTTATTTATATCACACTTTTTATTTATTGTGTCTCTTTGTGCTGTGTCCAAATAAATGATTCTTTATCTTTACATAGTATAAAACAAAGTCGCTTCCCGCCGTCTGTACGCAAACTTCTCTATCTTTTAAACTTCGCAACGAATTTTCATGCGGTTTTCATCTTAATTTAGGTAATTTTTTCCAGAAGGTTTTAAGTTTTATAACGTACAAGAGCGACGCCGCACAGTGGGCTGAAAATCGATCTTCATAGACATTGGGATCAACTTTGTAAAACTTTTATTTTTTTGGCAGAAATGGGTTTAGGTATCGTATGTTGGTCAATTTAATGCTATTTGAGTTTTTCAATAAACGTTTTTCTTTACTTTATAGCTCTTGGTTGAAAAAAATGTATGGAAAAATACGTAAAAAAGGATATATTTCGACTTTCGTACAAGTGCCCCTAATTTCCTTTGGCACGATTATACCCCTTATTTTTCTGCATTTTTTGACATATCACATAATGCGGGCACGCGTTAGATTTTGGGAGAAAAAAAATCAAATGTGTTTTTTAGAATATAAAAAAGGTTTTAATCTGTTTATAATTGATATTAGGTACTTAATGGTTATAAATGAATTATATGAATAGAAATGTAATAGCTACCGGTTAAACATTACAAATTTTATGGAAATTAATTAATACTTTTGTAATTTAATAACGAGGATGGTTAAATAATGAGATCATGATCCATTGGCCATTATCTATCATAATGAGATCTAATGTCCTATTACTGAGATAAATTAGATCTCATCAACTAACTACCCCCCTTCCTACGTAGTTTTTTCGAACCTTAAGTATAAATCGTGTGCATTTAATCACTATTTTCAATTGACTTTGTTTTTTCAAAAAGTAATAACCTATTTTTCTAAAATGGAACGAGTGAATTTAGTTCATAATCTTGACTTGTATGTTGTTTTAAAGCAGTCCAGCAAGCTGGGTAACTACCTTGCATTGCTGAAAAGTGTTGTGTTTCAGTTCAATTTGAATCTTTCGGAAGAAGACAGCGATACTTTAAAGGAATTTTGTCGAAGATTCAGCCAAGCTGTCATAAAAAGATGGAAGAATGCCAAAGGAATCTCTGAAACATTTAAGAAACAATATGGAGACTGGTTGGCGTTAACAGTGGATTGGCCATCTTGTGTTGTTTCGCAACAAGCTGCAGAGGATGCCATTACAGAGTATCAAGCACCTTCAACCAGCCAATCAGTATCTGTTGGAACACTAACTAAGCGTTTAGGTCCTCGTAAACCATTTGTAGATTTGTGTACTAAACAGAAAAAACGCAGGATTGAAGAACAGAATCAACAAGACAGTGACGAACTAGCTTACGCTACAGTAAGCAAGTTAAAGAAAGACGGCAAAGTAAATTTGGCTGAAGTCATTGATTATTTAATGAAACATCCAGAAGAGGTAGCAACATTTTCTCAACTAATTAAAACTCAAAAGCACAAAAAATGTGCTTTTACTCCAGAGAAAGTGCTTGGATTGCTGCTATCACTTAAACTGTCGAAGATTTACGGAGCTGATATCATCAAAACTGTATTGTACCGATTGGAGTCTTCTTCCGAAAGATTCAAATTGAACTGAAACACAACACTTTCCAGCAATGCAAGGTAGTTACCCAGCTTGCCGGACTGCTTTAAAACAACATACAAGTCAAGATTATGAACTAAATTCACTCGTTCCATTTTAGAAAAATAGGTTATTACTTTTTGAAAAAACAAAGTCAATTGAAAATAGTGATTAAATGCACACGATTTATACTTAAGGTTCGAAAAAACTACGTAGGAAGGGGGGTAGTTAGTTGATGAGATCTAATTTATCTCAGTAATAGGACATTAGATCTCATTATGATAGATAATGGCCAATGGATCATGATCTCATTATTTAACCATCCTCGTTATTAAATTACAAAAGTATTAATTAATTTCCATAAAATTTGTAATGTTTAACCGGTAGCTATTACATTTCTATTCATATAATTCATTTATAACCATTAAGTACCTAATATCAATTATAAACAGATTAAAACCTTTTTTATATTCTAAAAAACACATTTGATTTTTTTTCTCCCAAAATCTAACGCGTGCCCGCATTATGTGATATGTCAAAAAATGCAGAAAAATAAGGGGTATAATCGTGCCAAAGGAAATTAGGGGCACTTGTACGAAAGTCGAAATATATCCTTTTTTACGTATTTTTCCATACATTTTTTTCAACCAAGAGCTATAAAGTAAAGAAAAACGTTTATTGAAAAACTCAAATAGCATTAAATTGACCAACATACGATACCTAAACCCATTTCTGCCAAAAAAATAAAAGTTTTACAAAGTTGATCCCAATGTCTATGAAGATCGATTTTCAGCCCACTGTGCGCCGGGGCGGGTCGCTACTTAAAAATGTATTTGAATGAATACTGACTTAATTTATCCAGGTTCTGAGAACAACTTCAAAAAGGCAGACCCCAGGCATACGAACGACTTCAGCATTCCGTACGACTACAACAGCGTCATGCACTACTCCGAGTACGCTTTCTCCAAGAACCAACAGAAGACGATTGAGCCTAAGGTATGTTATTGAAAGACTGCATATACATATATTGTGAGGGTCTCGTTAAGCTGCGCTTGCCGCGGTCAGTCCGTGGATGGGTGACCGTTTAGTAGACATCGAGACCGTTTTTTTTTTAAATATCCGTTGCCCCTCACTAAGATTTCCCTTGTATCGAGGTAAGATACGCTAAATGTGTTTTGGGGCTTTAGTGGCCCATCTGTGGTCAGCCTAATTATACAGGGTGTTAACGAATTCGTGTAATTCCTTAAAACCACATGATCTACTACTGGTGTAGACAACCCCCGCACGGGATTTAGCTTGATTAAAAATAAAAAAATAAAAGTATTATTTTTTCATGCGGCTTTGTTACCGATCGTATCTAAACCACCTAATAAGGATTCAGTAAAAAAATAAGAATTTATTTTTTTGCAAAAAAAATATATTATTTGTGTGAACATTTCGATGCCACGCATAAATTAATGAAAGCACGGCGACAAGGCTGGCAGGCACGACTAACGCGATATCGCTCTTTGCAGTCAGATAACTCAAGGCTCAAAAATGACTCAGAAAAAGAAAAACAAAAAAATTAATTAAAATTTTTTTTTTGTTCTTTTTCAAAAATTCCCATTTAGGGTTAATCTGTGTCACCAGTAGATCACGTGGTTTGAAGGAATTACACGAATTCGTTAACACCCTGTATACACAAGGTTAGTCGGAAAGGGGGTACTAATCCGAAGCCCACTTATAGTATCACTGATGACTGTTTTATAGCAAGTGTTAAAATTTCAAAATTCGACCATTTTTATTTCCATGAAAAATTAATTTTATTTTAGTTTTTTCAAAAATTCTTGATCCCTGCTTTAGTTATGAATTAAAAAAATGGAGCTTCTAATCCGTGACCCTAAATATGACCTAAAATGTTAACACAACTGATCATATCCGGCGATAGATAGACTTTAGCGATTTTTTTTGAGATCTTTGAACAGCTATTTTTCTTAAACTATTGACTTTTGTAGAAAGTTGTAGAACAAAAGCTATTCATTATTATGGGTACTTTAACACCCTTTCGGATTAGTACCCCCTTTCCGACTAACCTTGTATAATAAGTTTAGTTCTTTCAAAGTTGGAAACAAAAGTTTTTGAAAAGTTTTTCAAATTGATGTCCATTTGCAGGTTGGAGGTGTGAAACTGGGACAGAGAGAAGGACTAAGCCGTGGTGACGTCAAGAAAGTTAACAACATGTACAACTGCAAGAAAGAGTGAGTCTTAGCTAACTTTTTTTTAAATTTAGCTTTTATCGTTCCATTGCAGGGCAGAGGCTTCGCTGCCCTCCTTCCACTTCCTACCTACCAATAGATATTGAAAAGTAGGCTATAAGCTCGAGAGATCTATGCAGTTATAGTGTTTCAAAGTTTTTGTTGATGTTGTTCGAAGTTTTAAGTTCATCGACGCTCAACAATGAAACATCAATTTGTTCAGTACATTATATGGTGCTATTAGTGATGGAAAAACAGATTGAGGAGTTGAGTTGAGAAAGTGATTAACGACTTTTAATTTGAGAGCTTCTATCCATGTAGTTTCGATAGGAATAGAGGCAGATTTTTAAAAAAGTTGTCTTTATGACATTCTACTGTACGGCAGCGACTTTTAATGGCTCCTCATTATGGAAGGTAATTGTAGAATGTTCCTCAAACATAGAATCATCGATCACAGTTCAGCTGAGTTTGACATTTCGAACCCATACAGAGATATTAACTGTAACCACGTATGCGTGGTCGAGACCGCGCTTGAGCACAGATGGCCTTGTCAATTTACCGCAAACAGCTTAATTTTGACAATTCGTAACTCTGCTTGACGCTCGATTTGAGTCTCGATTCAATTGAGTATAGTTCAATTACCGTTCTGAAACAAGGCCTATGCTCAAGTACTGATTCTATACATAAACAGTGATCAGTACCCCAAGTGTGAGTTTTTTTCGTTAACTACTGTAGTTGCGTCACGACAAAAATGTATGAAAATTTAGGCTGTGCCTCTAGGCGCACCGTTCAATTAACGCGCGAATATTAGTTAGTGAACGGTGCGCCTAGAGACGCAGCCTAAATTTTCATACAGTTTTGGCGTGACGCAACTACAGTAGTTAACGAAAAAAACTCACACTTGGGATACAGGTGATTGGAGTTCAAACTGGACTTAAGGAACGTTCTGTTATACGGACTAGGGTGAATATTCGGACTTCCTTAAAAAAAAATAACAAATCATTGTTCTCCTTCGTTGTTAACTATCTATAATTACCGTGCTCGAGGTTTTAAAACCTCGAGCACGGTAATTATAGACACAATAGATAAGACAATTAAGTGTCGTTCTGGGACGACGGGCGGTACGCAACCGGTTATTAGTTTCAGATTGTTTTTATTCTTGTCTTATTGCTTGAGCGCAGTAGTATAGTTTGATTTTTCATTATTATAATTGAAGTTTGAAACATCTGCATTTAGAACTTTGGGATGATGATAATGACGTTCTTATTTTTTTCAAACATTTTTCGAATAATCACCCGCCTACGAGTTGTTTACTAATACTTGCCTCAGAGATCTCTGCATGGACAACATGGCAGGTTTCTTTTTTATTAATTCATCTATGTTAATACTTAGAACTTAATTTTCAGGGAGCCACAAGCCGGCTGGTTGGGAGGAGTCTTCCAGAACCTGTTCGGCGCGAAGAATCGTTAATATAAGAGTTTGTTTTGCACTTATCTGTATTTAAATCACAAAGATCTGATAGATATAAGTTTCATGCTAGTCTTTACGTTTGTAACAAATAAAATGTAAAATTATTTAATTTGGACTTTTAATACTTACCCTATTTTTTACCCTATTAGGGTAACACAATGAACGGTATTTAAAAAAAAAAACGGTGAAGAAATAGTGGAGATACTCATTTTCCAAGGTTGTTGAGCAGTAAATTTTTGTCCTTGTCACGCGAAACCGATATTGTTGCTATGACGTCATAAGGTAGTAGTGTTGTTTCTGTCTTCTGAAGAATTTTGAATCGTTTATAACTTGGGCATTTTATTTAATATTTCATCACAAAAGTCAAAAGTCTAAATTAAGTTCTTTTATTCACTACACTAAACTAATTCTACAGATAAACAATCTTGGTTATAATAAGTGTCATACTCCTGATGTACTAGGTTCGTGGTACGAATGAAGAGATTTTCTGTTCTTGTTTGTTTCTGTTACTTGGAATTTTCATATTTCTCTATTTCCATTGTCATCAAACATTTCAAGAATTGGTAAGATCTTTCGCAGGGGCAATTTTCCTCTGGAAAATAAAAATAATCATTTTCTAAGCAAAAAAATAACGTACGGTAACATAATACAGGGTGTAAACGAATTCGTGTAATTCCTTCAAATTGCGTGATCTACTGGTGACACAGATCAACTGTAAAGGGGAATTTTTGAAAATCATCATCATCTGCCTAGCCTTTTCCCAACTATGTTGGGGTCGGCTTCCAGTCGAACCGGATGCAGCTGAATATCAGTATTTTACATGGAGCGACTGCCTATCAGACCCCCACAACCCAGTAACTGGGCAATACGATACTCTTGGTAAGACTGGTTGTCAGACTTTCTGGCTTCTGACCAACAGTAACGACTGTCAAAGATCTACAAATGACATCCGGGACAAACGGCTTTACGTGCTTTCCGAGGCACGGAGGAAACTCGCTATGGTAAATGGTCACCCATCCACAGACCAACCTCGGCAAGCGTGGTTTAACCCGGAAGATCGGTCTATGCAGCTGTAATTATTTAGACACGAGCTCCTCGAATTTTTGAAAATCAACTGATACAAAATTCAAAATAAAATCTTTATGTTCTATTTTTGAGTCGTTTTAGAGCCCCGAGTTAACTTACTGCATAGAGCGATATCGGGTTAGTCGTGCTCGCCAGCCGCGTCGCCGTGCTTTTATTCATTCATGCGTGTCATCGAAATGTTCAATCTCATAAAATTATTTTTTTGCAAAAAAATAATTCTTTATTTCTTTACTGAATCCTTATTAGGTGGTTACTAACTATAAATAATAAAAATCTTTTTTTTTTCATGCGGTAGGGCCGCATGAAAAAAAAAAGATTTTTATTATTTTATTTTTAATCTCGCTAATTCCCGTGCGGGGTTAATCTACACCAGTAGTGGATCATGTGGTTTTAAGGAATTACACGAATTCGTTTACAACCTGTATATGCACAAACACATTGAAAACAGCTGTTGGAAGGGCATGCCATGATATCGTAGGTGATCTATACTAGGATATAATGAACTTACGTCTATCAGCAGCACACACGGCAGTCATGTCTCCGATATCATCCATGGGTTTTCCATTCCGTTCACCGGCAAATATGACAGCTGCCCGCGCTGGATTGAACTGGCGACCGTCTTCCGATACTATGCCTACGTTCGTGAACACGCAACGGATGAAGCACTAGGATAACATAAATAAAAGATTATCAACCTATTTTACAATTCAGTGCCATAATGGGGAGGCGCACGCAAAACGAAAGTAGATGGCAGCACCTCTGTTGGTACCAATCACAACCAATCAGAATGAGTTAAATTGTCATCGGCAATAATGTCTAACAAATTTTAATCAATGAAACTGCTCTGGTACTAACGATGATAGCGCCATTAGTTCCCCAGTTTCCTACCCCCCATTATATGAATATAATATGGTCGCCTGATTGGAATTTGCCGTGCCTCGAAAAGCACATCCCGGGTGTCGTACGAATATCTATGACAGTCGTTACGGGTAGTCAGAAGCCCGAAAGTCTGACACTGTTTAACCTTAAGACATCGGCATTGCCCTATAAGCGGGTTGCGGAGGTCAGATGGCAGTCGCTCCGTGTAAAATATTGGTAATCTGCCGCATCTGGTTAGACTGAAGCCGACCCCAATATAGTTGGGAAAAGGCTTGGCAAAACATGTTTGTCTGATTAGCCTTGTCACTCTGTGTGATTTCTGACAAAGAAGAGGTTTCTCTCTTCCTCTCGTATTTGTCTAAAAGGCAAGTACGGAATTATGCCAAGAGGACGTAGCCCTGTATTTCTATGGTCTCCTGGTCCTCATACCGCGATCACTAATCCATTTTCAACAAACGTGTTTTTTTTTTGCCGTTTTTATAGATAATGTACCCTTCGTGCGCGAGTCCGCCCGCATTTGGCCGGTTTTTTACCAATTTTGCCTTTTTGTTTTGCAAGCAGATTTGATCCCTCAGTTTAGATGCACATGGTTAATTAGGCATTGTGATGAGGACATAGGATATAAATTAGGTTGTTGGTATTTCTAAGTTTATATGGCGGTGTGCCTTAGCACGTGCTCTGGTGATGTATGGTGTACTCAGGACACTTTTTTCTCGAATTTTGAACTAGACACCTTGTCCGTGTGTTTCTACGTCATTGGGCTGATGTGCATGTTTGTAACTTTGTTTACCTTAGGCGTTTTATCAGTCTCGTCAATAAAGCTGCCGCTCACATTTAGTGAATCCAAATAGGCTGAAATGGAGATTATTTAATTAGGTAAGTATTACATATTAAGAAATATTTTATTGACTATCAGTTTCAAGCCGAAACTGCTGCGATATAAAAGGTTAGTCGGAAAAGGGGTAGGTACTAGTCCGAAAGGGTGTTAAAGTACCCATTATAATGAATAACCTTTTTTCGCCAAAAGACAATACTTAGTTTGAGAGAAATATCTGTTCAAAGATTTCATAAAAAATACGCTAAAATCTATGCATCCTTAGATTTGATCAGCTTTTTGCCAGCATTTTAGGTCATATTTTGAGTCAGGGATTAGAAGCTCCATTTCAAGAGGAAGAATTTATAAAAAAACTTAAAGATAATTTTGCATGGAAAAAAACATCGAATTATGAAATTTTAACACTTGCTTTCAGACAGTCATCAGCAGAGATGTGAATTATTTGAAATACATGTATTTAAAATACAAAATGCAAAATACCTATTTTTATTTTGCATTTGAAATACTTTTTTTCAAAATGTATTTTCTATTTTATTTGAAATACTTTTTAAAAATATTTAATATTTGTAAAATGCAAAATGGTTTTGTTAATTTTTTTAATTCACGTTTCATATTTTTCATTCTTAAATTCTTGTTATGCGTGCGCTTTTGCTATAAAAAACAACTACTCTCCAAATTTCAAGTTTCTACCTTTAGTGGTTTAGGCTGTGCGAGAATCTTACATTAGGACTTGTTCTTTATACCTATGCATGTATGTGTATATAGATGATTTTTCCAATCCGTAAATCGCTATATCTCATGAATTCGCAGATTCAACATGAAAGAGGAACTCTTTGATCAAATACTAATGTTAATAAAGTCAGTGAAAAAGGTATTTTATTTGAAAAACCTATTTTGGAAATACGTATTTTGCATTTTGTATTTAAATACTTTCATTGAAAACCATGGGGTGCATGAAAAGAGCCTCCACGAGTGACGATACTTAAGTACGTCCGGCGCACCCTGGGCAGTCAGCCCCGCTACCAACCTTGCTGACTGGCTAATCTTTTCACCACAGCAGAGCTATTTTCGTATAGTTCTTGCTGACACGAGAGAAGAAGAATTGAAAACCATTTTGTATTTTTATTTGAAACTAGCTTTTGCTCGCGGCTTCGCTCGCGTTAATTTATAATTTTTTGATCCCAACATATAGCCTATAGCACTCAGGGATAACGTTGCTTCCTATTGGTGAAAGAATTTTTGAAATCGGATGTGTAGTTCCGGAGATTACCTCCTACATACAAACAAACAAACAAATTTGACCTCTTTATAATATTAGTATAGATAAAAATATAACCAAGCATTTGTATTTTGAATTTAAATACTTTTAACATACTATTTTGCACATCTCTGGTCATCAGTGGTACTTTAAGTGGCCTACGGATTAATACGCCCTTTCCGAATAACCTTGTATATTGTCAAAAGTATTACAAATAAACATAAAATTGTTTTTAGAAATCTAAATTACCATAATAATTTTAAAACTTACCCATTTCAATTCGGAAGCTGTCATTGCAAGCGTTCATGATACCTTGGACATCTATATCTGATACGCTATCGATACTGCTCTGCTGGTCCGCCATGGTGGTTGATGTCATAGATTCCTTCGCCATAGCATCACTCAAGCGAGTATTAGCCGATCTTGTTAGCGCGAATGTGACCAGGGTCAAAATAACGGCGAAAATAACTTTCGTCATTTTGATTTGGTGTCATGTACCCACTGACATTGAATGTAGTCATTTCGCTATATATGTGGAATGTGTGTTTGATTGATGCAGAGGTTGAAAACCTTGGATTTTGTTTTAAAATTAAAGACAGAATATTTTATGACGACAATCTATATCTATAAGAAGGAATGCCCTACGGCGTGGGTGAGCAAGCGAACTGGCGTCGGCAGACCAGCTATATCGCACCATTTATACAAGCTTAGTCTGAAAGGGGGTACTCATCCGCGGGCCACTTAAAGTATAAGGTATAAAGGGCTGGTGTCCGCAACTCCACGTCTAAGTGCGTATTTTGCGTAATGGGTGGTAAGTATAGTTACTCGATCCACCCTAACTCCTCGAAAAAGGCCAGCACACCCTTGATGTTGCTGGTGATCTCTCGGAGAGTACCTGGGTTTTCCGAAGTACTTGGCTCTGTATGTGGCGACCTCAGGGCAGTTAAGTAGCACGTGGGCTACCGTCTCGTCCTCCTCCATGCATGCTCTGCACAGTGGGCTATCTGTAACTCCGATGACAAAGAGGTGTTTGTTAAATGAACCATGGCCAGTGATAGCTGGTGTGACTGTACGCAGTTGTACCACTTAAAGTATCACTGCTGACTGGTTTAAAGCAAGCAAAAAATTCTTATTTTTATTTCCATGCGAAATGATTTTTCTATTTCTTTTAAACTATTGACTTTTGGGGAAAGTGGTTAAACAAAAGTTATTCATTCAAATGGGTACTTTAACACCCTTTCAGTTTAGTACCCCCTTTCCGACTAATCTTGCTATAACTGCGGTGATATTTAGAATAATTCTTATAAATGGTAAATCAATGAAACAAGCAACAGCATTTAAAACGTATTAACTGGCCATTTGCTGTATATTATTGTCTTAACTTAAAAAAAAAACTGGTCATTGACTTATTAAAAATAGCAATGCTTCTGGTACATTTGAAATTACAATAAATGTAACTGAATACATTTCGGAGATGAGCATGTAGCTTCCACGTGAAGCTTGTTTATCTGCTTACACATCCGGTTATGTTTTAATTTCTTTTAATACATAGTCAAGTAGATAGGTTTTTTTTGGCAATGAAAATGAGTTTCCATATTTTGTTTACTAGCTTTCGCCCGCAGCTCTGCTTGCGTGAAATTTTGGGCCCTCGTTAAGTTGTTAGGTGCAGTTAAAAATAAAAAAAAAACTTTCATCCCCTATTTCACCACTTACGGGTAGAATTTCCAAAAACCCTCAAACACGTGTATATTTATTTCTCACCAAGAGCCTACATTTTAATTCCATGCTTCTCACTTCAAAAGTAACAGATTTCTTATACAAACTTTCAACACTTATTTCACTCCCTTAGGGGTTGAATTTTCAAAAACGCTGAAACACGTGTAGCTTTATTTCTAACCCGAAACCTTAATATTTAATTTCATGCATCTTACTTCAAAAATGACGAAGTTACATACAAACTTAAATCCCCTATTTCACCCCCTTAGGGGTTGAATTTCGAAAAATCCCTTCTTAGTGGATGCCTACGTTACAAAAGGAACCTACTGTCAAAATTTCAAGTTTCTAAGCCCAGCGGTTTAGGCTGTGCGTTGATAGATCAGTCAGTCAGCTTCTCTTTTTATAGATATATGTAGATTAATGAACTATTGACGTATCAAATCATGGGATTTGATACGTCAATAGTTCATTATTTATTATATATATATATATATTTATTATATATATATATATATTTATTATATATATATATATATTATTTATTAATAGTGCATTATTATTACGATTGTAATAGAAAATTCTCCCTTGGTATGGACCAAGGGAGAATTTTCTATTACAATCGTACTTCGTTCAGATTTTTCAGATCAATTTATATTTTTCAAACTACTATTTTTGAAAACTACTTATTACGTTTTATGAATTTAAAAACGTTTATTTACCTTAATTATTAGTCGTCTTCTTGTTCGATTTCGTTCTTTTACGAACACCATTTTTTTACAAATTGCGATTTCTTTAACACTCTATAAAAATCTCAAAAAAAGTAAGGTATTTCAACATGCATGGGTTTGTTTTTCACCTTTTTCTATTTGTATCCGTAATAAAAATTTAGTTTCTCCTGAATTTTAAGTACAAACACAGCCAGACACATTAATAAAAATTTAAAAAACAAAAATGTTTATTCTGACTTTAAAATCACTTCTCTAAAACACGTGCTGATTTTAAATTAAAATGAATTAATAAATATTTATTGTTGATTTTGGATTGATTTGATTAGAAACTGGATTGGATTAATGTTCACGACCCCTGCATCGATGATTACGAATGATTACAGTTAAGTATTGTGTTTATTTGTGGATATATTCACTTAATTTTTACTACCGGTTCCGTTTGCATTGTGTATTTGCAGTGCATTTATATCAGTTTTATTCGAACAAAACATCATCATCCTACTACCTACCCGTATCACAACTTATTTGTGGTGCAGCATGTATTTTACGTCCGTACATCTCTATTAGCCGTCATCTCAGTAGTCGCCCTCTTTCTAGTCATATTATCTTTTACATTATCCATCCATCGTTTCTTTGGTCTTCCTCTACTCTTATAACCATACACATTAATACTCAACACTTTCCTTACGACATGTTCCTCATTCCTCCGCATCACATGCCCATACCATCATAATCGGTTTCCACACAACATCTCAGTCACCGTCGTCACATTCAAACTTCCTCTTTTATACTTATTTCTTATAGCTATTGCCCGCAGCTTCGCTTGCGTGAAATTTTGAGCCCTTAAGTGACAATTTTCCATACAAACTTTCATCCCCTATTTAACTCCTTTAGGGGTTGAATTTAGAAAAATCCTTCCTTATTCCCTGTCTACATTATAAAGGGAACATCTGTGCAAAATTTCAGCTTTCTAGCTCCAAGGGTTTGGGCTGGGCGTTGATGAGTCAGTCAGTCAGGACTTTTCTTTTTATTTATGTAGATTATTATTTTATATACACATTCATACTCAAAGCTTTCCTTACGACATGTTCCTCATTCCTCCGCATCACATGCCCATACCATGATAACTGGTTTCCACACAATTTCTCAGTCACCGCCGCAACTTTCAGACTTCCTCTTTTATACTTATTTCTAATTCTATCCATTCGTGTAACACCACAAATAATGATACAATTATTTTAAGATCACATCTTTTTCATGCAAAGAACATTAGCTCATACCTATTCTGCCTAACCTTTTCCCAACTTTGTTGGGGTTAGTTTCAAGTCTAACCAGGGGGCCTACTCCCTAAGTCCGTCAACGAAGTTGGTCGCTCGAAAGTAGCCCGAAACGTAGGAGTGAACAAAACAAGTGTCAAGTTCAACTTTTCGGACGGGCAAAAACACATCGGTAGTAGGGACAACTGTCAAATCGTGTTGTCATTCATTCTTAGTTCGGGCCCCGAAATAATCGTATGTCCGTGTGATAGGGAGTAGGAAACGCTCGTAACTAAGGCCGAAACCACGGACTTCGTGCTTAGGGAGTAGACCGCCTGATGTGGCTGAATATCAGTATTTTACACGGAGCGTTTCCCATCAGACCTCCACAAGTCAGTTATTGGCAATGCCGATATTCGAAGGTAAGACCGGTTGTCAGACTTTCAGGCTTCTGACTACCCGTAACCACTGTCATAGGTATTCTTATGACACCCGGGACTAACGGTTTATCGTGCTCTCCGTGACACGGAGGGATTTCAATGTGTAACGAACGATTACCACGGCAAGCGCAGCTTAGATTATCTCATAGCTATTACTCTCGCTTTAATCATTATTCCTGTATCAGTTGTCCACCGCTGGACATAAAGCCTCTTGGTTTAGGCACAACCAATTTTAAGCATACTATTGTGGAGGAACCAGGTGTGGTGTTCCTCCAACCAGGCGGAATCTTGTGCCTGGCGGGCTACTGCCCAACAGAAGCATTTTTTTTTGTCCTAGGGGACCATTTCTACGTAACCGGGCAGTTATTGGCGAGACCTGAATGGTCTCCAGCCAATATGGGGGGGGGGGGGGGGGGGGTAAAATACTTAACCTAAGCTAACTACTTGTACTACACTAACATCATGACTACCTGCAACAACAGCACTAAGGGCGACCCCTAGTGGGACTCGGACCTCGGCTTAGGGCGTTGCTGGCGGGGACTTAGGGGGGGGAGACAGCTCGATGAGATTTTCGAGACCTGAAGGGTCTCCAGCCAATGGGGGGGGGGGGGGGGGGGGAAACCCAACGGTTGATGTTGGGAGGTTGTATATATACTATCTGCGTGTTAAATCTTGATATCGCGATGTAGGCTTGAATAGTTCGCATGTGGCGTGGATAGATGCCGCCACACCATCGCCAAGTTGTATAGACGACAAAATATTTGGCACAGTAGCTAAGCGATTGGCTTTCTGCGCTATGGGTCGCGTGTCCGATTCCCCAACGAAATATATATTTGTATAGCCAACAGATATTTGTTCCGGGCCTAGGTTTGTGCATGTGAGATTTGTATGTAAATAAACCCACGATACAGGAGGAATCCCAGTGTTGGGCATCGTTAAACACCTAAACATTCAGACCTACCTATTTCACATTTTTTTGAATTGAAATTCGTATCTATCAGTCAGGAGAAATCCCACTGTTGGGCGACGTGTAGCAACTAAACAAAAACATTCAAACCTACCTATTTAGTTTTTTTTTTTTTAATTCTAATTCCCATCGATCAGTCTAGAACCGGTAGCGGCTTTGATCCATAAAATGGATAATTGACGCAAATTCAACAAGGTCACTTAATAACATGCCGTCAATATAATCGGTGCAATTTGTAATCATTGCTTTTGTAAATCTGTTTATTGCACATGAGAACTTACATCCTGTATTTTTTATTTCATGATGACCGCAATAATTGTTCAATTTGTACGTTTTCAGTGTTCGTGTTTCGCTTAAAATTTAAAGAAGTGTAAATCTTTTTCATAAAAGCATAAGTTATATTAAATTCCATTTAACATAACTTTAGACAAAACCAATGATAATAATTATTAATTTATAATACGTCATTGGACAAAACTGCCCACTAAGGCACGAATTTATTTTTGATCAGTTTCTTCAAGTAAAGTGTCAGGGGGCCCAATTCTCCTATAATAAATTGTTGCCAAACGCAATCGAACCACAACCGTCAGTCAGTTTTTGTTTTCAAAAACTTTCAAAATGATTGATTTTGTTTTTTGTGTCAATCAATTCGACAGCTTTTGAAATTGAGAACTGTCTGAATGAACGGTTCGGCCTTGGTTCGGTTGTGATTTATCAAGATTTATTTTAGGAGAATTAGGCCCCAGTTCATCTTGATTGACCATTAAGGATCATAAAAGCATAATACTGTGTTAAATCCCTGCTAGAAGGAAACATGTTGCTTTTTTCTGTACATTTGTTAAAATGGATCTTATTTGTATAACGTTATCATAAATAGAATATATGTAAGGAGTTTTTCAAAACTTTTGTACCTACATGAAGTATCAGAGGTAAATATTTTATGAATAATCATCATCATCATTCAGCCGAAAGACGTCCACTGCTGGACATAGGCCTTCTCCAAGCCATGTTGAGGGGGTTTGCCATAATCGCCATGCCTGGCAGGCGGGTTGGCGATCGCAGTACGGTAGTTAAAACACCCAGAGAACGCAGCAGCCCATCAGCAGTAGGGAATCCCTTACAGCGATTACGCACTGCATCCGATCCGGATCCGTGAAAATAAGAATATAAAAAACTCTGACCGAATTCGGATATTGCTTTGCGCACTGCATCCGATCCGAATACGTGAAAATACGGATCTAGAGTCTAAAAAACTCGGACCGAATTCGGATATCGCTTACGCACTTATCCGATCTCTGATCCAAATTCAAACAATTCAGGGGCCATCTTTGGCATTTTCATTTGGCGTCCGATTTGAATCCGAGGTAATGCGAATTCATACAAACAATACTACGGCTACTTCGGTCCGTCAATATTTCTTCCGAATTGGAAACTCACGGATCACAGAGAGAAATCGGATGAGAGAAGTCGGATCTAGTGCACAAACTACCATACAAATAGTTCTATGACTACTTCAGAACGTATTTTCTCGGATTCGGATCGGATGCAGTGCGTAACCGCTGTAAGTCGCCTTTTACGACACCCATGGGGAGAGAAGGGGTAGTGCTATTCTTTACGTCGGGCACCACACGGTACATTTTGTGAATAAGTTTCATCAATGTTTGCTTTTGACCGTGTATGTGTTTGTGTGTTGTTTGGTCATGAGCTGATACTAATATCAGGCCATATGTCGTTTTTTCTCTTTTAGCTGCTGAGAAAAGTATAGTGCCAGTCCTGACTAAATTGCTTTTAGGTGCCATAGATTGCACCCACCTGCTGTAAATGATGTTGAACCAATCGACTATCATACGAATAAACTGTAATACAAATTCAAAATATTCACATAAAACATGTGTCTTTACTCAGATTTAGTAAAAGCGTCACGTTGTATACATTAGAGGCTACATATATGAAAGATAAGGCTCACTACAAACAAGTTGCATCTAAAATGAAAAAAAAAAGAAAATAAAACGTGCGTCTTCACAACAAAAATTAATAAGAAGTAAAAATAAAAACGAAAGCAACAAACTTGTTGTGTAAGTGACACATGTACGTGAACTGTATAGAGAATAAGAGAATAAAGATTCTTTAAACCTAATAAAATTAAAAAAAAATATGCGTCACATCCTAGCAAATCGGTCATCACTCAGTATTCAGCGCTGGTTTTCAGCGACAGCCGTAACTATATCTTTTCTAATGTTTTCGTATTAGCATTGTTATGCTTATCACAAGCCGCTGCAGTATTTTTTTCACATGTTTTTTTGTTTGCTTCGAGGGAAATTTATTTCAGATAATTCACTTTCGATTGCTTATCGCTCGCTGTTTAATTTTAATATTAATTTTTCTACTCAGTTGGGCTGAGTAGAAAAATTAATATTAAAGTGACATTAATATTAATGTTATACCTACATGCCTCCTTTTTTGTAATTCCTCTTCGGTCCTATGCTGTATGCATGTATAGGTTCCCATGTCCAAAAACAGATCGCTTGGACATAGCGATTTTATTTCATTTTATTTATTCGGGAAAACAAACAATTACACATTAAGAATTACAAAAAAATAGGATACAGAAATGATACAAATGTGAAATCAACCACGTTCTCCACAGATACACAATGAGACAATTTGGTAAATTTTAAGACTAGCGTTGTAAACAATAAAAAAGAAGAATATTAATAGTAAAGTATCAACAAAACATAAAGCTGTTAATAGTGCCGCATAAGTGAAACAATAGTGTCACATTAATTTTTTAATATATTAAGTAACATGATTCTAAACTTTCTATGCGGTAAAGCAAACAGATCCAAACTGCAGAAATTCTTGTTAAAATTGCTCGCAAGGCAACGAAGAGGTGCACGCAAGCCGGCATTTGTACGACTGGAAGTAGTGGCGAATACAGGTCGTGCGCGCACCTCGCGTCCCTGGCATTTGTCTATTAGAATAGGATAGAATCTGTAGAATAGGATTTTGCTTACCACTCGTAGCTTTTTTGACAATACTGTCAATACTGTGATCATAATTTTATCTGTTAGTGTTCCTAAGGGATGGAAGGATATCAAGACAACATTTTGATATCGGCGAAGATACGAAAGTTAGCTTGCTAATATCGGCCGGTAAGCCATAACAATTGTGTATAATAGGGACCAAATTATTTATTTAACTTCTGTCATACATTAAGTGCTTTCTGTCAATTTTCCCTTACACGAGTAAGGTCTACTTAGTACGATCCTGTCTTAAAATTTTGTTAAAATTTGTTTATTTCCAAAGTAGATACTTTTCTCCGAACAGTCATCTTTTAACAATAATTGTTCAAGAGAACACCAGTTTGAGTCAAAACTCGAAAAACAGTTCTTGTTTATTTGTGCAGACTGCAACATACACGTGTCAAGAACCACTAAATCTTTGAAGTGTAAACAGTTTTAGTTGAACAAATAATTAAATATTAATTTATAGCAGTAATAGCGATGTGTGCTTATTCTACACGTGGTTTTGGCGTGCCATTGCCCTTAGGAGTTGTGACGCTTGAAGACTTGGTCAGAGAAAATCATCAATCGGTGAAGTTTTTAATAGAAAACTATTTACTTTGGACAGCTGTTTGGTCTAGCCGTAAGACATTTGCCACACTTATTAAACCCATTCAAGGCGGCTCAAAAATCGCCATTATTACGCAGGTGCGGGCGATTTAAAGGACTAACGCCGATCGGCGTCGGACGCATCTCATATTGAAAAACTTTTACGCACATGAAACTGATTTCTTCTAACTTATTCTTCTAGCTTATTGTGACAGAATTTTATTTATTTTCAGTATTATTGAAATATGACCAGGGATTGCAAACCTTTTTCTATATTTTGTTAAGTAAAAAAATACTTTTAATAATAGTATTTAGTCTACTATTTTAAATGTACTAACTATAATAAGTAGTGTTTTGAATTAGTAATTGAAGGGAAGAGAGAACATCAAGAAGGGTTTTCAGTTACATACTATTTCTAGTGCATAGTAATTTGTTTTACTTATTGACTTTCTCTTTGAGGTGAGGCTCGACCATAGTCACCGAGTTTATTGTGAGACGGTGTGAGATTTTCGATGTCTTCTAAGATCTTAGACAATTATTTATCTTATAGACGTCACCAGACGTCATAATTGTGCATCTCTTTGTAATCCAATTCGAAGAATCGCCCTTAGCGATATTTTTTATTTGGTAGGAACTGTTGTCAAAACTGGTAGACCACTTATTTGGCCGACCGTACCGTCAACCTTTAAATAAATAAATAATATTTAATCAAAATGTTTTCAATATTGATAACCTCTGAAAACGCCGTTCGGCGTTTTCCGCACCTGAGTAGAGTTTTGTTATTTTTCTAAAATCATCATTTGCGGAAACGGTGACTATAATGCTGTTGTATGTATGTAAAACATGCACATATATAAAGTATATCCCTTTATATAGAATTTGGCCAAGTTATGGCCAAATATCATTTACGCCGATCGGCGTCATCCGCATATGAATGGCAATTAAAATTACGCCGATGTGCGTGCACCTCAACGAATGGGTTAAATTAACTGGTATTACATAACATCACGCTTGTACACACAAACGGTTGAGCAGAGGTGTATAGTTCACCATCATTCAATTTTTTAATAGGGGGCGATCCCATTGTCATCAACCGTGCACAAATCAAAACTCAGTGCTGCTACTGAGAAATTCTAGACGGAAAAACACAATAACACTGCTACAAATACTTTTATTTACACAAACAATATTTACATAATTACAAATATCGACCACTAGACCACTAGACCAACGAGGCAGTCGGATTAGTATGATTAGTATTTATTTAGAATAGTTTTTTATTTCTCTTCTATTTCAATGTTTTATTGTATGCCTATGTCGTGTCTCTTAAGGTTGCGTCCAATAGGCATGTTGGCAACATCAATAAATTGCAAATCTAATTAGTCCGCCAGTTGAGAGTTTTGAAAAGTAATGGACACGTATTTTTTATTTTGTTAACTATGAATATTTGGAAAGATGGAACGCATCAAAACTCGAGAGTGGGGGCTTGTGACGTCAGAAGCAAGTAAAAAAATTGTACTTGCTTGTGACGTTTTGCCAATTTTAAAAGTGTCGTATCTTCGTCAATTTTGGTTTACGTAACAAAAGAAAAAATATGGGTCAAATATTTTTTGATAATCTAACTGACGGAGTAATTAGATTTTTTCAGTCAAATACCCTATTATTTTGTATTAATGCGTTCATTTTCATCGTCGTCATCATTCAACCGAAAGACGTCCACTGCTGGACATAGGCCTCCCCCAAGCATCGCCACATCGACCGGTCCTGTGCTTCTCGCATCCAGCGGATTAACGCAACTTTCACCGGGTCATCGATCCATCTTGTGGGAGGCCTACCCACGCTGCGTCTTCCGGTACGCGGTCGCCACTCCAGAACCTTTCGGCCCCATCGGTCATTTGTTCTGCGAGCGATGCGTTTATTTTGGAACATGGCAGTTCTTAACATTCTAGAGGAAGGTCTAATTCAGGGGTAGGCAAACTACGGCCCGCAGGCCAACTCCGGCCCGTGAAGGGTTTTAATCCGGCCCGCCAACCCTCAAGGCCTCTACACACCAAAGCCTGGCCCGCCGGGTTATGCCACCAGGCTTGTTTTGCGTCATTTTCGTTCGCTTAGTTCGTGTTAGTTGGCCGCAATAACCCGCCGAGTAAAGCCCGGCCGGCTTTGGTGTGTAGAGAGAGGCCTTTAGAACAAGAGTGTGCGAAAATATATTTTTGCGGCATCATCGACACAAATAGGTATAAAATAAATACATAGCTAATTATAAAATGCCATATCAAATAGCCGAAATTATGTAAGCCTAAAATGTTAGTTTTGGCAGAAAAAAAGCTTTTTTTTTGTAATTCTGGCCCCCTGCGAAATTACTTGGGAATTTCTGGTCGCTCATAGAAAAAGTTTGCCCAGCCCCTGGTCTAATTGATGTAAACTTCACTTTGACTGTATCAAAAGCTATCCTTACTTAGTACCTATTTGTAGCTTGGTTATAAAAACCATTGGCTTTTATAGCTTGGTTGTAAACCGTAACAAAAATGGTCGGCTGAGTTCTTTGGCACATGACAATATCCATATCTAAGGTTAGTAATAGCACAGTGTACCTACTTACTACATACAGTGGTTCAACGCCCATACATTTGACAGGTCCTATGAAATGTCAAAATTATGTAGGGGCGGAGGTTATGTCCCAAGTATGCAGTATGGCTACTCGGGACATAACCTCCACCCCTTCACCCCGCAACCCCCCGCACGATTGCTCTTCGACAATGTTCTACGTTGACCGACTGTAAGGAGTAAGATATAGGTAGACTGTGGTAATAGTTGTAGGTGTGTGTATATTCGGCGGTAACCACTTTAAACTAAATGGGCTGTCGGCTTGAATGCCAACCTATTACATTAAAAAACCGTTAGTGGTCTTAAAAGATGTTCCAATTAAAATAGCACAAGGTGGAATTCTACTGCCGATTCTTTTGACATGAAACCCCAGTCGCATTATGACACCTACTGGAATAATTAGTACATAGAAATGTAGGTATGTACTAAAATCGGTTTGTCTGTAGGTACTCCTCTAATTAAGTAATTATACTTTGTGTACCATTTTATCGGCAATGAAACTAGGTTAACCCTAGTATGCTACGTTAAGGTAAAGGTGACACCATGGTAAACAATGGTGGTAAAACCTCTATGGTAGACTTGTTTAATTCGATGGATGCTTGCAAAGTTCAGAGGACTTAGGCCCGGTGTCCACCAAAGCGGAGAGGAGACGAGAGGAGATGTGTTGCGAAGCTGGCAGGTTATTTCCACCAAAGCGGAGAGGAGATGTGAGCTGTGAGAGCTCGAAATCAGTCGGTTCGGGTGTACGAGGCGCCGGGAGAAGGCATCGGGGAAAGACTACACACATTTCCGCTCTGCCGCGCCATTTACTCGCTCGCAGTACAAAATTCTATAGAAAAATGAGACATCTCCTCTCCTCTCCGCTTGATCCATTTCCATCGAAGCTAAGCGGAGAGGAGATGTGGAAATAACGAAATCTGATTGGTTATGCAAAACACATCTCCTCCCGTCTCCTGTCCTATCCGCTTTGGTGGTAAACCGCGCCTTACTCCCGCCAGCTCTGAGTTTTGAATCAATCGAATACGAATGGTGTCAATTCGTACTTCTAAATCGAAAAAGCCGCACGTTCGTTTGGAGGTTCGAATTCATCATCATCATGCAGCCGAAAGACGTCCACTGCTGGACATAAACCTCCCCCAAGCATCGCCACATCGACCGGTCCTGTGCTTTTTGCATCTAGTGGATTCCCGTGGCTTTCAGATCTGGGTCCTCAGTCCACCTTGTGGGTTTCGAGGTTTGAATTCAAACTAACTTATTAGAAAATAGTTGTATTAACTCGTGTTATGTCAATACCATGGGCAGCGTTCAATCCGTATGCCAAGTGAGAACAAAGTCAGCTCATTCAATGTTTCGCAGTAAGCCCATGTTCCAAAGTTGAGATTTAGGGGCTAAAATTATGGTCGACGTAACTTCTAGTAGTCCACATCTCCCTACCTTATAACTTTACACAGTGCAGTGTTTTAATTATCTTGCTATATCGGGTGTAAAAAGACCCTTAACGATAACGAAAACCACATATTCTACCCATCATTGGGATAATTTTTTTCTAACAGACCATACCTGGGAAATCATTGATTCCGGAGATATTGAAGGTCAAAGTCAACATTTTTTTTTTAGTTTTTTCCAGAAACGTATTCTAAGTGATAATGTTAAACTTTCTTCCAAACAAACATTATCAAAATTTTCAATTTTTCCTAACAAATTACGCATTTGAAGTTACAAAAACGCAATGAATATCAAACGCACACAACCGCCTTGCCTCAGCTGTGTAGCCGCTGCACGACCCACACAGGCACATTCGGTTACGTGCATTACATTACGCGCTACAAAAAAACAGAGTTTTTTTATGCCTAAAAATAAAAGTCGTTTCCCAGCAATTATTTTTGGTCAATATTATTTAGTTTGATGAACAGAGTGCGTAGATTTCGGCTATGTGATGGGTCTTTTTACACCCTGTATTTTACAAGGCATTAGATAAAGGTTTTTTAATTTTTTTCGCAAAACTTTTGAAATTATTGCTATTAATATTATTGGTGTTGCGTGTGAGGGCCAGCGGTTGATCTGTGGTGGAGTATCACAAGCGTGGGATTATACAGAAAGTTACTTATAGAATATATGTACAGGTTCAGTTTTTGAGACGGGATGCTGAGGGAAAGTCATCAAAGGAGTTCCGGATTTGACCCTCCAGTACTATCTCAAAAACCGCTCTGTATAGCGTTTGAATTTAGAAGATTAGGAGATCTGCAAAAGTTTTTGGAAAAACTCTTTAGAATATTTAACGGCTAAATTGCTGAGTACACCTTTAGACTGTTGAATTTGTAAGCAGCCCTTTATCTTATCTTTACAAATTACGACGCTGTTTGAATATCTCCGGTTTTTTGTGCAGTAATTCATGCGAATGGTCCGTAACTAGTCGTAGTGAAATAAATAATGTTGGGGAAAGGATATCAAACAATATTTGTTGTGGTTTTGCTTTTAAATATTCTCGGAGTATTTTGCGACGGTAAGTTTTGGGAGCATTTATTTATAATCGCTTCAGTCATATTCGATTGCAAGCAAATAAACCAGCAACCATAAAAAATGGGCGTAAAAGTGGATAAAAAATCAATCCTACATACAAAATAGCCGCTACAGAGCTAGTGCCAAAAATGTAGGCCAGTGTTGAAATTTTAATCCCGTCAGGTGTAATCGTTAACAGGAAGCTCGATTCAGGAAACTTTGGTCGGTCTTTCATATTAAAAACTCTTTTTAATAAATAATTTTCCAGATTCAAGCGCAGAGTCACAACCAAAATATGAATACATACAAATATTTAAAAGCATACCAGCTCTGTTTGAATACCTGTTAAACGCATTAGAAGAAAGACCAGAAATATTAGAGAAAAATGATGTGACTATGTTTAAGAGAAACATTCTTGATGAAGAGAATGAAGATTTTGATGATTCTGACAGTGAAAAGAAAATTGAAAAACGAGATGCTGACTGCGATGATCCTAAAAGACAAGATGAAAATATTAATACTAAAAATATAGCCAAAAGAGACGCTGAAGACTCTGAAGGTGTAGAAACAACTAAAGCTTACGAATATGGGAACAGTAATATTATCATGAATGGTTTAGATGGTCTAGAAAGTGACAAAATAGTTTCTAAAAGAACTGCTAATAAAGATGATCTGTACAATTTTGCCGATGATAAAATAGTTGAAAAAGATACAGCAAATTGGGAAAACGAAGTCAATGTTCTTAAGAAAAGGCGTGTGTTGTTTAAATTAGATGATCATGATATTAATGACATGTTTCGGCATTACGGTGAAGCGTTTTTTGGATTTGAACGTTTATTTGGATTGGACCTAAAACCTGAAGAAATTGAAGAACGCGTACTTGCTGCTGAAAAGCTCTTGGAAGAACACAATAATAAGAAAGAAAAGGAAGAAGAATGATTCAAATTGTAGAATTTATGGTATTTTATATTAAAGATTTTACCGTCACTTGAAAGTTCCTGTAACTTTTGTAATCTTTCTGAAATATTTATTTTTTCGTCAAATAATACTATAACTACAACAACTTCTATCTTTTTGATCTCTCTCTGGACTCTGGATCTTTAGAAGGCTTACGAGAGACACAGGTCTAACCAGTAGAAGTCCCGTTGAAGACTTTAATTTAAAATGGAGAGGGCAACCATCGGGCATCGTCCACGGCTCCACTATAGGAGTGCAGTTTAAAATCGTGCCGGGTGGAATTAAAGTATTTGTTTTGATTTAGTTCTTGTTAGATATTTATTTCTGTGTCAGAAATATTAATTTGAATTAACAAGACAAAATATTGTCGAACACATTAATTTGTGTTTGTTTGGGTTGCAAACGGAATATATTAGATCAGACGATGATAAAAGAGAGAGACTTTTAAAAGAAAACAATTAAGTAGAATACTGATAACATTTAATCCAGAACACTTGAAATCCTATTGTCCGCAGAATGGTTTTAGAAAGGCTCTGTATGGTGTACAGAAAAGCAAGCTATCTAAATACAAATGTAGATATATTAATTAGCTCTCATACTGATTGCTTGCTGATTGCATTAAAAGTAAACTGAATGAAAAACAAATCTTCTTTTCATAAAAGTCATACTCACTGTAGTCTTATAAAATAGATTTTTTGCTTAAAGCTGTATAATGACAACCAAGTACGTGGTGATGCTTCCTAGAAACTGTAAATAAAATAATATTTGATTATAATACTCCTAGTAAGGTCAGTTATAAATGAAGAAATGGAAAACAAGAGAATTCTTACCGTGATAATAAGCGTTCTATTCAAAGGGAACATCCTCATCGGTGAATAGGAGACTTCGTTCAGTATCAGATGTCGGTAGAACACCTCTAGTTCTGATAACAGCGCGTAATTCTCAGGGGGTGTGTACCGCGTCATCTGACTGACTAACTGCCTTGTCAACTCCATCTGAAAATGTTGATACTTCCGGAAGAATCGTCACGTGAAGACGGATGTGAAGCTGTATTGCTAGTGATACAGATAGTTCGATCCGTGCTCCTCTAACTCTTTGTTTAAATCGCTACAGTGCAAAAGTGTGCATTATAAATTGCTATTATGTTAGTTGTATCGACACATAATAGTTAGATGTGTGCATACGCACACTACGTATTCTATGTATATAAAATGAATCCCTATTTTCCTTGGTCACGGCATCACGCGTGAGCGGCTGGACCGATTTCGCAAATTTTTTTTTGTTGTGTTCGTAATTGTCAGGCGAAGGTTCTTATGAAAGAAAATTTTGATATTTAAAAAAAAAAAACGAAATTATCTCAGTATGTATTCTTCATTTGTTTACCGCATGCATGAAAATGGTTTTAACTTTTTGTTACTATTTTGATTTTGTTTCTGAATATAGGTAGTAGGTAAGTAGTAGCTACGTAGTAAGTAGGAAAAAGTGCATTGCAACGCGTGCCGGGTACAGCTAGTATAAGATAATAATAAGAGCTGTGTGTATACGAACCACGCGGCTACCTCTCATGAAAAGGAGGGGGGCGCGTCTTCGTGGATTGAACGCAATGTTTACTAATAGTAACTATCAGACTGTCAGGGTTATCACAAACCTGCTTGTATGACTGTACTTTTTGGGAAATGTCTATATAGGGTGACTGGTAATTAGTGACCGATACTTTAACACATGATAACAAACAACATTCCCAAAGAAACATTATTTATAAAACAAACCAAAAATATTTCCAAATTACGTGCCGCGTTTATTCTGTAACGGATTATTAATAAATATTAAATGAAAAAAAAAAAAAAAAAATTATGATTCTTTGGAAAAGTTGTTTGTTATCATGAGTACAATCATGTGTCACCAATCACCAGTCACCCTATATAAGATGTGAAAAAATCAACTCTAAGAATTTTTTGGGGTTACTCTGTATCGGACATTGAACAACTATTGTTCTACAACTTTTCGAAATTCGCCAATTTTTTTTATGCTGTCCACTACTAATCAATTTTTTTTTTCTGTGTGTGGTGGTGCCTTGCCCCAACATTGATACATGCCTGGGTTTGAAGCCGCAGCCCGGTGCTTAACAAGTGGTCTGTCACCTTTAGGCCACCACGACATTTTGTTAATTAATTTTATTTCAAAAAGCAGTTTGTCTTTATTTTCTTTTATAGTTTTACCTCGTCGCATGTTCGATGGCAGGGCTCAATAATGAGTAGCAAGTTGCTGAAGTGTACCGCAACCCAGGTTATCTGCATCAGTACGCTTGAGTGGTCAGACCTGTCTTTGTGGACTGTAAAGATGAAAGTTATTAACGGACTTCAAAATTGGAGGTTTCACTTCGTCTGTATACAGGATGTCCCTGGAAGTATGGATCAAATCGAATAGGGGCGTGGGCAATGTCATTTCCAAACTTTTTAACCCTGAGAACGTCGGTGCAATTTTTTACGGTTCAAAAGTTATGACCAAACATTGTTTTTTTTTCAATCACTTCGTACCTATAGAAAAAATCATAAATAAGCTATTAGAGCTATCATTTTTTTTCAGGATTTTGACGAACAGTAGGCCTTTCTTGAGGTAATATTTTTACGCAGCTAGAAAACATGTGTTCAATAAGAAAAAACATTTACTGCAAAGGCTTTTTTGGTCGGGCAAAAATTTTACTCAAGTTTTTACTACTACAAGTTTTGAAATGACCTTGCCCACGACCCTATTCGATTTTATTCCATGCTTCCAGGGACACCCTGTATATGTGTATACAGAATGTCCCAAGGAGTGGTCCAAAGGAAAATGTGGAATAGGTGGTCCATATTACTTTTCAATTATAGTTATATGAGTGGGTTACGGTTACGATTGGCCAAATCGGAATCCAAAGGAGCCGTGACATCGATCTATTTGTCGATTTAGGAGAAAATAAAAGCTTGGCCCTCCCGAGGGTCTGCGGGGCGCGGGAGGGAAACGACTAGCCAATCGCCTATTTGCCGCCAGCAGCGATTGTAAGTCGGTTTCTATTTTTTTATATTAACATTTACTGCCTAATGGCCGACTTCTACGACTTACCTTGCGTTATTAGTTCACATTAAGACTCTTATATAAAGCAAAGACCCAATATTTGTGCATAGTAGACTTCTCGTACGCCCGTACATAAAGGAAGCAGGTAACCAGCGCCAACCTACCAGCGCTTATCGGTACTGGTCCGTGCAGGTAACCGCTACATAAAGGAAGCGGGTAGAAGCAGGGGATTTTTTAACAAAAATACGCCTTATTCCCTTACAAATACAGCAACAAATGACGGCTTACCAGCGCTGATCAGAGCAGATTGGAACTTGTCGGCGCAGTTCGGAGCTTGTCGGCGCTGATTTGCTACACTGTATCGAGACTACCTGCGCCGACTAACTGCGCGGACCAGCACCGACAAGCGCTGACAGATCGGCGTCGTCAACCCGCTTTCTACGTGTATACGCACTTAGTAACTACCGCAGGTAAAATTAGCTTACAAGTCGATTTATTGTCCAGTTTGGAAAGAAAAAATGCTAAAGGTAAGCAAAACGATTCGTTTTTGGTCATAGAAATAGGCATTACAGGGGGCTTACCATGACTTCTTATGAAAACGTTCAAATGCCAGCCAGTCAACTTCCGTTCAAAAGCAGGCCTACTTCTAAATCGCTAAAAATCGTACCATGACAGTACTAAAGGTGAACGACTATTGAACCAAGTTGAACGGTAATATTTGTTCATGGTACGAAAAGTATACAAAAAAAAAGGTGAATGGATTTCGTAAACGTCAACATAGCAGGCCTGCCGCAGGCCTGCTTTAACGATGACATAGTACAAAAAAGCAGGGCAGTTCAAGTTCCAGGCAACTTCTGTCCTGCTTTAAGAGGTCATAGTAAGCCCCCAGGCACAAAGTACCAGCAGCTCATAAACTCAAACAGATCAAACTACAAATTTTACGTACAGATATTAGTGATGACGTGGTACGGCGTGATGACAAGATGCAGGAACAAGGACAGAAGCAGCGCCACGAGAACTGGTCCATGACTATCGATGATCTGGCGCACCACATCGCATAAGGAACAGTAGAGCAGGGCGAGAAGGCGAATTGTAGTCGGAACTGGCTTCAGAGACGATTTTATTGGACCTGTAGCAATTTAAAACTTACAAGTAAAATGTAGTGACAAAAATTTAAACTGTTTATTTATAATTTGTTTTCTAAAATCGACAGTGTAAATAGTCAGTTGCAGGCGATCGCCCGCCGCATGAAGTGTGTTTTGCGCTGTGTTGTTCGGCTAGAAATGAACAAGTCGCATGCGATTTTTGTGACTTGCGATGCGACTTGTGACTTGCCGCACGGCTAAAATCGACCCGTGTAAATCCCATATTATACAGAGCCATAAATATTAAAGTTATTAACACGTTTACCTCCATAGACAGCCATGGTGTCGACGACGCTGTTGATCGATTTATAAGAATTAAAACTGTAGATGTTTATTCGACTCTCCTTATTTATAACATGTTTTGAGTGCGATGCTGTAAAAATAATGTTGTTATTAACTGGCATTGATTATTGAAGGTGGACCTCGGTTTTACACGGTGGGCCCGAGGTATCGGAAAGCTTTTAACCATCGATTCAGAGGCCTAGTTGGAGAAGAAAAGTAGGATATGTGGTCGGTTGATGGCAATAGGCTCGCCTCTTGTTACATGGAATGAGGGTGTTACTATACACCTCTGTCTATCCTTCGGGGAATACAGGTGTGATGTTTACAATTGAACTTACTATTGTTTTGTATTTCTTGAAGCAAGCTCTTTAAGCACTTGTTAAGTGTTTGTAGGGAGGTGAGTACACTGGTTACTATTTGAGAGAAAGTGATTAGAATCACTTGCAGTACGACTGTTGATATGTTGTAGAATACATACATGGCTGAGGTGATCACTGGAACAGAACATTAATAGTCATTAGAGTGAGAAACATTGAAATTAGCGTTGCCTTATAGGCCCCTTGTTCACGGCACGGTTTCTTAACCGTATTGCGTATTAGCCGCGCCGTAGAAATATCGTGTGAGTTTGTACACGACACGGCAAACCATCAGCCGAAACTGATTTATATCCATTTTGTAACACAAAATCAGCGTTGGAAAACTGTCATACAATAATTGCTCGTCGTGAAAACGTCCGGTGCCGTTAACAAAATCTCATAGACTGTCATACAAGACTAATGTAAATCAAACCGTGCGCAAGAGAGGAGCAGCCACGGTGCGTACGGCGGCGCAGGCGCACGACGGTCTCCGGCCACCGTAGTGTATGGCCTGCGGGCGGCGGGTTGGGGGACCCGTCGCCCGACCAGTAACAGGCCCGAGAAGGCGGCGCGCAGTGTTCCGTGCGCACCTCTCAAGAGGACGTGGGGCAAGGCCCCACAGAAGGAGAGGAGGCTGACCGAGGCCTGCCGGGGTTGCGGTGCATGCAGCTTTGAATCCCGCGACCCCGGCCAAGGGTCAGAAGAAGGAACACCGTGGCTTTTTAGCCGGTAAGAGTCCGGCATACCCCTTCTCGCATTCCCAGGGCGATGGGAATCCATAAGGATTTCCCCACGAAAAAAAAAATGATATCTGCAATGATTTATGGCAGTCGCTCCGTGTAAAATACTGTAATTCAGCCGCTTCTGGTTAGACTGATAGTTGACCTCAACATAGTAGGCTTGGCAGAGCCTTTTGGAAAAGAGCCAATTTCCAAGTTGATACTTCAATACACACCTTTGCCATTTTCATTAACAACTTGGTACATGAATATCCCGTAATCTAGAAATATGGTAGTGACCGTCGATACCAGTGAACACATCGCAATCAACATCCTAGTTTTTTCATTTGATGGTTCTTCATGGTACACATTCAACTTCAAATTTATCTGAAAAGAAGAGAGAGATTTTACGAACTGTTGATCCAGGAACATTGTTAATGTCCGAAGAAGTGTTGGAAATGAGGTATACGTTCAAGGGGAATGGATCTACGATCATATTAAAGTCATGAATATTATCAGATTGCAGAGCAGAGCGCCGTGTTCTGGAGGCAGAAATTGGGGAAGTCCTGTCTCTGCCGGCCGTTGTCAGGGCTATGGTCGGCAGTGAAAAGGTATGGGAGGTGGTTGCGTCTTTCTGCGAGGACGTAATCTCGCAGAAGGAAGTGGTGGAGCGGGTCAGAGACACAGACTCTCTCGCTGACTCGATTCGTTGCAGGAGGGCGGGACGGCGCAGGCGGCGAAATGCCGACTTGATGCCGCCATAAGAGGGGCCAGCGGACGATAGATCGGGGAATCTATCGTCCACGCCTCTCGGTCCCTGGAGTTGTGGTGATGTCCCAGTGCACCTGGACATCGCTGAAGGAGGAGGGTGCCCGGAGGCGGGCAAGGAAGAGGGAGCCCAGAAGTGGGCCACACTGGATGGGTCGCGAATGTCATGCGTAGCAGTTCTCGTGGTCCACCCATCAAGGCGAAAGTAGGTGCACAGGCGGAGTTTTTAGTGGGTGCAAGCCCCACATAACCACGTTGTCTCCCCGGACGGCGTGGTATGCGACAGGCATTATCTACGCCAAAGAAAAAAAGGGAATGGAAACGTCAGAAATCGCAGAAAACTTATTTGAGATGGAGTAATAATAAGGGCTTAATCGTTGTGGCTACAGGAAAATGTTTCTAAGAGAAAGTCCATAATTTTTTGAAAACTTTTCGATCTGCATTCACAGATACTGACAAAATTTTAAATTGGCCAATTTACTTCCATCCCCATTTCACTTTCCTCGTGCTGGAGAATTTCGCTACCCACCTCTTGCAGCTGCAACACGTAGACAGTGAGGCACTTCATCCGTTGCAGTCCAGTGACGGCTGCGGCACACACCACCAGCCCCACAGCGCCCACGTCAGCCACCCACACGATCCGGTTCGAGTGGGTTCGTGTACGGAATGACCTGTCAGGTTGGACCATTATGTCTACTGCTATTGTTGCCGTCGACAGTGACCCTGGAAAAGATTGTGACTTTATAATGTGTTGTTTTGTTGTCTTGAAATGAACCTGCGTTCGAGGTAAGACTGCTGCACTGCAGCAGAGCGATGCTGCGCGGAGTGATCAAATATTACATATACAAGATTAGTTAGAAAGGGGGTACTAATCCGAAAGGGCGTTAAAGTACCCATCTTCTTCTTCTTCGAAGAAAGAAGTACCCATAATATGAATAACTTTTGTTTTACCACTTTCCCGAAAATTCAGTAGTTTAAGAGAAATAACTGTTCAAAAACTATTGTGTTTACATTTTAGTTCATATTTGGGGTCATGAATTAGAAGCTCCATTTTCTGAATTCGTAATTAAAGCAGGGATGAAGAATTTTTGAAAAAACTAAAATAAAAATAATTTTACATGGAAATAAAAATGATCGAATTATGAAATTTTAACACTTACATTATAAGTATTACAACCGTCATCAGTGATACTACGAGTATAAATGGTCTGTGGATAAGTACGCCCTTTTCGGACTAACATTGTATACAAAAAAAAAAAACAAAATATTTATCATAAATATTTTCATATTTCATAAATTTATAATGGTATGGTATTGTGGTAGACCCCGCCGTGCCTCGTCGGTACTGCTTGTCACACGAATACCTATGGCAGTCGTTGCGGGTAGTGAGAAGCCCGAAAGTTCGACAAAGGCTACAAATTGCCCACTAACTGGGTTGCTGAGGTTTGACGGCAGTCGCTCTGTGTAAAATACTTAGCTACTTAGATTAAACTAGCTGCGCCCAGCGGTGTTACCCGCTTTTTTCGGGATAAAAAGTAGCCTATGTGTTAATCTAGGATGTCAGCTACCTCCATACCAAATTTTATCAAAATTGGTCCATCCGTTAGAGCGTGAAGAAGTAACAAACATACAAACACACACTCACAAACTTTCGCTTTTATAATATTAAGTATGGTGATGGAATCAGGCGTGACTTTGTGGATATTCATGATATACAAATATACAAATACCATGTTCAGCTTTAATTCCGCCAAACTAGATCGCTAGTTTGCATGCAGTATGCAGCACCACCCTCCCCCCGGAAATATACAAGTATCGGTTTGGTTACATGTTGCATTAGGGCCTTTTTATTGTCATGCGTGTTTGCGTCCGCGTGCAGGCCAGGCACGCATGCTTGTTGCGGGCCGCACGCTGAGCAGATTATTTTCGCCTCGCCGCCACAGTATTGTGCGTGTCGCCAGGAAGAGAACTCGTGTCAAAATTAATGAATGAATTTTCATATTGATCATACAACGTGCGTGCGACCCGCTTGACAGTAAAAACGACACTGACTGTCATGGTTCGCCACACGCACACGGGCGGCACGCATCCGTGCGAGCCACCCTCGACCCGCGTGCCGCGTGCGTGTGGCGCTCAAAACAATAACAACATGTCTGATACGATAGTTTGCGGGCAGCACGCATGCGTAGTTGGCCAGCACGCAGGCACAAACACGCATGACAATGAAAAGGCCCTTATTTATTTCACTCCTTCGGCATGTGTATATACAGGGTGGGTCAAAAATCGTGGATCAAACAAAACAGGGCGATAGTTGGGGTTATTTGCAGCATTTTATGGTAGTATATTTTTTTTACAGTAAGGTTCTAAAGTTACAGATATTTTTTTGTGAGAATTAAAAGATATTGAAAAAAGTGCCAATACTCATAAATGATGGTACCCACTGTCATAAAAGCACTTTCAAGCAACTAAACACCATTTATGGTTTTAAAATAGGTACCCATTTTACTCTAATTGCCTATTTACCTAAACACTCAAATTGTCATAACTTTTAAGGAGATCAAGTTAGGGCTCTGCCACACAGACATTTTTTTACTGCAAATAACCCCAAGTATTGCCCTGTTTCGTTTGATCCACGATTTTTGACCCACCCTGTATATTTGTGATCCCGGCCACAAATATATGCTTATGTACATGCTTGCTGCATGCATGGTTGGTGCTGCATACTGCATCCAAACTAGCGATCTAGTTTGGCAGAAACTAAATATTGTATTTGCATATTCGTAAAAGCTACTTACATAAAGCAAACGACAGTAATTGTCCGTAGCAGTTAACAGCCGGTGACACACGGACGACATAGCCATCGTACGTCTTCTTGAAGCGTAGGGGTGCCACGCCCGCGATCTGTGATATACGGAGCATGACGCTCAGCGTGCCTGTTACTACGCACCCTGTTTGAGGGGGCGAGTACATCGTGGATTAGGTAGACCTGAAGAAATTTAAGTTACATAAGACCATGCCTAGCAGATGTTTAATTGCATTTAGGAGGGTCTGAGGTCAATCCCAACCCACACTTCTTTTCGAAACTGAAACGGTTTACCAACAGTCGATTGGTCCATGAATCGTTGGTCAACATTATCTTTAAACCATTAACTTTTCATCCACGAACGTTTCGCCAGCATAACTCTACGTCAGTGAATGCTTAACCAACAGAATGTTTTGACCAATAACTTTTCACCCAAAGAACAATTGGCCCATGGACTGTCCCCCAACAGAAAGGTACGTCAGTGAGTGTTTAGGTAACCTCTGGAAGCAATAATAGCCTAGGGATATGACCGTTGGACTACCAAGTAAACCAAATACCAAATAAACTAATATTCATTTTAATATTCATTAATGACGTAGAGTTATGCTGGCGAAACGTTCGTGGATGAAAAGTCCTTTGGATGAAAAGTTAATGGTTTAAAGATAATGTTGACCAACGGTTCATGGACCAATCGACTGTTGGTAAACTGTTTCAGTTTCCTTCTTTTCTTTTTGTTTCCTGGGAAAATCCTTTTGGATACCCTCCGCCCGGGGAAGGAGAAGAGTTATCCTGGACTCTTACCGGCTAAAGGTTGTGTGACCTTTGCTTATTAGAGCCACCCGGCATCCGACCCGCATCACCTCGCTTCGTGCGGTTATAGATTCTTTATATGGACTTGTATGGATGTGCGCTCACTACATCAACTCCGTAGCGTCACCGGATCGCCTCGGGCGTATGCCGTCCACGCACGGACGACGAGTTGACCACTCGGTGACAACTTGCTGCTCGCATGCTTGCCTTGCGTTGCTGCGCATTGCCAACGCACAAGTCCCGAGTGAACCACGCGCTGCCATCGAGTGGATTTCTCGGACGATTCCTCTGGTTGACAACGCGACGTTTATTGGTGATAACGCAGGTGGTTCACGGGTGGACGCCGTCCACCCGTGAACCACCTGCTGACAACGAGTGGACGCCGAGCGACGAGGCGATGCGGGTCGGGTGCCAAGTGGCTCTAATGAGCTGTGACCTTAAGAACCCACGGTGTTTCTCCTCCTGACCTTTGGCCGTGACGCAGGATTCGCAGTTGCATGCACCGCAACTCCGGCAGGCCTCGGTCCGCCAGCTTCTAGTAGACCTCTCCTTATCCCGCACCTTTGACTCTTCCAATTCATGTGCGGATTAGAATCTAGTTAGGTCGCCAACACACACTAGGCCAGTCGAGTTAGTATTAGTTGGAATTGAGCCATCAATTGTCGGCATGTTGCTCATGATTTTGGTCGCACTTAGGTCGCATATGCATATATCAGTAGAAAACGCAGATTATAATTTAGTTTTTAATTTTGGTGCTTGTAATTAATTAAAGTTGTTTTTTCGTGCTCCTAGTTTGACTCTCTTCTAATAAATAGTTAAATCAACTTGGAATTATTATATGAATACAAAAGAAAACTTTCAAAGATGTAATTAGTTTATTTTAATTATTGTGACGATACTTCAGTACGTCGGCGCGGCGCACCCTGGGTAGTCAGCCTCGGTACCATCCTTGTTGACTGGCTAATCTTTTCACCATAGCATGAGCTATTCTTGTATACTAGTGCCGACACGGTAGAAGAAGAATTATGGTCATTATGGTTCTCATATATGGCGATCTTACCTCCAAATATCTCGGCAAGGGTACTTTAGGGTACCTAGGTACCGTATTACTGACGTTTTTTGTTTGTTTGAGTGTATCTACCCATATTTACCAGTTACAAAGCGCGTTACAATCTTGAAAAAAAAAATTATGTCTAAATATCTCGGCAACGTGACACGTTAGAAAAATAGAAAAATGTTCGAACCCCTTTCTCGAATCGACTCGATAAAAAGATCGGTGCTCGCACGGCAGCGAGGAAAAGCTCCGAACTTCGCCGACAAGTTCCGACCTGCTCCGATCAGCGCTGGTAAGCCGTCATTTGTTGCTGTGTATTTTCGTTAAAAAATGCCAGCCCCTGCTTCTATCTGCTTCGTTTATGTAGCGGTTACCTGCACGGACCAGTACCGATAAGCGCTGGTAGGTCGGCAGTGGTTACCTGCTTCCTTTATAGAGGATTTACATGGGTCGATTTTCGCCGCATGGCTAGGCCGCACGGCGAAAATCGACCGTCTAAATGACAATTTGACTAGGCCACAAGTGACTAAAATCGCAAGCCCCAAAGTTGGGTGCCATCCGACTTTTGCCGTGCGGCGACAAGCCGCATTGCGGCAGGTGACTAAAATTGACCGTGTAAATGGTCAGTTACAGGCGGTCGCCCGCCGCCTGAGGTGTGTTTTGCGCTGTGTTGTTCCGCTAGAAATGAACAAGTCGCATGCGATTTTTGTCGACTGGTGTAAATGGGGTGGCGATTTGATGTTTATAAGCGATGCGACTGGTGACTTGCCGCACAGCTAAAATCGACCCGTGTAAATCCCCCATCATGTATACGCCCTTATGAATTAATATCTAAGTTTAATTAGAGGATACTTACCAGTCTTTATTCTCACTGGACAAGCCTGTCAAGTTGAACTAGTCTAAACGACTGAAGTAACCAATACGGTTATTACTTGTTATTAATAAAATAAAGTAAACATAATTGTAGACACAAGTTAACGTAATCTTAAGTTCTATCAAATGTTAAACTTGTTTTTCTTTTAGCAAAGATTAAGGATTCGAAAATAGTGGATAACGACAATTGAAAGTCACCTATGAAGTATATTGTTTGGATGTTTTAAAACATTGTCAGGTTTGTAACTTTTACACAAAGTTTTAATAGTTGGACTTAGTGCTTATTAGTTATTCTCGGGAGCAATGAATCTGGATCACCAACATAAATCTTAATATCGCGGAAACTAAGGCCGGCCATACACGGGCAGCTTGAAGCAGTCAGGATCGACTGCTTGAAGCTGCAACTGCATAGTAAACTACAACCTTCTACGTACGTACATACACGGACAGCTCGAGCAGTTGCAACTGCTTCGGGCGGTTGGCGGCACGGCGGCGTGCGGTCAAGCAGTCGCTAGGCATACACTGACTGCTCGAGCGGTCCGTGTATGTTTATCACTGGCTAACTGCTCGAGCTGCCAGTGTATGGCCGGCCTAAGAATGCTACATTATTCAAATAAAAAGTATTTTATCTACACTCATGTCGTAAAGTTTCAATTATGAACTCAAAAATAGTAGGTACCTTAATGACATACTTTATTCACGTGCATCTCTAATAAATTTGAAAAGTTTCATTTAAGGACAGTTTTCATTAAAAAATAATGCTTTAAAATAACTTTTTTTCTCTTAAAGTACACTTCGGACCGACCAAGGAGTTTTCAATTTTTTTTTTTTAGCGGCTGCACATTATCTGTCACGGCGTGCGCTAAGGCGCATGCGCGCGCAAGCACACGCATGCGCGGTGGGCTGCTGGGTTTGGGCGCCATAGTAGTTTTCGTTTTAACTTTGGTTTTTTATTTAAATTGCATGCGTTTAGATAAAGTAGTGTATGAAACTGCACATAATTGGGTATTAAAACACTCGTGTGATACCTGCTATTAAAAAAGTCGCCCATGACTCGGTTTTTAAACTCACACTTGTTTTTTAATAACCCTAAGGGCCGATTTTTCAATCCTCCGATAAATTTTATCCAAGAAATAAGTATGACGGTTTGACATATTTTCTATACAAAAGCTGTCAAAATGTCAAACTTATTCCCCAGATAAAAGTTATCTGACGATTGCAAAATCAGCAGCAGAAAAATGTTTTTAAGAGAATGTCCATATTAGGGAAAAGTTTCATAAACTACTAGTTACTAGTAGTACAATACGGCCGACGTATCTTGGCGAGTCTGAAGTTAGTTGTTTGGCTACGCAATGAATCTTTTAGAAACGAAAACGTCTACTGCGCAGCTATTGCGGCCGTATTGTACTAGTACTATTTAAGAAGTTTTATTAATTTTATTTGAGAAGTATTATATTTAAATAAGTTATCATTATTCGTTTCTGAGACAGGTTTACGTTGGTGATCCGGATTCATTGCTCCAGAGTGTATACGCAAAAGTAACTATTACAATTTTACTTAAGTAACGAGATTATCGTTTTTTTTTTTTTTTTTTCTATTTAGTTAAGGAATTTTTATACATAAAGTACATGTCAATTCCATCGTAACCTAACTTAAACTAAACTACATCTACTTACTAGTTATGGCTTACCTACGACTAAATAACATAAACAGCGCTTTAGCGGCTTCAGACAATGGAGAGGACAACGTCTCGTGGAGCATACCCACATTAGTTCTGCTTAAGTTGTAAGTTCTTATTAAGAGCTCTCGATCGGTATTGTAACGGACACATTCCACCAACAGGTGATGCACGTCTTCAATAACACCGCACACATCACAATTTGGAGAATCTGATTTTCTTATCATGTGTGCAAACTTGTTTAGTGGAACGTGACCGGATCTTAACCTGAGCGCTGTTACAATTAAAGACCTGCTCAGACTTACATTACTGAACCATGGTATTCGAGGAGGCTCACTTTGTATTGTTTTGTACCAAATTCCTTTTACCAGAGATCTCTCATTAAAATATTCCGCCCAGTTATTGTGACAGTACTTTTTGTATTTAGGCAACAACTCAGTGTAATTTGGCAAACTTAGAACCTCTTTTCCGTCTACTGCTGCTTTTCTCGCCAATATGTCAGCCTCCTCGTTACCTCTGATACCAATATGTGATGGAATCCATTGCAATCTCAACTGAATGCCCTTTAAATTGTTCTCATACATTTCAGAAAGGATGTCATAAGCTATCGATGCGAGATTATCGATGTTTCCCTTATTCCTTAAGCACCAAAATCCACTATCAAGTTTCACTTGCGCTAGTTGACTTGTGCAATTACTTTCAAACGTTGACTTCTACAAGTTTTACAAACTAAGCAAGCGCTTGGCAATAACTTGCTTAGTTTTGCTAGTGGTTTGAAGCTGTACATTGAATTTTATGATTAGGTAACCTCCGGTTTCTGAATTGAGAATTCGGGATAAGCAATACTTAAGTAGTACTTGAGTACAGTAAGTTGTCAAAAAAAAATGCTTTAAGGTACTATTTCGAACCGAGCTGCCAACTGCAACTGCCGACTGCACGTGCAGCGACTGCATGAAGTCAGCCGCAGCTGCACTACTGGCAGTTGCAGTTGGCAGCTCGGTTCGAAATAGTACCTTAAAGCATTTTTTTTTGACAACTTACTGTACTCAAGTACTATTTCGAACCGAGCTGCCAACTGCAACTGCCGACTGCACGTGCAGCGACTGCATGAAGTCAGCCGCAGCTGCACTACTGGCAGTTGCAGTTGGCAGCTCGGTTCGAAATAGTACCTTTATAATCCGTCATTTTTTTGACAACTCCATACTCAAATGTTACTTAAGCTTATCCTAGAATTCTCAATTCAGAAACCGGAGGTTAGTCGTTTCTTTTTTATATGTTCTTTGAACGAACAGTATTAATTGTTATTCATTGTTTACATGGTGACAGTTCTTTTTACTAGTACTGTAATTTCTACGAAAAACCACCGCAGACAGCTGTTCAAATACACCTACCTAATAAATATGATTTTGATCATAATCTCTGTATTTACACCACCTGTATTTGTAGTCGGTTAGTTTTGTACGGATTGAATATAATTTATGCTAGAGATTAATCGCAATCGGACCGTTGTTGAACCAAAGCCGTTCGATCGTTATTTCAGGAAGAAAAAAAAGTGAAACGGCGGTGGTTCAGCTGCGGTTCGATTGCGATTTTAAACTATTTTGTTAATAGAATTGGTGTCCTGGTTGCCTGCATGACCTGTTGTATTTCAAAACATAAAGTCTTTGAGAAAAGAATGAATAGGCATCTAATATAAAATCGTTTTCTATTTTGGATATGTTTTTCGAAGGTACTTTCCAAGTCGAGCCTGTAGGCAATGTCAAGACTAAATAAAATTCCTCTGATGAAATCATGTTTCAGTTTCTGGCGGCAATTGCAAACACGACTGACGATACGTTTGGTTCAGTGGCTGAGCGATTAACTTCTGCGCTACGGATCGTGGGTTCAATTTCCGCACGGAACAAATATTTGTATGGCCGACAGATAGTTGTTCCGGATCTGGGCGTTTGTGCATGTGAAGATTTTTTGTTTTTATCCTGTAACATATACAACCACGATACAGGAGAAATCATAGTGATGGAAAAGTATTTATAAAAAAACAACCACAACGTAGTTTCCACGGGAGTTCTCAGCCTATTTTCAATTTTAAGCCTGTATGTACTAGTACACGGGCCCCTTGCCGTGTTACAGCTACAAGTAGCCTGCCACGAGCTATTCCATACCATACATTTCGAGTCGCAGCCACTGGCCAAGCGTGTATGGCTAATCCCTGCATAGGTATAGAAAAGTTAGTCTGCAGCTTGTGGTGAAAGGTCCGGTGCAGACACCCCTAGAGTAGGCGGAGTGCTTTCTATAAAAACTAAATTTTCCTTAGGGAAATTAAATTTTGTGTATCCCAAACATTTATTTCCCTTATTGCTTCCACATCATCTTCACAACTGAGCACAACGCTTGATTGGAAGTCTCTTAACTGTATTTAAGCTCACTGTGCGGTGTTTAGGAATAGCAAATCATTGTTAAAAGTTTCAAAATGAGAATAAGGTAAATAAATATGGTTTAAAAAGTATTAGGGGGATTTCACCAACCTATCATTAACTGTTTACTAAGCTAATTCAGTCTCTAAACTTTTCAATAGCTACTAACATTTGAATTACACCACATATCAATAGTGATAATGACAAGATTATGGAACACATTAAGGCGCTTCCCCCACCGAAAGTGGCGCCACTTCAGAAAAAAGCATTATTTCTGTCAACACACAACATATTGAAATTTCGTACGTACAACATTTTAGTCAAGTGTTATAGAAATTTTCGAACATCAAATATCAACACTAGAGCTTCTGGATTCAAAGTTTTAGCGATAAGTACCAAAAACGGCCGTTTTTAGCATTAATTATTAAAACTTCTAACCTAGGATGTCAAGTGTTGTTTTTTATTGTTTGAAAACTATCACACTTGACTAAAATGTTGTACGTATGAAATTTCAATATGTTGTGTGTTTACAGAAATAATGCATTTATTCTGAAGTGGCACCACTTTCGGTGGGCGAAGCGCCTTAATGTCATATTTCTAGGTCACATTTAGCTTATCTGATGAATAGTTCTGTCGCGCTAACGAATAATACAATAATTCCATATTCCCGCTTCCGAAAAAAACGCGCTTAACGCGCTCTAAGTTTTGAACTGTTTTAGTTACTGCATTCTTTCTAGTTAGCAAAGTAAGTAAGTAGTTCAGTAGAAAAACCGAGTTCCTGAAGTATTCCAAAAAGTTACTTAGAGAGAGTTAATAGATCTCGATTGGCTGATTCCGAATATACATTTAAATCAAAATCGTCCAAAATCGAGTTATTGTATTCTTCGTCAGCGCGGCAGAGTTACGGACTACATTATTGATAGGTTGGTGTAATACCCCCTTAGTGTTGCTGAACACTGAACTGGAACAAGAATAAAAGAATAATAAAGTCATCAATTGGAACATAATCAGCGCGTTCCTGTCCGACTGCTGGCCCGGGCCTCTTCTCAGAATGAGAAGTTTAGGCTTTTACCTTCGGTTACTGAATTGAGAATTCTAGGATAAGCAGTACTTAAGTAACATTTGAGTACGGAGTTGTAAAAAAAATGACGGATTTTAAAGCATTTTTTTGACAACTCCGTACTCAAATACTAGTATTATATTGCTTATCCCGAATTCTCAATTCAGAAACCGAAGGTTAGTCTACCAGTCTACCACGCTTACCTAATGCGGGTTGGCGGACTACAAACTCCATTTAGTACCACTTGAACCTTCTGTGGAGAGCAGGTCTCTCAAGATATTTCCTTTCAGTAGTTGGAAGTTGTGTGTGACATAATAAAACTATGCTAAAACCTTGTTTTTTATTTATTTTCAAATCCCGACCACCATTTAGATACAAAATAGCAAAAATAATGTCATTGTTTATTTGGTACAGTTCGACATCATCTATTTTCAACCTAAATTCCCTGGTAGTTTCATAGGTCTCATCATTGCTTGAAAAGTACCCATAAACATTTGAGTCTCTCCATCTCCAACTGCAGGAAGAGGGCTATCACCTCCAGCTTGCCTTTTGACCATTTCTGAATAATCTTTAGTGGAATTATTATCAACCTCCAGAGAATGACTGTTGCCATAATTTAAAAGATTTTCTTCACTTAGAACAATTGAGGAATAATCGTTTGCTTCTCTTTTCTCATGAGGTTTTGCATCATCAAAATTTTCTTGGACATCTTCTGTTATACCATTTTTCATTTCGGGATCTGTTGGCTTCTGTATATCGTCTGGTGACCTCTTTTTTAAATATTTTGATAGTCCAAAGTTATTTAAACTGGCTGGTACATCATCTATAGCTTTATTGTTGTCATTTAATTGTTCTTCATCATTGACTTTCTTTGTTAGATCATTTTTAGATGTTGTTTCATAACGAAGCGGCGATAGATTCTCAACGTTATAATTCGTCATTTTTGTATTGGTATTTATTTCATCTTGTATTCGAAACAGAGTATTTTCCCGTTCCCAATTTAAAATTAGCTTCAGATTGTCAGTTGTCACAATTAGATTTTGAATCAAAATATTTTTAAATACTTCGTAATCTTTCGTTTGGCGTTGATTTATTTGGAAGATTTTAATAGGTAATGTTTCAACTTTTAGGATTGTTACAGCAACGAGGATAAGAACATGTAGACCCATGTTTGCTTCGATATTCGAACAGCAAATAGTTGTTGTAAAAGACGTTAGTCATGAATATTTACTATTGCTGATAACTATCTAAAACTAGTCGCTGTCTATTTAGGACGAAAGTGTTAAACGATGTAACATGATAATATCTCGCATAATTATAGCAGCAGCGATAGCAGAAAAACTATAATAGTGTGAACACAGAAACTAAATTATAATGTCGTTTTGCTTGGCTATCATTTAAACAGTAAGCTAAATACATTGACGTAGAACATTGACCGATAGGGTCAGCGCTCAAAAATGTCCGAACCGAATATACAGGGTGTAAACGAATTCGTCTAATTCCTTCAAACCGCGTGATCTATTGGTGACACAGATTAACCCAAAATGGGTATTTTTGAAAATCAAGTAAAAAAAAATCAAAATGATGTCTTGGTTTTCTATTCCTGAGTCATTTTAGAGCCCCGAGTAAACTGACTGCAAAGAGCGATATCGCATTAGTCGTGGCCGTCAGCCGCGTCGCCGTGCTTTCATTCATTTATACGTGGCATCAAAATGTTCACGCAGATAAAATATTTTTAATGCAAAACAAAAATACTTGTGTTTTTTTTTACAGAATCCTTATTTGGTGATTTAGATACGATAACTTAGCCCTGCCGTATGAAAAAATAAGAATTTTACTTTTTTATTTTTAATCAATCTAATTCCCATGCGAAGCCAATCTACACCAGTAGTAGATCATGTGTGGTTTTAAGGAATTACACGAATTCGTTTACACCTGTAGACTAAAACGCGAAAATGAAGACTAATTTACGTCAGTGGGTGCAGTTGAATCTTCTTAAGGCTGCTAGCTAAAGTAAGCATTGTGATGACGACATAGGGTTTATATTAGTTTGTTGGTATTTGAAAGCTTATGTGGCGGTGTGCCTTGGCGCGCGCTCTGGTGATGTATGTGAACTCAGGACACTTATTTCGTGAATTCTGTACTAGACCCTCGGTTCATATGTAAATAAATATGTCAATGGCTAAATATTGACGTTTTGGTCAGTGAAAATGTATAATTGATCAGCAATGCATTTGTGGCGGCATCTATCTCGCCACATGCGAACTATCCTACATCGCGCAATCAAGATTTAACACGCAGATAGTATATATACAACCTCCCAACATCAACCGTTGGGCAGTAGCCCGCCAGGCACAAGACTCCGCCTGGTTGGAGGATCCTCCCTTTGGTTGGAGGAACACCACACCAAGTTACTCCACACATTATTATCAGCCTGTTGTGTCCCACTGCAGGGCAAAGGCCTCCCTTCCCTCTTTCCATTTTTCCCGGTCTTTTGCAATATATGGCCAATCCTTTAAGTAGAAGTCCAATTCGTCACGCCATCTCCTTCTGGGTCTACCGCATCGCTGGTTCCTGTTGTTCGGAACCCAGTCAGTGGCCGCTTTTGCCCAGTTTTGTTGCGACATGCAGCAGATGTGGCCTGCCCAGTTCCACTTTAGTTTGGCGGCTGTGTTATCTACGTCTGTGACTTGAGTTTTGGAACGAAATATACTGTTCTTTATGCGGTCTGTAAGTTTGACTCCAAGCAATGCATTAAAATATTAGCCTGTTACTGTCCCACTACTGGGCAAAGGCCGCTTCTCGTACAGAGAAGGAACGAGCACTGATCGCCACGCTTGCTCACTGCGTGTTGGCGATTTCAGAACATTAAGTCCAGGTTTCCTCACGATATTTTCCTTCACCGTATGTCAGTGGTGTCTTGATTAACTAAAGTCACATTGGTACATGCCTGGGTTTAAACCCACAACCCGGTGCTTAACAAGCGGGTCTGTAACTTTCGGGCCACCACGACACTTTGCATTATCAGCGAAAAATTTACGAGAATAAGCTTTCTGCGTTGTTGAAAAAAATAAGCACTTATTGGTTACTAACCAAGTCGAAGTGTTTAAGACGATGTAATAGCAGATTTATATTGTAAATTTTTTTGATTTCCTTTTTTTTCTAGTTGTTGCAACCGCTACTGCTGAGCGTCAGATCCTGGGTTCGATCCCTAAGTCGGGCAAAGTGTTATTGGTTTTTTTGCGCGTAGGATTTCTCAGTAGCAGCCCGGAGTCTGGATTTGTGCCCGGTTCATGGGAATAGGCTCGCCCCCTATTACATGGGACTTAATTTAATGGCGAAATGAGGTGTAGGTAATATACGATGTACACGTACAATGGTCCACTTAAAGGACTAAGTGCGGAAACCACATCTCCTAACATAGAACATAGAGGTGTAATACAGGGTGTTAACAAAATTGTGTAATTCCATCAAACCGCGAGATCTACTGGTGACACAGATTAACACTAAATGGGAATTTTAGAAAACCAATAAAAAAAAAATTTTTTTTTTTGCTTTTCCTTTTCTGAGTCTTTTTAGAGCTTTATCTGACTGCAAAGAGCGATAACGCGTTAGTCGTTCCTGCCAGCCGTGTCGCCGTACTTTCATTAATTTATGCGTGGCATCGAAATGTTCACACAAATAAAATGATTTTTTTGCAAAAAAAAAAACTTATTTTTTTACTGAATCCTTATTAGATGGTTTAGATACGATCTGCAACAAAGCCGCATGAAAAAAAAAGTTTTTTATTTTTTATCTGTCTAAATCCCGCGCGGGGCCTGTCTACACCAGTAGTAGATCATGTGGTTTTAAGGAATTACACGAATTCGTTAACACCCTGTAAACACCTCTGCTCAACCTTTCGGAGAAAACATGCGTGATATTATGTTATGTGAAACTTTGAAATACATTTTCAAATCTGTGTACACGATTTACCACTACGTTCAAATGGCGAAGTAAAACATAATTATTGAATACATTGACCTGCATTAAGCGAGCGTCTGTTATCTAAGCTTCAATAACGTTTCTTGACCGATGACACTAGGATAGGTTTAAGGTGAACTATTGACGCATGGATAGGTAGGTACCGTCCGCGAGGCTTAAGTTGAGCTTTGCATTTGTGTGAGAATGAATGCAGACGCGTCCTTTGCTTGATTTAAACCGGTTAATACTGCTTTTTGGCAATCGATTCTATGTGCACTCACACAAATGCAAAGCTTAGCTTACGCCTCGCCAGTTGTACTTAGAAATACTCACATGTGGGATATGAAATACATTCTCCACGTATATGAAACATTCCATAAGAAATAAAACATTGATATAAATATGAATACGTACGATTAAATAAGTACACGAAACGCTTGTATTTCCCGAAGGATAGACAATGTTATACAACCGTACACCCATTCGATGACGGTATTAAATACCGTGTACAGTCAGCATTAAATATATCGGGACGAACGTCTGTTCAAAATTTTGATATGTTTGCGGATGAATGGAGGGTGATTTTGTCGGAATGTCTGGAGTACTGCGAGAGGAATGCATCATGAACGAGTGAAAGAATATACTGTCAGAAGCACAGTAAGAGATTTATGAAAGAGTTTATTAGAATTATTTTTTAATTTTTATTTTCTTGTATTGTATATAAGTATCGTTTTCTATTACTATCTTTAATTATTGTAATTGGTCTAAGACCGTTTTAATTAAAGTAAATAAATAAAATGATCTGCAACTACGAAAATTAAATTACAGTACACGTAAAATAACTTTGCCGCTCTGAATACAGGCTTTGAGCGTTCTGTTCCTCACTTCAGAAAAGCAAAGTTATTTTACGTGTACTGTATGTACTAGCTTTTGCCCGCGGCTTCGCTTGCGTTAATCAAGCTCAAAAAACTCTAAACACACTACTAAAGTTTTTATTATAATATAATTCAATCGTGATTCGAAAGACACGTGGCGCCATCTATGAACGTTATTGTGGTTTTCCTCGGGAACAGTACTTTTTTTCGGGATGAAAGGTACCCTATGTCCGTTTTTGTACACCTGACAACGTATATGCAAAATTTCAGGACGATCGGTTTCGTGGTTTAGGCGTGAAAAGGTAACAAGCAAACTTACTTTCGTATTTATAATATTGATTAGGATGATACGTCTCGTTTCTGAATGAACACAGTACACGACAACTGTTATTCTGACAAGAATTTTATCCCATTGAGATAAAGGTTAATTTCTTCAGTTGTTCAGGCAATTATGAACAGTCAGTTCGTCTCGATATATTTGATGCTCACTGTACAGGAGGAAAGCTTTTCCATTCACCAAACACGATTCAACAATTTGAGCTTCTACTGAAAATATTCTAACAAAAAAAAACAATATCAAATTTTGTTCGACTTGGGAATGAACACCAAGGACTCACGGTCGGCAACCGCTCCTTCAACCACTGACAAATGAGGCAGTATTATTATTTAGACAAGGGTACTATGGAAATTACACTATGATTCTTTACAATCGGAAACCGGCTCCTTCATGAAACAGAAAAACTAAATGGAAATTCCCTGTACGGAAACCAGTGTCGCCAAACTAACATACTAATTATAAATTAAACTGATAACTAATTATATTGAAATATATCAAAGTTTATACACCTCTGTAAGGTGCATTTTTCGTCATGCTATAATTTTTACACGTTAAAGGTCACAGCTCATTAGAGCCACCCGGCACGCGACCCGCATCGCCTCGTCGCTCGGCGTCCACTTGTTGTCAGTAGGTGGTTCACGGTGGATGCCGCGTTATCACCAGTAAGGCCCGGCGCAGACAACGGACTTTTTGTCCGGCGGACTGCCGCGGATAGGAATTGACGTGGTTGGTAGTCTTTGCCGGTCATGAAATTTAACACGGACTCAACGCACACGAAGGTAATTTTGTCTATAGTTGTCGTTAGAACTCTAGTGTCTGCGATGGCAACAACTACCAACTACTTCCATTCTTGTCCGTGGTAGTCCGCCGGACAAAAAGTCCGTCGTCTGCGCCGCGCGCCGGCCCTAAACGTCGCGTAGTCAACCAGAGGAGTCGTCGGAGGAGTCCACTCGATGGCAGCACGCGGTTCACTCGGGACTTGTGCGTTGGTAATGCGCAGCAACGCAATGCAAGCATGCGAGCAGCGAATTGTCACCGAGTGGTCAACTCGTCGTCAGCGCGCGTGAATGGCATACGCCCGAGGCGATCCGGTGACGCTACGGAGTTGATGTAGGGAGTGCACATTCATACAAGTTCATATAAAGAATACTAATAACGAGGCGAGGCGATGCGGGTCGGATGCCGGGTGGCTCTAATGAGCTGTGACCTTAAAATTGCACAATGAGGCATGATTCTAATATTTTACATGTATGAGTTTGAGACGTTTTGTCACAGAAAGTAGTTAGGTTAGACAGTGTTGCGAATCTTCGCATAATTATGACACACGTGCAATAGCTGCATGGGCATTTCCACTAAACTTGTTTTTTCAATTCCGTTGGCTCCGTAACGAGGTCAAATGAAATCCTTATCGGCTCATTCCAAGCACATTTTAGTTAAGCTAGGCGCTAATTATATTTACATTATCTAATCTTTATTGACGCTTACTTATTTACGTTGCAAAAATACACAAAACAATTATCACACACAATTATCTGACGGTTACGTACATTGCAGTGTATCTATTGCGATTACTACAAAAACGTAAACACGTAACGCAATGTATAAAACTTTCAGAGGAAATAATCACTGTAAACAGGCCGGCTCTCTAGCTATGACTCGGTTTAGTTCTCGCCCCGCCCGCCCAACATCTCCACGTGTCTCTGTGACCCTAGTACTTTGCTGACGATATTTTACACGGCTATTGCAAGTTTTACATGAACGTGTGTAAAAAAGTAGTTTTTTATAAGTTCATAATGTTACTAAATAATGTGTGAAGGAGTTCATTGAATTTTTGGCACCGATGGGTATGTAATTGCAAAATTTCTTCTAGGTTTAAAAAAAAATGAGTAAAAAAATAATCAGTTACTTATGCTCAGCATATCTTTTTTATATTAGTTGTAATGGTTGTTTACTGAAACGTGTTTTTTTGTTATTTTAAGAAAACATAATAAATATAATATATAATAATATAAATAAATCACGAAAAAGATTAAATATTCACAAAAATAAGTTACATAAACCAAAAAAGTTTTCACAATTTTTCAAGATGTTCATAATACCGCGTTTGTACTTATCTGATTTGTTACCACAAAAATATAAACACAGCTTATTGTGGCTCAGGATAGATAGATTATAGCATTATTCTTATGCAATTTTTGAACACATATTTCTCTTAAACTATTGACTTTTGGGGAAAGTGGTAGAACAAAAGTTATTCATTATTATGGGTACTTTAGTACCCTTTCGAATTAGTACTTTCTGAATAACCTTGTATAAATTAGGGCAATACGTACGTAGAATTAGTAAAGGGGATGTATTAACATTTTAGCGATTCTCATTGATAGTGATGTGCGATTATTTGTTTTTATAAAGTTAAAATCGAATGTATTAAAATCGCGAGGCCGGACGGAATGTTTATGTTCAATCGAACTGACTCTGCTAATGGATATTAAATGCTTTCTGATACACGGACTGATAATTGTAACTGCCAATATTCCATTAAATTTCGTTTTGTTTACAACATTGGTATTTGATCGATGACTTGTTTACATTTTGGTGAATTTGCGTAAAATGTGATGTTTAGATTTTTTGCGTATTTTAAAAAGCTTTTATTTAGCTTGCTTTATTGTCTATCTGTCTACTACAAATATTGCACGATAGTTTTAGTTCTTGTTATCCAAACAGGTTGGAATTTTGGATACCTGTGTATTTCGGAATAAAATTTACTTTTTAGTTATTTCTATTAATTATTAAGAAGTTACATTAGTAGAGATTTAAGAAATCTAAGAGTCTACTGATGAATGTGAGGTTCCCAGCAAACGCATCAATGAACTGTCATAGGAAATATTTCCATAATAACCAAGGTGGACATGGCCAGCTAAAACTGACCATATCATTTAAACGTCAACGTTTAATGATATGTCAATCCACGTTTGGCCATATCATTAATGTAGGGTTTCCATGATATCAAAGGTTTAATAAAAAATCCAAATAAAGGAAGCATGTAACATGCAAGCAAAAGCAAGCAAGCATGCAAGTGTTTCTGAGTTTGCTCCGCCAGAAGACTCGCTTTGTCGCCCCTTCGCTTCGCTCGCACACTCGACCAGCGCTGCGCTCGGGAGGTCGCCGACTCGCTTCGCTCGCCACCTCCCTCCACTCGCTACGCTTTGGTCTCGTGCACTCGTTCCACTCAGGACCTCCTTCGCGAGCATCTGGCTCCACGCTTTTAAATAACACTCTAGGGGTAGGACACGGTCTGACCACGTGCAGTCGGGGTACGCTGAGTCGGATTTACTTAAAATGTATTAATTTTCTTAATTATAAATCTTTTGAATGAATGCGTCGACCGCGTAAGTTTCGATGATTATTTGTTCTGTATTTTGACAGGTTAACCAGATAAATGATCGAACAAATAAAATTCTATGAAAAGTTCACCCGCAATTACCATGAAGTCATATTTTGAAATCCAATATTCGTCCATTAATTTTCGTTGCGTGGTCACCCTACTTTACTTATTATTATTATTAGCTTTTTTGGCAGAATAATTGTCCGCCGCCATGATGCATCACAAAAATAAAACGATATCAGCGCCTCTAACAGTGGATAATGTAACTAATTTCATGATATGATCACTAATGTTTGACCATATCATAAAGTAACCGTGCGTTTAGCTGTTCATATCGTCAAACGCTGATTATTCATTGATCTGGCCAGGCCATGATGTGGGCAGCGGGTATTGGCCATTTCATGAAATACAAACATTTCATTAAATAGTCGGCCACATCATGAAGTGATCAATTCTATGATCTGGCCACGACATATACAGGGTGTAAAAAGACCCATCACATAGCCGAAAGCTACGCACTCTGTACATCAAACTAAACTACATTGACCAAAAATAATTGCTGGGAAACGACTTTTATTTTTTGGCATGAAAAAAACGCTTTTTTTTGTAGCGCGCAAATTATGGTTGTGGCGATGCCGCGCGTTTGCATGCGTGCAGCGGCCACACAGCCGAGTCAAGGCGGTCGTGTGCGTTTGATATTCATTGCGTTTTTGTAACTTCAAATGCGTAATTTGTTAGGAAAAATTGAAATTTTTGAAAATGTTTGTATGGAAGAAAGTTTAGTATTATGACTTGGAAATCGTTTTTGGAAAAAACTAAAAAAAAAAATGTGTACTTTGACCTTCAATATCTCCAAAACCAATGATTTCCCAGGTATAGTTTGTTCGAAAAAAATGATCCCAATGATGGGTAGAATACGTGGTTTCCGTTATCGTTAAGGGTCTTTTTACACCCGATATATTTGAAATTTGTGTATTTTTAATGTAGTATATTAGTATTTCTAAAAAGTTTTATAGAAACCCTTAGCCTTATTTTTGATACCATATTATCGTATCATAAATAAAAACCGGCCAAGTGCGAGTCGAACTCGCGCACGATGGTTTCCGTACCATTATCTATAAAAACGGCAAAAAATCCCATACAGAGAGCTTGGGAGCCCCCTTAAATATTAAATTTATTCTGTTTTTTAGTATTTGTTGTTATGGCGGCAACAGAAATGCATCATCTGTGAACATTTCAACTGTCTAACTATCACGGTTCATGAGATACAGCCTGGTGAGAGACGGACGGACGGACAGCGGAGTCTTAGTAATAGGGTCCCGTTTTACCCATTGGGTACGGAATCCTAAAAAGTGTGCACCTACCATGTTTTCTCTGCATCTGCTAAGGTCGATTGTTAGAAAATGCCTAAGAGCGATTACGCACTGCATCCGATCCGAATCCGTGAAAATACCGATCTAGAGTAAAAATCTCGGACCGAATTCGGATGTTGCCTACGCACTATTCCGATCTCTGATTCAAATTCAAACAATTCAGGGGCCATCTTTGGCATATCCGTTTGGCGTCTGATTTGAATCCGAGGTAATGCGAAAGCGTTCATACAAACAGTACTACGGCTATTTCGGTCCGTCAATTGTTCTTCCGAATTAGAAACTCACGGATGACGGATGCCGGATGTAGTGCGTAAACTACCATACAAATAGTTCTATGGCTACTTCGGAACGTATTTTCACGGATTCGGATCGGATGCAGTGCGTAACCGCTGTAAGGTATTAAGTCCGCCTCTATACTAATTTTGTGCATATAGAATAAAATCTTCATCTTTCTGCCCTTATCCCATGTTACTTGGTGTCGGCGCAACACGTTTTCTTCTTCCATTCCGTCCTGTCCCCCGTCATGATATCACTGACACCTTTCTCTTTCATATCATTCTTCACACCATCCATCCATCTTTTCTTTGGCCTCCCTCTTCCTCTCCATCCATCCACATTTAAATAAATAAATGAATATTGCACATGATTATGATATTAATCTACAACGTTTGTAAATATTGGTGCCTTTTCATAATGGCGACGGCATAGCTTTAATTACTTTAGACACGTAAACAAAATAGTCAGCGATTTAAAAAGTAACGCCATGTTCACGTTGAATTTAGTTTGTAATGGGGTTTGGAGTAGTGCGGACATTAGCACCAGATTTTGATTGGTTTCAAAAAGACGTATATTTTTTATCATAATATTTGGCGCATACCCTTGGTGACCGTTATTAGTCTTACTTGTTCAGCTAATTGTAGGTATAAGGTATTCAGTATTAGAACTTAAAACAGCTCTCACCACAAAAAAACATAATCCGCCTTATTACAAAATATGGTCTAAGAAAAACCTAGGTTTTAAAATAGCCCTGTCTCTTTTTGTTACATGACATAAGAAAGTGATGGGTATATTTTAAACCTGGGTTTACCCATCTTTTGTAATAAGGGGGATAGTGTTTCTCAAATATCTTTGGTCATAGGAAAAATTAATAAAAAAATCCAATGATGTAAAAACACATGGACATAGTCTAGTACTTGTTGGTATTTCTAAGTTTACATAATTATATATAATTTAAATCCTATGTCGTCATCACAATGCCTAATTTAGCTTTTCACTTTTTTCGTGAATTTTTTACTAGATGTCCATGTGTTTTTACGTCAATTATTCATCTAATTTCTCTTATATTTTTTTTTTTGAATTAATTGTAAATTCATTTCTATAATACTGATAATAAGAAATACAGATCACTTAATCTTAAACCCTTTTCTCTCGTGTCAGCACGAGCTATACAAGAACAGGTCATGCCGTGGTGAAAAATTAACCAGCCAGCAAGGTTGATAGCGGTGACCACCCAGGGTACGCCGAACGTACTTTAGTATTGTCACTGGACTTCTAAAACTGTTATATCTTCGTGTTTAGGGAAAGTGGTGTTATTTAAACAAGGTTAGTAAGAAAGGAGTTACTAATCCTCAGGTCACTTAATGTATCACTGATGACTGTTTTAAAGCAAGTGTCAAAATACGATTATTTTAGGTTTTTCAAAAATTCTTCACTCCTTTAGTTATGAATTCAGAAAATTGAGCTTCTTATCCGTTACCCCAAATATGACCTAAAACGTTAACACAGCTGACCGTATTTGAGGATAGATAGATTTTAGCATATCTGTATCTCAGACCAAATAAAAAAACAGCGTTGTTAAGAGCGTGTACGCCGTACGGCATTTCATACAAATTTTCAAGTCTTTGTTTTTCGTTATGACTAAACCGATTTTGATGAAACTTCACACACATAAGCAAAATAATTAGATCTAAAAAGTTAGTAGAAAACATTTTCGAAATGTCTTACTTAAAAAAAGATAATTGGAAATTTCTGTTTGAATGGAAAATTTAAAATCGGTCTAATTTTATTGTAACACTATTTTTCGAAAATGTTTTCTGCTAACTTTTTAGTCCTATGTATCTTGCTGATGGGTATGAAGTTTCATTAAAATCGGTTCAGTCATATCGAAAAATAAGGACTTGAAAATTTGTATGAAATGCCGAATGGCGTACACGCTCTTAACAGTGAAGTGATGCCGGTTTCATAAACATGTGTGAGTGTCGTGAGGCGTAGTTAACCGTTTATCTACTCATGTGGTTTAGTTGTAGTTTGGTGTAAATATGTGTGTGTGAACGTGTACGTACAGAGTGAGGCGTAGTTTTGCGCATGCTTCACTCTGTTGTTCGCAGCGCTATGCCTTGGTTTTTTATTTGGTCTGAGATCTGTATAAATAAAAATGAATCGCCGAAATGTATGTACGCGCATAACTTCCGAACGACTGCACCAAATTGGATAATTCTTTTTTTTTGTGTGTTCGTTATTGTCAGGACAAGGTTTGTATAAAAGAATTTTATAAAATAGACACGAAAAAAAAATGGCGGTACGAAGTGCGCCGGGTCAGCCAGTTTTTCATAAAATCTTTGAACAGCTATTTCTCTTAAACTATTGTCTTTTGCGGAAAGTTGTAAAACAAAAATTATTCAGTATTACGGGTACTTTAACACCCTTTCGGATTAGTACCCCCTTTCCAACTAACCTTGTATAAGACAAAAGTGGTGATGTGGTTCTTTAAATAAACTGTGATTGTGACCGAAGACACTGACGATGTTGTTGATAGGAACCTACACACACTATGTTGGTAAGTATTTAAGCTAGTAGTACTTTAAGCTTCTGTTTAGCTATGAAATCCTGGTATGTTTATTTATGAAAATCTATGACGTAATTTCTTCCTATACGATTTATTAGTCTACTAGCTGTGCCTGCGACTTTGACCGCGTGGAAGTCGGAAAACAACATTGTGTCGCAACAACTAAATAATGTAATTGTACTCCATTTTTAGGGTTCCGTACCCGAAGGGTAAAACGGTACCTTACTAAGACTCCGCTGTCTGTCCGTCCGTCTGTCACCAGGCTGTTCTCATGAACCGTGATAGTAAGACAGTTGAAATTTTCACAGATGATGTATTTCTGTTGCCGCTATGATAACAAATACTAAAAACCGGCCAAGTGCGACTCGGACTCGCGCACGAAGTGTTCCGTACCATTATCTATTCTATTTTTTAGTATTTGTTGTTATAGCGGCAACAGAAATACATCATCTATGAAAATTTCAACTGTCTAACTATCACAGTTGATGAGATACAGCCTGGTGACATACGGACAGATGAACGGATAGCGGAGTTTTAGTAATAGGGCCCCGTTTTAGGCAGAAGTTTTTATAGCATAGCAACATACTTAGTAATAGACGAGCTTGTCTGAGAAAGTACTACTACCATATCTATTACTGCCGCCAAGCAGCATTGTTGTATTCCGATTTGAAGTGTTTGAGTGCCGGTGAAATAACAGGCCTATAATTCCTACTTTATTTCTAAAGGTACAATTCCGTGCATCGCGGCCGATCGCAGCAGCACGCGGTCGATCGCGTGTGGCTGACGCGCGCGGCTGATGCGACAATAGTCAGAGTATGAGAATGTACGGCGCGTCCCGCCGTACGTCTGTCGTTAGCTGCACGCGTCTGCCGCAGACTTAGGAAGCGGTGCTATACATTTTCATACTCTGACTATTGTCGCATCAGCCGTGCGCGTCTGCCACACGGCATAAATCGCGCGCGGCTGCGATCGGCCGCGATGCACGGAATTGTACCTTTAAGGTCATGTCTATAATATACTGACAATAGTCTGTCGTTAGCCGCACGCGTCTGTCGCAGACTTCGGAAGCGGTGCCATACATTTTCATACTCTGACTATTGTCGCATCAGCCGCGCGTCTGCCAAACGCGATAGAACGCGCGCGGCTGCGTTCGGCCGCGATGCACGGAATTGTACCTTTAGGTTGGCAACGTATCAGCAATCCTTTTGATGTAATATGTGTATATGGTGGCGGGAACTACTATCCGCCAGGTGTACCGTCGGTTTGTTTGCCAACCTACTCTACATTTAAAAAAAAACATAGGAAAGGGAACTAAGAATAGAATATCAATTTATTTGCATAGAAAGTACGTACATGAAATAATGATGTCTACAAAAGAGTGAGCCTTGTGCACACGGCTACATATTTATTTATACTTCTATGCACTATGGTGGTACATAAGGCGAACTTAACGCCATAAGGCATTCTCTACCAGTCAACCTTTGGATAAAAAAGAAAAGCATCGAAATAGGTACAGCAAAAAATAAATAAAAAATGAGATGACGGTTTCGAACTGAATATAATACGAATTCATAAGATAAATATACCTAAGTTACATTATAGGTACATCTATATATGTATACATATATATAAAAATTAATCCCTATTTCCCTTGGTCACGGCATCACGCGTGAACGGCTGGACCGATTTGGCTAATTCTTTTTTTGTTTCGTTCGTAATTGTCAGGAGAAGGGTCTTATGAAAGAAAATTTTGATATTAAAAAACGATTTTTTCTCAGTATGTCCTTAATCTTCATTTGTATCGCATGCATGAAAACGGTTTTAACTTATTGTTAATATTTTGATTTTGTTTTTGAAGGTAGGTAGGTAGTAAGTAAATAGTAGGTAGGTAGTAAGTAGGAAAAAGTGCATTGCAACGCATGCGGGGTACAGCTAGTTTAAGATATATAATATATCAATGTATCGTCAATCGTGGAGGGTCTTTTCATGCACCCTTTGAATTTTGTTTTAAGACGTTATCCTAACTAATATTATAAATACGAAAGTAAGTTTGTTTGTTTGTTGCCTTTTCACGCCTAAACCGCTGAACCGATTTTGATGAAACTTGGCACAGAGATAGTCTGGAACCTCGAGAAGGACATAAGCTACTTTTATCCCGAAAAATACGGAATACGTGATAAACGACATCCACGCGGACGAAGCCGGAAGCGACCTCTAGTTATGTATACAAGGTGGGTCAAAAATCGTGGACCAAACGAAACAGGGCGATAGTTGGAGTTATTTGTAGTAAAAAATATCTCAGTGGCAGAGCCCTAACTTGATCTCCTCAAATGACAATTTGAGTGTTTTTTAAGAAAATACCAAAATTTGAAATAAACAGGCAATTAGAGTGGAATGGGTACCTATTTCAAAACAATAAATGGTGTTTAGTTGCTTGTGTAAATGACACTACAATTTAATCGTTCAGGGGTGATTCTATCATTACAGTTTTAGCTAATATCGGTATGTCAGGATTGCGAGCAAGGTAAACACAGTAAATAAAACCAACATAGACTCTCCACCACTGAGAGTACTTGTATTTGGGTTAGTATTAGTAACATAAACTAGATCACAATCTATTACTTTACACAATTATTACAAGATCATAAAATAAGGACAAGCTAGTCAGATATAAAAGGTCAGACTTCGTCAGCTGATCAACACGGAATGCTCCCCCTTCGTCCAATGACCACCGCCTTTATAACCTCGGGTGGGCCGATCCATATCGACGACTACCCTCTCTTGTCAACATTGCCCAGTGCTACCCGCTACCGATAACACGGCCCTCCTGCAAAACACACGTCCTCGTGTGTTGGTGGTTGGTGGTTGACGCACCATCAACCCCATCGTCAAGATTGTACATCAAGGCCTGACTTCAGTGACACCTCTGGACCTTAAACAGAAACAAATAATACAGTACACATCTCGGCCACACCTGATCACTCATCTTTGACCTCGTCATGTTACTCATGTCTTTGACCAAAGTAAAATGAAGAGCATCCAAAGAATGTTTGAATCGATTAGAGCTTGTTATCCCATCGACGGCCAACAAGCTCATCACCCATGACTTAAACTAGTTGATATTCATTCAGTATCAACCTAGTTCTATATTCGTTCATAACTTCTCGTATCAACATCTTACAAACATCCACACATTAGATTTCCAACATTTTCACATTTTCATAAAATACTATCTCAGATGCCTATTAGACAGTTCTACTTTGGTTAAACATCAAATTTTAGTTATTCAATAAATCATAATAGGTACATAAACACACAATCTCATCATACACAAATTCATAAAATCATTTAAATACATTTACAATATTTTTCAGGGCTAAATATCTCATTATAGTTTTTCACAAATTCATAATACACACTTAAAATATTTCTTGGTTAAATATTTCAACGATTCACAAAGCCATAATACATAAACACTTAAAATATTTCATTCGTAAAAATCTCATAATTATTCACAAAATCAGAACATAATATCTCAATAATTTACAAACTCATAGTACATTAACACTTAAAATATTCCATGATTATATATCTCAATTATTCACAATTCATTGTACCAGCATATAAACACTTCAAACTCATAGTACGTTAAACACTTAAAATATTTCAAGATTAAATATCTCATTATTCATAAACTCATAGTACATAACAACGATTAAAATAATTCACGATTCATTATCTCATTATTATTCACAAAATCCTACATTCTTAAATATTTCAATTCTTCACAAAATCAGAAAACAAACATCCTAAATGTTTCATGGTTAAATATCTTTAAATCTTTAATCATTATTCACAGTATCATAGTACATAATTATAAACACTTAAAATATTATCTCAATTATTCCCAAAATCATAATATTTATTTATTTATTTTATTATACTCTTTATTGTACATAATACACCGGTAAACAAACAAGAAATACAGACATTTACACAAAATATGTACAATGGGCGGTCTTATCGCACAAGGCGATCTCTTCCAGACAACCTTAGGATGGACTGGAAGAACGGAAAGAGATAACGGGCAGTTCTGGTGTACAAGTACGTATCGTACAAAAAAATACTTCAATATAATATCATAAAATACATACCAATAATTACACAAATATAATATATAAAAAGTTATATACATCTTTAAAACAAACTAATAAATATATATTTTATAAATAAAAAAATAAAAAAGAAGAAGAGATATGAGCAATAATCAAGGAATAGAAAATTAAAGTGACAAGTAATGTTCCTTCACCAGCTTTTTAAAAACTGGCAGTGATTGCGCACGTCTCACATTAAGTGGTAATGCGTTCCACAATCGAGCAGCTTGAACAGTAAAGGACTTGTCTAAATAGGAAGAAGAATGCTGTTGTATTTTTAATTTAAGATTTTCTGATGATCTCAAGAACCTAGAATGTGTGTCACAGAGGAACTCGAAGCGTTCTTTAAGGTAAAAAGGGGTGGAAGGGTTAAATAGTACATTATAAAGAAGAGAAAGAATATGGGCATTCCGGCGAAGGCGAATAGGTAGCCATTTGAGCTTTGTACGAAATTCAGAAACATGATCATATTTACGCAAACCAAATATGAATCTGATACAAAGATTTTGAAGTCGCTCAAGCTTTCCAAATTGGTCCTCAGTTAGATCAAGATAGCTGGCATCAGCATAGTCGAGGATGGGGAGAAGAAGAGATTGTGCTAGCGCAATTTTGGTGGCAGTTGGAAGGAAATTTCGAAGGCGTCTTAAGGAGCCCGCAGAAGCGAACATCTTACGACTGACTTCCTGCAGTTGTGAGGTCCAGGAAAGGGTACTGTCAATATAAATCCCCAGGTTCTTAACTTTGTCGGTTATAGGAATCATAATGTTATTAAAAGAAACCTGAGGAAGTACAGACCAGTCAATCCTGGAGACTGTCCGGGAACCGCCCACAACAGTCAACTGGGTTTTAGTGGGGTTGACCTTCAGTCCAAACTCCTTACTCCAGTCACCTATTCGAGCCAGGTCTAGATTAATGGTATCGATGGCTTCTGACAACTTTCCAAGAGGGGCTTGGCTATAAATTTGAAGATCATCTGCATAAAGATGGTAGGAAGAAGTAAGTCGGTGAGAGATAGAATTGATAAATAACGCGAAAAGTAGAGGGGATAAAACGCCACCCTGAGGCACACCGGCAGAAGTGCTGCACCAAGAAGAGAAAGTATCTTCGATGCAAATACGTTGTCGGCGACCAAACAGGTAACTACGAAACCAATCAATCACCGGTGGAGATATGTTAAAAGAGCAAAGTATGCCAAGCAAAATATCGAAATCTACGGTATTAAAAGCATTGCTGAAATCTAGCAATGCAAGTACCGTCAAGTTTCCGATTTCCATGCCTGACCTAATATCATCCGTAATATTCATAAGGGCTGAGGTAGTACTGTGTCCAGGACGAAATCCAGACTGAAAAGGATTCAGGAGATTAAGTTTGGAAAGAAACGTGCTGAGTTGTTGGTGTATAAGGTTTTCAAGGACTTTGGAAAGGAATGGTAATATGGAAATAGGACGATAATCAGAAAAGGAAGCAGGATTCGACTTTTTGGGTAAAGGGATAACTTGGGCATCTTTCCACGCAAGAGGAAACACACTACTGGAAACGGAGAAATTGAGAACATGGAGGATGACAGGAAGAATTTCATCAAGAATGGGAATGATCATGTTACGGCTGATACAGTCACATCCAACAGCATTGGATGTTATCGACACGATGCTTCTTTTGACATCACACGCGGAGAATTGACTTATGACAAATGGGGAATAATCGGGTGTCGGAAGATTAGAAAGATAATTTAGTGTAGTAGCTTTAATAGTTCTATCAAAGTCAGACGGAGATGAGAAATGGTTATTAAGTAAGTTGATATCTAAATCTTTAGGAATAGTGTCATTTCGCGATTTTCCGACCCCCATAGATCTAAGAAACTTCCAGACTTTAGCTGGATCTCCGTTTTGAACAGATTTATGAACATGTTGGCGCTGTGCATTCCTACACACCTTATTGCAGTGATTTCTAATGGAGACGTATTTATCCCTGTTCGAGTCGTTGGATCGAATTTTGAATTTAAACTTCGCTGCCACTTTCCTAGCCATTAACGCTTTAATGTCGTCAGTAAGCCATGGCGATGGAAGGTGTTTCACTTTAACAGCCCGAATAGGCGCATGCAGGTCAAAGAGATGAATAAGGTTCGAAGTGATCAGATCAACTTTTTCGTCAACAGATGTAGATGTACCCAGAGAAGTCCAGTCTATGCTGCTAGCATCCTCCCGAAGACGATCGAGATTCATGCCCCCAAAATTGCGTAGTAGAAGAGTTTTTGGCTTTGCCTTAGGAGGGCGGATCCTATATGAAAGAAAAATCAAATCATGATAGGAAAAGGCGTCAGCAGGGGATTGGCCGTGCTTAACGACATGTTGGGTGGATGAGATGAAAATAAGGTCAAGTAGAGATGGAACAGAGTTAGGGAAATGGTGTGTAGCACTAAGATCGAGAATGGAAAGATTACTTGATTCAGCAATATGACGAAGAGAAGAAGAACGGAAATCATTTTTAAGGAGGCAGGTGTTAAAGTCACCCATGATGATAGTATGACTGTAAGAAGGGATTAAATTTTCTAAGATAACTTCAAAGGAAGAGAAGAAATTAATGCGCAGAGAAGGACAGTAGTATACTCCAAGGAGAACTTTTGAACGGTGCAGTTCAACTTCCAAGAACAGATGTTCACCGGCATTCGACGGAGGCGGCTGTGTGGACATATGTATAACAGCAAAAGGAATATGTGACCGGAGATATATGGCCACACCGCCACCCGCGCCCACCGCACGATCATTTCTTATAAGTTGAAAGCCCGGCAGAGAGTAAGAAGATGAAGGTAGACATGGTTTTAACCATGACTCCGAAACAAGAATTGCATGAATATTCTTACAGTCAAAACTTGCCAGCATATCAGGGAAATGAGCCGGAATACTCTGAGCGTTTATGTGGACAACATTAAAATTCTTGGTAACATCAGAAAACTGTGAAACAAGAGTATCAGCTAACGAAGGAATACTTGTGAAACTCTCATCGTCACTACTTAACGAAAAAAATGTATCAGTATCGCTGCTACAGTCAGGGCTGAACATTGATACCTAATAAAATAAATAAATTAAATATAAGATAACAATTACGAATACCTAATTATACAAAACCAGGTATTAATAGTATTATATATAAAAACGAAATATTTTTGTCCACCTGCCAGTTGTGTAACAAGAAAGAATAATAAAATTAAAAAAAAATTATAAAATTATAGTAATCCAGGCAATATTCTTAAATAAAATTAGTACGTGTAACAGAGCGTTCAAGAAATGCTAAAAATGTACAATGCTACAGACAAGGAACGCAATCAAGTTGTCAACAAGTTGTCAACATTGAAAGATTTGACAGAAAACAAAACACATAGGTTTTAATAAACAAATTGAGGGTGCCAGCACATAAAAGAATTAGTACACTTAACATTACCTGGACTACAAAAACAAAATGTGGCACAACACAACAAACACTATTTTCTGGCCGCAGCACGCTTCAATTTCACTGCAGCGACCGGTTGTAAGACTTCCTGATCTGGATTCGCGGTGACCTGCTCCGGCTGCTGCCCAATCCTGTCGAGGTCCACATGCGAAATTATCCGATGGCGCTTTCCATCAGACCCGAGAACAATTACAACGCCCTCCCTGGTCCAGCATTGGGTTACACCAAATCTCTCCCTCGCCGCCATGAAGATATTGTGTCTGGCTTTTGTCAGGAACTCTGATGCAGTGATACCTGACCCCTTCAGCTTCGTCTTGGCAAACCAGATTTTGTCCCGGAGGACCACATCATGGAGTTTGAAGAGGATTGGTCTGGACTTGAGAGAAGTGCTACGCCCCATCCTGTGACATCTCTTTATATTAGCGGCTGTGAAGTCATCGAGTTTAAAGCGGTCTTTTATCACCTGAGTCAACACCTCTGTAGTCTTCTCGTCCTTCAATTCTGACACTCCATGCAACAGCAATATTTTTCGGCGTCCACGCATCTCCATGTTGTCCATGCTCTGCGCAAGAATCTCAACCTGCTGTTGGAGGGTGCCGAGTGCCTGAACAATGAAAGTCCGGAATACACTAAACTCGGCAGCTAAACTCACGGTGGTGGTGGAAGATGGAGTGCTTGGAGCTTTGTGTAATTGCTGCTCAAACTCGGACATTCTTTGTGTAAAGAGGTTGCTCATCTCTGTGATACTGCGGCTTATTGAGTCCATTGTGAGAAGTGTCAAAAAATGAAAATAATAAAGAATATAATGGAGTAAATACTTGGCTGGCAGGTAGATATGGTTAACTACCAATAATTGTCATAAATATATTATTAAATTAACTAAAAATGATTTTAAATAAATTAAAAACTGGGAGCAAAAAATTTCAGGTCTAGATATTACAACTACCCCCAACTTTTTTTCAATACTTAAGTATCAACCTTTAAAACTTTTCAGGATCAAAATAATATCTCAATTATTCACAAACTCATATTACAAAACTGACATGATGTTGTAAACATAATATTTCTATAATGCGCTAATAATACAACCTTTTTACAACAATACAATACATATTATACACTTCTTAACGAAAATAAGTCAAATTATTTCTTATTTAAAAATGAATTTGACAAATTAATCTTTAACGGAAGCCGTCATAATAATTATCGTCAATAATAAATACAATTTCCTGTTTTCGTCTACAAAAATACATTTTAAACCATAAGTAATAATAACAAACTACTTTTTAATTTCAATAAACTATTTTGTACCATTCTACAACAAGAATTATAACAAAACGAATAAAAAACAAATATCAATATTTTCAAAACTTTTTCAAAACATTAATTCAAAACAGAATCTCATTTTCACTGCATTTTCATTTATCAATTAATAGCATCACCCGCCTTGGATTTAGCCAACTCATTTGGCATCACCCGCCTGGGATCCTGCTTTATCAACATGGCATCACCCGCCTTGGATCTAGCCATATCATGGCATATCCCGCCTTGGTTCCAGCCCTATAACAATTGCTTCGCCACGTTAGAGTTTCAGTTTTCCCCAGGCGAAGCCTTTGGCCAACCCCGGCTGGCCAAACCGGGCGGTGCCAAAGATCAACCCTGGTTGCATCTCACCACAAACTCTAATACGACTTGCAATGTATTTTCCTACACGAATAAATACAGATGCCGTATTTATTTTCCACGAATAAATACAGATACCATCATATTTATTTTATACTAATAAACACAGATATCATCTCATTTATTTTACACGGATAAATACAGATAACATCTCTTTTATTTTACATGAATAAGCAAAGATATCATTTAATATTTATTTTACACGAATAAATAACCTCTCATATTATATTTCCTTCATCAAAATTCCTTCACACATAATAACATGGTTGTGACTCACCGGATTTATCACATTTTCTCATTCTCACACTTCTCACCATTGTAATATCAATCGAATAATCAAGTTTTTGTCAGTCCGTCTACAGGGGATTTTTTTAGCAAAATATTTACATGTGGGTATACAATCATAATGTGGACTGGTTTTTTCTTGTTCCACTTCTGATGTAAATGACACTACAATTTAATCGTTCAGGGGTGATTCTATCATTACAGTTTTAGCTAATATCGGTATGTCAGGATTGCGAGCAAGGTAAACACAGTAAATAAAACCAACATAGACTCTCCACCACTGAGAGTACTTGTATTTGGGTTAGTATTAGTAACATAAACTAGATCACAATCTATTACTTTACACAATTATTACAAGATCATAAAATAAGGACAAGCTAGTCAGATATAAAAGGTCAGACTTCGTCAGCTGATCAACACGGAATGCTCCCCCTTCGTCCAATGACCACCGCCTTTATAACCTCGGGTGGGCCGATCCATATCGACGACTACCCTCTCTTGTCAACATTGCCCAGTGCTACCCGCTACCGATAACACTTGAAAGTGCTTTTATGACAGTGGGTACCATGATTTATGAGTATTGGCACTTTTTAAAATATCTTTTAAGTCTCACGAAAAAATATTTGTGACTTTAGAACCTTACTGTAAAAAAAATGTACTACCATAAAATGCTGCAAATAACCCGAACTATCGCCCTGTTTCGTTTGATCCACGATTTTTAACCCCGCCTGTGTGTAGGCCTCAATTATACAAGCCTGGCTTGCAAAATAATAATTAGCCGGTAATAATAAATTAATGTTTACAAATATGCAATTACAATATTTATGTTTAATTTCGTCAAACTAGATTGCTAGCTTCGATGCTGTGCACGCTCTCCCGCCCACAAATATATGCACATGCAGAAGGTACGATTAATATCACAACATGCAACCCAAACCGACACGTGTTTCGCCCCTCCACGAGGCATCCTCAGGCGATGGTGACTTGTCGATAGCTGAAACACGAAATTCTAAATACTTATTGTAATAGGCATGTTGACAGCATCAATAAATTACAAACCTAATTAGTCCGCCAGTTAGAGTTTTGAAAAATAATAGACACATATTTTTCTTTTGTTAAATCTACGAATATTTGGAAAGATAAAACGCATCAAAACTCGAGAGTGGGGGCTTGTGACGTCAGAAGCAAGTAAAAATTGTACTCGCTTGTGACGTTTTGACAATTTTAAAAGTGTCGTATCTCCGTCAATTTTGGTTTACATAACAAAAGAAAAAATACGGGTCAAATATTTTTTGATAATCTAACTGACGGACTAATTAGATTTTTTTAGTCAAATACCGTATTATACAAGCCAGTTGCAAAATACAAGCCGGTAATAATAAATTAATGTTTACAAATATGCAATTAGAATGTTTAGCTTTAATTTCGTTAAACTAGATTGCTAGCTTCGATGCAGTATGCAGCACCGCCCTCCCGCCCACAAATATATGCACACGCACGTGCGATTAATATCACAACATGCAACCCAAACCGACACGTGTTTCGCCCCTCCACGAGGCATCCTCAGGAGATGGTGACTTGTCGACCGCTGAAACACGAAATTCTAAACATTGTAATAGGCATGTTGACAGCATCAATAAATTACAAACCTAATTAGTCCGCCAGTTAGAGTTTTGAAAAATAATAGACACATATTTTTCTTTTGTTAAATCTATGAATATTTGGAAAGATAAAACGCATCCAAACTCGAGAGTGGGGGCTTGTGACGTCAGAAGCAAGTAAAAATTGTACTTGCTTGTGACGTTATGCCAATTTTAAGTCTCGTATCTTCGTCAATTTTGGTTTACGTAACATAAGAAAAAAATACGGGTCAAATATTTTTTGATAATCTAACTGACGGACTAATTAGATTTTTTTAGTCAAATACCCTATTATACAAGCCAGTTGCAAAATATAAGCCGGTAATAATAAATTAATGTTTTCAAATATGCAATTAGAATGTTTAGCTTTAATTTCGTTAAACTAGATTGCTAGCTTCGATGCAGTAGGCAGCACCGCCCTCCCACCAACAAATATAATTATGCACATGCAGAAGGTATGATTAATATCACAACATGCAATGCAAACCGACACGTGTTTCGCCCCTCCACGAGACATCCTCAGGAAATGGTGACTTGTCGACCGCTGAAACACGAAATTCTAAATATCGTTGCTCGGGAGTGAAAACTTCGGGAATGCATTTGCTCATTGCAAGGATCCTGTGGGGTTTCACGTGGAATAAGTCGCAGGCAAAAGTTAATTAATTATATTTATTACCAATTTTATACATATACCCAATAAAGACTAGTTTCAGTGCCTACAAACTAATTTCACATAGAGCGGCTCTCTTATAAGATACTAGCTTTTGTCCGCAGCTTCGCTTGCGTGAAATTTTGAACCCGTCAAGTGACGATTTTCCATACAAACTTTCATCCCCTATTTCCCCTTAGGGGTTGAATTGCGAAAAATCCTTCCTATTTCCTTGTCTACATTATAAAAGGAACCTCTGTGAAAAATTTCAGCTTTCTAGGTCCAAGGGTTTGGGCTGGGCGTTGATGAGTCAATCAATCAGTCAGTCAGTCAGGACTTTTCTTTTTATTTAGGTATAGGTATAGATATTCCCTATCAGTCGTGATAAAATAAAAATTACCAAATTGCATTCCCGAGGTTTTCACTCCCGAGCGACGATATTGTAATTGCAATTTTCGCAAAGTAACGCTTGATTTTATAATTTTTAATTTAATTAATTTTTTTGCGAAGTATGTGCGGTGTAACTTTGAATGATAGATTGTGGAATAATGTGATAAGACAAAGTTGCGGTTTAAAAGATGATGTAGTGACAAAAATTTAAAGGAGTATGCTATGAGAGAATGAGTGAAGGGCGATTAACAAAAGGAATTTATAAGGCGTATGTCAGTGGAAACGCCAGTAGAGGACGCCCTAGAAAGACATGTATCGATGTTATTGGTGATGTTCTTAAAAAAAGACAGGGACTCTCAATCGGCGTCCGTGTATGACAAGATGTACGAACGTGGACGAAGCTAAAGGAGTATACAGCGTGTAAACGAATTCGTGTAATTCCTTCAAATCTCGTGATCCACTGGTGACAAAGATTGACCTAGCACTACTTAGTTTTTTTCAGAATAAGCAATAATGTTTTTTTCAAAATTACGTTCTAATTTTCTGTTTCTGAGTCATTTTAGCGCCCCAAGTTACCTGACTGCACGGAGCGATATCGCCCTAGTCATGCTCGCCGGCTATGTCGCCGTGCATTCATTTATTTATACGTGGCATAAAAAAGTCACAACAAAAAAATAAGTTTTATGTAAAAAAAAAAATCTTTTTTGTTTTGTTATTTTAATAGGTGGTTTAGATACGATCACTAAAATCAACTGCAAGAAAAAAATGTTTTTATTTTTAATCAAGCTAAATCCCGTGCCGGGTTAATCTATACCAGTGATATAATAGATCATGTGGTTTTAAGGAATTACACGAATTCGTTTACACCCTGTATAAGGCGATCCTTAGCACGTGGCGTTCTGCAGTTTCTGCATACCCCCATGGGAATAAGGCGTGAGTTTATGTGTGTATTGTTACAGTTACTGTCGACAGATTGTTAAATGACTGACATTTACCATTATCTAATACTAGATATTCGTTTCTAAAGAAATATGTTTATTATTCCTCCCTTTCTAATATTTCGTTTTCTAGAAATATTATCTTCATTTCTTTTCTAAAAGATCAATATATTCAACGTATGACGTAGACAACCCTTAGAATTTCGTTCGGATATTTTTCATTGTGAACAGAAAACTTTTCTTTGCTATTGAAAAATGCGATTGAAATACGAATACCTACATGTAGAGAGTAAATATAGATTGAATTCACGCTTGTCATAATTATTACAATAGGGTGGAGTGGTAGCCATTGAACCACCAAAAGTTTGAAGAGCTCTAGCACGGTCGTGATTACAGTCTAAGAAAATATTTTTATCTCAGAAGATAGGTGATTTAATAAGCTACCAAACTGCGTTAAAAAAAATGGAAAATATTTACTATTGCCTAATTAATACAGGTTTTTTTAAAACAAGTGAAATGGTTCATAGTGTACTCCTAAGGGTACACGATGAACCGGGGGGGTGGTACTAAATGATCCAGGTGGTACACAATGAATCACAGTAATATAAAAACTATAAATAAAACATTTGTATGTTTCAATTTAATGGGTTTCGGGTTACCTATATAAAAACTACACAATCAGTCTTCATAAATATTATAAATATTCCTTTATGCTGTCTTCTTGCTGGTCAGTGAAAATTTTACTTGCATCTTATTGGGGCTCTAGTCTACAAGACGGATTGTTCCTGTATTTTACTATGTATCTTCGCAAGGGAAGGTTGCAATCTTTGGCTGCTTCTCTGATACTCAGTCCCGACAAGTGTTTATCTATTCCTCTTTGGATAGCTTCTCCGGTGTGATGCCCTTTTTTACGGGCTTCCCTCCCTACCGTGTTTCGTCACATGCTGAAATAAACAAGTAGTAATTATACTCACATTAACACTTAGAGATTGACTGTGACTGGAATAATACTCCCCGCCTGTATAGATAGCATAACACAAAGCACTTAGATGTGATACACAATGAACCATGGTTCATTGCTTACCCAGGATAAATGGTTCACTGCGTACCCATCTCCCCTTAGGAAATGGTAGGTTATGTTTTACACAGTAACAGTTGAGAAGTAATTCCAAAAAATAGTCTCAAACAAGCGCAAGGACCTACACTACACATATAATTCACACGTAGTTAAGTAAGAGTTAAATTATTGAAGTAACTACAAAAAGAAACTCACGTTTTTTTCGTCGTTTTTGCTTGAGTAAACACAAGTAAGCGGCGCACGCGTTCGTTTGTGGCGACAAGCGCCCGGCGACTAGACCAAACTGCACGACGTGGCAAGCGAGTCTTCACACGTGTTTTTCGCGAACTAGCAACGTCGCGTATGGACGGTAGGTACTATGGTTCATACGGTACACGCGGTTCATTGGCTACCACTCCACCCTACGCGCATTTTATCTTGGCCGCCATGAACTTCGTGCTGAGGGTTTTACAATAGATTGTTTAGTTACGAAATGCCTTTTAATTAACATTTAATTAACACCATCTTAGGATCTACTATTAGTTAAGCGAAGTTTATTTAATAATTTATACAGGAACTCGTTTGAGGTCATCATTCAGCCAAAAGACGTCCACTGCTGGACATAGGCCTCCCCCAAGCATCGCCACAAGGTATCCTTGGTTTGATAATGCCGATATGAGTAGGCAAGAAATTGTGACAAGTTTGAGACTTCGCTCCGGACACATCCCATTGAATAGTTTCGCTGCATTAATGGGCAAAGTGACAACACCAAATTGCACGGAATGCAATGTGGTTGAAGACGTTTTTCATATTATGGTGGAGTGTGTCCGGAACGAAGTGGAAAGATGTTTGATTCAAGACAAATTTAATATAGATGTCCGTCAATTAGGAGCATGTAATACTATTCTAGCTTTTCCAGCATCCAAAGCTGCTAGAATAATATATAAATTAGTTAATTTAGGGATTAAGCGTAGATGTTAAGTGTTTCATGTAACTAAGGTTTCCTATGAGGGTGACATGTTCACGTTGTGATCAAACCCTCGTTAATAAATAAAGATTAAAAAAAAAAAAAAAAAGCATCGCCACATCGACCGGCCCTGTGCTTCTCACATCCAGCGGTTTCCCGCGACCTTCACCTTCACATCGGTCTACCTTGTGGTCGCCTACCCACGCTGCGTCTTCCGCGTACGCGGTCGCCACTCCAGAACCTTTCGGCCCCATCGGCCATCCGTTCTGTGAGCAGTGTGCCCCGCTCACTGCTACTTAAGTTTGGCGATTCTTCGTTTGAGGTAATCGTGGCTAATTAACAACCTCGTGGATCATTCGATTTGCGAGGCTTGTCGCTAATAAGCTGCGCTGGCCGCGATCAGTCTGTGGATGGATCAAATCAAATCAAATCAAATACTTTATTCAATAAACTTACATAACAATAATATTACATTTGGTACTAGCTTCCACACTAGGATTCCCTGTGTCGTGGAAGCTAGCCGAAACTAATAGATACACATATACTATACATATTACAGGCTACAAAGGGCCATAGATAAATACCTTATAGACTAACATACATATCAAAATAAATACATTCATACATAATTAAATATAACATAATAACGCACTAATGTACACGTAGTGTCGGCGTCGTGTTGCGCTGCGTGGTGTCGCGTAACCTTCCGCGGAAACGACGATACACGACACCCTTCGGCCAAAATTCTTCTTTTAGGAAGGTATCCAGATGTTTAGTTGGAACCCGCACCACAAACGATTTAAAATTCACGTTATGGCGCGACTCCAACTTCTCGACCCTCAAAGTCCAATTGGTCTTTATAAGAATGTACTCCACGATCTCCTCAACCTTCGTGGAGTGATGAAGACGGGACACGTACAGCTGCGTAGAGGGTATTGCGGGTCGCAGCAGCATATTGGCTCCTGTCAATGCGGTACCGCATTGATTACGAGAAGTTGGCTTCCGTTTTCGTTTATTCTCTACCTTTATGAAGCCGTCTTCGTCTGCTTTTCCCCGATTGAGGGACTGATGCATGATGGGCACAATGTTTTGAGCTCTGCTCTTTTGCGCCCCTACGCCTACGATGGTCGTTTGCTTTGGCCGCTCATATTGAACGGGAGGTAGTCTAGCGGCTGCTGCGTAAGCACGAGGTGTCGAGCACGAGGAGGATAACCGATCCTTACACATCGTGGTCCCTCTTTGCATCGGAAAGCACGTTAAACCGTCGGTCCGGGGGTCATACGAATACCTATAATAATTTATTGTTCTTTAAAAAGGGTTTACAATTTGTTTTCCACTGCTTAAATATAAGTTGATCATAAACACTGAAATGGCTTAAAACTAGTGGAAAAGATCATCTGTGTCCTGTACTAGTTAGAAACTGTATCACAGGAAACAGGGTCTGTGACGGGGTATGTGAGTCTTTAAACAACAAAAAAAAAATAGAATAGTATGAAAAAATAATCTAAGAAATACATAAAGCCATGCAAACAAAATAATAAAAAAAAGTGTGTGTGTTTGTGTGTGAACGAGTATGTGGGGTGGGGTGTGGTGTGAAAGTGTGCAGTGTGTGTGTGTAAGTGGTAAGTGTTTAGTGCTGTATCAGTGGTAATTATGTAATGTGTGTGTAAACGGTGAGTGTGTAGTGGGTAGTAACTGGGTTGCGGAGGTCTGATAGCAGTGGCTCCGTGTAAAATACTGGTATTCAGCCGCATCTAGTTAGACTGGAAGCTGAACCCAATGAAGTTAGGAAAAGACTAAACAGAACTATCTTCTGTCTAAACTTTTTATACAACTCCGTTTAATACGTCCATAATAAAATTAACAGGTCACACTCTAAAAACATTTGTACAATAACGGTCAATATTTACAAAGGTAATGACAATTTTTGTCAATAGGCCGTGACGTCAGCAGACACACCTCAATCTACAAGTATTTACTATCAAATGTATAACAAGAACCACTATCACAATGAAGTAGGGTTCAAAATTGAGTGGCAATAATGACGCGTAAATTCGTTGTAACGTAGTATGACTCCGATAATCACTTTTATCGGTTATTTAGTACTTGAGGGGCTTGTTACTTTTGGTTAATGGGATTGCGTATAAAAGGACCAGTTTTGATGACTTATTCCCATCGAGTCACTTGATTCGTTGCTAGCTGCGTCGGATCACGCGAAAACTTCCCATCTGATCACTCGATTGGATGCAACTTTTCTTCCGTGTGGGGACGGCCTAGAATAAAATTAGATTTAATAATTTAGTTATTCTTTTGTCAAACAACTTAAAGGATTTAGGTTTGCATATAGACAATAGGCTAAGTTGGAACAAGCAAGTCAATCAGGTCAGCCAGAGCGTCACATCCACACTGCGATCTCTCTATAGATTTAAACACTTTCTCCCATCTAGTACTAAATTACTGCTGGTCCAGTCTCTTGTGCTTCCCATAATTGATTATGCTGATGTTTGTTACTCTGATGTATCCCAAGAACTTCTAAACAAATTAGATCGACTTCTCAACAATTGTATTCCTTTTATTTACGGACTTCGTAAATATGACCACACTTCCTTTTATCGTTCTCAGCTTAAATGACTGCCTATTTGTCAGAGAAGATCCCTCAGATCTCTCTGTTTGCTTTTTTCCATTCTAAATGATCCTTGTGCTCCTGGGTACCTGAAAAGTTGTTTTCAAGTTTAGTTTTAGGTAGTTCTCACAATCGTAACCTTCGTGCTTCTGAAAATTTGCTCCTTCAGATTCCTTCTCACCGTGCGGGTTTCATTTCCAATTCCTTCGCTGTCTCAGCAATCAAACTCTGGAATGTGCTTCCCTGGACATTAAAAAGCCTCCCAATAATATTTTGTTTAAACGCAAAGTCCGGGAATACTACCTGAAATCGCTGCCTCCCTAGTTTGACATTTACAGTTTTCGTCATAATTATACTTATGTTTCATACTATAATAATTACGTGTAAATATATATATATGTATTTATTAACATATTTTTTATTATCTATGTCCTATATTTTTTATTGTTTTGTTATGTATAATTAATTAAGTCGCAAATATCCTTTTTTTATTTTTATTTTTGTACCTCTTTTCGATGCTGTTCTCTTTGATCCAAAGGTTGACTGGTAGAGAATGTCTTGTGGCATTAAGTCCGCCTTATGTACCACCATTGTGCATTGAAGTATTAAATAAATATAAATAAATATAAAACTTCCTCACCGCACGCTGTGAATTCTTAACGTACAGTCATCCAAATATACAGGCAACTAATTACATTCGTATTTTAACAGAGTTATGCGTGTGTTGAGTGGCACATTGCTCGCAGAACGGATGGCCGATGGGACCGAAAGGTTCTGGAGTGGCGACCGCGTACCGGAAGACGCAGCGTGGGTAGGCCTCCCACAAGGTGGACCGATGTGAAGGTGAAGGTCGCGGGAATCCGTTGGATGCGAGAGGCACAGGACCGGTCGATGTGGCGATGCTTGGGGGAGGCCTATGTCCAGCAGTGGACGTCTTTCGGTTGAATGATGATGATGATGATGAGTGGCCAAGTTTTTGCCAACGGTTGTCTGAGTGAGTCTTACGTATAAAAAGTTATAAAGCATAAAGTATAATGACAGTTGAAGAATTCGTATAATTCCTTCAAATTGCGTGATCTACTGGTGACACGGATTGACACTACATGAGATTTTTGAAGATCGAACAAAGAAATTGTTATATTGTTTTCACGTTAAGAAGATTAAAATGACACATGTCAATAGGAGTTGCTAGACATGTGACTGTAGTCGATTCAACTATCGATAAGTACAATTTGTAAAATTTCAGCGAGAATTTGACAAATTATTGTAACGTGATTTTATGTACATTTCAAATACTTGTGATTTAAGTAATTAGGATTAAGTCAATTAGCATGCATATCTTCAACAACAGACGATTACGTGCTGATGTGATAATGAATCCAGCAGGTATGGGATGAGTGAAAATAAATGTTTATTTATCACCAATAATAAGCCCAGTAGCCGGGTCGCGAAAAAGAGGTTTATCTTGCGAAAGGTTCGTCGGTCCTGAATTTTGGATGTGTTATGTTAGGTGTTTTTATGAAAAGCCCACAAACAGACACACAGACAGAGAGAGAAATAGACAGCCAAACAGAAAGACAGACATGGGCTTCAAACCTATAAAATACCTCTGATTTTGAGTCGGGAATGAAAAATAAAAAAATAATTTTCTACAAAATTGATATGAATAATTTTTGGCATTACACCCATAAGGAGTTATTTAATAAAAACTCATTTTTGGGTTCTTTAACCCAAGATTGCAGAGCGCGCCAAGGTCACTCAAGGTACAAAATTTGTAATTTTTATAAGAACACATATCCATAACACGTATCCAAAATTTAGGACTGAGCGACCTTTTGCAAGGCAACTAGGCTATAATGAGCCTTATTTTAATTATTCAATCAACTGAGCCTATCGGTTATAATTATTACGATGGTCAAAATATTCATTCTGTTAATATAAATTTATCGAAATTATTTTATCGATACGCACGTCTCTGGCAACTGGTACCATCTGACGCAAGTTTGAAAACGCGTCGGGGTTTTTTCAAAATCATTTATGTATTATATAATTATGGCGTTAAAAACATATAACTATATTGTTTCTATGTTTCTGATTTTAAAACAACCTTTTTGGTAACGTTTTACTAATATTATAAATTGATTTAATACTTGTTGAATTAAATTGTCATACACAAGCGCCATTACAATTTATTTTCATGTCATGAACTGACATCTGCCAAATTAATCAAGTTACCGTGAAAGCAATATATAAAGAAAACATGGTATTCTGTTTTTGAGTCATTTTAGCACTCCGAGTTAAAAGACTGCGCGGAGCGATATTGCGTTAGTCGTGTCCGCCAGCTTTGTCGACGTGCTTTCATTAATTAAGTGGGGCAAAAAAACGTAAAAAAAAAAAAAAACTTTCCTTTTGAGGTGGTTTAGATACGATCAGTTATTAATAAAGCTTATTTCCGTGCGGGGTTAGTCTATACCAGTATTAGATCATGTGGTTTTAAGGAATTACACGAATTTGTTTACACGCCGTATTGTTTGCCTGTATACCTAACTCTTTTGTTGACTGTACATGCGTACTAGAGCAAAGAAGATCGAGCGTAGTCGGACCATAGACACTAAAAAATGGGTTAACGTTAGCAACGTCAAAAGCATTAGGTACGAGTACCTGTCTGTCTTGTCTTCCTAGTATATCAAGACTGTTGAATCTTACGTTCAAATTGCAATTTAATCCGGACTTTAGCAGGATGTAGCGATGCTCGATATGTCGCTTTGTATCGATATATCGTATCGTAATGTATTGCAACTGATTGTATTGATACACGATATACAGGGTGGTAATTTGAGATGGGGCATGAAGGGCAACTACCTTAACCATTGTAGCTACAGGAAAACGTCCTTAGAAGACCACCCTTAACTTTTGGGATAATTTCAATCGGCATTCACAGATTTTGAAAAAAAAGTACAGTCAGCGAGAAAAAGGGCTGTTTTCACAAAACTTTTTTATGATGCCAATCGATTCCATTTCCGATAAGGATCAAAAGACTCTGCCTGACTAACTGAGGTTGGAGTACTAGAAAAGTCAGAAATCGCAAAAAACTTATTTGAGATGGGGTAGTAATAGGGGCAGCTACCTTAATCGTTGTGGCTAGAGGAAAATGTTTTTAAGAGACTATCCATGTTTTTTGAAAATATTTCCAACTGCATTCACAGATTTTGAAAATAACATAATTTATTTTTTCAGCCTTAACGTCACTTTTAACAAAATGTTGTTTTTCGTGATTTTTGACGTTTCTAGTACTTTTACCTCAGTAGGTCTGGAAGAGTATTTTGTTCCTTATGGGAAATAAGATCGATTGGCATCATAAAAGAGTTTTGTAAGAACTGACCATTTTTTTGTTGACTGTACCAATTTTTTTTTTTTCAATATCTTTTTATGCAGTTCGAAATAATGTCAAAAACTATGGCCAGTCTCCTATCAAAATTTTCCTGTAGCGACAACGATTAAGGTAGCTGCCCTTATAACTAACCCATCTCAAATAGTTTTTTGTTATTTCTGACGTTTCTAGTACTCAAACCTCAGTTGGTCCGGAAGAGTTTTTTGATCCTTATGGGAAATGGGATCGATTGGCATCATAAAAAAGTTTTGTTAAAACAGCCATTTTTCTCGCTGACTGTACTTTTTTTTCAAAATCTGTGAATGCCGATTGAAATTATCCCAAAAGTTAGGGGTGGTCTTCTAAGAACGTTTTCCTGTAGCTGCAATGGTTAAGGTAGTTGCCCTTCATGCCCCATTTCAAATTACCACCCTGTATATCGTATGCATTTGTATCGATACTGTTAATATCGTATCGAAATATCTTATTGGATTAAAGAAAGTAAACATCTTATCTCAAATGTAGGTTTGCTTTTTTACAATAACTTTAAAAAAAAACAAATCACTCTTAATAACAAATGACCACACATTTGATTTCACTGGCGGAGGCTTGGCAGCGAAATGAATCAAGTTCTAACTAAAACACGATAACACAGTTTAATAAGATTGTTAGTGACATTATTATAAAATATAAAATCAACAAAGTCAAAATTAATATTTACATTACCTATCCGCGTCGTATTACAATACTTAAAGATGCACCTACAAGTGTGGCGGCATTACAATAGAATAATACGTTTGTTGACATTTGTAATTTTTGTTACTGTTACGTATCTTAATCTTCTTATACAGCGTGTCCCAGAAAGTAGTGTCAAGCGGAAGTCCAGAGGTAGAACATCTTTTGAGGTACCCAAATCACCCCCATGTATGTTCCGCGATTTTTTGTAGTTTGCGAGTTATGAATGTTTTTCATGTTTTTTAATCAAACTCTGACTATAGCGACATTTTTGATCATAGTGACGTGAATAGGAAGATACATAAGTAACTTTTTTTTATAAATTAGCTGATTAGTGACCCTTTCGAATGCGTAAACATTTGTAACCATAGATGTAACGAATGCGTTACAAAAAAATATTGAATTCTCATAAAGTTAAAATCCTACATGTTTCCTACATCTTTGTGGGTGATTTAAAAATAAATCTCCCTAAACATTTTTCGTTAGATGTATTTCAAAAACTTATCCATTTTATCAGCTATTTACCCTGCAAATTTCATCGAGCTATCTTTACGACATCATAATAAAAATTTCATTCAAAGTATACAATATCGAAAATTTCAGTTGTAAAAGGATGAATGAAAAATTTATTAAAACTAACTAATAACTTCTTTTTTAGTAACCCTCGACGTAAAAAGAGGGGTGTTATAAGTTTAACGTGTGTGTCGGTGTGTTTGTCTGTGGCATCGTAGCTCCTAAACGGATTTTGATTTAGTTTTTTCTTTTGTTTGAAAGGTGACTTTATCGAGAATGTTCTTAGCTATGATTCAAGAAAATCTGTTTAGCCATTTGAAGATCATCAGCTCTTTTCTGGTTGTCGAAGGGATATGAGCAACTTCTACTGGTCTGATCGTTTCGAAATTTACTATCCTGTGACTTCAATGATATTGATGACAATAAACTTAAAGAATCAATAGGCACACAATACCTCTACTGTTAGTTGAGTATCATGCTGTTTCAGATAATGCTTGAGTATCAGGTCAAGGTTACCATGTTATTGTAATATCATTGAAATCACAGGATAGTAAATTTCGAATCGATCAGACCAGTAGAAGTTGCTCATATCCCTTCAACAACCAGAAAAGAGCTGATGATCTTCAAACTTCTCTTGAATTCTCTTGAAAAATTCTCTTGAATCATAGCTAAGAACACTCTCAATAAAGTCACCTTTCAAACAAAAGAAAAAACTAAATCAAAATCCGTTTAGGAGCTACGATGCCACAGACAGACACACAGACACATACGTTAAACTTATAACACCCCTCTTTTTACGTCGAGGGTTACTAAAAAAGACATTATTAGTTAGTTTTAATCAATTTTTCATTCACCCTTTTACAACTGGAATTTTCGATATTGTATGCTTTGAATGAATTTTTTATTGTGATGTCGAAGAGATAGCTCGATGAAATTTACAGGCTAAATAGCTGATAAAATGCATAAGTTTTTAAAATACATCTGACGAAAAAAGTTTAGGGAGATTTGGTTTTAAATCACCCACAAAGATGTAGGAAACATGCAGGATTTTAACTTTATGAGAATTCAATATTTTTTTGTAACGCATCCGTTACATCTGTGGTTACAAATGTTCATGCATTCGAAAGGGTCACTAATCAGCTAATTTTTAAAAAAAAATATTCATGTATCTCAACTATTCACGTCACTATAATCAAAAATGTCGTTATAGTCAGAGTTTGATTAAAAAACATGAAAAACATTCATAACTCGAAAACTACAAAAAATCGCGGAACATACATGGGGGTGATTTGGGTACCTCAAAGGATGTTCTACCTCTGGACTTCCGCTTGACACTACTTTCTGGGACACGCTGTATATAAAGAGACTGGTACTGACTGACATTTGATTCATCAACGCAGAGACTAAACCACATAAGCTGGAAATATGAAATTTGGACAGTAGGTTCCTTACGTGACGAAAACATCCACTAAGAAGGGATTTCCCGAAATTCAACCCCTAAGGGGGTGAAAAGGGTGATTAACGTTTGCATGCAAGTCCGTCATTTTTGAAGTAAGAAGCATGAAATGAAGTATTAAGGTTTCTGGTTAGGAGTAAATGTACACGTGTTTAAGCGTTTTTGGAAATTCAACCCCTAAGGGGGTGAAATGAGTGTTGTAAGTTTGTATGAGAAATCGGGTAATTTTGAAGTAAGAAGCATGGAATTCAATATTTAGGTTACTGGTCAGAAATAAACGTACACGTGTTTCAGGGTTTTTGGAAATTCAACCCCTAAGGGGGTGAAATAAGTGTTGTAAGTTTGTATGAGAAATCTGGTACTTTTGAAGTAAGAAACATGGAATTCAAAATTTTATAATGTATGTATTCTATAATGTCAAATTTCACGCAAGCGAAGCTGCGGGCAACAGCTAGTATTTCATAAACCAAATATCACTCTAAGTACCTAGCCTACTCAATGCAATACGATATTTTTGATGCGATATTCCGACGAAGCGATACGATACAGCCAAATATCGCATTGACGTGTGTCGATACAAAATATCGATATATCGCATTCCGTTGTATCGATACACCAAAATATCGATGCGGATCGGGCATCGCTAGTTGGATGTTACCTAAATCCCACTTGTAGACGTGTGTATGCACTGCATGCATTGCAAACAGAGCAGAGATGAATGATTAATGTTAGAATTATATCAATGCAAGTAGAATTGCTGACGGTGAGAGCCGAACGTGGAAATATGTATCTAAGATTCTATGATATCTCTTATATTTTGCGAATTAAAACTTTTGTAGGAATAAAGAAAATATTTTTTTTGTTCGTTTTGTGATGCCGCGTCGGAAGTTTACAGTGTGTAAAAGAATTTGCGTAATTCCTTAAAATCCCATGATTATTAGTATGGATTAACCCAGCACGGGACATCGTTTTATAATAAAATAAAAAAAAAAATTGCGACTTAAAGGAATTACACGAATTAAGATACACGCGTAGAGTGCTCTTAAACAAAACGAAAAACACATCCACATAAGTTTCGTAACGCCGGAGTAAGAGTCATCCTTAAGGATAATAAATATTAATTACGTAATAAATAAAAAAATACAAAGTAAATAAAACAATAAATAATAATTTCCGAACATTAAATGGTATTTACAATGTTACTAAAAACAAATATTTAGATAATTTATAAAACAATATAGTTACAACTCTTCAATTTAATATACTGTATTTATAAAACATTATACTTACTAACTACTTAACTAATAATAATCAGTGCCATTCCTCCTCTCTCCTACTTGATCTGTGCTGTGCCCGACAGGGTCCATAATTGTGCCTAATTTAATTATTTCCCTACCAACTATATGTATACATTATGGTACGCAATAAAGAATTGAGAACTGAAAATTGAAGAGGTAAAATACAAAAAAAAAAAACAGACGATTCTCCTTTTTTAAAGTCGGTTCATAAAAAATATTTCTGTTATACACAACATTTTCTACGCAGAAAATTTCACCGCGCTTCAATCACAGTCTAATTACACCTATGTACCATCCGTAATAGAACAACACATAAATTATAGACAACAGTGACAAATGGTTTGTTTTGATAATAAATTGCTTCGTTAATTATTCAATGGGTTCACGCCCCTAGAAGCACCGATTGACCTTTTTACGTTAAGCCTCATGGATACTTCCCATCCTGGCTATGGTGAAGGGTTATGGCGGCGGCGCGTGCAGTGGGGCGTTGTTTTGAGCGTGCACGCTCGACTACTGAACGTATTCACTTCTGTCTTGGTGTATTCGTAGCAGTGGCGTAAGGTGAAGTTTCTTAAAAGGGAAGCCGGACCAAAAAATGCTTACCTTGCTCAAGTGTGATGCGTGATTTCTAGTAACTACTCGTTTCGAAAGGGAAGCCGATAGGAATCGAGTTGTATGGAGCCTTCGCCACTGATTCGTAGCAGCGTTTTTAGCGTGTAGTTAAGCGGCGTGATCAGTGTTCGGCGTTTTAACGAGTGTGTATAAGTGATATTTTGTTCAGTGTGTCAAGATTTGCCAGTAAAAGTGGTGTGTGTGAATGGCGGCCTCCGATTGGTCAACGTACTTGGACGCCCCGCTCGCACGCACGCTCTAGCGAAAACTATTTGCGTGCACGTTGAACGCGACACTGCACGTGACAATACACGCTGAAACGCTCCGCTGCACGCGCCGCCGATCCGAATTTGCAGCCGCAGCGTATAAGGGGGCGCTGGTCGTATAAGCAGCACAGTTCAGGCACAATTTTACAATCCACACAGCTGGGCAACTTGCTGACTGGCTAATCTTTTCACCACGGAATGAGCTATTCTTGTATAGCTCGTACCGACACGATAGAAGAAGAAGAAGAAGCTGGGCAACGCCTTCGATGTCGAGCGATGACACCGCCCGTGTAGGTAAGACTTGTTAAGGTGGCTTCGCACGGTGCGTAATAACACGCACCGCGATGCACGAGCTCGCACCGTCACACCATGGGAAGAAACTCGTCCGTGGTAACACAAATGCGTGCATAGCGGTGCGTCGTATACGCCGCGAGTCGGTAACTTCAAAGCTGTGGTGAGAGTTCCCTTTCATTTGGCATTTCGGAATGACAAAGTAGCTTGTAGCATGTAGACGGACATGCACCGTTGGAAGAGCCTCGGTGCAGTGCGTGGCTGTGTGTATCATCCGTAAAATCACGCACCGTGGGAAGCCTGTAGGTTCTCAGACTTTCGGGCTTCTGACTACCCGTAACAACGGTCGTAGGTATTCGTATGACATCCGGGACCGAAGGTTTAATATGCTTTCCGAGGCAACTCGACTCGGTCTCGATGTGTAACGAATGGTCACCTTGCAAATCATATGATCCACGCGGTTGTTAATTCGCCAAGAGATCCGAAATACATCATCTTACTACTTTCATATCTGTAACGAGTGTTAGGCCCAGTGCTGTTCGTCGCTCGGGAGTCAAAACCTTGGGAATGCAATTTGGTAATTTTTGTTTTATCACGATTTATGGCCTCTACACACCAAAGCCGCCGGCGGCTAAACAAGTCTGGCGGACCTCACTAATTATTTTGCGTCATGTTCGCTCGCTTAGTTGGTCGCAATAACCCGCTGGCACTACCCGCCGAGTGAAGCCGGTGTCTTTGGTGTGTAGAGGCCTTTTTATGGACTACATTTTATAAGAGAGCCGCTTTATGTCAAATTAGTTTGTAGGCACTGAAACTAGTCTTTATTGGGTATATAAAATTGGTAATAAATGTAATTAACTAGCTTTTGCCCGCGACTTATTCCGCGTGAAAGCCCACAGGTAGGTACCTTGCAATGACCAAATGCAGTCCCGAGGTTTTCACTCCTTGGCGACGTGTTAGGGCGTCTGCCATTCCCCTTTGGGTCTACAAAGGTCCCTCTACCTGCTTTCAATACAGCTGTGTGTTTCCTTTTATTTTTTTTGCTACGACCTTTCGACCTCAGAAAACTCAATAGAAAAAATATTATTCATATTTATAACCGTGTTATGTTAGCCATAGCCGTCAGTTACTAGTATGTTTACAAACAGACATTATGGCGAACGACTTCTACTCTTTATTTTTCTTACCAACAACTTTGGTTTTGACATTTGGTATGACGTTCAGTGATGTCAGTGCTGCGCCGACATTCGCCGGAACGTCACTGTCACTGACCTGCAGCCTTATTGTCTAACTCAACTGGTAATCGACATCGACTTCATTTTTGACATTTGAAACCTAGCCTGGACTTCAATTGTCACTTTCGTATTGTGTAAATAGCTGTCACATACAACACCATTACCAGCGAAATTCAAACCCAGTGAATGAATGGAACTTCGTATTATGGCTGATTTTGGTATTGCGTAACACCGAAATGAATTTCAGTAGCAAATTCAAGCCCATGTGAAATGTCAGATGAAGCAGGGAGCTCATTCGAATCTTGTTTGAAGTGTTTTGGTCAAATTTTTATCAAAATAAGAAAATTGTGGTGAAAATTGTATTAGAAGTGTTTGAAGAATAAGAAATAAGTTCCTACCTAATATCTCAGAAGTAATTATTAATCATCTGAACACCCTTATTTGAGTAGATAGGTGCATTCATTTCGGCAAAGAAACTAGGTACTTTTCTTGCAGGCATTCTGAAATAGCCATACTATCTTAGCACTGTTGTGTTGAACATTGTATTAGAAGCGTTTGAAGAATTAGAAATAACTTCCTACCTAATATCTCAGAAGTAATTATTAATCATCTGAACACCCATAATTGAGTAGATAGGTGCATTCATTTCGGCAAAGAATTCTGATTCTTATTCTGAGATAGCCATACTATCATATTATCGCACTGTTGTGTAACAACATAACAACTTTTGTAACGCATAAAATCGGTAGTAGGTTTTTAAATAAACTTACTTTGAAACGAATATTTAGCAAAAAAAATCACACACAACACCAACGTACAAAATAAACCGCGAACTTTTGACCACAGACTATACACTATGACAACTCCAACAGTGAGTGACATGAGTGGGTTTCATAGTTTGAAGAAAGAAAACTTGCGTTTCGTTACTAATTTTTTAGTAAACTTACTGACAAAATACGTGATTAAACTGCAAATAATGACAAAAATAATGCATAGGCTGTGTTTTTACAGCATAATAAATATAATTACCGTTTTTGCAACTACTAAAACAACTAAATCGCAAATAGTACCATGGCACTATTAGTAGTCCTACTTGCATTACCGAAACGCAACACGGATCATTCATTCCGAAACCGAAGACCAGTTGAATACCTTAGACAATACCGATAACATTCTGACTGGGTCGACCACTGGTAATCGACTTCAAGTTCACTGGTAATGGATTTCAAGTTAGACAATAAGGCTGCTGTACGGATAGCGTCACACAAAATGTATGGTACAATATCATATTTCACTCACACTGATCGATACGTTACTGATCGGCACGTGTCGGCACTGTGCCGACACTGTTGTGTGCGGATAGGCCTTTAATCGGAAAGGGGGTACTGATTCGTAAATTTCCGTGTTCATTATTATGTGTACTTCAACATCCTCACCGATGACAAACGAGATATATTTTTTGTTTTGGACATAAAAATGAACGAACGAATGCGCCAGGTCACAGTAGGCCAGCGTGGTCTGAAGGTCTGAATCCTTCTCATTCAGGGAAGAGGGCCTGTTCCCAGCAGTGGGACTGCAATGGGCTGATTATGTTTTTTTTTCTATTTATTTAAGGAATTTTTATACATTATGTACATGTCAATTCCATCGTAACCTAAGGTAACAATACCAAGTTGTTGTACATTTTTAATGGTAGTCAGATAACCCTTTTTTATTTTTTTATTTCGTGGTAAAATCCTCATGGATGCCCTTCGCCCGGGAAAGCGAAGGGGTATGCCGGACTCTTACCGGCTAAAAACCCACGGTGTTCCTTCTCCTGACCCTTGGCTGGAGTCCCGGGATTCGCAACTGCATGCACCGCGACCCCGGCAGGTCTCGGTCCGCCAGCCCCTGGCAGACCTCTTATTCTGTGGGGAGTCAGATAACCCTATTCTGTCTGTCTTTTACTTTTATTGTGTTTTTATTTAATATTTGTATTTTCTAGTATTATGTTTTATGCAATTGTGCTTTTGTGTTTTCTTTTATGTATCAAATAACTGTCTTATCTGTCTATCTATCAATAACAAAATAAATATAAACTACTTAATTCTACTTACTACTTAAACTACTACTAACTAAAACGGGACTAAAAACCATGAACAAGTTTTTAGATGCTTCAGGTGAAGGTTTTGATAGTAAATCTTGAAGCATACTTATACTTAGTCTGTTCAGGATATGAGTCCTTATCAGAGACTCTCTGTGTAATAATAACGGACACATTCCATCAACAAGTGATGCACGTCCTGATTATGTTATTATTTCAAAATTACAATGCGAAAAACGCCCGAAACAAAATTAGGCTAATCGAGTGGATTTAAAATCGTTTGAAAGCATTACAAAAAACTAATTGCAGAAATAAATCACTTAAATTACTTCCGTTACGAAACAAATTACTAGTTTCTTACGTCTTACATAACATTGAACTTGACCTATGACCTTGAACACCAACATTCACTTGTCTACCTACATATTTCAATTTGTATTGACGTATGAATGCTCGAATAACTTTAAGGTAAATAAAGAAATGATAAACAACTTATACACCATTATGAATTCCGACTTAAAAGGGGACATACAGCTGTTATGTTTAGACAACAAGAAAGTATTTTTGTATAGCGTATAGCTATGTCTACACCAGTGCGCGTTCATATTCATCTTGCGTCTTCGTCTGAAGCATTTCCTTCCGGCATACCGTCCTCGCCGACGAGGCCCGTCGCGACGTCCCACCGCCGCCGGTCACGATCCACCGAGCTCTCCCGTCGTAGAGCCGGTCGTCTCTTCAGACTCCGCAGTCACACCGATAATTCAGCTCTCATCAAGCTGTCTCCCCTCCCCTAAGTCCCCGCCAGCAACGCCCTAAGCCGAGGTCCGAGTCCCACTAGGGGTCGCCCTTAGTGCTGTTGTTGCAGGTAGTCATGATGTTAGTGTAGTACAAGTAGTTAGCTTAGGTTAAGTATTTTACTTCCCCCCCCCCCCCCATTGGCTGGAGACACTTCAGGTCTCGCCAATAATTGCCCGGTTACGTAGGAAGGGTCCTCTAGGACCACCTACAGCAGTCCAATAGAAAAAAAAAACGTCTGAAGCATGCGTGAAGCGCCATAGCGCATGCAATAGCGCATGCCTTAATACTAGTTTGACAAAAACGCATGCCCCTAGCGCAAGCTAATCCGTTTATTGTATGTCGACTGACCAAGGCGCACCGGTGTAGACGATAAGCTGCATGCGTCTTATGGCAATCAATATTGCATGCGCTTGACGTAAGAGGAATTGAAAGTTGAAAGCGCAAGACGAACATGAAAGGGCACTGGTATAGACCATATTACAGTTAAAGTCAAATAATGTTACATATTTTAGGAATATCCCGTTTTATCCCGTGTGGGGACGGAATATACTATAAAATTTTCTCACCGCACGCTGGTAACAGACGCATGTTGTAAGATTCAACAAAACCTAGCACGCTTGGCGGTAGTGGAGGCTCTTTAAATGCTCCCTAACTCAGTATCTTCAAACAAGCTACTATGAGAAGTTTTTTCAATAAATACTTTTTAAATAATAATAACGTCCACAATTTTTTTTTCATGCTTTGTCTGTATTGATCCTAGTCAACGTTTTTTTGATTCAAATGGCCAGATTACAGGTACTTTTAAAACGTTGAAACTAAGTGCATGGTTGCAAAAAGTAGGTCTAATGGAGAAGAGCCGGCAAGAAATTCCATGGATACTCTTTTTTAAACTTCTACTGTAGTGGAATTGCCTGGATATATAGTGTGTATGATATGTAGTGTGAGAAATAGTATGAAAAAATGCAGGTTAAGGAAATTAATTTCACGTAAGAGTAACTAATAGAAAAATATGCCTTTTAGGATTGCCATAGCAGATAAGAGCTGACCTGTGCCGACAGATAGTACCCGTTTACGAGCATGACGTATACGTAGAACACCTCGTGGTGAATTTACATGCACAATTAACCAGTTTACCGGCTAACCAGACCTGGAACTATTTATCAGTAGTACGCGTACATGTCGGCGGAGGATCACGTAATCTGTATTTTCGAGAACGCGGCAGTTTCGCGAAATTGCGGAATGTGATTTTTCACGAAACCTTAAAGTGAGTCTAGTTTTTTATGAAATTATTAAACGACTTCAGTAATATGACGAAATCTGTTAAAACAAGGTGAGCGCCAGGGCGAAGGAAGGGGTTGACTTTTGTGCTGAATCCAATCGTTAAGAGATTGCTTCACGAACTGATATATATTAATACCATACTAAATACCTATTTATATTAATTACAAACTTAATAACAATGCAACATCTACTTACCTGATATAACTTCGTAGCCACCTCCTACGTCAGCTACGCGCTACGGCGGCATAGCGAAGAGCCAATGCGTAGCTGCTACGCTCAGAACACTGCTACGCCAAAGCTAAGAAAATATTTTTTCATATCCTAATCTAAATATTATGAATTATGATGTTAGATCGTTTGACATATTTTTTCGTCGTGTATTTTCTTTAAGTGAATACTTAAATGTTGTTTTGATTTCGTTTTTACTTACGACAGGTGTAACTTACTAACTTATAATGTGACTTTGAAAGAGTCTCGACAACTTAACAGTCTTGAGGCTTCCGAGGAGTGTTAGTGTTGTTTGAGGCTAAAAAAATCATTTTTCATAAAATCTAGCTTTCATAATAATCATTCTTTAATTGTTCTAATTTTATTTTAATCACTGATTTGAAAATAGATAATTGATTAACGCTTTTATTTTGGGGACGGCGGATTTAATTGTCATGAAATAATGATAAAAAAACTACAAAAAAAAGAATTCTGCTTTCTAGAAGCCGCAGTTCTAATATACGATTCCTGTACAGTCAACATTAAAAGTAAATGGTGATTTTATAAAGTTTCTAAAATGTTTTGTGAATGAAAACTAGCTTATTATTAAAAAAAAAAAACAAAATATAGTCTCAATAACATTTTAAAGACTAGTATTAAAGATTAGTTTCACCTCTGGGACGGATCTGCCATAAACCAACTCGATGCACTTAAATCGATCGAAAAACGAGCTAAGAGGCTTATCGGCAACGACGCACTGGTCAACTCAAAGCTCCAGAGCCTTGAACATCGACGCAGAGTTGCCAACCCGTCGGTTTTTTATCGGTTACACTTCGGGGAGTGTGCGATGGAACTGCACAATTTGATTCCACCTGGCCCTTTCCATCATCGGACTACAAGACGTACGGCAATGCGCCATCGGTACTTGATGGACATCCCACCCATAAACAACACTTTCATTGTTCGCACAGCTAAGGAGTGGAATTCCCTGCCAGAGTCTGTGTTTCCTGATAGGTACAACCTTGGGGTCTTTAAGTCAAGAGTGAATAGGTTACTTCTAGGCAAGCGTGCTTCACCGTCGACCACATCATCGTCACATCATCAGATCACACATCATCAGGCGAGATAGTGGTCAAACACGGGCCTACCGCTAAATAAAAAAAAATAAAAAAATGAAACTCGAATAAAAAGTTCTTAAATGCGACATAGAAATAATAACTACTAAATAAAAGATTTAATAAACAATAATATTAATATTGGGGCAGGTCTCTCCTCACTAATCTGCTTGCCAATCTTTGTAATTGAATAAACAGACCTTGAAAAAGATGCATTATCTTCCCATGATTGTTTATTATCAACACACATGGGCTTCTATCACTGTGCAGGTTTTTTTATACAGTACAACCTGTACCTCCACACGTGCGATGGACGGCCGGTAGCTGGCCGCTCCTAAGTAATAAAAATAAATAAATAGCTCGATATTCAAATTATAAATAGAAAAACTGTTTTTTTATTGTTTTCTTTTTTTTATTTAAATCTGAACCAGTACATGAAGTTGGAAAACTTTTTTTTAGATGAGTACTGCTTTCAGTTCTATGTTTTTTCTGTAGTGTTTGATATTAAATTAGCAAGTGATTTAGTGAGAGTGTTATTTAAAAAAAACAATGATTCGCACTAGTTGGACAACCCCAAACAATTACGCTTATGGTTTGTCTCCGCTTCCAAGGGTGATATTAGGTATGTATTTGTTTTTCATATTTTTAATTTTTTCCGGTACGGTTAGTGCCGACTGGTTATCTTTTTAGCGATTCCCATCATATGGGTATTGTTTTTAGCAACAGATAATAAGTTACGTAGTGTGTAACTGCTGCAAAAAATTAAGATTGGAACTATATTTAATTAACAAATAACTTAATCATTCTATTTTGAATCTATAAATAGTATTGAAGTCGCTTTTCGTGTGGTTGTTCGTCCGCTTACTTCTTCTCAACTCCTCAGTGGATTTTGATGCGGTTTTCAGCTTAATTTAGGTAACATCTTAGCGAAGGTTTTCAGCTAAAAAAACGTACCCGAGCGATACCGGGGCGGATCGCTAGTAAACGATATTTCTATTCTATAGGAGTACTAAGCGAATTATCATGTCAGCTTATTTAGATCAGTCAGTAACATCAGCATTTTTAATAAGAATTTATCTAGTTTAGTCTAGAACGCATAACTTACCTTCTACATAGTTCTGCGTAATCTTTGTTTAAACGTAAAGATTGACTGTGAATAAACATTCAAACTTTAGTGTAGTAATAAATACAAGGTTAGTCAGAAAGGGGGTACTAATCCGAAAGGGTGTTATAGTACCCATAATAATGAATACCTTTTTTTATACCACTTTCCCCAAAAGTCAATAGTTTAAGAGAAATAGCTGTTCAAAAATAACGTAAAAATATGATAAAGTCTATCTATCCTCAGCTATGATCAGCTGATTAACATTTTAGGTCATATTTGGGGTCACAAATTGGAAGCTTCAATTCGTAACTAAAGAAGAGACGAATTTTTTTTGAAAAAACTAAAATAAAAATTATTTTTCACAGACATCAAAATTAACGAATTTTGAAATTTTAACACTTACTTTAAAATCGTTATCAGTGATACTTAGTGACCTGTGGATGAGTACCCTCTTTCTGACTAACCTTGTACAGAGCGATTTAAAAAACGTTAAATGCAGAAATTCAAAACAAAATATAAACTCGTGAAAAAAAAACAGCTTTTCCATACTAAATTATAATTAATGTTACTTAACAAAATATATAGAACAGCTGTTTTATTTTCACGAATTTAGTGTTTGTCCCATAGTAAAAGTTGTACACAATGATGAGCAAGTTCATTGTTTTCGGATATAAAGTGAATAACCAGTTATGCTGTATATTTCTCTTACGTAAATTGTTATATCTGTCTGTAAATGCTTTTTGTGGTATCGATTCACCTACACATTTATTTGTAACCATGGAGAGTATTGCCCGTTTACCAGTTTTTCTCCATAGGACACTTTGGAACGCGGCAGTAACTTCTTTTTTTGTCTCGACAATTCAAAAGTGCCTGTGAAGGGTGCATGAAACCACGAGTCCACGAATCCACGAGTGACGATACTTAAGTACGTCCGGCGTACCCTGGGCAGTCAGCCCCGCTACCAACCTTGCTGACTGGCTAATCTTTCCACAGCATGAGCTATTTTTATACAAGGTTAGTCGGAAAGGGGGTACCAATCCGTAGACCACTTAAAGGATCACTGATGACGGTTTAAAAGCAAGTGTTAAAATATCAACATTCGATCATTTTCATTTCCATGTAAAATAATTTTTCTTTTAGTTTTTTCAAAAATTCTTCGTCCCTACTTCAGTTACGAATTCAGAAAATGGAGCTTCTAATTCGTGACCTCAAATATGACCTAAAATATAAACACAGCTGATCATAACTGAGGATATGTAGATTTTAGCGTTTTTTTTTTGTAATGTTTGAACAGCTATTTCTCTTAAACTATTGACTTTTGGGGAAAGTTGTAGAACAAAAGTTACTCATTATTGTGGGTACTTTAACACCCTTTCGGATTAGTACCCCCATTCTGACTAACCTTGTATAACTCGTGCTGACACGAGAGAAGAAGCAGAATGGTCTAATTAAAACAAATGCTTTGACTTTGTCGAGATTTATACTTTTTTATTTATTGGTTTCAGTATGTAATGGAAATTTTGTGACGCGTCCCGAATTTTATCGTTAGCTTCAAGTGTTTGTGTCGGCCTTTCTGACACATATTGTTGTTCGATGTTATTAGATAGCCCTTATTGATTAATAGCCTCCCGCGAACGTAAAGTTATGAAATATATATCTCATATAAACACTTCGGGAGGAGCTCGTGGCTAAATAATTACAGCCGCATAGACCGATCTTCCGGGTTAAGCCACGCTTGCCGAGATTGGTCTGTGGATGGGTGACCATTTACCATAGCGAGTTTCCTCCGTGCCTCGGAAAGCACGTAAAGCCGTTGGTCCCCACTGTCATTTGTAGATCTTTGACAGTCGTTACTGTTGGTCAGAAGCCAGAAAGTCTGACAACCAGTCTTGCCCAGAGTATCGTATTACCCAGTTAGTTGTGGAGGTCTGATAGGCAGTCGCTCCATGTAAAATACTGATATTCAGCTGCATCCGGTTCGACTGGAAGCCGACCCCAACATAGTTGGGAAAAGGCTAGGCAGATGATGATGATAAACACTTCGGGAACATACCTTTTATACTCAGCAGTTTATCATAATATGGGAGGCTAGTGGCTAATTGACAACCTTGCGAATCATACGTTTTCAAGGTTAAGCTGCACTTGATGCGGTCAGTCCGTGGATGGGTGACCGTCGAGACCCTGGAGAGCCTAGGAGAGCACGTTAAATAGTCGGTGCCAGGGGCCCAATTCTCCTAAAATAAATTGTTGCCAAACGCAATCGAACCACAACCGTCAGTCAGTTTTGTTTTCGAAAACTTTCAAAATGATTGATTTTGTTTTTTGTGTCAAACAATTTGACAGCTTTTGAAATTGAGAACTATGTGAATGAACGGTTAGGCCTTGGTTCGGTTGTGATTTATCAAGATTTAGTTTAGGAGAATTAGGCCCCAGGTGTCATACGTTTACCTATCGTCGCTGTCAGTTCAAAAGGACGTATGACAAAACAGTAGATTTTCAGGAGACACAAAAAATTGTTTATTTTTTAAAATTTGGATTCAAAGGTTTATATGCAGTGACAAGCTTTAAATTAAACAAGCTTGTCACTGAATATAAACCTTTGAATCCAAATTTAAAAAAAATAAGTTTTTTGTGTCTCCTGAAAACCTACTGTTTTGTCATACGTCCTTTTGAACTGACAGCGACGCTATGACAGTTGTTACGAGTAATACGGTCTGACAACCGCTCTATGTGGCTCTAACCTTAGAATTTCGGCATTGCCCAGTAACTGGGTTGCGGAGGTCTGATGGTAGTCGCTCCGTGTAAAATACTGGTATTCAACCGCATCTGGTTAGATTAGAAGCTGACACCAACATATAATATAATTGAGAAAAGGCTAGACAGAACATATCAGTGATCGGAAAAGGGTGAGCTAATTTACCTAAACTTCAAAGAACAGAGACAAAAACTGGAGACTTCCTTACGACAACAATTTTTTTTCGGGAGAATTTTCTCGTATATTGTCATTCATTTGTTTTCAAAAAATAAAAGACTGTCTCCTTCTTTGAAAACAATAAACAATCTCTTTTTAAAAACAATGAAAAAAGTGTCATCTGGTTTTGTGATAATTTTGGGAAACAAAAATAGGAAACGAATTTAATTGTTTTCTGTACTATTAACATTAATATTAAATGTAATTTAGTGATGTCCCGAAACCCGGAATAATTTTCACGAAAAAAAATGTTGTCGTAAGGAAGTCTCCAGTTTTTGTCTTTGTTCTTTGAAGTTTAGATAAATTAGCTCACCTTTTTCCGATCACTGATTATAATTTATTATTCTGTGGTTTTTGTGCATTTGTGTATAAATATTGCAACATCGGCCTTATGGCCGTTTTTTCTAGGAAAAAATAGACCGTTCTAGTTCTTTCAGTAGGGATTATTATGTTATAGGTATTATTCTCTTGAAATGCAATAGTAAACGTTTCCAGATTTACTTGACGATACATGAGATCGCTTCTCTGGTTATACGAAAAAACGTTCTCAAACAACGAAACCTTATTTGAAAACAAAGTTTTACTGAAAACTATGGCACGGTAACTTTACATTTTTTTTTATTACTTGACTTGGTCCCGTTTGACCTTAGTCACACCTGATGGTAGGCGCACACGAATGCAAGTAAGAGAGATATAGAGGTATTCCCCTATATAAACTCAAAGCTCCAGAACCTTAAAAATCGGCGCCGAGTTGCCAGCCTGTCGGTTTTTTATCGGTACTTCGGGGAGTGTGCGATGTACCTGCACAATTGGATTCCGCCTGGCCTTTTTCATCATCGGACTACCAGACGTACAGCAATGCGCCATCGGTACATGGTGGACATCCCACTCATACGTCGTTTTGCGAACTCTTTCATTGTTCGCACAGCTAAGGAGTGGAATTCCCTGCCGGAGTCTGTGTTTCCTGATAGCTACAACCTTGGGGTCATTAAGTCAAGAGTGTATAGGTTATTTCTAGGCAAGCGTGCTTCACCGTCGACCACACCATCGCTTACCATCAGGCGAGATGGTGGTCAAACGCGAGACTATAGATAAATAATTTAAAAAAAACCTTCTTGCTCTCACATACACACGATGGAACACAGTAATCAATGTATTGATTTCAGCATTTTTTTATTTTGTATTTGCTAGTTTACTTACAACAATTTAACACATGAACCGAGAAATTCTAATAAAGAAGAACTTTTCTGCTCTTATACTTGTTCAGATTCAATAGAATTAAAGCCGTACCAGTATTGATATAAAATACATTTCACATCGCTACCAGTTGGAGTGTTTTCAAGAGATAATTAAAAAGTTGCTCTATCGACAGTTGTAAAATGATAGATAGGGCAGTTTAATGAGCTGTCGGCACTCGAACAGAATAAAGTTTACCTAGTTTGTGAACTCTGTTAAACGAAGGATGAGTCCTAACATAGCGGTCATCTCGTAAAGTGTAAAAACGTAAACGACATTATCAAAAACTGTAAAATTGCTATATTATCCAGGTTTTTTTTTGTAAAGTATTTGATATTCTTTGTATGATAACGTTTTGTAGACAACGGTCAGGACTCAGTTTACGTTGAATCGGGTTTAGAAGTTTTATTTATTTCTAAAATCTTAATAAATACAGTTTTAATGTTTTTAAACATAAATTAATACAATATAAATATAAACTAAATATAAAGTAAAAACAAAGAAAAATTATATCCTAGACTAAACTACCAATATAAACTAAAAGAGTGTATCAAAATATTCCTCCGCATCGCTGTCCACTGGTAACGTGCCCAGAAGGCTGGCAGCGTTGCCACGTTGTATGGCAACGATAATTCTCTGGCGGAAAAACAAGCCCGCCCTCTGGTCACGTGAAGTGTCGACCAGTCATCTTCCTATTTCCTTGAAAAGGAGACGCGCACTCGGACCCCATGACCCGAGCATTTCCACCCCAAACGGCTCAAAGTCATAGTTTCCTATGATATTGCTATATTTAAAGAAGAAGAAGTATTTAAAAGAAAAACGCTTTTTAAGGGTTTATAACGATCAACTGCGTTTGAGAATTCTTTATAGATTTTTCAGACGTTGATGAGAATTTGTGTGTTAAGTTAAAATACGCTCATCGATTTTTGAAAAATCTTAAATCTTCGTTTTAAATCTTATTGTACTTGGCCGTGACAGCGTTTCAGTGTACCGATAGCATTAGTAGGATTTTATGCAAGTGTTTCCCTGAACTAGTGTGTCGAATTTGTGTGATTAAATAGACTTGTAATAGTTGCAATACGTGATATCATTATAATGAATTTTGCAAATATCTCTCACGGTATCCCTCGTAAAAAAGGTAATATAAAACTGGTGATGGTTTTGAAATATTTTTTCGTTATTGCCCGTGATGCTGAGATAAGATAAGAGCCTTTTCTGGCCGCGTGCAGGTTGTTTAAATTTTTACCTTTTTTTTGTGTATTTTTATTTTTTTCTTTAAGTTACTGCCTGTGCGAGTCTAGAATAAATATTTTTTCGTTCAACTACGTAGTAATGTATCATTAATCACTACAAAACCGATCACAAAGGACGTATTTTTTGCTTAGAACCAAAAATTTATGCACTGTTTTTTATTTATTTAGATATAAATTTACCACAGAGGTTTAATATCTCCCATTATATTAAATATAAAATGTAAGATCAAAAACATACTGGCTGAAAATAAAAATCGGCTAAATAAAACCGAATTGGTGAAAAAAAAACTTTGGCGCACATTTTGTACCTTTGTAAAACTTTGGTACTTGCTTCATATTTAGCAAGAAAAGTTTAAAAAAAATGTAAATAGACAGCGATAGCGATATGAATTCAACTCCAGAAAGTATAAAAACAGCTGCAAATGAAACTTTGAACAAACAAACAAATGAACCTTTTGCCGCAAAAGTCGCGGGATAAATATTTTTCATTAACTTGAGTTTTTATTTTGAGTAGGTATATTTTATCACGGTAGGTAGATTGGTAGTTGAAAGAAAAGCAGATTACGCACCTTGCTAAAGTGAGTAATTAATGCACTCGTGTTAATTTAGTGCCCTCGCTTGCGCTCGGGCACCAACATAACACTCGTGCTATAATGACTCACTTTGCGCTCGACAATCTACTATTTCTTTCTTCCTTTCTTTTCGAATAGTGCTCATAATTTACTCTTGGAAAACCAAAAACTAATATTGCCTATTGATATATTGTGGTAGGCTTCTAAAGAATATTTTGTTTTTGAAGGCGTGGAGTCAGCGAAGGTGGAGGGAGTAACGGCCGCGCCAGTCCCGACCGAGTCGGAGCCGCGACCCGACCGCGCCACGCACTGCGTGGTCGGCGGAGCACATGCCTTCATACTCAGGGTAAAACGTTCTACAGTTTATGTTGCCCTAGTGCTGTGAGTGCAAACTTCGACCGAATCGGAGTTTCGAACCGACCGCGCTACGCACCTTTTCTGCGGCGCGCCTATCTCCTGTAGTTTATGTCGCCCTGGTACGTACCGACATTGCTCGGTCCGATTGAGTTGGCCATGGTAGGACAAGCTAGGATGATAAATTAGGATAATGTTATAAATAAAATTCATACCAGTGTAAACCCTGTAATTTATGTAGCCCTAGTAATGCCATTCATTGCAAGGCTCGACAGAGTTGGACACTCTAGCAGACTACATACGTATTGCGTAGACAACATGCTATATCCATGCTGAAGTCGAGATATTTCACTTTATGGTCACATAGGTTGAGGACTGATTCAGTTGGAACCCCGCAGTGCGTTTTGTCATGATTCCTTCAATCTAAGAGCGGTTACGCACTGCATTCGATCCGAATCCGTGAAAATACGTTCCGAAGTAGTCATAGAACTATTTGTATATGATAGTTTACGCACTAGATCCGACTTCCATCATCCGATTTCTCTCCGTTATCCGTGAGTCTCCAATTCGGAAGAAATATTGATGGACCCGAAGTAGCCGTAGTAGGTACCGTTTGTATGAACGCTTTCGCATTACCTCGGATTCAAGTCGGAAATATGCCAAAGATGGCCCCTGAATTGCTTGGATTTGGATCAGAGATCGGATTAGTGCGTAAGCAATATCCGAATTCGGTCCGAGATTTTTAGACTCTAGATCCGTATTTTCACGAATTCGGATCGGATGCAGTCCGAAAAGCAATATCCGAATTCGGTCCGAGTTTTTTGTATTCTTATTTTAACGGATCCGGATCGGATGCAGTGCGTAACCGCTATAAGTAGCTCAATACTGTGTGTGTTTATTGACTGGATCTTCCACAACCATGCCATCTGCAAGGTTTTTAACCGACTTCAAAAAGGAGGACGTTTTCAATTCGGATGATTATATTTTATTTATTTATTTATGTTCCATAACTCCGTCATATACAGACGAATTTGCAAAATTCTATTTTTGTTTGAAAGAGTATTCCCCGAGTTAGTCCCATTTAAATTTGGTGAAGATCTGATGAAGACCCTCGGAGATAGACAATGGAACTCTTCAATGGATAACAGCAAATTACCCGCAATTGCTGTAATTGCATGTTTGTGTATTGTATACGCCACTTAAAATATAATAATACTTTTTTTTAAGTTGTTTTATTCTGAACAATGTTTTTCACGTGTAGCCTAAATTGGTGCTGCTCTACTATTACAAATGCTTCGAATGCAGTCTGGAGTTCGGAAACAATTTCCCGCAAAGATATTCCGGAACTAATTAATTGACCAAATCTTTCCTTCGTTCAGATATCAAGTTTCTTCGGGCTAGCCCCCCTTCGGTTCGAGGCCCGCAGCAATGGCTTCACGGTCAGCATATCAGGGGCGATGTGTGTGTACAGCTATATTCTTGTCACCGTGCTCGGTGAGTATTGTTTGTGTTTGTTTAATATTGTTGTACGATTCGTAGTGTGGATGGACTGTGTGGTGTGCAGCCGACTTTCAAGTTTTACCAACTAAGCGAGCACTTGCTGCAATAACTTGTGCAATAAAACTTGAGAGTGGTTTTGGCGCTTAAAGATTGCGTGTGTGTGCTGAGTTTTATAGATAGCACACAGCACACACACAATATCTCTAATCCGTTATATATGACTTTTAGCTTCTTCACGATCTAGGTCTCATTTTGTAGGAAAAGAATGATTATGATATACGATCTATTGGCAAAATTGCCGATTTCGCGGAGATTCTTTTCGCGACGTGATACTTTAAACTTAAACGAAAGTTTGACAAAATTTTGTGGTACGATGAATGATGAAATTATCATCAGTATTCATGCCTTCGCTTCTAACTTCATCTTCTTCTGGGATAGTCTGTCCTGCTAATTATGTTAATGCTAATAATGCTACATTACTCTCATACAATTTCCCACACTACTGTTCAGAAGATGTCATGATCTACTATTTTAAAAGAGTATCCATGGGCTCTTCACCATAACACCTACCTTTTGGAACAGTGCACCTAGTTTTGACGTTTTAAAAGTATCTGAAATCAGGTCTATTTGAAATAAAAAACTTTGACTTTGACCTTGAATTAGAATCTTCAGAATACGACTGAAACCGTAATAAGCAGAAACACTGGATTCATTGGTTAATTTTTTTAGACATCCTTTATTAACTAATTAATATTTTTCTTCTTCCAGTAATATGCACGCTCTTTGGGCTAGTGGCGGAGATTAACGTAGGCGTGGAGCTGTCTGTACGCATGTCGTCACGAATGTCGCAGGTGGTGTCGACTTGCGACGTTTTAGTCGTGGTCGCGACCGCTGGCGCTGGAGTCTACGGCGCGCCCAGGAGGATGAGAAACATGCTCAAGTTTATGGAGAATATCGCTTCGGTAAGAGGGCTGAAGTGTTGACTGTTGTATAGAGCAGCTTGAGAGAAACCTATGTCCGGCTGTGGCTTCTTTGGATTGTTACTTGGTGGTAGGATATGTACACTCCGACTGGCTAGCTACCACCCTCACATTAAAATTCAGCTTCAAGCAATTTACTGTGTTCCATCGTCTATATTTGAGAGCAAAACTGGTACAGGGGAATCTCTTTATATCCCTCTTATTTGGATTCGTGAACTCCATCTTAGATCTTGTCAGCACTTACCAGCAGGTGCGACTAGGATCAAATGCAACTAAGTCAAAGTATAAAAATGTCAATAAAAAATTACCTGATTTGAGCTCACACAAACTAAGTTGAAGTAGAACAAGACAATGCTAGTTGGAGAATACCTCTAGTCACAGTAGTTCGGTTGTTTTGTTCGGGACCGGACTACTGAGACTAATTTTGTCTCATAAGTTCCATTATGACGTCAAACCGAACAGGAGATAACTCTGCTTAGTGACACAAATTTCCTTTTTTTAGCCTTGATTGGAAAGGTCTTCCTTTCAAATCAGAGTAGTCCCTTATCTGACAAGTAGTACAAACCGGTTTTTTCGTATATTTCAGGTGGACACCAGCATAGGCGGCCAGTACTCAGCGGTGACGGAGCGCAAGCTGTGCGCCATCATCGTGGGCATCCTCGTGTTCTTCTCAGTCCTCATCACCGATGACTTCACCTTCTACGCGCTGCAGGCCAAAAAACTGGATAGAGAATGTAAGAATCCACGACTATAGGTACATTATGATAAGAAGATTGTGAAACACTGCTGGTAACTGCGTTGCGGAGGTCTGATGGTAGTCGCTCCGTGTAATACTGGTATTCAGCCGCATCTGGTTACATTGGAAGCTGACTCTGACATAGTTGGCAAAAGGTTAGGCAGAACAAGTGTCATTTTAGCGAATCGGATTTATACCTTTTTGACTAGAGGCACAGAGATGGTAACTCATTTTAAATAATTTTTAATTTCTAAATCACCGTAAATATAGACACAATAGATAAACAATAGCGGTGTCGTCCTCAGACGACGCGCGGTACCTAGCACACCGGTTAAACGATTGATAATGGTGGTTAATGTTCAATACGTTACTTGGGGTTTACACAGAAAACCATCGTTGTGTTGTGGCATACGTCGCACCCAGCATCATGCTGAGTGGGAACATCGTTGTCACACCTACGATCTGCAGTTTTAATTTCAAGAATACTTTGAACGTATTTATGTGTTTTTTTTTTAAGATTTAATATTTGTGTGGCAATAAATTCCCTTTCTTTCTTTCTAGTAAAATTCTATATCTGATTGTAACTGTAGGCTTTAAAACATCATAACACATTTTCTTTCGTGAATTTGGGGTTTAATGTTTCTAATACTTTTCCTTTTACTCGATTTCAGGGGACATAGTGACGAACTACGTGGGTTTCTATCTCCTCTGGTTCGTGGTGATGATCCTGGAGCTGCAGTTTGCGTTCACGGCGCTGTCGGTGCGCGCGCGCTTCTCCGCCGTCAACGACGCGCTTGCACTCACCGCTCGAAATGTCTCCATCCCTGGTACTTTAACTTGGAGTTTTTATTTAACGACCACCCCTATTTTAAGAAATCGATGGAACTTATCGATATGTACCCATTAACCGTCCAAGCCGGATATATCTGTGGCGGTTACTCACTTTGTTTTGTCCACAATGTATTTAATTTTAAACGCAAACTTAATTCATTGTAAAACACTCCACAACAACAAGTATCATATTTATTTTCCCTCATTTGACATTACACCATAAACACAGTAAACTCACAGTTCGCATTGTCTATTATCCATAACTTAACACTATTAATAAAATCATAATTCACAACATTTACTTATTTACTATATTTACAACACACATAATATTTACATACATAATTAATAATATTAACAATTATTCACACTATACAAAGTTTATTATTTGTTATAAAAATATGATGTGAATGATAAGCAAAATCGAACATGCAGCGCGTGCGACGGACCGCAACTTCGGGTTCGCTCGGCATACATCGGAGGCGCTCGGAACAGATGATCTAGAATAAATCATATGTTCGAGCGCCAACGACTTCAGTGCGTTTACCAGTCCCGAGGCGAATGCACGCTCAATTTTGCTCCTCAAGTCTAGACTTTCGTAGATACCTAGATCCTATAATAATTCAATTCTGTTTCCAATAATAATTTCATTTAATTCAATAATTCGTATACAATAATTCTATTTAATTTGTACGTGTATATATTTGAAGGATTACGTGGTAGTCCATATTACAGTTTTAGTTAACTCGTGAGCATTTTTATTACAATACCGCGTAACCACTTCATATCCGACAAAAAAAACTGTCCATTTCGCCCATGTCGGATAAATACGACAAAAAACCTGTGTTTAAAATGTATTTATTTATTGACATAACAACCCCCCTTATTACAAAAGATGGTTTAAACCAAGACTAAGGTAAACTCAGGTTTAAAATATACCCATCACTTTCTTATGTCATATAACAAAAAGAGACGGGGCTATTTTAAAACCTAGTTTTTTCTTAGACCATCTTTTGTAATAAGGGACATCTTTATTAATATTACTCTTTTCACAGTCGTTATTATTTTGCCGATTTATGAGCTGGGCGCTAGGGGCACGGCAACTGATAAAAAATCAAGCGGTTTAAAGGTTAAGGGATCTACTTAAAAGAGATCTAAACCAAGTGGTTTCGACCTACGACTTGACAACCTCTTACCCCTGTGTCGTGTGGTCACCAAATAGGAGGTCTAAGAAGTTTCGACTTCAAAATAAAAAAGTGACTAAGTGGCTCATAACAAGATTAACGCAAGATTACGCTCAAAATGAAGCTAGGTTCATCCTCCTCCTGCCCTTATCCCAACTTATTTGGGTTCGTTGCTTCTTCCACACATCTCTATTAGTCGTCATCGCAGTATTCACCTTCTTTCTAGTCATATCATCTTTTACATTATCCATCCATCGTTTATTTGGTCTTCGTCTATTATTATAACCATCCATCTACATTCATACTCAAAATGAAGCTGTTTTTTTTAACTTTCAGTGGAGAAACCCAAGAGCGCGTCACCTCTGAACATCTATGCGATCCGGGTGGCGCCGGCTGACTCGCAGCGCTCAGCCAACGTGAGTCTGCTGGTAGACTCTATGACCGGCAGGGAACATGTCGTCATTATCAAAAGAACAGGTAAGATACTTCAATGATCTCATCAAAGCAGATCACAGCTGAATCAGTGTGAACGATAATTTTCCTTCCTCCTATTATTTCAAACTGTGTTTAGGTCGGCTTGCAGTGATGCGGCTGAATACTTTACACGGAGTGACTGCCATCAGACCGCCACAACCCAGTTACAGCGATTACGCACTGCATCCGATCCGGATCCGTGAAAATAAGAATGTAAAAAACTCGGACCGAATTTGGATTTCGCTTATGCACTTATCCGATCTCTGATCTTAATTCAAACAATTCAGGGACCATCTTTTGGCATATCCATTTGGCGTCCGATTTGAATCCGAGGTAATGCAAAAGCGTTTATACAAACAGTACTACGGCTACTTCGGTCCGTCAATATTTCTTCCGAATTAGAGACTCACAGATGACGGAGAGAAGTCGGATGACGGAAGTCTGATCTAGTGTGTAAACTATCATACAAAAAGTTCTATGACTACTTCGGAACGTATTTTCACGGATTCGGATCGAATGCAGTGCGTAACCGCTCTAACCGCTCTTACTGGGCAATGTCGAAGTTACAGTGAGTAAAACTGTAATTTTTCGGGATTTTCCGACTAGTTTCGAATCCAAACGGAGCCCTAAATCATGATCTGAACACGCTGCTTGACTCGCGACCTCGCCGCGTGTTCCGCTCATGATTAAGGGCTCCATATTATAGGGTATAGGGCAGGGTGTAGATATAGGGACTAATATAAAATTTATAAGTTCACTTGCCCTTCAGAAGATCTCCCACCTGGGCATGAGTTGCCTTGGCTGACCTGGAAGTCTCTAAATAGACTTCGGACTCAGGTTGGTCGAAGCAAGGACAACCTGCTCAGGTGGAGATTTGCGGATAACTCAAACCTGGAGTGTAAATGTGGTGCTGTTCCGCAAACTATAGCACACTTAACATCATGCCCCGCCTGCCCTGTTACCTGTACGCCACAAGAACTAATGGACGCTATGGATAGTGCTAAACTCATTGCTGAGTTCTGGGCCGACACGTTGTAGATTGTCATCGACACGCTAAGAAGGAGAAGTTCACATCCCCAACAGTATCACTTATTTCAGCTCACGGTGAGCCGCGCCTCATCGTGTCCCCGTGTGACGCGGTCCGCCGCCTCGCCTCACTGCACGGCACGCTGTGTGACGTCGTCAACAGTATAGACGACAGCTACGGGTTGCCTCTCATCGTCATCCTCATATCAACGCTGCTACATCTTATTGTGACGCCGTACTTCTTGATAATGGAGATCAGTGAGTTGATTAGTTTTTCATATAACACCATCAAAAAGCAGATGAGAGCCTTGCAGTTGAACGTGTACGCAGGCTGGTCTCAGGCAAGTGATAGCAAAATTTGACGACATGTTTGATGCAGTGGCTGAGCGATCGGCTTCTGCGCGACGGGTTGTGGGTTCGATTCCCGCACGGAACAAATATTTGTATCGCCTAAAGATAGTTGTTCCGGGTCCGGGCGTTTGTGTCTGTAAACGCACCCACGATACAGGAGAAATCTTAGTGTAGGGCAAGGTATTTAAAAAAAAATGTTTCACACATAAATTAGAAAAGTGCGGACTAGGATCGAACTCAGACTCTGATTACATAAACAAGCGTTCAACCGCTTGGCTATCAGGTATTTGTCCTATTGATAAATAAATACCTGAAAATAACAGCGGATAATTAACAAAGCCTTGTATTTCATCATTACAGTTGTGTCCACCAATCGCGTCCACTTCCTGGTGCTGCAGTTCCTGTGGTGTGTGACGCACATGCTGCGTATGATCGTCGTCGTTGAGCCTGGACATTACACTATTGCTGAGGTACGAAATTATTATGTTTTACATACAAATGGACAAAGCGGAGACGAGTTAAGAGGAAGAATCCATAAAATAAGTAATGTGTGTTAGTGCAAATCGTACGAGATTTTGGTGTACGGAAAACGTTTCCATCTCACTTCTCTTTCAAACGAACTTAATTTTTTTCTAAATCCGGAAGCCATGAGCACAACGGACTGTTTTTTGTGGCATTATTATAGACTTTATATTCAAGACTAGCAAAGAGCGGGCGTTTTTGAGGGCTGTTTCTATTGTAGTCGAAAGAGCTAATTGGCTTTAAGGCCCTATGTTATGTAATTAGCACTTTCGACTACAATAGAAACATAGGGCCTTAAAGCCAATTAGCACTTTCGACTACAATATAGTCGAAAGTGCTAATTGGCTTTAAGGCCCTATGTTTCTATTGTAGTCGAAAGTGCTAATTGGCTTTAAGGCCCTATGTTTCTATTGTAGTCGAAAGTGCTAATTGGCTTTAAGGCCCTATGTTTCTATTATAGTCGAAAGTGCTAATTGGCTTTAAGGCCCTATGTTTCTATTGTAGTCGAAAGTGCTAATTGGCTTTAAGGCCCTATGTTTCTATTGTAGTCGAAAGTGCTAATTGGCTTTAAGGCCCTATGTTTCTATTGTAGTCGAAAGTGCTAATTGGCTTTAAGGTCCTATGTTTCTATTGTAGTCGAAAGTGCTAATTGGCTTTAAGGCCCTATGTTTCTATTGTAGTCGAAAGTGCTAATTGGCTTTAAGGTCCTATGTTTCTATTGTAGTCGAAAGTGCTAATTGGCTTTAAGGCCCTATGTTTCTATTGTAGTTGAAAGTGCTAATTGGCTTTAAGGTCCTATGTTTCTATTGTAGTCGAAAGTGCTAATTGGCTTTAAGGTCCTATATTTCTATTGTAGTCGAAAGTGCTAATTGGCTTTAAGGCCCTATGTTTATATTGTAGTCGAAAGTGCTAATTGGCTTTAAGGCCCTATGTTTATATTGTAGTCGAAAGTGCTAATTGGCTTTAAGGCTCTAAGGCCTTAAAGTCACTTAGATTAGAGCCCTAGACTATCTTACTTATTGCGCAAATATATTGAGTAAAAAAAATGTGAATAGCCTTATTTGTTCAATTTTTCTTTCAATATCTTCCACAGACTGTCAATAATATTGCACAATTTAAAATGTGGTACAATAATGTTGATTCTTTATTCTACATGTAACACACAGATATACTTAATAGGTTCTAAATGAATGCGAGTTTAACTCAAAATTGAGTATCCTAACAGCAAACCTTTGAGCGATTGAGAAAATAAAAAAGAGGTTAGGTATGAGGACAGAATCAAAATTACATCAAGAATGAGACTGATAGTTTAGGGCGGCCACTTTAATTTTGAATATGCAATTTTAATTTTAAAACACACGTAGATTTTTTTGCTATGTTGGATTTGTCTATAAAATTTTTGTGTTCAATGTACCAGGGTAAAAGAACCGAGGGGCTTGTATGCCGGCTGATGACGTCAGCGCCGTCTACCGGCGTGCTGCCATCAAGGCTGGAAATATTCTCCCGTCAGCTGATGTTGCAATCAGTCAGCTACGCGCCCATGGGGATGTGCACGCTTCATAGACCGCTGGTGGCTTCTGTGAGTAAATGATTTTCTTATTATTATTTAAACTGTTAGGAAATTCTCTATATCAGGAGACAGTGGCTCGTGGCTAATTAAAAACTGCGTGGATCATACGATTTACAAGGTTAAGCTGTGTTGGCCGCGATCATTCCGTGGATGGCTGACTGTTCGTTACACATCGAGACTATTCTGCGTCTTGAAGAGCACGTTAGGCCGTCGGTCCAGCCCAAAAGTCTGACAACCGGTCGGACAACGTAGTACCTAACTGAGTTAAACTGAGTGTAAAATACTGGTATTCAGCCGCATCTGATTAGACTGGAAGGTGACCCTAACATAGGAAATTGGGAAAAGGCTAAGCAGATGGATAGGAAATTGTCAGTAACAGCTGTGAGTTTGAAATTGAGCCAAATAAATGGCAACAGGCTCGACCTCTTTTGCATGGGACTATACACCGTCACCGGCCAAATCCTCTGCCCACCCCTTTGGAATACACATTGCTGAACAAGGGCTCCCAATGACTGATTATGGAGACATCATATTGCCATAATCACATCGCTTGGCAAACTCATTGGTGATGGCGACATGTTACTATTAGCACGCAGGACGACATATAAGCTATAGCAGTACCTCAACTTACTATAATCGCCTGAATTGACACACTCACATAGACACTGTATACTGAGTATATTGCACTATTTGTGTGGGACTGTATTCCGAAAATAGTTTAGAAGTCTTGTTACAATGCGTGCCTGTGTGTGTCAAATCGGACGATTGTAGGCATAAGGTAACGGGCTGGTGTCCGCAAATCCACGTCTGAGCGTGTATTTTGCGTGACGGATGGTAAGTGTAATCACTCGATCCTGCTGGGCTGGTTGCTGACGGTCTCTCGGAGAGTACCTGGGTTTCCGAAGTACTTGGCCCTGTACGTGGCGAACTCAGGGCAGTTTAGTAGCACCTGGGCTGCCGTCACGTCCTCCTCCATGCATCTGCACAGTGGGCTGTCTATAACTCTAATGACAAAGAGGTGTTTGTTAAAGGAACCTTGGCCAGTGATGGCTGCTGTGACTGTACGTAGTTGTTGCTTTGACAGTCGGAGTTCTCGCTTAGTGAGACGACCGTCAATGAAGGGAAGCGCCTCCTTAGCCTGCCTGCACTCGCCATGGTTTAACCATGATTCGTTGTGTTGGTCACTGGTGCGTTTTCTTACCAGAGTGCGTAGGTATCCGAAGGGGAGTGGTACTATGGGTTCGGGGCCCACCGCACGACATATTGTAGGTAGTTGAATTACTGCTTTAGCTTATACGTCTACTGTGACGCCGCTGCCCATCCTCTAGTCACCGTTTATGGCACTTATGAGAAGAAAGGGAGGTTGGGGGGATATTCCTTGCCAGGTTCCACATGCTAATAATACATTTATTTTACAGGTAATAGGAGCAGTGACGACATACCTGGTGATCCTAATACAATTCCAGAGATATGACAATTGAAGCTGATGACAACGATACGATGAATGGCTCTAGTCAGATTATGGGTTCCTAGTATTATTATACAAGATATTTTATAAAAACTAAATGTACGAAGGAGGTTTGTGTAAATAATTAGTAGAAATATTATGTTTTTAAGTACAAATAATTATTAAATAATTGAGTTTTATTTTACTACGCCATGCAAGGTAGCCTATCTGCTTTCTATTTAATAAATAAAGAGGTTTCTATTAATATTTTGCGCTGAAAAATAAACATCTGTCAACGGTCATTGGTATGATGTATATTCAAGTGTTTAGACAATAAAGAATATTCTATCTATATACCGTGGGCCCGAGGTGGGAGGAGGAAAGATTTTAACCTTCGATTCCGATGCCTAATTGAAGAAGAAAAGCTAGGATATATGTAGTTTGTTGAATAAAGCTTAATTTTTGAAATATTCATTATTTACGGAAATTCACAAATCGAAAAATATCTATGGTAAAAAGTCCTATGAACGCGGCGTTGCGACTTTTGTCATACCATACCCCTCTCGCCGTATATCTTATTTGTCGCGGAGGGTTGTGAAGTGAGAAGTTTCTTATCCACTCACACGATAATTTATAAATGTTGACAGTTCAACCTAAGGTATTGTTTACAAGGAAGTACTAAAGTTAATTGATTTATTAAGTACCGAAAAACAAAAAAAATACTGAATTGGACTTTCTTCTATACATATAACATTTGACTCATAATACCATCAGAAAGGCGTGGTTAAAATCTTTCGGGTACCTCGGGCCCACGGTGTACGATACGGCCGACGTATCTTGGCGAGTCTGAAGTTAGCTGATTAGCTGAGCAGTAAACGATTTCGTTTCTAAAAGATTCATTGCGCAGCCAAACAACTAACTTCAGACTCGCCAAGATGCGTCGGCCGTATTGTATATCTACATCACATTTGAGATCACTAACGAAGCAGTTTTTTTCTACAAAAGAAAACGACGTTTGTCATATACAGGCTGTAAGGGTAAACACCGTTATCCTTGAAACCAGTGGTTTGGTTTCATTTATAGAACGTAAAATCAATGAAAAATAACTTTCTTTTTTTTATAAAATTTTCGTTTTTCCTCAAAAGCATTTCACCCTTAGTACGGGGGCAACACGCTACGGGAGGGGGCGCGGGGAACTCGCCGCGTGGCCCGACACACGGCCCCGCACAGTTTGCTACCCCAGTCAGTCAGCTGTCTCGTTAGCGAGTGTGTGTACGCCGCGTCATAGCGGCGCCGCCGCGCCGCTCATTTCTATATATATATATTTTTCTATATGTATATATATATATTTTTTACTCGGTCCTATATTTTTATATTTAAGTCAACTACCCATGGTTTGAGTGATAACGGTGTTTACCCTTACATGCTGTAATATACAAGGTTAGTCGAAAAGGGCGTACTGATCCCAAAAGGGTGTTAAAGTACCCGTAATAATGAATAAGTTTTGTTCTAAGCTGAAAAAGACAAACAAATAAAATATCTTGATTTAGCACACGAGGTTGTCGGGATGTGGACTCAGCAGTCATTGTCCCGATAATCGTTACGGCGAATGGTCTATAGCCAAGAGCCTCGATTAACACCTTATCAGGCTCTCGTTGGGCGACTGGATCAAGGGCTTGATACAAAAAGCAGTACTCCTTTACACGGCACGCATAGTGAGGAGATTATTTTCTCTGGAGCCCTGACTGCCGGCAGCTTGGACCCTGGGGCCTAATTCTCCTAAAATAAATCTTGATAAATCACAACCGAACCAAGGCCGAACCGTTCGTTCAGACAGTTCTCAATTTCAAAAGCTATCAAATTGTTTGACACAAAAAACAAAATCAATCATTTTGAAAGTTTTCGAAAACAAAAACTGACTGACGGTTGTGGTTCGATTGCGTTTGGCAACAATTTATTTTAGGAGAATTGGGCCCCTGTTCCCGATGCCGGTGGGCTACTATTTTTTTATATTTTAAATTAATATATATATATTTTTTAATATTTATTTCAAAATATAACTTACATGTATGTTTACAATGAATGAACGAAATAAGTTTTGTTCTACAACTTTGCTCAAAAGTCGATAAGTTTAGAGAAATTGCTGTTCAAACATTTCATAAATAATAATATGCCGAAACCTAATAAAACTTTAACCTAAAACAAATCATCAGTTATTCATATTTTACGTCACACTGTCTGTCTCGTGGCACGTGGCTCTAAGAGCCCAAATACACGTCCGATACTTGCCTCCGATAGTCGGCTCCGATAGTCTGATCAGACTATCTGAAGGCATCCGCGTCATACATTTGTTTGAACATGAATTACACGTACGATCAGACTATCGGATCGGATGTCAGAATCGTAAGCATCATCTGGGCGTCGTCGTCGTCCAGAAAAAAATCGGACACGAGAATCGTACGTACTCATGAATCCGATCAGATAGTCGGATCCGGCTCCTGGAAGCAACTATCGGACGTGTAATTTTGACCTTTAGTAGCTCCATTTTCTGATTTCGCAACAAAATCATGGATGGTAATTTTTTTTAAAATAAATTACAAAATCATCAGTTATTAGTTTATTATCTGCGTTTACATTATTTTTGTGTCATATTTGGAGTTACAGATTGTAGCTCTCATTTTTTGTATAAATTTGCGAGTTGTCGATTTATTGAAATAAAAAACAATTTATTTTTGTAGTTTGTTTGAATAATGGGATGACTTGTTATACAAATTATTTACTATGGGGTCTCAAAACCGGTTTCACCGAGTTAAGAAAAAGCCGGCTACACCGGTTTTAATGTAGTTTCAGTATAGTCAAAACCGAGTTTTCGATTTTTTCCGTGTTTTTCGTACTTATACTTTAATCATAATTTATGGCTAGTATTTAAACGATCGAATATAAATTCAAAGTAAGGGTGTCAAACATACTGATTATGGCGTACTGAAATACTAAGTGGGCGAAAGACTGAGGGCGAACACAAATATTGAAAACGGCGACTTAATTACGAATTTGAGGTACGAGTTATTCAGAACGATCAGTATAATAAATAATTGTTAAGCGAACAAATTTCACTCACATTATTGTTGTATGTTTGTAAGGTTGTTTGGGTTTCCAAAGGAGCGTCGACTATTTCTGTCTGCAGGGTTTAAAGTAACCTAACACGAAGTGGATGACGGCGGCTTCGTTCGCTCGCTACGCTCGCTCACTTTAGCCCCCGTCATTAGTGGTGGTTAATAAAACGTATAGCGCCAGAATATAACAGACTATATGTGTAAATAGCGTATAGCGTTTGCTATAGCGGCTCTGACTTCGCGCTATATTATAACGCCTCAACCTACTCAACGTATAAAAGTCTAAACGCGCACAGCGGGGCCAGAACGAGATAGCAAGATAGCGTAGCGACTAGCAACAGCGCGTAAGGGAATGAAGTAATATTATATTCTTTAGTGTACAGCGCGTTGCGAGATAACATTTACCGCGCATTATCAAGTCCGTTTAGCGTGTTGTTAAATAAAATTATAGCGTCTCCGCGTTCAGACTGCGCCTGAGTTTTGTAACACCGCGTTATAATGATAGCGTACAAAATAACAGACTATATGAATATATTTTATAGTTTATAACACGTCTACAGTTTATAGCGGATTTGAACATCACTACCCGTCATCCCCTTCGAACCTAATCTATCCGTGTCGGGGTAAGGAAATGTACATTTTCGCCCACTCAGTATTTTTTTCACCCACTCAGTATTTTTTTCGCCCAAATTAGTATTTAATTCGGACACTTGGAATTTTAGTTGCTAGCTTAGATTAACTGTTTCTCACTGCTAGTAGCTCATTTTACGAATTTGAATCATTCATAATTTTTCGCCAGTTAAGTTAATTTTTCGCAAATATATTTAATACCGCTCGGTTTAGTATTAAAGTGTCTCATTAACAGTCTTCCATATAATTATTATTTATTCTCCCGATTAATAATTCCCCTTATCTAATCTCTGCTTGAGATGGACCACAATTGACTTGCAGATCAACGTGCGTTCGTGTAGTATTTTATTTAAAGCAACGTACAATACCAAAAGAACCACGACAGAAACATTTTGTGGCCGCTTTGAAGATATAAAACACATTGCACATGTTGCTATGAGGCGAATATTAAAGTTTGGGCTAAAATTAGAATGCATTACCGACAACCCGCGGTCTCGTTTATGGATAGTTAGCTCTATTATTGTAGATAGGTGTTGTTAAAGAGATTTTATCACGTATAGCGGTATGACTAACTGGTCAAAAGCCTGTGTGATTTTGTTGTTAATTGCTCTTGGCCATTGGATTTTCCCCGGGTGGGGCCAGGCTAAAATATAAAACTTCCTCACCCCATACTGGGGATGGACGGGTGTTGTAAGATTCAACAAAACCCAGCACGCTTGATGGTAGGATTTATACGGTCCGCCTGGCTAGCTACCACTTGAACATTAAAAGTCAAGCAGTTTACTGTGTTCCGTCGTGTGTATGTAAGAGTCAGAGGGGTATAAAGGAATCCTCCTTTATCTTTGTTTCTTCGATTCGTGTGCTCCTTCTTATTTATGCCTTGTCGGAGCTTTCCATCAGGTATGACTAGGGTGATACGCGACAAAAAGATCACGCAACACACAGGAAAAAAATCCTCAAGTTTGACGAAGATGATACTTAATATTTTTGTCGAACATCATTTATTTATTTATGTATTTATACTTGTATGCACTATGGTGGTACATAAGGCGAACAGTCAACCTTTGGGTTAAAAAGAAAAGCATCGAAATAGGTACAGCAAAAAAATAATTAAAAATGAGTTGACAATGTTGAACAGAATTTAAAACGAATTCGTAAGATATAAATTACATAAAATACATACTTATATACAAGGTTAGGCAGAAAGGGGGTACTAATTCGAAAGGGTGTTAAAGTACACATAATAATGAATAACTTTTGTTCTACAACTTTTCCCAAAACTCAATAGTTTAAGAGAAACAGTTGTTCAAAAATCTCAAAAAAAAAAAACTAAAATCTGTCTATCTCCAGTTATGATTAGCTGAGTTTACATTTGGGGTCATGAATTAGAAGCACCATTTTCTGAATTTGAAACTAAAGCAGGGATGAAGAATTTTTGAAAAAACTAAATTAAAATTCAATTTATTTGAAAAAAAAAACCGAAATTTGAAATTTTAACACTTGCTTTCAAACAGTCATCAGCGATAGTACAAGTGGGCTTCGGATTAGTACCCCCTTTCCGACTAACCTTGTATACGAATATTAATTTTTTTTTTTTTTTTTACGAAATATTGTTTATATTGGAACTAAATTAGATTAATTGGAATTATAGATATTATAATATGTATTAAAATCATCATCATCATCGCCAATGGAATAGATATTAGGGACTTAGTCCGGGACGTGGTAGATTCTTTCAAGGTTTCCGATTTTAAAAGATCAGAGTAAAGGTACAAGTCCGAGACGGGCTGCAAACTACAGACTGAATCCGCAGACCGCAACTCGCCGTCCGTCCTTTAAGGTGCACACCTTAAAGGTAGTATTCCAACGGCGACCGCAACTGCAACCGCAGATAACAGCAGCAGACAAGCGACACTACTGGTTCATACAAACCAATGTGACTTGCGGTCTGCGGTTGCAGTCTGCAGTTTGCAGCCCGTCTCAGACTCGTACCTTAAAACCCGGTCCATCTGATATCACGCACGTTTGTATAACAGGTTCCTGGCAATAAGCTATGGATAAATATTATCTTTGATTGTGTCTTGATCTAAAACAACACAATCCAATTAAAAACACTGCTCAATTTCTGAAATACAAATTAAACTGACCACCAAACTAATTCTAGAGTTGTATTGTTAATTTAATCTCTCACCTTTCTACAACGTTTGTTAATGAACGAGTGAACGAGCGACATAGCTTTCCATTTACCGTTGAACATACATTAAAACTTGCTCGGCGTTGTGCATCTCAACTTTCTTAGGTATCCGCTACATAGAAAGCGGGTCGGTAGCGGTACCGGGGCGAAAGCGAAGCAAATTTCTAAAGTATGAGCTTGGGGCGACTTCTATCACGCCACAAGCGAACTACGTAACACAGCAGTGATGTAGCAGATTACAGCGACATTAACGACAACTCTCAAAGTTGACCTCATGACAGCTCCCACATATACAAGGTGTAACATAAATAACGCACAACCTCTTAAGGGGTCACTTTACTCATCATTATGAACAACTTTTACTATGGGACCAAACTTGAAATCGCGAAAAAATAAATCAGCTGTTCCCTACATTTTGACGAGTTATGCGAACATAAATGTAGGGAACAGCTGATTTTTGTCATCGAAGAAAATAAAATCCTACCACCAAGCGTGCTGGGTTTTGTTGAACCTTACAACACGCGTCTATTCCCAGCGTGTGATTAGGAAGTTTTATATTCTAGCCCGTCCCCCCACACGGGAGAAAATGTGTAACGAGTGGTCACCCATCCACGGACTGACCGCGGCAAGCGCAACTTAACCTTGCAAATCGTATGATCCGCGCGGTTGTTAATTAGCCACGAGCCCCTCCCCACTATGACAATGTAATACTAGCCTATTTGTGTTAAGTCGCTGCGGGTCCGCACCGCGCCCGCTCCACTTCCATCCCGCTTTATATGTAGCAAAGGGTTTATATTTTGCATAGTAAAGGCAGTTGTCCCACCGCCGGCGAGAAAGCGACTAACTATCGGCTATTTTCTCGCTCAAGAAACGTACAATAGATATGCATTCCGTGTAAACAAAAGAGATGCATATATTAATAGTTGATCGCTGATTGTTTACATTGCCGGCGAGGACTCGCTCCACTAGTTTGTTGCTGAGTGACAAGAGCTATCAAAGATAATCCTCGCTCAGCGATACTTGCTCAGCGATGCTCGTTTGGCGGTCAGAGAGACCAACCAGCGGTCATTTGCGAGTGGTGCGAGTAATCGCCCGTCGCACTCGCTTATAGCCCAGCAACAAAACTATCGGAACTACACACTAGCTTCTCGCTGCTCGCCAACTCGTTTCTAGTTTCTAGCTCTACTCGCTTCTCGCTCATCGTTGGCGGTAGGACAAGTGCCTGAAGCTACAACTACTAAACAGTCGCGTTATCCTTTTATTTCTGACTAAGAGCTAAGTAGAAGTTTAGAAGGTAATTTACAGTGAAATGTGTATGATGTAGTTTATTTTCGGTTGTGTTAGAATTCATTTTGAACTGTGAATATTTGAGTGCTAGGGATAGGGTTCAAGAATTAAAGGATTATGATATTGATATTATGTATACAACCTAGGCTGATCCTTCAATGGTAAATAGTTGATATTTTAAATTAGAACATGCGAAGATGACTTATGTCAAATATTAGTATATTCGGAGTTATATCATCACAAAAGTTGTCTTATATTAGGGTTGTATTGTAGAACAAATTAAAATTCGATTGTTGGACTTTAATTATATAATTATAATTTTGTTAATCTTCCTCGTCAACTTCATCAATCATCTACACTAATATTATAAAGAGGTAAAGTTTGGATGTAGGAGGTAATCGAAGAAACTAAATATCCGATAAAAAATATCTCTATTTAGAATGGACCTTCAGGATAGACATAATATTATCAACCACGCAGGCGCAGCTGTGGGCACAGCTAGTAATCATATAATTTTGAGCGTGGGCAAATTATGGTTTGTATCTCCGAACTCCTAGGTACCAAATCATAGATCTAAGGTGGGGGTAAATTCAAACAAAAGCAGTAATAGGCATGTTGACAGCATCAATAAATTTCAAATCTAATTAGTCCGCCAGTTAGAGTTTTGAAAAATACAACGCTTGATATCTTAGGTTAGAAGTTTTAGTAATTAATACTAAAACGACCGTTTTTGGTAATTATTGCTAAAACTTCGAATCCAGAAACTCTAGTGTTGATATTTGGTGTTCGAAAATTTCTACAACACTTGACTAAAATGTTGTACGTACGACAATATGTTGTGTGTTTACAGAAATAATGCTTTTTTTCTGAAGTGGGCACTTTCGGTGGGGGAAGCGCCTTAAGCCATCGGTCCTGGGTGTCATACGAATACCTAAGACAGTCGTTACGGGTAGTAGGAAGCTCGAAAGTCTGACAACCGCTCTAACCTTAGGATATCGGCATTGTCCAGTAACTGGGTTGCGGAGGTCTGATGGCAGTCGCTCCGTGTAAAAGTCTGGTATATAGCCGCATCTGGGGGCTTACTCCCTAAGTCCATTAACGAAGTTAGTCGCCCGTCCGAAAGTATCCCGTCCGAAAGTAGCCCGAAACGTAGGAGTGAACAAAACAAGTGTCAAGTTCAACTTTTTGGATGGGCGAAAACACATCGGTAGTAGGGACAACTGTCAAATCGTGTCATTCATTCTTAGCTCGGGCTCCGAAATAATCGTATGTCCGTAGGTGATAGGGAGTAGGAAACCACGGAAACCACGGACTTCGTGCTTAGGGAGTAGACCCCCTGTTTAGACTGAAAGCTGACCCCAACATAATTGGGAAAAGGCTAGCAGAACAACATAATTTCGCTAGAGTTATTATAATATAGCGAATTTTAAAATATCGCTGCGATATTAAAATAAAATAAAAGGTTTATTGCAGAAACTCGTTGAAATTTTTGCAGTAAATCTTACATAGGGGCTTCCTTTTAAGTAAAATTTATACATACCTGTGTTAGGAGGCCCCGCTCTTCAATGTTAAATTATAAAGTGGTAAAAGAAATCATAAGAAAAATATAAAATTAAACAAGATAAGAAAAAAAAACTTAGAGACAATATCCTAAATTAGTGTGAGTGAGTGTGTGTGCATGTGTGAATGCGTATGTGGGTGCGTGTGTGAATATTTTCAACTCATGTTGACGATGCTTGCAACAATAATTCAATATCATCATAGGTCTTCAGTTTTAGCCATTGAACTATTGCCTATACACATTGGTATACTTTACTATTTATAACAGACAAAGTAATCCAAGAATATTAACTACAGCTAGATACTCAAAGCAGCTGACAAAGTTACGACATGTTATCTTTACAGAATCTCCGTCTAAGAGCCAACTGCGCTACCTTTGAAACAGATACCAGTACTAACTAAGTGAGTCATTGTTCTAGTTTAGGTAGCTCTTTGACATTCAGTTCATGAGCTTACGAAGACGTAAACTATGGAATCTGATTGTGCAGTTCCGCTAGACGGTCGTTTAGTTTAGTTTCGTCATTTAGAAACTATATAGCTGGAAACCAGCTCTGAAATATATCTCATATAAAAGTCCGTTAAGTCTGGTATGTTATGTTTAAGTCCCATGTAATAGGGGGCGAGCCTATTCCCATCAACCGGGCTCAAATCCAGACTGCGAGCTGCTACTGAGAAATTGCAATCGGAAATACCCAATAAACCTTAGGCCGACCTGGGGATAGAACTCAGGAAGTGAGGTCTCAGCAATTGCACTTGCGACCGCTAGACGAATGAAGCAGTATATGCACATTCAGTCCTTGAACTACCCGGATACGACAAGTGACGAAAAAGCACGAGCAATACCGACACAGAGCGCGCCCCTCCCGTCGCGAGCGCAACTCTACGCGGCGCAGTGCAGCGCTAATTCAACTCCCGACCTCGCCACGTGTTCAGCTCATGATTAGGGATTCCATTTAGGTCTGAAACTAGACTGGCAATCCCGAAAAAATGCACGTCAGTAAACCGTAACTAATAACAGTGTGTAATTGTATTATTCCGAGATAACTTTCGTGACTGATATTCATGTTTAAAGAATTATGTGTATGGCTTTACTCACATGCATGTAATAAGGGTTACGAGACTAGTTTCGGAATCAAACGGAGCCCATAATGATGGGCTGTTCAAGGTTCGTTCTGCGACATCGCCGCATGAACAGCTCACGATTAAGGTCTCCGGTTGATTTCGACGGCCTCCTGATTCAGAACGAGTCGATTAATCAGTTGTCGAAAAATTCGGTAAGCTGCTGTCCATCTCGTTTTCTCTCATTACAAGAATCGTAGACGGAACAAGATAACAGACCGTATCCGTCGACATCTGCTTATCGAAAAGGTTCCGAATCGTGGGCTAGTGCGGTAGAGTATTGAGAAACCATTGCGGTAGGTACCCAGAACTGGGATGATCTGCACAACGCAATGCTTTATAAATTCCCGAAACCATTGCGTAGTGCAGAGATTCGGCACATTGCAAAATCTGTTATGCCTACATCCATTTTTAATTAGCACTATTTTTACAAACCATGTATGAATGTAACAACGCGCATACATAGGTAACATTCAAACTTTTTTAATCAAGCTTTCATATGATTGGTATAAAACACGGAGTACCAGGGTAGCATCACATGAATGTAGCATGGAAACATACTGATGTGGAAAGTTTTTCGTTACAACTATGTGCTTTATGTGTTAGCTCGGTGTACACTTGTTGGTATTTCAATGAAACAAGCCTGTGTTTTCGTTTCATCTCCGAATAAAATTGGATGTTGCACGAGTGTACGAATTTTGAATAATTGCTGTTGTAAAATGGGGAAGGTATAAAAATGTTGCAGTTTTTGTAAATGGGCTATGGTGTTGAAATGTAAGGGATTGTTTTTGGTTGTGCTGCTACTAATAGTACTCATTTGACTAGGCTACATTATATACATCTATTGGATAATTGGGGGGTGCATTAAAGAGCTTCTACGAGTGACGATATTTAAGTACCTCCGGTGAAACTTGCTGACAGGCAAATCTTTGCGGTCTATTGCCGAAAAACAAGAAAAGATAATATTTTCTTATTGTTATTGTAAAATGATTGATCCATATGGGAAATGGAACCGATTGACACCATAAAAAAGTTTTGTGAAAACATAATTTTTTCTCGCTAACTGTACTTTTTTTTCAAAATCTGTGAATGCCCAAAAGTTAGGGGTGGTCTTCTAAGAACGTTTTGCTGTAGCTACAATGGTTAAGGTAGCTGCCCTTCATGCCCCATTTCAAATTAACACCCTGTATATGACGGAGTTATAGCCGAAAATACATAAAAAAAATATAAACATCCGAATTGAGAACCTTCTTTTTTTTGAAGTCGGTTAAAAATGCAACGTTTCAGGTTGAGAACCAGTGATATTCACTGACTGCGAAGCGGGTTCAGGAGCCTGCTTTATTAATGATCCACTCTCATAGCGGCCTGTAAACGTAATTCTGAATTTTATACATGACAGTTTTTATTAATTGTCAATTCATTATCTCAAGAGATAGCAAAACGACACTTAGGGTGCTTTTCCACCAGAGATATGCTATGCAACGTTGCTATGGATGCGTTTGATATCCACCAATCATATTCATTGATCCACATAGCATAGCACTGGTGGAAACTGATTCAAGTAAGCTACGTTTTTTATATGAAAGGATTCGTGCTGTGGATGCGTGCTATGGATGCGAGCTATGGATGCTTGTTATGGATGGTCGTGAGTGGTGTAGCTATGCCCGCCGCTCCCCGTGCCTTCCCTTTTGTCGATACGTCGCATAGCTAGAGATGCGCATCTTCCTCGCACAGCTACATAGCTTAGCATCAGTGGAAACGGTCACATAGTTTCGTAGCTTAGCTTCTACATTTTCGCAGCATAGCTGCATAGCACATCTCTGGTGGAAAGGCACCCTTAAGAGGAAGCTCTTTAATGAGAGCTATTTATTAATATGGGCCTAGCACAAGCTGAGAAATGCAAGAACAACTTGAAAGACGATTATGCTAAGCTGATTTCAAGATGATGCAAGAATGAATGAATGAAAATGAACGAATGAATGTAAGTATTTTAAGCTAGCTACGAACGAAAAAGGAAAACCAATGAGAGTATCGTCTACTCCACTCGTACAAATGAAATAGCGGATTCGGAAAACGTTTTGCTGAGCTCAGCGTTGGTCTAGATACACGTAGCAACGATTCTTTTTTATGGTACTCTGTTAAACTTTAAACAAATCGACACTAAAACGATGTCCAGTGTTGCAAACGTTGCATAGATGTTACTCATCATCTGCCTAGCCTTTTCCCAACTATGTTGGGGTCGGCTTCCAGTCGAACCGGATGCAGCTGAATATCAGTATTTTACATGGAGCGACTGCCTATCAGACCTCCACAACCCAGTAGCTGGGTAATACGATACTCTTGGTAAGACTGGTTGTCAGACTGTCTGGCTTCTGACCAACAGTAACGACTGTCAAAGATCTACAAATGACAGCCGGGACCAACGGCTTTACGTGCTTTCCGAGGCACGGAGGAAACTCGCTATGGTAAATGGTGGGTGACCATTTACCATAGCGAGTTTCCACAGAGTTATCCACAGACCAACCTCGGCAAGCGTGGCTTAACCCGGAAGATCGGTCTATGCGGCTGTAATTATTTAGCCACGAGCTCCTCTTCGTGGTTCCGCTTCGTGGACACGTCTATTATACGAAAAAATCTGCGCGTTACTGCAGATCCCAATGTGCCATACCTTGCGGGACGCCACGCGCCGCCACGCGCTATCGCGTGATCTACAAGCACGCGCGTCAGTGTTGTCAGTGAAATGTGTCGTGTGTGTATGTGTGTGTGTGTGTGTGTGTGTGTGTGTAATGTTGGTTGGCATGGTTACTATTTTTCATCAAATATTTACAAAAAAATGGTTACATGGTGAATAAGAAAAATAAATATGAGAACAATGTAAGATATGCTATGCTATTATAAATACCGGAAACTTACAGCAACGCGGTCGAGATAGTCGGTAGTGGCCATGCGGAACATTTCTCTTCTGTCAACTCGCTTAGGCCCCATTTAACTGTTCGTGTCAAATGAGACCTTATTTTGTTTAATTTTAAATGTGCGAATGTCGTAGCTACAGGGTAGAAAGCATATGTGTGAGTTCCTCCCCCCGCAAAAAATGACAGAATTTTTAAATTGAAAGAGAACTCTACAGGGTGTAAAAAATGACAGAATTTTTAAATTGAAAGAGAACTAACTCTACAGGGTGATAACGAAATCGTGTAATTCCTTCAAACCGCGTGATCTACTGGTGACACAGACTAACCCTAAATGGGAATTATCGAAAAAAAAACTAAAAAAAAAAAACGAAAAAAAAATTTGGTTTTCTATTTCTGAGTCTTTTTAGAGCCTTGAGTTATCTGACTGCAAAGAGCGATATCGCGTTAGTCGTTCCTACCAGCCGTGTCACCGTACTTTTATTAATTGATGCGTGGCATCGAAATGTCCACAAAAAAAAAAAAAAAAACTTATTTTATTACTGAATCCTTATTAGGTGGTTTAGATATGATCGGTAACAAAGCCGCATGAAAAAAAAAAGAATTTTATTTTTTTATTTTAATTCAAGCTAAATCCCGTGCGGGGTCAGTCTACACCAGTAGGATCATGTGGTTTTAAGGAATTACACGAATTCGTTAACACCCTGTATGGCCACTCCCAACGTAGACGTCGACCGTGTCGCGCTAAGACCAGAAACACAGACCCAATAGATAAACAAAGGAAGCCGCAGAGGCGCTGGTCCCTTAAAGCCAATTACTTAGACTATATGGAAAATATATCACCTACATACGCTGTTTAGCCGCACAATCGGTAATGGATATAAATTAGTAGGCAGCAAACAAAGGAAAGCCGCCGGCTTGTGAAACTTGCACTACAGCCTCTCGATGCAAGTTTAATTCTCGTGACATACACACGCCGACAACAAACAACTTCTATGCTAGACTAGTTTGGTTAAAGGATCAAGTTAGTTGTTACACTCGGGAGCTATGGATAATGGACTAACATAAACCTTAATATCTTGGAAACTAAGAATGCTAGCTTACTGCCTGCTGCCTGCTACTGATACATAAAATGAAAATGAATAAAAATGTTTATTTCATCAACTTAAAAGTGGTACAATTGCTGTGTTTGGAATCACCTTTTATGCAAATATTTGCTTGTGTTAGGTGATTCCGCTCTTCCAAGTTACTTTAACAATGCTTAAGTAAGTGAGATAAACAATAATTTTGAAATTAACCTAAGCATGCAAATGATTTGTTAAGAATATGTACCTACTTTGATACATTTACAATGCGCACAAGGTGTTTAGTGACAAAGTATGAAGGAAATTAGGAGTGACTGATATAAGCCAATGATTAAGTAAGAAGGTGAGCGCGTATGTGAGTGTGTGTGTGTGTGTGTGCGGAGGTGTGAATGAGTGTGGGAGAATGTAGCTTGATGCGTCATTTGAGTCAGCCCTACGACTATGTCTTGGGATCGGAAGATACATGCGTGCCGTCAGCCCCATGGAGGTACACAACAAAAATGGAAACACGTGTCATGTCGGTTTGGTTGCATGTTGCATTTCTTCACACCTTCTGCATATACTCCTGCATTTGTAGGCGGGAGGGCGGTGCTGCATAATGTACCTATATTATTTAGGCCTCGTTGACGAAGACGCGGGGAGTGGCGCGTCGCGTTGGGCGACGCGGCCCGCACTAAATTCAAACATATGCCGTTGTATGAGAGCGTTTACGGAGAAACGGATTTTACACGCGTTTGCTTGAAATGCAAGCGGAGCCCGCGGATGGCATCGCCGCGTCGCACGCGACGTTTATCGCGGCGGCGCACGCAGCGTTGCGACCAGCTATTCCTGCAATTCTCTGTTCAGGGAAAACGCAGCGACACCCGCGGCGGGCCCCGTGGCGTCGCACGCCCCGCATCTTCATAAACAACGTCGTACATTGCCATGTGTTTGTGTTTGCGCGTGTGACGATGCGGGCCGCTGCACGCGCTGCCTGTCTGTAAACTGAAAAACGTCAGAAGCGCCGCGAGACGCCACGGTGCACGCGACGCGCGACTCCCCGCGTCTCCGTAAACAAGGCCTTACTTTCTCAGTTAATCCAAGACGCCACTGACATACGGTGAAGGAAAACATCGTGAAATTGTTTTTTTTGAAATTTGTTTGTAGGCCTGCGTTTGACCGACCTCTCGCCTGATGTTAAGCAATGATGCGGTCTACGATGGAGCATGCTTGCCCAGAAGAAACCGATTCACTCGTGACTTGAAGACACCCAGATTGTAGCTGTCGGGGTGCACCAACTCGGGCAGCGCATTCCACTATCTGACGGTTTTCACCAAGGAAAATTCCAGTCCGCCTGGACTTGATGGTCTGAAATCGCCAACACGCAGTGAGCAAGCGTGGTGATCAATGCTTGTTCCTTCTCTGTATGAGAAGTGGCCTTTGCCCAGCAGTGGGACAGTCACAGGCTAATATTATTTATTTTAGGTATTGTATTTGCATATACAGGATGTCCAGTAAATTGTACGACATACTGCGGGGGGTGATAGCTTGGTTCAATACCTATCAAAATAGCAAATTATATGTACCGCAAAATGTTACGGTTTTCAAGTTATACAAAATTTTCCAAAATGTCGAATATCTGATTTTTTATTCTGTTGTAAAGTAAATTTCCTTTTCTGATATTTTTTTACATCAATTTATTCGTGAATTATTACTGTACAATGATTTCGTTTTATATCAAAAAGGAAAACGTGTTCAAGAAAAAAAAACTTACATTACTCAACATTTTGGAATGTTTAATTTGAAAATCGTAACATTTTCCGGAAAATTTTATGTGCTATTTTGGTAGGTATTGACCTAAGCTATCACTCCCTACAGTACGTCGTACTATTTACTGGACACCCTGTATATTTTTTACATAAAGAATTAACAAAGTCGTTCAACCATTCCGTCTGTGTGTTCATGTGCAATGCATCTCTTATTCGATGCAGTAAAGTAGCGGATGTAATGCACTCTTGAGTTCTGGTTCAAGTCGCGCTCTCGACTGCGTTCAAGATACGGATCAGTTAAACTACGCCGCATTAAACTTGCGGGCTAAGTGTTTTACAATAGAACTTGGAAGATTTTACTAAGTAGGTACCTGTATTAAGAAAATAATGTATTTTCAGATAGATTTGGAATAAAAGAAGGGTAGAGGGGATAACGGTTGAAATAGATTTGTGACTTCACCTTTATCTACGCCAGAGGTTCTCAAACTTATTTCGTCTACCGCCCACTTTGAGAATCAATTATTTTCTAGCGCCCCCTTAATTTTGTAACTTTAGCGCAACTTAATAATCACAATCGCAATCATTAATTTTACCGCCCCCCTGTAAGCCTCTAGTGCCCACAAGGGGGCGTTATCGCCCACTTTGAGAAAGACTGATCTACGCGATGTATCTTATGTGTGATCAAAGAGGCTCTGATGATCGACAAATGGTACGATTAATAATAATTTTGCAGGTGAGAACTTGTATAGGTCAACTTATTTGGACTTCAAAAAAACAATTTTGCAAAAATAAATATTTATGTGATCGAACATTTCGATGCCACGCATAAATTAATGAAAGCACGGCGACACAACTGGTGGGCACGACTAGTGCGATATCGCTTTTTGCAGTCAGTTAACTTGGTGCTCTAAAATGACCCAGAAACAGACAACCAAGTTTTTTTTTTTTTTTTTTTGTTGATTTTCAATAATACCCATTTAGGGTTATCCTGTGTCACCAGTAGATCACGCTATTTGTGGCCTGCGGACGGCAGGTTACACCCGTCGCCCGACCAGTAACGGGTCCGAGAAGGCGGCGCGCAGTGTTCGACGCCCGCCTTACAGGAGGACGTGGGGCAAGGCCCCACAGTAGTTGCGGTGCATGCAGCTGTGAATCCCGCGACCCCGGCCAAGGGTCAGGAGAAGGAACACTGTAGGTTTTTAGCCCTTCGCCTTCCCCGGGCAAAGGGTTATCCGGGTTATTCTTTTCACCCAAAGATGAGTCCTGACAGCTCGGCCATTTCGTAAATTGTGGCCATAAGGAGACTGCTATCGAAAAAACATAACCGAAATCATAAAAAACCGCGAAATGGCTAAATTATCATTCTTTTGTCTTGTTTTAAATGGTTGATATTCTTTGTATGGGAACGTTTTGGAGTGAAACGTCAGGAATCAACTTACGGTGAAAAGGGTATAGAAAGTCTACGAAGGTGCTACGCGTGCAACGTCATAGCTGCTACGTCTTTCGTGAAAGCTACGCCAAGGCTACGCCTTCTTATTCCACATTTAGTTTGTATAGACTTAGTTAATTTATTCACCTGACAGACAGAACTGTGTGGCTGGGGAGTTTGTTGCGCCGTTTCTTCTTCACAGCATAAACACTAGGAAGCGGTGAAGGGAGGGCTTTTTTGGGGGCTGTCTATTGTATTTGACGTTCAAAAAGAACTAAGTAATATTAGTCTTTTTTGAATAAATGATTTTGAGTTTGAGTTAAATACCGCTAAAATCCTATTTAAAAAAAACACGATTCTAGTTGGAATTCAGTTAAGAAACGAGCTTCTTAAACTATTATAGCCGCAGATGCTGTTATTGTATATTTCAATATATGAAATTGTAGATAGTTTAAAAACACGTCGAGAAATCTCTGCCATGTTCATGCCAATTAGCCCGTGGTCCCCAAATAGCCCCCCATTTCGCTGTGTTGCAGTGTGAAGCAAAATAAAGGAGTGTCTTCGACAAGTGTTGTTTGAGCATTTCTTTGATGTTGCTGGGTAAATAAAAGTGTCTGGATTTAGTTTGGTTTATTTGAAAAACAGGTTAATTCCTTTTAAGGCCGATTTTTCAGTCGTCAGATAACTTTTATCTGAAGTATAAATATGACGGTTCGACATATTTTGTATAAAAAAGCTGTCAAAACGTCAAACTTATTTTGGCGACACGTTTGGTGCAGTGGCTAAGGCCTCTTGTTCACGGCACGGTTTCTTAACCGTACTGCGTATTAGCCGCGCCGTAGAAAAATCGTGTGAGCTTGTACACGACACGGCAAACCACTAGCCGAAACTGATTTATATCCATTTTGTAACACAAAATCAGCGTTGGAAAGCTGTCATGCAATAATTGCCCATCGCGAAAACATCCAGTGCCATTAACAAACTCTCATAGAACATCATACAACACTAATATAAATCAAACCGTGCGCAAAAGAGGAGTAGCCACGGTGCATACGGCGACGCAGACGTGCCGTTGAGCCGCCGTATCCGTCAACAAACTTCTAGGTATAGTAGTCCAGACAACACTGATGACCGTGTCTACACACGGATAATTAACCGTACGTTTTTACGGCGAATAAACGTGTGTGAATAAGAGGCCTAAGCGATTGGCTTCTGCGCTACGGGTCGTGGGGCCGATTCCCACACGGAACAAAAATTTGTATGGCCTACAAATAGTTGTTGCTGGTGTGGGCGTTTGTGTATGTGAAATTTGTGTCTGTAAACGCACCCACGATACAAGAGAAACCATAGAACCAACATTCTTAAAAAAAAAGGAATTAATCCGTTTTTCAAATAAACCAAACTAAATCCAGACACTTTTATTTAGCCGCCATTTTATTTAATTGGCCCTTAAAACGCACTAAATCCGTGTGGTATTTCCTGGATAATGTGCTTAAATAAAAATGGCTGAAATTTGACCATAATTTATCAACTTTTATGACCATTTTTTTTTGGGTTGCTTTTATTTGCTATGCAACATCAATTATTAGCCATTATTATTGTTTTTTGTTTAAAAGAAATAAACGTAACTAATAATAAGTTATTATTTTTCATGATAAAAAAGATAAAAAGCGATATTAATCTCAAAGAAATTCGTCAGTGAAGTTCTAACAGTGCGGAAGTCAAAAATAGCTTACTTTACAAGAGAGTGAAAGAACTATTTAAAACGGGCGCAACCTACGCTGAACGCAATATTGTTTTCAATTATCATTACAAATGAACTCTTTGATGATTTAAACCTTTGAAAATCCTAATAATCCTTTTCATTTCAAGTAATATTGTGACTTTCGCAGTGTTAAATCTGAAAACAGTCACAAAATGACTTACGCACTGTTAGAACTTCACTGACGAATTGTCATGTGGTATAGTTTCACCTATTTTTGTTTGTGCACATTATCTAAGGACACAATGAATACGCCACTACTTTCTGCAATAAGAACTGCACAGAAAATCTTATCTTCTAAATAAATAATGACGACATACACGAACCGCTGACCGCGCCTTGCTATAAAAATCAACCTTAAGCCTGATACATACCAGCGGCGGGCTCCTATATTAGTAGTAGGCGTTGTAAATCGGGTCGTTGCATGCCAAGTCACCGTCTCAGTCGTATTACACATCCACGCCACATCGTAAAATCCTTATGCAAACTGGATACAAGTAGTGTTGGGATCGCTGGAAACTTTTGTTGGAGAATTATTTAGAAATTGTCGTGGTTGTGGGAGACAGCTGAAGTTGACAGTGTGGTCTCTTGTTAATAATAGGCTGTAAGTATATTATATTATGTAGAATTTGTACAGTCTTGTATGAATGTACACTATACTTGTGTTTGTCTTTAAGTTTTAGTAATTGTAGATACGTAGTTGCGGGTGTGACTTAGACTGATAACTCTTCATAAAGTAACGAAAAGTTTATTGTTCACTAGTTACAGTTAATCGCTTATAGTAAAGTTTGGCGATGCTCACATACGTCTGTTTCGCGTGGTAGTTGAAATGCACACTCCCTCGAAACATAATTATTTCGATATAAATGAATGAACGATTTGCTTGTTCAGCTTAATAACATGAGTGTACGTAAACCGTACAGAATTATTATTTATTTTTATATATAGGTGATTTTTTAATCACGCCTTAGTAATGCCTTAAATTGTGAGTGTGAGGTTTCAATATTTTCATAACTGTCTGGTGGCCTGACCTACTTTCATGGTTTCATGGCTGGTAGTAATGTTGTGCGTCGGGTCGTTGAGCTACACAATGTCTGATGCATACGTGCCATCTGTAGGGACAAGTCCTCTCGAACTGCTCTAGAACTTTCCTCACAAGGCTAATCCTGGCGTTGCTCTGCATTGTCCTCACACAATTGTTTGCTACAATTAATATTTCTGTACTTTAAAAGAGACCTTGACCCCAGATATTTTTTTGGCCTTTCTCGTAGGGAGTCAGACAGGAATAGGAGACGCCGACGACATCTAGTTAAAAAATCAAACTGATATGTAAAAGTGATTTCTAAATATCAAATTTGCAGAATAAATAAATTCATTTCATTTCATTATACAATTTTTTTATAGGCATAAGGATCAGTATCCGATTTTGAAGATATTTTTTCAAAATAAAATAACAGGGATAGTGACAAAAAGTGTGTGATTGTATCATACTTCACCTACCCATCAAGTACACTCACCGGCATAATTAGCGGAACGTTTTTATTTTTTATTTTTTTTTATTATATGGTACTGCTATTGCTATGACGATTTTTTTATTCAAAAGAACCTTCAATTAAGACTTGCATGTTGAAGAAAAAATCGGTTTTCCTAAGCGATTAGAGGTAAATTAGGCCCAGTTTTGATTTTACAAAGATTTTGCCCTTTTGTGTTTTTGATCGGAACTTTGTTTTATTTAAGTACTGGTGGTTTGGCCTTAGTTTATTCATTGCATTTGGAGAATAAACATTGCGTAGAGGCCGAAAGAAGTAATTTACCTGTGACAAAAGCTACGAGGGATGTTACAGTGATCGATGAAAGTCAAACCTATCGTGCAGTAAGTTAAGCACTGGGTGTATCGATATTAGTCATTCCTCGCAATGTTTATCGGTACCAGCAGACAGGATGTTTCGTTAGAAGATGAGAATAATGCAGAAATAAAGGAAAAAGCGCCGCTGATGATTGGTTTATGACAGTTCAAACCGGTAAAGGCTCTGAAAAATTGGCGCAATGCTGCTATTCGGGCCTGTAGCATCCTGAAGGTGGTCCATATTTTGTTTGTGAGTATGCGGAAAGAAAGACGACGTCTCATTGAAGGTAATCTGATGTCTAACGCGACTGCTGAATGTCCAAAATGTGCTGTAGGTCATCGCGTAGTGAAATTAAGTTTTGCTCAATAACACCGAAATCGGACTAAGGAGTTAGAAAGAGATTTTTTCTCAGGGGCAAGCTGTTTTTTGATATAAATTTTTTGGATGAGAGGCATAGAACATGAATACGTCAAGGGAATCGCTTTGAACTGTCAAATTTTACAGGAATGTGCCTTATACTAGAGGCTCCAGTAATGGTTTGGAGTGTCATTTGTTTTGAAGCGCACACGGAGTTAGGCATTATTGAAGGAGGCTTACTGGCTGCTTATTTTTGCAGGATAGACATCCCAGAACCTCATGCGATGCCACTTGACAAATTATCCGTCAAGAAAAACAAAATATGCACGATTATGTGTCACCGGAATGTGTATTCGTGGCCCGCAATTTCGTATAAGATGTTGTAATAACCCACCAGGGTGGGTCAACGCGGACCCCGGACATGAGTCCAATAGAATATGACTTGGCCTTGACGGAAAATAGGGTTAGAGAAAAAAATCCAGCCACCCAGAAACATTAGAGGATTAAAAATTGTTTCATGGGAGTATGGGGACAATTTGTCTTAAGAAAAGACAATGGATTAAAAATTTACTGGAAAAACATGTCATAATACTGATAAGGACCCTAGCAGTATAGAAACGGTGATAAAACAAACAAAAAAGTAAAATAAATAGCAAATTAATTATTCCAAAAAATATGCACCGAAAGTTACAAAATGGATATTTTAGCAAATTGAAGATTTAAATTGCCAAATTCAATTAAATGATTATTGATTATTTGTCCTTTTAATGCATTTAACCCTAATTATAAAATATTTAAACAAAAACATTAGTGTACAATACAAAATTATGGAAAAAACACGGTTTTTTGTTGCGTTCCGCTAATTATGCCGGTGAGTGTAGTTTCAAGGTTTACTTTTCGTTGTATTACGTGCTGTATGTTTTAACAACTTTTAATACCCAGGTCCCCCATCTCGTTATCTTTGTTCTAGTTTATAGCGTTACTTAAAAGCTGCCGGTGTAAGCACTCACAAATCCGTGGCAGTAATCAGTACTGTTAATTGCCTAGCAATAATTAAACGTGTGTACTAAGCCGTACATTGCTAGGCTTACGAGATAGTTGGGGGATTAGTAGTGTGATGTATAGTGTGTTAATTATTATTGTAGTAATCGTAGTTTAATGTGGGACAAATGTTTTGTTCATAGTTTAAGGTTAAAGTATTTTGTTTTCGGATTAATAATAGTTATTTGTTATACAAGTTGCTTTTTAACCGCGTGCTCAATTTTGATGACCGAGCAAGCGAAGGATTCTAAAATTGAATCACGAGCGCAGCAAGTGATTCAAAAATTAGAATCCTGAGCGTTAGCGAGCGAATCAAAAGAGCACGAGGTGAAAAATCTTTGCACTCGAGTGCAACACGTAACTTTTCATCCCACCTCAGCGAGGTTTTTCACTTGTTTTCAAGTTTCTTGTTTTTAACCTAAGGTTTTAACAATATGACGTGAAAAGAAATAGGCGCGCGTAAAGCAAATTAAAAAAAAGTAATACACCAAGAAGGTTCCGAGTCTGAGTTTCAACAAATTAAAAAAGGTTGTATGATAAATTCGGCATCATGGAGGTAGAAGTAAATAGGTATAATGAAGTTTTGAATTCACAAAACTTGGTGCACACGATGTTCTAAATTCAATTTTCTTTTATCCTCTAGCGGATAAAAACGGCTTTTACACTCAGACATCGAAGAGCAAAAATACTCTTTTCGAGATGGGGGGATGAAAAAAACATTGGTTGAGGGGTTCTTGGCTAATTATCAACTGTGCGGTGATTTGCAAGGTTAAGCTGCACTTGCCGCCGTAAGTTCGTGGATTGGTGACCGTTCGTTACACATCGAGACTCATCCGTGCCTAGTGGCATACGAATACCTACGGATAGTCAGAAGCCCGAAAGTCTAACAACCCTATGATATCGGCATTGCCTAGTAACTGGGTTGTGGAGGTCTGATGGCAATCGCTCCGTGTAAAATACTGGTATTCAGCCGCATCAGGTTAGACTAGAAGCTGACCCCAACTTAATTGGGAAAAGGCTACCCTAGCAGCATTATTACCCTGTCAGTGACTGACTATGATTTTAAGGATTCCGTACCTCATCATCATCTGCCTAGCCTTTTCCCAACTATGTTGGGGTCGGCTTCCAGTCGAACCGGATGCAGCTGAATATCAGTATTTTACATGGAGCGACTGCCTATCAGACCTCCACAACCCAGTAACTGGGTAATACGATACTCTTGGTAAGACTGGTTGTCAGACTTTCTGGCCTCTGACCAACAGTAACGACTGTCAAAGATCTACAAATGACAGCCGGGACCAACGGCTTTACGTGCTTTCCGAGGCACGGAGGAAACTCGCTATGGTAAATGGTCACCCATCCACAGACCAACCTCGGCAAGCGTGGCCTAACCCGGAAGATCGGTCTATGCGGCTGTAATTATTTAGCCACGAGCTCCTCTTTAAGGATTCCGTACCTAAAACGCACCAATAGGACCCTATAACTAAGTGCCTTTTCATACATTCCGGTTGCCTGGTACTCGGCGCCGGATACTCGGAGGCGAAATATATTGGCATGTAGGCGCGTTTTCACACGCACGGCAGTGATGGTAATTAATGCGATTTCGTATAAATTTCATAAGCATGCGAATTCGTGAGTCTTAGCATGCTAATTGCGATTGCTATGCTATTTGCTAAAATGAACGAAATAATTACTGAACTAAACTGCTAATAATTTAACCGAACTCAACAATCACACGCATTCATACAATATAAGACCCTAACACTGAGTTGCAAGAAAGACAGCATTATGTGATCATTAACTAATCCGTCATTAAGAATAATGTTTCCATTAAATTAATGGCTATTGCATGAACAATAATTAAGTCGTAGTTCGTTCTTCATTTACTAATTTTCATATATTGAAATCATGGGGAGTTTGACACATCAAAAATTTATTTTAATGGATAGTTAATAATTCCATTAAATCTAGCTTCTTGCAATGGACAGAAGAGGTTAATGGAGCATTAACATTCTAATGACAGCATTAAAATTTAATGGACTTTCTTGCAACGGAGTGTAAGTACAAGCAAGTCAAAGATAATAATTGCTTAACATCATTCTTCGCATCACCTACTAAATTGCTAATAATTTCACTAGCGAACGAATTCACACGGAACAGATAGATTTAGTATTCCCATGGGTGCGACGGAGATCGCACGCTGCCGCTCTATGATAGAAGTATGAAGCGAGCAATGAATTCGCTTCACACTTCACAGAATTTCGCAACTACATTTAATTTGCTAAATGCTAATGACGTCTTCGCATACTAACAATTAATGTGAATGCGAATTAATCCATCACTGCGCACCGGCGTAATTTACCCAGCAGGCGAACGCCAGATACGTGCCGGAACCGTCGTATCCAGTCGCCGTCTACCGGCTACCCGGACTCACAGTGGTGTATGGAGCACAACACATGCTTTCACACACGTCAGCCGGCCAGTCTCTGAAGTACAACCACGGAGAGAGGACGCCCGTGTGTCCGGACGGACACTGCCGGCCGTGTGAAAAGGCGCTATGCCTTCGCTGTCTGACCGTCCGTCCGTAGGTTCGTTTGTTACAAGCCCATTTCTTGGCAGCAGTAACAGGCAGCGTTTATTTCTAATTACTACTAGTTTTAATGGTATTCGATCCTATTAATACTAAGCTATAATAATTTATCTACACAGACCTGTACCCCAAGTGTGAGTTTTTTCGTTAACTACTGTAGTTGCGTCACGCCAAAAATGTATGAAAATTTAGGCTGCGTCTCTAGGCGCACCGTTCACTAACTAATATTCGCGCGTTAATTGAACGGTGCGCCTCGAGACGCAGCCAAAATTTTCATACATTTTTGGCGTGACGCAACTACAGTAGTTCACGAAAAAAACTCACACTTGGGGTACTGTTTACAAGAAAACGCACCATGCTCCTACAATTGTAGCCTAGGCTACAAATACAAAAAGTCATAAAAAATATTTACTTACCTATAGCATAATTTAACGAAAAAATATAGAAGAATATTTTCTTATCTTGACCAAACAAAACAAACTTCATAACACAATAACTGCGTAGAGACGGTTGGGGGTGGTGTAAACGACGTATTATTCTGTCAAATTACTGTCAAACGTCCGAGGGCTTTTAAGTAACCTTTTGTGTTAATAAAACCGATGTCTAGACAACGTCTGGTGCAAGAACATTGTTCTTAGTAAACACATTAACATCGTGTTGTTGGATGTTTCTAAGTTAATGTTAAAATGTTACAATACTCTCGCTGGTTATTCCCAAAGGGGTAAGTAGAGGTGTTCTTATATTACAGGAATCTGTAGACCCACGTTTTGCTTTTTGTATTAAGTCCCATCTAAATCATGGAATAGCTATTACCATTTTGCGAGCACAATTAGGTGCCCGGTTCGACGAAGACTCGCTTGCCCGGCGATGGAGGACAATTATGGTCTTAATCCGTCCGAACGGATAAATAAAATAAAATATTACTGCAAGCCAAATAATAGGTAGGTTACCTAAATATAATTTTGATTGTAAGGTGAACCACTCCGCCCCAGGCAAACCCAGACCATAAATCGTCGTTGATCCTTTAACGTTAATACAAAATCTAAAAGCATATTGCGATAATATTATAAAGGCGAAAGTTTGAGAGTGTTTGTGTTTGTATGTCTGTTACTTCTTCTTGTCTTTGTCCCGTGTGGTGCCGGACATAAAGAATAGTGCCACCCCATCTCTTCCCATGGGTGTCGTAAAAGGCGACTAAGGGAAACCGGGAGATCCCCAACGCACGCAAGTCTGCCTGGTCATGATAGGCGTTCACTGTCTTCCCCTATCATGGTCACATGATGCAGCAGGGTATCGCGAAGCACCTTGAGGGCGTTTACCAGGATCCATATAGTGGTTTACGGCCTTTCGCTGCATCCCAACCTCTGCCGATCGTACTGGTTTGCCAGTCCATTGGAACCCAGAGGAAGGGACGAGAGAGTGGATTTGTACCCGCGCAACTGCTAGTCCACTATAATCAAATTCACGCGCAGATGACCCTAGCTATTCATTCCGGATCTGAGCGTTTAAAAGCCCTGCGGCGATGGGATGTTGGCGGTGGGGCTGAGGTTTGATGTACCGAGGTTTTAGTCAGCATTCTGCACGTAGGCGACCAGGGGAGAGTGGTCGCTCTCGGAGTCGATTGAGGCGGGACTCTGGGTTCGGCAGCACAACTGGTGACAAAGCAGCCCTATTTAGGATCGCTCTGCTTTCCTCTGCATAGAGGAGGGGTCTAGAAAAGGTGGCCCAAAAATAGTCCGTCTCACCCATTATCTAGGTGCCAAACCGCGGGCGCTTGGACATCAACAAAATGCGGTCGAAAGAAACAGAAGCAATACAATAATTTGATAAAATTCCAACAACTTTGCATCGCTACATGGAACGTTCGGACTTTACTGGACAACGACCGTAATTTATGCCCAGAGAGAAAAACTGCCCTCATAGCAAGAGAGTTGGCTCGCTATAAAATAGATATAGCTGCAATTAGCGAAACCCACCTGAGTGACAATGGAGAGCTTCGTGAAGATTTGGGAGGCTACACCTATTACTGGAGCGGGCGTCCCTCTGGTGAAAGGGCGGGTAACGGTATAGGTTTTGCTATTCGCAATGGTTTGGCTGGAGATCTGAGTGAACTACCCAAGGGTGTCAATGACCGCCTCATGACTCTACGCCTTCCACTTTCTAATGGCAAATACGCCCATATTATAAGTGCGTATGCCCCTACTTTGCCATCATCAGATGAGGATAAAGAGGTATTTTACCAAAACCTAAGACACATTCTTGAGAATATCCCAAGATGTGATAAAGTTATTTTGTTGGGGGATTTTAATGCTCGTGTCGGTACCGAACATAATATTTGGAACGGCGTTCTCGGCAAACATGGAGTCGGAAAATGCAATGATAATGGACTGAGGCTATTGTCGTTGTGTGCTGAATTTGACCTTAGCATTACAAACACATGTTTTCGACTTGCTGAGAAACATAAGACCTCGTGGATGCACCCAAGATCTAAGCATTGGCATCTTTTAGACTATGTGATTGTGCGCCGAAAGGACCTACGTGACGTTCTCGTGACAAGGGCGATGCGTGGCGCTATTGGTTGGACTGATCACCGACTCATTCGATCAAAGATGCTCCTGAAGCTAAAAGCACCACGACGAGCACCCAACAAAATCCCACCGAAACTTGCTTTCTCGAAACTTATTACCTCGTCAGAGCTAGGTAAAGAGTTGGATTTAAAATTTGCTACGAGTGCTCCCCAGTCTGAATTTCCTACCATTGATGGTGAATGGAAATATTTTGCCAAATATCTTCATGACTGTGCGCTGGAAACGATAGGAAGACCACAGAAAAAGAACCAAGACTGGTTCGACGCAACTGATAAAGAGATCCAAGCGTTAGTTGACAGACACAGGCTTGAGTTAAACTCGAAGTCACCGGATGCACGTAGCAGTAGGGAAACACAACAGAAACTGAGATCTAAAGTACGCGAACTGAAGGATAAGTGGTGGAAGGAGAAAGCTGCCGAATTGCAGCACTGCGCTGATACTCACCAAACTGGTAAGTTTTTTGAGGGTGTACAAGCTGTTTTTGGGCCACGAGCTAGGAAAATAGCACCTATGTACTCAAAAGATAGGCAGCACCGAGTTACAAGTAAAACTGACATAATAATGCGATGGGCAGAGCATTTTAATGATGTCTTGAACCCTGATGCACTCAGCGCTGACCTGTCGTACATAGATACACTCGATGAACTGCCTGTTTGTCAAAATTTAGAAGACCCACCTACTTTCGAAGAGTTTGTGGAAGCAGTCAAGCGTCTCAAAAATTCCAAAACACCTGGCATGGACCAACTTCCAGCGGAAATCTACAAATACAGTGGAAAACACATTTTAAATAGGCTTTACCATCTTATTGTAAGGGTGTGGGAAAGTGAAGAGGTTCCACAGGACTGGAGAGATGCAGTGATTTGCAAGCTGTACAAAGGTAAGGGAGATGTCTCCGATTGCAGCTCCTATCGAGGAATATCACTTCTTTCTAGTGCCGGTAAAGTTCTTGCGCATATAATCAACAGCCGTCTTAGCAAAGTAGCTGAAAAATACCTGCCTGAGAGCCAATGTGGCTTTCGTCCGAGCAGAGGTACTATCGATGCCATATCCGTGGTAAGGCAGCTCCAGGAGAAAAGCTTGGAACATCAAAGGCCTCTCTACATGTGCTTTGTCGATCTAGAGAAAGCATTTGATAGAGTTCCACGTGAGGCCCTTTGGCTTGTTCTCCAAAAGTCAGGATACCCAAAGAAGTTTGTTAACCTCATACGCCAATTTCATGTTGGCATGAAAGCGCAGGTTCAACACGAAAACGAACTTTCTGAGGAGATCCAAATTACAAGTGGAGTAAAACAAGGTTGCGTCATGGCACCCACACTCTTTGCCATTTACTTTTCAGTTGTAATGAGAAACGCCCTGCAATACTGTAGTGACCAAATCCAACTCAATGTTCGGACTGATAAAAGTGTGTTTAACATATCTAGGTTTAGAGCAAAATCCAAATTGCAAGTGATCTCCATTCTGGAGATACTTTACGCTGACGATGTATGCCTCATGGCCGATAGCATGGCACACCTTCAAACCTATGTCGATGCATTACATAAATCCTGCCAACTATTTGGGTTAGTTATCAGTACTTCCAAGACGCAAGTCCTCAAACAACCACCACGAGGCTGTGAAACTGATAAAGCCACACTGAAATTAGGTGGGAAACCACTAGAGGAAGTAACACACTTCAAATATCTTGGAAGTAATATAAGGCATGACAATACCCTGGCTTCGGAGATACCATCGCGCATTGCAAATTCCGCTGCGAACTTTGGACGGCTTAATGACCGCGTCTGGAAATCCCATGACTTGAAGCTAGAGACAAAGATTTGTGTCTACAAGGCATTAATTCTTCCTGTCCTTCTTTATGGCGCAGAAACATGGTGCCTCTACAAACAAGACATTAGGAAACTTGACACATATCATCTAAGGTGTCTCAGATCCATCTTAAACATTAAGTGGCAGGACCGCGTTCCTAATACGGAGGTTCTACGCCGTTCCAACATGTATGGCATGGAAGCTCTACTCATGCAGCGTCAACTCAGGTGGTGTGGGCACGTCTTTCGCATGGAGAACCACCGTTTACCCAAAGCGGTATTCTATTCTGAGATGGCAGAAGGTAAACGGACGCATGGTGGTCAACATCTGCGCTATAAAGATGTGCTCAAAAGACATCTAAACGCTTGCGCTATTGACCCTAAAGGTTGGGAGAGGCTCGCTTCGCATAGGTCGTCTTGGCGCTCTATTATCTATAACAATATAAAATCATTTGAACAAAAACGGCTCGATACACTAGACGAAAAACGCCAAATACGTAAAGAGAGACCTAAACCCTCCTACACCTATACTTTTAACTCTGCAGGCCAACTTTATTGTATTAGTTGTGACCGGGTATTCAAAACAAAATTCGGTCTGGCGAGTCATATTAGGGCACACGCTAGGAAATAGTTTTAAAGGGTCGCCGTTATCGAAATCGATAAGGAGGACTATATATATATATATACTTCTTCACGCTCAAACGGATAAACCAATTTTGATAAAATTTGGTATGGAGTAAACTGACACCCTGGATTAACACATAGGCTACTGTTTATCCCGAAACAAACGGGTAACACTGCGGGGCGCAGCTAGTACTACGTAAAACCTTGTCTATCTTCACATTTTAGTACAGCACTTTCATGTTTCACTTAAAACTTATCGATATTCTCTCGAGACGTATCGATATCGCTTCGTAACAACACTGGAACTGTAAAGTGTTTACGCTCATATTTGCAAAATGGCGGCATTACGACGCGCTCTGCACGCACACGCAAACGGGGTAAGCACGTAAGAAGCTGCCACCTGTATCGCTGTTATTTGTTTGCATATTTTTACAAGCCACTAACAATGCTGAGATTTGTTTTGTTTACTTAAAACATAACAGAACATCTCACCTGTTATTCCCCGAAGGGTTGGGCAGAGGTATACAAGGTTAGTCGGAAAGGGGGTACTAATCAGAAGCCCACTTATAGTATCGCTGATGACTGTTTGAAAGCAAGTGTTAAAATTTCAAAATTCGATATATTTTTTTTCCAAATTAAATGATTTTTAATTTAGTTTTTTCAAAAATTCTTCATCCATGATTTAGTTACAAATTCAGAAAATAGTGCTTCTAATTCATGACCCCAAATATGGCCTGAAATGTAAACACAGCTGATCATAACTGGGGATAGATAGACTTTAGAGTTTTTTTTTTTGAGATTTTTGAACAACCGTTTCTCTTAAACTTTTGAGTTTTGGGAAAAGTTGTAGAACAAAAGTTATTCATTATTATGTGTACTTTAACACCCTTTCGGATTAGTACCCCCTTTCTGACTAACCTTGTATAATACACCCTCATTTCGCCGTAATGTTTCAAGTCCCCATGTAATAGGGGCGAGCCTATTGCCATCAACCGGGCACAAATCCAGACTCCGGGCTGCTACTGAGAAATTCCACACGGAAAAACCCAATAACATTTTGGCCGACCTGGGGATCGAAGTTTTTTTTTTCAGTAGGTATGTGAAATAATCATATTACTTCTTCCGCTCTGGGTGGAGCAGAAGGGAGTGTCAGACTCTTACTGACTAAAAAGCATGGGTGCATGGAAAGACCCTCCACGAGTAACGATACTTAAGCACGTCCGGCGCACCCTGGGCAGTCAGCCCCACTACCAACCTTGCTGACTGGCTAATCTTTTCGCCACAGCATGAGCTATGTTCATATAACTCGTGCTGACACGAGAGAAGGAGAAGAAGACTGACTAGGACCCATCCGTGTTCCTCCTAATGCCATTTGCGTTCCAGGGCCGCGGTAACTCTTTCGAATAATTTCGCAACTGGGAATCGAACCCAGGACCTCACTCTCAGCAGTCGCACTTGCGACCACTAGACCAACGGGGCAGTCTAACTAAAATTTATTGTTTTTTTTTTTTTTTACTTTTTCTCTTTTATCATACAAGTTCTCATTGTTAAAGCGCTTCCCCCACCGAAGTAAAAATAACAAAATATAACAAAGTGAAATAACATAACACTTCAGAAAATAACAAATTGCTTAGTGGGTTTAAGGGCTGCATGGTGTGTACGAACTGCGCGTTCCTATGTTACGCGTAGTCGGAATACGCTGTCCACGCATACATTGGATACGCGTACAGCCCCTGTACGGAAACAGACAACACAGTACTGTTTGTACTTGCCGACTTACGGCGGCTCGCGGTGCGGCGCTCGCCCTGCAATCTAGCTCGCGCGGCACGTGTCCCCTAAGAGTGTACGCGTAGCTGCAAGTATTGACATGGCGCTGGCGTTCCAGGACCGCGTAACTGACTACGCGTACCAATGTACGCGCTGTCCGTACACACCTTTAGAATCGTATCTAAGATCATGTCCTATTTTCGTTACTAAATATTCAACGGCAGTTTTGCTGACCCGAAATTATTCGTTGAACGTAAAATCTGTCACATCGTTAAAAATACAACTTTAGATCACGTGACTTTACCTATCTACGTCATAACTACTGATGAACCAATAAACTTCGGCTTCTGTTTTCAAACTTTGTTGATATTGGTGGGAAAATATAACTAATGGTGACGGAATACGGGTCGTGATCGGAAAAGCATACTTTGTTTTATAATATACCATGGTTTATGCTATCGTTTTAATATTCATAGCCCTGTCGCTACGGTAGAAAATAATTGTTCAATTTACTGAAGCTCGAACTACACATTTTTAAGGAAAACACTCCAGAAATGCTGTTATTGAAATGAGAGCTTTAATTATAAAAGCAGCAGACAGAAATGTAAACAACTTAAGCTTTTTCTAAAGAACTTTTAGATAGGAAAAATGGTCAGAATAGCTTTTTATAAAATGTTATGAAGAAGAAATTAAATAAATGTATAGTTAAATCCTTGATGATTCAGCCGAAATACGTCCACTGCTGGGCCTATAAGCCTCAATCGCCACGCTTGGAAGGCGGGTTGGCGATCGCAATAAGGTTGTTAAAATACTCAGAGAAAGCTGCTGCCCATCCTCTAGTGAATCCCTTAGTCGCCTTTTACGATACCCATGTTAAGAGATGGGGTAGTAAGGCAGCTGTCTCACCACCGGCGAGGAAGCGACTAACTTTTTTTTTTTTTTTTCTTTTAAAACGTTGTCCCACACTATGATTTCTCTTGTATCGTGGGTGCGTTTGCAGACACAAATCTCACAAACAAACGCCCAGACCCGAAACAACCATCTGTAGGCCATACAATTTTTTGTTCCGTGTGGGAATCGAACCCACGACCCGTAGCACAGAAGCCAATCGCTTAGCCACTGCACCAAACGTGTCGTCAACTATCGGCTATTTTCTCGCTCAAGAAACGTACAATAGATATACATTCCGTATAAACAAAAGAGATGCATGTATTAATAGTTCATCGCTGACTGTTCACACTGCCGGCGAGGACTCGCTCCACTAGTTTGTCGCTGAGCGACAAGAGCTATCAAAGATAATACTCGCTCAGCGATACTTGCTCAGCGATGCTCGCTTGACGGTCAGAACTCACGCCGAGAGACCAACCAGCGGTCATTTGCGAGTGGTGCGATGACCCAAGTAACAAAATTTGATACTATAAAAGTTTTGAGAACGTTTTGGAGCGTGCTAATTAGTGTTTATGACTAGTACTATAATGGTGTTGTAAACGTTTACAGAACCCAAAATAGGCCTAGTTTTATCACTGATTTATTCTATAAACATTACATACAGGCTCTCACGGTGATAAATCAGCTCTATAGTTGAAAAGTAAAAGTGTCGAGAAACGCTTTTTAGTACTAAAATAGTGTTTCGGCATCGTTTATGTTACAAATTTGCACTATAAAAGTAAACAAAACATCTTTATAGTGCTATTTTGCACCGTAAACGATTCCAGTGATCTTTTTTATCACACATTTTGTTCGTGTTGTGAAAATAAATCGGTAATTGTTGCTTAACGTAACATGTAATAAAAAGGACAACTTCAAAACATTCATGGATCGTAATTCTGCCATAACTTGCACTTGCGAAAATAATTGTATCGATAAAATAATTATGTTGATTTCAAATTTGACAATGCGCCCTCATAATTTTCGTGTTTTAATTATATTTTAATTAATAAAATAAGGACTTGTCCCAACTATGGCTGCTATAGTACACATTGGCTCCAGCCGTGCTGTTAATGTGCTATCATGGCAGAAAACAGCAGCCATTTTTCACCGAAAACGAATTAGTCCATTAATTATTAATTTTAGTGCTTTTATGTCACGATTTAGTACCGTAGCAGTAACACAAACTCACTTATAGAGCTATTTAGAATTTACGTTATTTAGCAATTGCATTAGGAGTCGCTATGGTACTATTTAGTACTATAGAAGAATTTTCATGACTTTTACAGAATTAGCGCCATAGCGATGTTGAGGGAGCTTTTAAGGAGCTAAAAGGTTACGTAATGGTTGTGCAAGGTACTTTTATAGTGCAGATTGATACTGTAATAATGTTTTCGATACTTCTACAATACTAGTACTGTAAAAGTTATTTTTACGCATTATTAGTGCAAAATAGATACATAAAAGTGTCAGAAAGGTCGTCTATAGTACTAAATAGTACCATAATCGCTTTTTTCATATCTATTACAGTGCAACACTTTAAAGATTCTTTTGCATGGTCCTGTAAACGTTCTAAGAGCTAAATTATAGAACTTAAATGCTCTTTAATCTTATAGAACCAAAACGCTCTTTTAAAAACCTTTATAGTACAGTCAGCATCAAAAGTAGCTGAACATTTGAGTTTTTAAACTTTGCATTAATTAGATAAATAATTGATAGGAAGCAAACAATTTAAGGCATACTTAGAGCTATATCTAGCAGCTCTAGGTATCTATTAAACTTTTTGTTTTAAAACAATTGGTTTTCTAATTAATGCCGAGTTTAAAAACTCTACTGTTCAGCTAGTTTTGATGCTGACCGTACAAGCAGGCACAATGGTTACCACTATAGGCCTACTATATCACTATTTGGTGTTATAACACCCTGGTTATAGAAGCTTTTGGTTCTTGGGGAGTAATCGCCCGTCGCACTCGCACACTCGCTTATAGCCCAGCGACAAAACTATAGGAACTACACACTCGCTTCTCGCTGCTCGCCAACTCGTTTCTAGCTTCTAGCTCTACTCGCTGCTCGCTCATCGATCGCGGTGGGACAAGTGCCTAAAAGCTTGTTTTTAAAAAGTTTTTTACCATTCATTTCCACGATCAATACTTTCTGTAGTTTAATCACACTTATTCCATGTAGTGGGTTCACACATCTTAGATTATTGGATATCGAGCTAGACTGTTATCCAGACACATATTGCAGACACATGAATCTTAACGTAGTTAGACGTCCAAAGTTTGATAAAAAGAGCTGGGAGGAATCCCCAAGACTTGGGGTTTAACGAATAAGTGAGTGAGTAAAGTCGTTAGCCTGCCTCCCGCGGGACATACCCTGACTTGTGCCGGTGTGACCACTGTCTGTGTGAGTCTACGAACTGCGTGGCTTAAGGGATAATCTGAGCGAGTTATGTTATCCTGGTACACACGGCTACTATCAAGCTATGCATTTCTAGTAGTATAAGCCAAATACGGCAGTATAAATAAGCTTACCTCTCAATACGGAAAGAATGTGAGAAGTCCTAAAATAGCGCAACACACTCATAATCACCTATGGCTTTGATTTTGACAATAAAACAATATTCTGGGGCCAAACTGTAATGTAGCAGACGGCCCTAGGATCTCCTGAGCACGTCTGCTACACCAGATAAAAAGCATTCTTTGGTGCAGGGCATTCAATACCGAATATTTTATATACATGACAACATTAAAATGCTTATAGAATAAGAGGCAGGATAACTCTACGTCCCTTGGGGTAGTCAGTGAATTGCTTCTTGTAGTTACTGTGTCTGCTGGTTTCTATACTATGTAGTTGTGGAGAAGTCGGATTGTTAATACATACGTTGCTACGGAAATTATTGACCTGTCAAAATCAAAGTCATGGCGAGTACGAGTGTGTGCTCGCTCCATACTGGAAATGTGTAGCTTGTATCCGTGTGTACCTGTCTCTCAGTTGGCAAGTACCAGGATAACATAACTCGGTCCAGGTTTGATGATCGTGTCTTTTTATCGGGAGAATACTACACCTGGTGACTCTGAGCGACGTGTTCATCACTAGAAGAATGCCACAAAGTAATGAGTTCTTTCGACTTATAAACTGAAGAATAGTTTATTTATACATTAATTGTAATAAAATGAAGAAGTCCGTTGATTAGTAAGTAAGTAAAAGTTATTTAGCCTGACAATTTCCTCTACTTGTGAGTCCACTGCGTTCATGCCTGGTTTCAAGAGTTGCCTTATATCGGGTGTAAAAAGACCCTTAACGATAATGAAAACCACATATTCTACCCATCATTGGGACCATTTTTTTCTTCTAGACCATACCTGGGAAATCATTGGTTTTGGAGATATTGAAGGTCAAAGTACCTACACATTTTTATTAGTTTTTTCCAAAATCGGTTTCCAAGTCATAATACTAAACTTTCTTCCACACAAACATTGTCAAAAATTTCATTTTTTCTTAACAAATTACGCATTTGAAGTTACAAAAACGCAATGAATATCAAACGCACACAATCGCCTGGGCTCGGCCTCGGCTGTGTGGCCGCTGCACGCATGCAAACGCGCGGTATCGCCACAACCATAATTTGCGTGCTACATGAAAAAGCGTTTTTTTTTCATGCCAAAAACTAAAAGTCGTTTCCCAGCAATTATTTATGGTCAATGTAATTTAGATTGATGTACAGAGTGCGTAGATTTCGGCTATGTGATGGGTCTTTTTACACCCTGAATATCATAAATTTAGTTTCATCAGTTTTGGTGACGTTAGTTCATGACGTCTTCTTGAATTCCTCAACGGGTTATGTTATGATCTCGAGTGAACACCTAGGGACCTTATTCGACTAACAAAATTGTTGCCAAACGCAAACAATCCACAACCGTCAGTCAGTTTTTGTTTTCGAAAACTTTCAAAATGATTGATTTTGTTTTTTGTGTCAAACAATTCGACAGCTTTTGAAATTGAGAACTGTCTGAATGAACGGTTCGGCCTTGGTTCGGTTGTGATTTATCAAGATTTATTTTAGGAGAATTGGGCCTTTTGTAGCATAATTATTATACTATTTATTTATTTATTTACTTTAATTAAAACGGTCTTAGACCAATTACAATAATTAAAGATAGTAATAAAAAACGATACATACATAAAAGGACAAGAAAAAAAAATTAAAAATTATTCTAATAAACTCTTTCATAAATCTATGCATCAATCCAGAGATTTTGGACTGAAATTTGATCCGTTACGGCAGTTATTTAATCTATTAGATAACGCTAGGCTTTTATAATTTGGACCAACTCTAAACATTTATATGTATGTAATAATGTGCATATAGTATGTGTACGACTATATGTTCTCCGTGGGTAGTCTTTCGATTCTAAGATCCCATATTTACTAGGGAAACATAATTACGTAAGATATTGAGATTAAGTAAGAGTTGTAAACAACTTGAGCTGGGCTGGAGGAACAGAATGTACTATTGTGAAGAGGTCATGCGTGTTCGGGTTATTTATAAAGTTTTCAAATATGTTAATTAATTAATTATATTTGAAGTACTGCGTCTGTAGACAAATGGCAATCGATGATCGCCTGAGAATACTCGTATATACGCCAATTAAATGTATGGAAATGATGGGAAGAGATGGGGTAGTGCTATTCACACGGAATTCGTTCAGTAGTTACTAGGGTTTTCGCCCCGGGTACCCGGAACCGGGAATTCCCGGGAATTTGGGGATTTTAGGACCCGGGAATTATTTGAAATGAAGAAAATATGATGAAAAATTAAGGCTCTGCACGCTTCCGAAGATTTGAGAGCATTTTCTGTCTCTCTCGCGTGAAACGGACATTGTACTGCGTGGTGTGAACTTAGAATGGGGTAAATGTATCGTGATGTCAGCACACAGTACAGTTGTCTCTGTCTAGTAAACAAATTCTAAACACTTGTTTTTTTTTTTGTAAATGTTTCATTTGTCGAAGCTATTCACAATGCTTATCTTTTGTGTAATTTTGAGATTTATAATGAAAATATACAGGGTGTAAACGAATTTGTGTGTGTGTGTGTAATTCCTTCAAACAGCGTGATCTACTGGTCAAAGATTAACCCTAAATGGTTTTGATTTTAAATACAAAACATTTTAGTTTATTTTCAAAAAAAAGCTCTGTTTTCGAGCCATTTTTGCGCCCCGAGTTAACCGACTGCAAAGAACGATTTCGTGCTAGTCGTGCTGGCCAGCTGTGTCATTGTGCTTTCATTAATTGATGAGTGGCGTCGAAACTTTCCAACAAATATTTTTTTTTTTTAGTAATTTTTAGTTTTTTATTTGTACCTTATTAGCTGGTTATGTTTCGATCACATATTGCTACTGCAAGAATAAAAAAACCTTATTTTTAATCAAGCTAAATCCAGTGCTCGGTCATTCTACACCAGTAGTTGATCATGTGGTTTTAAGTTAATACACGAATTTGTTAACAGCCTTTATAGTCATTCACCCTATTGTTATTCCGTAATATTTTGCCATAATATATAAAGAGGTAACTTTTTTTCATTACTTGACTGTAACGGTTCCTAGTTCCTAGTTAAATTTTTTAAATAAGTGTAAGATTTTTTATTTTAATAAGAAAAGTCGATTGATATGTTAGACAATTTATCAATTTATCATGTTTAAAGTACTTACACAAGTTTAATGTTGAAATATACGAGAAAAACTATATTTATACAAAAAATATGAAAATTCCCGGGTACCCGGGAATTCCCGGGAATCAAGAGAAAAAAATCCCGATTCCCGGGAACTCAAATAGGCCGGGAACGCGAAAACCCTAGTAGTTACGGAGAAAATCGCGCCCAGACGGACAGACAGACAGACAGACGCGGCGCGGGACTTTGTTTAAGTTAGTTTTGTATTGATGATGATAACGTAGTGATAGTGATGATGAGGACACTTCCTACTACACCGTGCAATGCACTAGCTGCCATTTTTAAATCCAATAAATATAGGTATCATGTACGTGACCAGGGTACAGACATTTTGTATTGGCACTGCTTTAAAGACGCTACCAGGAGGTCAGACGTGCAAGGAGTATGCCAGAGTACGTATTCAATGAGCATTGCCAATGCATTGTATGATTGTAATGTCACTCTTTGTAGTAACTTGCATAAAATACGTTATAACGTCGATGCGCTTGCCAAAACCCATATATGTGCACGGCGTAAAAAATCCAACGTGTGCACGAAAGATGAAAAAAAAATGGCATTTATGGCATGAAAACATATAATTACAATTCAATTGATTGGCTCTTCAAAAAGATTTTCTATTTTGTCGCGATTTTCGACAACTCTTGCTCTTCTTGTCGCATTGGCGACTCTTTTGCCTTTTTTTGGTGGGGTTTTACCTATTAACTTCTGCTTTTAAATAAGATATCATATCGAATTGTAATTGTATGTTTTTGAGCAATTTCTGACATTTTTTAACCTATAATGAAGTAAAAGTAAAAAAAAAATGCGCGATATATTGAAAGATGCATTCGGCCTAAGCAATAGGTGTAAAATTCTTCGATACGATGTGTTTCCCACTATAAATAAGACTTAGAAGTAATGTAGTTTAGGAGTATCGTTGATTCGTCATAAAGTTTAAAAAAGTTTAAAAAAAAAAAAAAAGTGTTCGATCTAATGAAAATCGAAGTAACGGTTTTCGCAGTGGCGCAGGGAACCCATTGGGCCCTTTGTTTTTTTTAAAAATCTTTTTCACACAATACAAAGCGCTAAATCCTAATTCCAGACTTCTGAGATTCTCTCTTCTAAATATCAACAAAATAAAGAATTTCTGAACCCTAAAAACTAAGTTATATTTCACAATTTCCACAAAAATGTGTCTGAATACCCCACCATATGGTCTTAACGCTGCCCCGAAAACTTTGGCAAAACGTTAAACGCTAAAGAAAGGAACTTTATTAATCAAACTTAACTAATACAGATTTAATGTTACTGCTACCCTGGTAGGGTCAAGTCAGTCCTCTGGGATTTAATCGCTAGAGTAAACTGAGTTTAATTGTGTGAGCGTCGCTGGGGTCCCCAAGAACAACTGTTATGGTGGTCGGGTCAACTTGGCTTTATAGAGAGTAGTGGTGTTATTATATGGAACCGCTTGTGAAGAATAGGGAATATGCATGTAATTCAAAACTCTTTCATTATTTAAATATACGTTGTACAGGAGTCAAGACATAAATAGCATTTTTTTTTTAAATTTTGACTCATTAGTTATTGTACAATTCATTATTTTATGTTACTTTTTTTTTTGTGGAACGAAACGCTATCTCGAAACGCGTCATCTTCGAAAATGCCGGAAGTGACATCAAAATCCATGTGAATAAATTAAATAATCTTTACTTAGTAAAACTTAAAAATGTTTGATTTAAGGTAGGTTAGTAAGTGCGATTTCTGCTTGAATTCACAAGTAATAATTTAATTCATTTGTGGCTAAAAAAGAGACTTAAACAAAGCAGTATCGTGTATTATGACGTCACGTTATGGCCGCGACAATAAAGGACGTTTGAACTGTAGAAGAAAATTGTTGAAGTTTAATAATTGTTTTGAGCAACAAACAATAGTAACATTTGACTTTTAATACTTTTCTTGGGTTTACAAGGTTAGTTTTAGTATATGCGAAACCTGAAACTAGTTTGTTCAGAATCACTAGGAGAATCGATTGACATAAATATTTTTTACACCACATTTTTTTTTGTTTTTTTTTTTTTTCATAAATTTCAATTTTGTTTCAGTAGGTTTCTACCCATAACAATTGACGGGAATAGACACCTTGAGGCTTGAAATGGTCCGCTCGGTCAGTTTCCGTGTATTAGACAACTCCTGCATAGCACATCTCAGGCATTTCACACTTTTTTAGCGAACTTAACGCGACATAAACTAAGGTGTAACTTGGAGATTTACTAAAAAAAAACACATATTCAGGCAGTTCTGATGAAAATCTTGTTGGGGTGTCTCGTTGTATAATAGGTAATGTGTTCTATTGATTAAGAGAAAAATAAAGTACATGCATATTCCCTATTGTGAAGAATTTATAATAAAGTACATGTCATATCCAAAATTTAGTAGTTAAAGTCCGTTTCAAAATCTCTGAGACAAAATTGACAGGGGCAAATGTGAAACTTGTAAATTTTAGGAACATTTTTTTTTAAATTTGACGTTTCGCACATGTCAATTCAGTCTCAGGGATTAAAAAACGAACTTTAGTTCTTTAGCTAGTATTTTGTTTCTGTTTTGGTGAATATATGAAAAAAAATAACAAGTCTTTCTCCTAGCCTTTTCCCAAATATGTTGGAGTCAGCTTATAGTCTAACCAGATTCGGCTGAATACCAGTATTTTACATGGAGCGACTGCCATCAGACCTTCGCAACCCAGTCACTGAGTAATACCGTCGATATTCTAAGGTTAGACCGGTTGTCAAATTTTCGGGCTTCTGACTACCCGTAACGACTGTCATAGGTATTCGTATGACACCCGGATCGACGGCTTAACGTGCTCTCCGAGACACGAAGGGGTCTCAATGTGTAACGAATGGTCACCCGTCCACGGACTGACCGCGGCAAGCGCAGCCTTAGACCGCTTGTACACACTAAGAAATTTCACCGTGTCTGCTGCAGATAGGACCAATTTATCATGTACACGACAAGAATTTTGTCGGATCTAGGCACGAAAACTTCTCGTGTCTACTGCAGACAAGACGAATAGGAGCGTGTAAACGTTAAGATTGTTTTCGGGCAGTCGTGCGTCTACGTCCACGCAAACAAACGCACAAAAACTACCTAAACCACTTCTACCCCGCCCCCCACCGCACCGCAGCAACGTTCACGCGTCGTGTCTAGCGCAGGCAAGATTTTTTTCTTGATCAGCGGCGAAGTAGTGTACACAGTTCGTGTGTAGAAACGATACGAATTCTTGAATAGGCCCGGCGACTTTTTTTAGCGTGTACAAGCGGCCTTACCGGAGTGGTTGTTAATTTGCCACGAGTCCCTCCATTTTCCATAAAGTTATTTAAAATATTGATAAAGTCTGACCACATTTACCTAACCATTTACGATATGCAAATATTGTTACAATTACGATGTCATAAGCAATTAAAATTATTAACATAGTGAATCAATTGATATTACAAAATTTACATAATTTCAATTAATTTACATTATTAATTGGAAGTGTCTATGAACAATATCAATGAGTCAAATCAAACGTAAAAAAATTCTCTTAATTCGCGGCTGTCGGGGTACAGCATAGTACAGGCCACGAGGCCTAAGCTGGAGTGCGATTTACTAAGGCAAAACATCTTTACAACCAAGAAATCGTCGTTGAAACATTTGACGAAAACATTTCGGTATTCTTTAGTTAAAACTGCGCGATCGTAGCGCCTCAACGATGTCGACCTGTTAGTAAATCGCATTGCAGGAATCCCAGGATGTATAAAAGTTTTTTGAAAATATCCTCTAGATCTCCTTTTGTTCTCTTCCTAAATAAAAACACCAACAAAAATACTTTAATTAGTCCCTAGTGCTAAGAAAATTTATTTTCAAAGTATGATGCTCGTTGACCTGGAAAAACAGAGACTTCTAGTCTGTTAAGGACTATGCAGACGTCGACTTATTTCATTAGCAACTTACTATAATCGTCTGAATTGACACACTCACACAGACACGCACTGTACACTGTACACTGAGTATAATGCACTTTTTGTATGTGACTGTATTCCGAATTTACCTTAGAAGTCTTGTTGGAGTGCGTGTCTGTGTGAGTGTGTCAGTTAAGATGATTGTAGGTTGTTGAAGTACTGCTTTAGCTTTATACTATGACTATGTACCACGCAATGAATATTGTTTTTGACTCATCAACTGTCATGAATGATGTTGGTTACGTTACGCAATTTCCCTATTGTAGTGTCATCTGTAAGAATCCCGCCTCAATATCGACGGCTAGCTCGATATCCATAATATCACAGTATGGATAATATAAGCAAATAACACACAGATAACCGACAGTATAATCAATAACGCGTAGTTTTGTTATCCACGCTGTGTCACGACAAGTGTCTAATTGACAGTCGCTATCGAGGTGAGATTCTTACAGAATTGCACTGCAGGTGTTCAATTTTAATCGGTGCTTGTCTCGTCTATATTGCACCTCTTGCATGTTTCCAAAAGGTGCAATGTAGCAGTTTCCTTTTGTTTTTGAATGATTCAGTAACGCGTCTGTATCGTGAATAAAGTACGTTGGCATCGCAGTCTAGTGTCGGACGTTTTAATCAAGACTTAATTGCGATAGCACAAAGTCGTGTGTCACACGCTTGTAATCACAGCAGTGTCAGTGCTGTACTTATTACGTCAACGTTGTTAAAGAATGACAACGTTTATTTTGATGAAATAAGTTACGTATGTGTTTTATGATTAAAAGTCCGTCATTTTATTTAAATAAACTAAATAAGAAACTATTGTTACATGACTTTTATTATTTTAGTTCTAAGTTAATATTGTATAAGCATCTAGAAACTTTAACCTATGATCAAACTGAATTTTTGATAACCATTATATTGTAATTCATTCTTAGTTCGGGCCCCGAAATAATCGTATGTCCGTAGGTTATAGAGAGTAGGAAACACTCGTAACTAAGGCCGAAACCACGGACTTCGTGCTTAGGGAGTGGACCCCCTGCCCCTAACATAATTGAGAAAAGGCTAGGAAGAACAGCAACACCAACCCCCTTATTACAAAAGATGGTCTAAGAAAAACCTAGGTTTTAAAATAGCCCCGTCTCTTTTTATTATATGACTTAAGAAAGTGAGGAATATATTTTAAACCTGGGTTTACCTTAGTCTTGGTTTAAACTTGGTTTTTTCATCTTTTGTAATAAAGCCCATAGCGTTTTGCGACTTTTTCACGAATGTTTTATGTGTTGCATTATAAGTCGCCGTGTAGATAGACCCTAAACCGAGTGGTCAGACGAGCGGAAGTAATGGCTTTATCCTATAAAAACATTTCAGCGTCAGGACCCAACGTTTTACACTCATTAAATATTTAATGCTTGATTTTTTAAGTACGCTTATTGAAAATACGGAACGAAGATGACCCTTGATCACTCTTGAAGATATACTTATGAAAGGTCAAAGTTACCTGGCGCTGCACCCAGCCAAGCAACAGGGCGGTCAATAATTATCGTAGACGCGCCCCATTTCTTTTTGTGAGAGGTAGTCGCGTGGTGTGTATGCACAGATATCTCTCTTTTGTCACGGCTCATCTTCCGTGCAGAAGATGTCCGGTCCTTTGGAAGGCATACGGGGGACACAGGTCCAACGCGCAGAGGCCCCTTTGAGATCTTTAATCTAAAATGGGATGGGACACCAACCGGAGACTATACACGGCTGCACTATTGGAGTACAGTCGTGAACCGTCCCATGTGGGTGCAAAACTATTGTGAAATATGGTAAACATAAACCTGGTCTATGGGAGTGGGTGTTGTAATTACTTCAAACCGCGTGTCCAGTGGTGACACAGATTAACTGTAAACGGCTTTTTTTATCGTATTTTTTATCTCTTTTTATTATTCTTGGTATTTTTTTTTTGCTTATTTTTTTATTGAAACCTTATTAGCTAGTTTAGATACGATCACTTAAGGAGCTCGTGGAGGAGCTCGTGGCTACATAATTACAGCCGCATAGACCGATCTTCCGGGTTAATTCACGCTTGCCGAGGTTGGTCTGTGGATGGGTGACCATTTATCATAGTGAGTTTCCTCCGTGCCTCGGAAAGCACGTAAAGCCGTTGGTCCCGGCTGTCATTTGTAGATCTTTGACAGTCGTTACTGTTGGTCAGAAGCCAGAAAGTCTGACAACCAGTCTTACCAAGAGTATCGTATTACCCAGTTACTGGGTTGTGGAGGTCTGATAGGCAGTCGCTCCATGTAAAATACTGATATTCAGCTGCATCCGGTTCGACTGGAAGCCGACCCCAACATAGTTGGGAAAAGGCTAGGCAGATGATGATTAGTGTGCATATGCACACATCTAACTATTGTTTGGCAGTGGCAATAGAACGGTTCTCTGTTGGAATATCGAAAAATTATTAGGCGATTCTTATCTGGCCGACAACCTTTCGCCACTTTTCATTGCACCGAATAATTAAAACGCTGAATGATTAACGTCCCTAATTATATTTTGTAACTTTTTGTTACGCCGACTTGTCTGCTGGCCACTGTTTCATTAGTCAATTGTATTATTGGCCACTTTACGCGTTTTAGATGGCTCATTTTCCCACCATGCAAGCAAGCAAGGAAGCAAGCACGCAAGTGTTTCTAGGTTTGCTCCTCCAGAAGACTCCATGATCTACAGTAGTAGATCATGTGGTTTTGAGGAATTACGAGAATTCGTTTACACCCTGTATAAATAAGAAGTTCTAGAGAAATCTGGATAAAAAATATATTTATACAAACAATAACCTAGTTATGAAACTGTGCAACTTACAATTACCGTTGGTTCATTTAAATCAGTCGGACTCCTGGAACGTCCGCCCAATATGGGTCTACCATAAATTGCAATAACGGACGGTCGAGTTTGGCAGGCAAATTGGCAATCGCTGTATAATTGCATTAGGTTACAGGTGAACGCTGCCCATCATTCTGGTATTAACTTCCGGGGAAATGTTGGGTAGGATTCTATTCGAAATAGACAAATTGTTACCATATTATTATTACGAAATTAACAGTTTCAGAAGCCGACAAATTGACGCCACCGACTTCTGAAACTGTTAATTTTATGATATGGTAATTATTTTACTTTTTTAACCGACTTCAAAAAGGAGGAGGTTCTCAATTAGGTTGTATTTTTTTTTATTTTTATGTTTGTTACCTCGTATCTCCGTCATTTATGAACCGATTTGAAAAATTCTTTTTTTGTTCGAAAGGGTATACTTCCCGATTGGTCCCATTTAAATTTTGTTATGATTAGACCATGAACTTCAGAGATATGGAACGGAACTCCTCATCGGATCAAAGCAAAATTCTCAAATTACTAATATTGCTTTGTTTATATTTGTTGTTGGGAACTGACTACTTGAAAAGAGGAGGGGGTGCGTGTCCCCCCCTCCCCCCTTTGGAATGTTTTCATTATATCGTGTAAGGTATCATTTGAAAGGACTTTTTATGCCAGACTACGTCAAAGCCAAAAAGAAAGGTTATGAAGGAGGGGGTTGAAATTATGACACTAAAACGTATTTAATAAAAAATAAACTTTAAATAAAAGTAAAAACCGACTTCAAAGAAATACTAAAAGGAGTAAAATAATTACCATAATATAAAATTAACAGTTTCAGAAGTCGGTGCAACTCTACACTGAAGCAAATAGAAGCCACCGACTTCTGAAACTGTTAATTTTTATATTATGGTAATTATTTTACTCCTTTTAGTATTTCTTTGAAGTCGGTTTTTACTTTTTTTTAAAGTTTATTTAGTTAAAAAAAAAAAAAAAATACAATTACAATAGTGCACAATTTCGTGGACCACTACAACTCAAACGTCGTCTATATAGGGTATATAGGTTTTCAAACTCTTAATAATATTGTATAAAAAAACTACTCTACCAAACTTAATGAAATTCATAAGGAATCAACTGGAGAATATTCCGCATCAAATACTTATAAATAATTACTCAAATCGGTCCACAAACTTCGGAGAAATCAGTGTACGTGAACATACAATAAAAAAAAAGATACGCATCGAATCGATAACCTCTTCCTTTTCGAAATCGAATAAAAATGAGCCTGCTAAGTATACAGAAAACAGCATACCGTGTTATTTAATATATTTCAAAGGCAAACGCTTAAAAGAAACGAGTTAGTTAATTGTGGTTCACCGAAGAAGGTGTATTTGTTAAGCATAAAATTTTAACACTTCCGTCTTTATATATTTTTGAAGTAGCATTATTTGTAAGAAATAATCTGCATTTATTCCCGCGGCTATCAGATAAATGCGTTCGAAGTCGACGCAACAATGATCTCTGCATTCATCCATCTAAGACAGCAATGTTGCACAAAAGTATAATATGTATGGGTCCAAAAATATACAATAAAATTCCTAAGGACATCAAACAATTAAATACAACTTTATTTAAAACAAGGTTGAAAAAGATGTTAACTGTGAAATGTTACTATAGCATAACAGACTTCTTAAATGATAAACTCTTAGTTTAAGTTATTAAGCATTTCATTAAAATTATAATTTAATATAGTCATTTCATAATAGGTAATGACTTATTTCAATTAAATTCATAACCAAAATATTTGTACGCCTTCTATGGCATAACATGTAGCACCTAATTATTTTTAACACCATTGCATGTTTGTAATCTACTCATGTTAATGCAAATAAATTGATCTTTATCTTTATCTTCTTATGTAGAATACCACAAGAATACATTAAAATATGAAAGCATTGCGCGTACCTTTAAAAAATTACTAGCTGTTTCACTCGCACCCTAGAACTAGGTACTTCATGTACCCGGTTAAAACTATCCTGTGTTAACTCAGGACATAGGCTATTTGTTTGTAAAATTTCATCCACATCCGTTCAGGTGTTTATGCGTTACTAGCTTTTGCCCGCAGCTCCACTTGCGTGAAATTTTGAGCCCTCGATAAGCCCCTTGTTAGGTGTAGTTATAAAATCAAAAAAATCTTTCATCTCCTATTTCACCTTTTACGGGTACAATTTCCAAAAACCCTTAAACACGTACCTATATGTATTTTTAGCTAACCCGAAGGATAGCTAATAAAATAACAGAATTTACTAATAGGATTAATAGCTTTTTAGCTTTCTGGGGCGTTATTTATTAAAAACAGGATGGTACATGTAATACATAAAACCAACATAGACTCTCCACCACTGAGAGTACTTGTATTTGAGTTAGTGTTAATAACATGAACTAGATCACAACATAATACTTTACACAACCATTACATGATCATAAATAAGGACAAGCTAGACAGATATAAAAGGTCAGACCCCTTCAGCTGATCTACACAGAATCCCCCGCTACCGCTAACATACATAAGATCTGAATACTTTAATACGATCAGTTATTATTACAATGCAGGAATATTCAAACAGTCTTTAAACAAAACAACTATTTAACAATTGTGAACGTCCGTCCAAACCAAAGGTCGCAGTAAAAATAAAGAGCAGAGCGCCCGACTAGCGCATTACATACTGTTTTATAGACTTTTTTGACAGGTCTTGAAGTAGGTAAACATGTCAGACTACCGCCATGACTTCATTAAATCCCTAACAGTATATTTATTTCTCACCAAGAGCCTACATTTTTAATTTCATGCTTCTTACTTCAAAAGTAACAGATTTCTCATACAAACTTTCAACACTTATTTCACCCCCTTAATGGTAGTATTTTCAAAAACGCTCAAACACGTTTAGCTTTATTTCTAACCAGAAACCTTAATATTTAATTTCATGCTTCTTACTTCAAAAATGACGGACTTACATACAAACTGAAATCCCCTATTTTACCCTCTTAGGGGTTGAATTTCGAAAAATCCCTTCTTAGTGGATGCCTACGTTACAAAAGGAACCTACTGTCAAAATTTCAAGTTTCTAACCCCAGCGGTTTAGGCTGTGCGTTGATATATCAGTCAGTCAGTCAGCTTCTCCTTTTATATATAGATAGATTGAGTAACAAACATCCATTTCATTAACTGTATCATTTTATATTATACTCTGTTCAAAAAAAGCTGAGTCGTGATAGAGCGGTCATTTAAAAATTAAAAATTGTAGCCGTACGGAGACTGCTACCGAAAAAACGTAAGCGACACCATCAAAATCCATTAAATATTAATCACGTTTTGTTTAAAAAATATATTATAGGAGATGTTTCAGAAATGTATGGAGCCTGGGCTAGCACCATGTACACTATATTTAAATATAGCTATATAATAAAGTAACCGTTTTTTTAATGTTAATTTTCCATAATTTTACTTCGTTTCGTACATTTAAGATATCTTGGTCAAGGAGAGCAACACAAAATTATGTGAAATGTCATTTTGACAACTGTTGACATGTCATAGGATGGAAGGATAGATTTATGACTGTCAAAGTTGTCAAACTCACATCAATATGTCAAACACAACTGTCATGGCTACCAGAAAAAAGGGTTAACATATTAAAAAACGGCCCCAAATGATAATTCCAGTACAAGAGTACTCTGCTTCAAATTAATTGATTTGTATTTTTATGGAAGTCCCCTATTTTTTTCCTATTTTTCTATATATTGTACACAGTGGTGGCCCAAAATCAAACATCTCCTTTGGTCTAACCCCAGGACTCTTACGTGAGAACCCAACTCTCGGATTCCATACACCTTAGACAACCGAAACCTACAAATACTTAGGCATGTCGGAGGCGTTAGGTATCAATAAGACTGACATGAAGCAATCGTTAGTAGGATTCAAGTGATCACATAACTTGCTATCGCCCTATTCCCAGATGACAAAATGTTATAGATAGAACGTAGTATGTTGAGAGGAACAATATAACGTTTACAATATCTTAGTGCAAAATGCTAGACCCCAATGAATCAGCACCAGCCGTATGACACATAAGCCACAAAAGATGTCCAGCCGACAGTCAAAATTACACCGTATGACTCACAATCATAAGTTCGATTTCGTTTGTAACAGTCCCAATCTGCTAAATAACTAAAACGATTCGAATCAAGACGAAGAAGGTCAAAACTGCGACGGAAATTAGACGAATAGGTCTTTATTGCCACAGTGGGAAGAGTACGTATATGCAGACGCGTTGCATTGGGGGGTTGAAACAACCCTCCTAGTTCCGAAAACGTTCAGTCTACGCCAGTCTGTGGGGCCGAACGGACGCTTCGCGCGCGCTCACGAATTTTCCGAACTTTCCATTCCATATTTGAAAATCAGTGTTTTTTTTTTACTTTTACTTTTTTATTTGGAGGACGATCGGCATCAGCATTCAGGTAAGTGCAGTTAAATATTCATAATTCCTAATTCCGGACGTGTTCGTTCCACAATCAAATGATTCCTTTTTTCGTGTTTTACGACTAAACTTCGGTAGTTAATCCAACGGTTTTCCGTCGGGAGGGCTTATTAAAAAAGTTGAAGTTTAGCCGGTGTATTTAAAAAGTCATTGGAGAGTATTTAAAAATGTTTGGGCAGGAGAACTCTTGATTTTATGGTTTGGCTGTACCTATTATACTTTTAAAGTGACGTAATTTGCCGGTATTGTTTCAATTTACATTTGGCTAAGTTGGATAATTTCTTTTGATTCAAAGATTGTGTCTTGTTGGACAAGGGGCCCAATTCTCCTAAAATAAATCTTGATAAATCACAACCGCACCAAGGCCGAACCATTCATTCAGACAGTTCTCAATTTCAAAAGCTGTCGAATTGTTTGACACAAAAAACAAAATCAATCATTTTGAAAGTTTTCGAAAACAAAAACTGACTGACGGTTGTGGTTCGATCGCTTTAGCAACAATTTATTTTAGGAGAATTGGGCCCAAGGTATCTAAATTTGCGTCATATTTAACTTCTTATTATTGACTTATTTGTCTTGACGAGTACAAACACAAATACTACACTCTGGAGCATCATTCCGAGACACCAACATAATCCTTCATATCTCGAAAACTAAGAATGATAGCTTATTGAAATAAAACGTATTTTATTAGACTATTTAAGAAGTTTTATTAATTTTATTTGAGTAGTATTAAATAAGACGGTCTCGTTGGTCTATTGCTCGCAAGCGCGACTGCTAATCGTCCCTGGTTTCGATATCCAGGTCGGGAAAAGTCTTATTAGGTTTTTCCGTGTGGAATGTCTCAGTAGCAGCCCGGATTCTGGAGTAGTGCCCGATTGATGGCAATAGGCTCGCCCCCTATTAACTATAACGGCAAAATTAGGATGTACTATACACTTGTGCCCAACCCTACGGGGAATACAGGCGTGATGTTATTATGATGATGTTATCATCATCTGCCTAGCCTTTTCCCAACTATGTTGGGGTCGGCTTCCAGTCGAACCGGATGCAGCTGAATATCAATATTTTACATGGAGCGACTGCCTATCAGACCTCCACAACCCAGTAACTGGGTAATACGATACTCTTGGTAAGACTGGTTGTCAGACTTTCTGGCTTCTGACCAACAGTAACGACTGTCAAAGATCTAGAAATGACAGCCGGGACCAACGGCTTTACGTGCTTTCCAAGGCACGGAGGAAACTCGCTATGGTAAATGGTCACCCATCCACAAACCAACCTCGGCAAGCGTGGCTTAACCCGGAAGATCGGTCTATGCAGCTGTAATTATTTAGCCACGAGCTCCTCTTATATTATGATGATGTTATGTTAGTATTAAATAATCTATAAAATACTTTTTATTTAAATAAGCTATCATTCTTAGTTTCCGAGTTATTAAGGTTTATGCTGGTGACCCCTATTCATTTCTCCCGAATGTACGAAACGATAATATCAAATAAATCAAAACACAATCTCGAAAAGTAATTTCTCTAACAAAATAATCTCCGACGCGTTTCTCACCTAATTTGTAATAAGATGACTAATAGGGTATCATCTCAAATAAATTAAATAACGCCTAGCAATCAACGCACGCGGATAATTGGGTGTATCGCCCTAATAACCAGGAAAACCGACGTTCACACTGTAGCCTGAAACATTGTTTATAGTTAAGGGGTATTCATATGAATTTTCAGCAGCACCGATTGTTTTTGAAATCTATTTATTGTTAATATGCGGGAAATGTAGTGGGCTGCAATATTGTCTATATGTCGTGGCCATATCGTCGAATTGATCACTTCATGATGTGGCCGGCCATTTCATGAAATGGTTGTATTTCATGAAATGGCCAACTAAAATTGGCCATATCGTTTAAACGTCAACGTTTAATGATATGGCCATCCACGGTTGGCCATATCATTAATGTAGGGTTTCCATGATATCAAAGGTTTAATAAAAAATCCAAATAAAGGACGCACGTACCTACCATGCAAGCAAAGGAGTAGACTACGGAATTTCGACCCACAAAATATCGATGCACGTTACCGCGAAAGTTTAATAACTTGATTCACCAACAATTAAGGGGATCTGGCGCTCGGCGGCCGCTGCCGCGGCACGCTCGCTTCGCTCGCTCGCCTTCGCGCGTTATTGATCACTGTTCTAACCTAACCTAACCCAAATGATTCAATATACTAAATAGTAAATGTTTGCAGTAACGTGCATCGATATTTTGTGCTGTAGTTTCACAGGTTAACAAGATAAATAATCGAACAAATAAAATTCTATGAAAAGTTCACCCGCAGTTACAATGAAGTCATATTTTGAAATCCAATATTAGTCCATTAATTTTCGTTGCGCGGTCACCCTACTTTACTTATTATTATTAGCTTTTTTGTCAGAATAATTGTCCGCCGCCATGATGCATCACAAAAACAAAACGATATCAGCGCCTCTAACGGTGAATAATGTAACTATTTTACGATATGATCACTAATGTTTGACCATATCATGAAGTAGCCGTGCGTTTAGCTGATCATATCGTTAAACGCTGATTATTCATTGATCTGGCCAGGCCATTTCATGATGTGGGCAGCGGGTATTGGCCATTTCATGAAATGGTTGCATTTCATGAAATGGCTGGCCACATCATGAAGTGATCAATTCTATGATCTGGCCACGACATATATTTTGTATTTTTTTCTCTGTTCCAACACATATTGTAGCTGTTTATTTTCCCTGAATAAATAAAATAAAATAATAAAATTTTAACGATGATTAAACGGTTTACCGTTAAATGGGGCTATTTTGGAACGATGGGGCTAATTGGCACGAACGTTGCATAGGCGATTTTACGAGATATTTTTTAAACTACCTATCTACAATATCTATTAGTGAAATATACAATAACATTGAAATCATAGCACCTGTGACAATAAGGGCCTATAAACACGACGTCTTTTCTACGCGCTTTTTCGTCAAACTCCATACATAAAAACACGATCATGCTTCTTACGTATGGAGTTTGACGAAAACGCGCGTCAACGACGCGAAAAAAAGACGTCCTGTGCATAGGCCCTAATAGTTTATGAAGCACATTCGTTTACTGAATTCCAGTTAGGCCCGTAGTATTCAAATAACCCCATTTAAATACAATAGAAAAAAAGTAACTGTTACACATCCTAGGAACGATACTGATGCCAAAAATGTCGTTTTTACAATGTGTGTCTGTTTGTCCGTTTGTATGTTCGAGCTTCACGCTAGTGCTACTAGACAGATCCAGTTGAAATTTGGCAGCCGCATTCGTTAAAGAGCGTGTCAGGTTATCAGGTACAAATCATCACGCTATTGAGCGTGAGTGGTGAGCAGTATTCTTATGTTTCTGTAGGCATATTCGCAGGTACCTACAGCTAGTGTTATACAGTATGTTAACTTACAACTATAGCGTACCTACGTACATAGTTAAAAAAAAAACAACCAAAAAATAATAAAAACAAAACAAAAAATCACAAAAAAATAAAAAATGATACGTAAAAGCAACGCTTACCTACTGTACATGCGCACTTGTCTATCAATTTGGAAAACACGGCAACATCGCATTTAACCTATCTACGCTACATTTTGGTCTTAAACAGGCTGCACCGAATTGTATTTTTTTCCGTTTTTTATTAGTTTTTCATGATGTAGATTAACGTGTTTAAGGAAACATCATCTGTTATTTAACCTACTGTATAAATTACTGATTTATTTTTGTCATTCGATCAAGTAATCCATCCCATCTTTACCAGCAATTCTAGTACGAATTTGTAAGTAATAAAATACCTATTCACGACATAATTTACCTATAGCAAAGGATTGAAAAAATAATATCGTTTCTTTGATCAGGTAACAAAGGAATATAATATTCTATTCTCTTTCCCCAGAGAATTACCTATTCTAAAGGAGAATAGCCCGCTTTGATACAGTTACGATGTGATTGAGTCGTAAAAAACTAACGTTTTATTATCTGACTAGCTTCTAACCGCGGCTTTGCTCACGTGCGATTCGGAAGACGTAATTCCACTAAAACCAATTAATGTTGAAACATGCACAAACATAGTCAACCCATTACAGAAGCCCTTTAGAGGGCCTCTTCTCAGAATGAGAAGGGTTTTAAGGCCTTAATCACCACGCTAGTCTGATGCGGGTAGGCGAACTACACACACCATCGAGAACTTCTTCCAGCGTCAAGTACCTATAGTGCTTGACATTACGCTGATCTGGACACCTTTTTGGTCCAGCCGTGAGACACATACCTACCTACCCAAGACGTTATTATTTATATCCCACTTTTTATTTATTGTCTTTTTGTGCTGTGTCCAAATAAATGATTCTTTATCTTTTTTTTACTTTATTAATTAGATTAAAGTTCTCAAAGGGGCCTCTGCGCGTTGGACCTGTGTCCCCGTGTATGCCTTCCAAAGGACCGGACATATTCCGCACGGAAGATGAGCCGTGACTGCAGAGAGAAATAATAATAAATTCTTTATTATCAGGCTACTTAGGCCCATAGATATATACCTTAACTAAAATATTTATTATATATACCATGTGTCCGGCTATGGACTATGGCTGGTCATTGGTGACTATGGCTATTTGGCAGCCATTTTGGTTTTTTGTTGAGATATTGTCTACAACTGTATGTCTTTATGTGAACTCTTTGTATCGTATATTGTTGCCCTCCGAATAAGCCTACTTTTATCTCAGTAGGACCAAAACTTTGAGAGATATGACTTTTTTTGTACACACGTACAGAATATCTCAACAAAAAAATGGAAGTTGATTGGACCCTAGTGTATTTGTGTACTAGAATAGTTGTTATATAAGTACCTAGAATATTGCTAGTCTATGACCAGACGCATTGTATATATGAGCTCTCTTTGGTGTGCAGGTTTCCTCACGATGTTTTCCTTCACCGTTAATGCAAGTGATAATCAAATTCTGATCCACACATGAATTCGAAAAGTCAGAGGTGCGGGCTGGTTTCGAATTCGGACCCTACTGCATGGAAGGTAACCGTTCAACAGCCAGGATATCACTGCATACCTGCTGCATTACTTGTCGCTTGTACTAGTAACCTGCTATTACTGAAAACCTGCATTACCATATACTATAACTAGGTGTCCCGAAACACGTGGCCATGGAGGGATTTTTTGGGATTGCCCGACTAGTTTCGGAACCAAACGGAGCCCTTAAATCATGAGCTGTATACGCGAGTTCGACTTGCGACCTCGCCGCGTGTTTAGCTCATGATTAAGGGCTACGTTTGGGTCCAAAACTAGTCGGGCAATCCCGAAAAATGCACGTGAGTAAACCGTAACTAATCATAATTATGAATGTGTCTCACCAAAAAACCGACACCGGGGTGGAGCACTCGCAGCGAGCAACGAGCCGCTCGCTGCTCGTTACGAGCGCAATGTTTCCTTGTACTGACTGCACGAACGCTCGCTGTGTAACACGTTACATTACGCCCCGTAACGCCGGTCAGTACCCACCTTAAGATTAGATCGGTTTTTAGACTTTCGGGCTTCTGACTATCCATAACGAGTTCACCTCCTAATAAGCAATCGTACAAGAAGTTGACGACTCGTTTGGCATAGTGCGACTTGGCACTTAGCTTACTGCACTAAACCCGACTTATACACACATTAGTTAAGTAGCAAGTTAACTTAGTTGAGCAAGCACTGAACTTGACTCACCAATACGTCCAAATGAGGTTTTTTACTTAACGCTCCTTATCGGCAGGTTAACTTATGGCCTACTTAACTAATGCGTGTGTAAATCGGGCTGAAGGATTTGGGTTTGATCCTTGCGTCAGAATAATTACTTTGACCTACAGATAGTTGTTTCTGGTTAGTGATTTTGTAATATGAGATTTGTGACGAAGGAAAAAAGTTGCTTTTAGCAAACACGAGGAATCTTTACGATAAAATGATTTATGTTTTATCCATTTTTATGTCTGCTATTATCCTTTGATGTACAATGTTAAAGTCGGAAACGGGACCTACTAATACGACAGTAGGTACCCATAATAATGAATAACTTTTGTTCTACAACTTTCCCCAAAAGTCTAGTTTAAAGGTGGACTTTGCGAGGCATGCGCCACGAACGGCGCACAACGAATGCCTCTGAGAGAGGCGTGCGTGTCGAAAAAATATACCAACGTATGCTCGGGTTGAGCCATCGCGTGCGAAGCAAATGCTTCGTTTGTCTGTCTTCATGTTTGTGGCGAGGCATGTGCTGCGCAGAGGCTGAGCATGTGCAAGGTGAGCCAGCGTGTGTCGGTAGGGATACGCATGCGTTGTGCGCCGTTCGCGGCGCATGCCTTGCAATGTCTGGATCCACCTTATGAGTAATAACTGTTCAAAGATTTCATAAAAAATACGCTAAAATCTATCTATCCTCAGCTATGATGTTTATATTTGAGGTCATATTTGGGGTTACAGATTAGAAGCTCCATTTTCTGAATTCGTAACTAAAGCAGGGATGAAGAAATTTTGAAAAAACTAAAATAAAAATCATTTTATTACATGAAAATAAAAATGATCGAATATTGAAATTTTAACACATGCTCTAAAAAAGCCGGCAGTGATACTTTAGACTTAAAACGCACTAGCGGCCAGCCGCACTACGGGGTGCCGCTTGCGGCTGGCCGCATATCGGTTTTTATATGAAGCCGCATGATCTCAACGCACTGATTTCCGGCCAGCCGTCGTGCGCCAGTGCGTTGAGATCATGCGGTTTCATGTAAAAATCGATGTGCGGCCAACCGCAAGCGGCACGCCATATTGCGGCTGGCCGCTAGTGCGTTTTAACTCTTAAACTCTCAATCACCGTAATTATAGACACAATAGATAAGACAATTAAGTGTCGTCCTGGGACGACGGGCGGTACGCAACCGGTTAAGTGGCCCGCGGATTAGTAGCCCCTTTTCACATAAATTTGTATACAAGGTGTTCAAAATAATATCGAGGCGAGTTATATTCATAACATACATTGTCATGAACGGACCACAGATTATATCAGCTGGTCCCCGGTCTCGCAAATTACAAGTGTAGTCATCTCGTGGGTGGGTTAGCAATTTGTTAATATTCTAGCTCTTTAGACCGTCTACATTGTTGTCGTAAATGGAGACAGTGAAAGACACGCTTAATGCTCATTCACATGTCTTTAGTTTTTAGTAGAGTGCGAGTTTGGTGTTTTATTCTGGAAAAAATGAGTTATTTTTAGTGAAATAACATGGAAGATAATGAAAAATCGGCTATTAGTAAGAGTTAATTAAACCGTTCCGGGAAAGAAAAAAGGAACTATTAATAGACTAATTACTAAAATACGCTGTTCGAGTCTAAGAGAGGCGACTGACCAGCATTCTAATTGCGAAAAACACTCGTAATCGCTATGGCTTTGATTTTGACAGGTCAACAATTTCCATTGCAACGTATGTAGGTACCTATTATTAACCCGACTTCTCCACAACTATGTATTACGCAATGAACATTTTTGACCTGTCAAAATCAAAGACATAGCGATTACGAGAGTTTTGCGCAATTAGAATACAGAGCATCCGATCGTAATGTAACATAACTTTCGTGAGACATTTATATTTATGATTAATTACGGTTCACTCACGTGCATTTTTCGGGATTGCCCGACTCGTTTTGGACCCCCGGCCCTTAATCATGAGCTGAACACACGGCGAGGTCGCGAGTCGAACTGGCGCTGCACCGCGCCGCGTAGCGTTGCGTCCGCGACGAGAACTAGTCGGGAAATCCCGAAAAATGCAAGTGAGTAAACCGTAATCTATACATATAAAAGGAGAAGCTGACTGACTGATTTATCAACGCACAGCCTAAACCGCTGGGGTTAGAAACTTGAAATTTTGACAGTAGGTTCCTTTTGTAACGTAGGCATCCACTAAGAAGGGATTTTTCGAAATTCAACCCCTAAGGGAGTTAAATAGGGGATGAAAGTTTGTATGGAAAATCGTCACTTAACGGGTTCAAAATTTCACGCAAGCGCAGCTGCGGGCGAAAGCTAGTCTATACATATAAAAGGAGAAGCTGACTGACTGACTGACTGATCTATCAACGCACAGCCTAAACCGCTGGGGTTAGAAACTTGAAATTTTGACAGTAAATTCCTTTTGTAACGTAGGCATCTACTAAGAAGGGATTTTTCGAAATTCAACCCCTAAGGGAGTTAAATAGGGGATGAAAGTTTGTATGGAAAATCGTCACTTAACGGGTTCACACATAAATACGTAATGTACATTCGGAGCGAGCACGTTACGGTACGTCACCTGCTAAAATCCGCGTAATATGATCGTTCAGAACTTTGTGCTCGCTGTACTGAGTGCCATAATCAATAATGCTCACTTTGTAACATGTACGAATTTGATACAGGTCAATTGCCTGTGCGAATTCCTTTACTTTTTTCAAACCGGACACAGACTGACCTAGCATGCGAAAAAGAAAGAAAAAACATTTTTTTTTAAATCCTTTTTCTGAGACATTTTAGCGCCCCGAGTTAACTGACTATGCGGAGCGATATGGCGCTAGTCATGCCCGCCTGCTATGTTGCCTTGCTTTCATTAATTTATGCGTGGCATCTAAACGTTCTTTTGTACCAAAAAACCTTTCCGTATTAGACTTATACACCACTTTCAAAGACGAATCTCGGTCATTTTTGCTCCTGTGCCCAGACTCTGTAGGCAATATAGTACATTGTCAAAAACGCATGTATATGAAACAGATATGTTTAATGATTCAATAACGAATTATAAAAAAAATATAAATGTATAACTTCTCTTTGTAATAATTTCATAATGGCAAATAAGTTAATTTAAATTTTATTTAGGTAATTTTAGTTTAAATTTAATAATGTTGTACTGTTATTTTGCATGCGTATAATATTTTCTTTATACTAGCAATAAATTTGTGCATGCTGTGGCCTCCTATAATTGAAAGAGTACACACCAGTGGCGAAGGTTCCATACAACTCGACTCCTATCGGCTTCCCTTTCGAAATATGGCAAATACTAGTATCCATTATTTTCAATTATCATTTAAACAAATAATTGGTCCGGCTTCCCTTATAAGAAAATTCACCCTTCGCTACTGGTACACACTATAAATAATTATGTATCTTAGTTATAAGATTGAGCTGTGTAGGTATATTCTTTGTTGGAGGTCTAAAATAAAATAAATAAATACCTAATATGTTTAAAATAGATTGAAAAAAAGAAACAAACAATTGTCATACTAAATCCCGTGCGAGTTTAATCAGTACCAGTAATAGATCATGGTGGTTTTAAGGTTTACACGAATTCGTTTACAACACCCTATAGACATGCACTCTATCTCAATACACGAGATGGATACATGAATATCAGCGTTTGGTCATGTTATTTGAATTTCCAGTCACGCTTGATATTCCCTAAGGGTGAAATGGTTGTACCTACGTAACTATCATGTTCTAGTTATATGAATTCTGTTCGATGACGATATAAATCCTTTGTGGTGAAGTATGTATGTATGTAATACGAGGGTGTGTGCTTGGCAAACAAACTACACGTGTTTGAGAGGAATAGAATAGTGCATTTTTTCGAAAGTATAGAAATCTGTATTGAAATCGCTGATATCTGTATTAACAAAAACATGTTTCAATTGTTTACAACACATGCAAATATAAACGTTTAAAGGTACATCCACATTTGTAGCATTTCGGTGTTTCCCGATCAGGTGTACCGTATCAAGTATTTGTATCCTAAGTATGGACGCCAATTTTGACTATACCGTATCACTAGCCGTATCGTGTCAAAAATCGTGTCCATACTTACCAAATATTGTATCGTGTCAGGCTATCGGCAATAACGTTCTAAATGTGGACGCTACAACATTTTCTCCGATCTCGAAAGTATGTATATGTTTATAACACTTTGATGATCGCGGAAAACCGACAAGTCTCGGGACGCGGTGTATCACGTATAGTATCGCAACGGCGTATCGTGATACGGTATCAAAATACGTCCATAATATCGATCATGATACGTGCATCATACACGAGGTGTATCAAAATACGCGGTTAGTGCGGGTCGGGCCGTACCAGATATGGCGTGTATCACTGTCATCACGTATCGTTTTGCGTCCTAACCAGCGATCATGATACACGTCGGTGCCACGCGACGGAGATACGATACGCCAAAATGCTACAAATGTGGACGTACCTTAACCTCAGCTTAAAACAAATATGTTTCATGGTACATTAACAGCATATTTGTTATTATGTTAATATTTGTGAGGAAATTTAATTGGCCTTATATAGTTAAAATGTGTTTTTAATTAAGTAAGTCGTGCTGTTTGTCTTCCTAAAAAATAAATAAATACTTACGGACAAGATCGACGCAAAAAGTCAGTATTTTCACTCATATGAATAATGTTTGAAACTTAGACATTTTATAATCTAAGGTTTGAAACGTTTTCTCTCCATATTTATAACAGAAAATTAAAAAAAGAAACATGATGTTACGTCATTCTTTCTCTAGTTAAAACGTTGATTCGTTTTTATTTAAATCAAGTGCTGCTGTAAAAAAATATTGCACGCACCGATTTCAACATATTTACTTAAATTCCCTCAAGCAAATTAAATGTGATTTCAACAATTATTTTTTCAAAAGATAGGTTTTATTATGCTCTATTGAATTAGTTAATAATATATTTTATTAAAGTAATAGATATACAAATTTTCAGTAAAAACTAAGATCGCTCGCAGCACTCAGGCCGTTCGGATGTGTAATTTTCCATGTTAATAATTTTTTTGGTTCGGTCTTGCCCTTAATGGCTCAAGGAACTCCAATCCGAAAACTCAAAACTCATTTATTCAAAACTACCTTTTGCCCGCGGCTTAGCTCGCGTTAATTTTGAATTTTACAATCAACTCTCAACACAGTACTAAAGTTTCTATAATAATATAATTAAATCATGATTCGAAAGACACGTGGTGCCATCTATTATCATAAGAACGTTATTATTGTTTCCCTCGGTCAGTTTCTGTACACCTGACAACGTATATGCAAAATTTCAGGATGATCGGTTCAGTGGTTTAGGCGTGGAAAGATAACAAACAAACAAACTTGCTCTCGCATTTATAATATTAGTTAGGATATACTAGTATTACTTAGTTATTTTTGAACGTCAATATTACAATAGACAGCTCCAAAAAAACCCGCCCTCCACCGCTTCCTAGTGTTTATACTATGAAGAAGAAACGGCGCAACAAACTTCCCAGCAACATCCCACTGGCCACCCCTAACCAAAAGTCGATATTCTACATTCTAAAGCAAAAAACAGGAGTATAACTTAGTTAAGACCGGAACCCAGACAGATTTAAACCGGTTATCCAATGAGTCTAGATTGCAGGATCTTCCTTTCCTTCCCATTTTTAAACGATATTAATATCGTACTACTAAAGACTTTTAACATCGGACAGAGGAACGCCATCAACTCCTCATTTTAGTCATAAAAATCGTTGAAGGGAAAAGCGTTTCTTTTTATTTCTAAAGACTTTAGTACTAGTCGCTTTTGTCTAATGCTGAGATTTCAGGAAGTATATGGCAGCGGAATTGTTATGCGATTTTAATTAAAATGTCGTAAAAGACACTTGTGACGGTGAAACAAATGAATAAGGGACGTCATTTAAGTTTTATCTTAGCTAAGATACAACTTAGAGAATGAATTATAATGAGATTTTATTTTCCTAAATATTGTATCTTTTATTTAGCGACTTAGAACGTTTTACCACGGCTCACGACACGATACGACATTACTTGTTTCGTAGTAAGCATTTCATAATATAAAGAAATATATGGCGCTCGAGTCGTCACCACATTTTGTCGTGTCGTGTGCAGCGGAAAATTTTGGACGAGTATACACCCTACACAGTCAGAAATCAAACACTGCGTAGCTAGCTACATGCATTCGAAAGCAATGACTCCTGCTCTTAATATATCGGAAACTGAGAATGATAACTTATTGAAAAATAAAGTATTTTATAGACTATTTAATTAATAAAACTTATTAAATAATAAAATACTTTATTTGGATAAGCTAGCTTTCTTAGTTTTCGATATATTAAGTACTTTCATTCCTACCTGTGAATTGACTCCATAAAATTAATTAATAAAAATAAATGTTACTTTTCCCACTCATATCAACGCATTTAAAATTCCTTCTGCATTTGTGTCGTACTTCTTATGATGTATTTTCCATCGTGAGTGGTATCAAATAAAGCTATACAAGATTTAATCAAAATATCATTTCACTCCCCTCCTTGACTCCTATAATAATTTCACTGACGCGGACGGGGGTAAAATGCCAACAAAAATCTAATCAAAAACGCGTCATCTTGGATCAATTTTATATTTTTTTAGGCTTGAATAAAATCTGATTTTCTCCACCCAATTTTATCGGTTCATAATCGTTCACTGCTTCTTCTCACGGGCTATAGGAGAATAGATCATGCCGTTTTGAAAAGATTAGTCAGTCAAGATATTAGCCCATTCTACTAACAAAATTGTTGTAAAACCGTAAAAAAAAACCACAACTGTCAGTCAGTTTTCATTTACGAAAACTCTCAAATTGTCTGGTTTTGTTTTTGCTGTCAAAATTTTTAACAGTTTTTGTAAAGGAGTTTAGTTACGCCCGGTTGCTATGGCCAGAAGTGGCCAGAATCTAATATTTTTGCTTACCAGTGGTAGTATTTTTTATTTTTAAACCTGAATAAGTTCAGTTGCAGTGTAGCATAGCCACACGATGCGGTGCGGCTCCGGCGCGGCGCCTGAGCGGTGCCGTTGCGGCGTAATACCTACAAACCATGCCTATCACATGGTGCGGTGCGGCGCCGCACCACACGCTCACCGGACCGAGACGAGGGGAAGAGTGTATGCACCGGAGCGGCACCACTCCGGGCGTCGCAGGCCGCAGATGTGTTGACGGAGAGCCGTTCCACACGGTTTTTTTTTTTTTATTTTTTTTTATTTAATTTTAATTTTATTTATATAGTTACAGTGTTTTCTTAATATTACATCTGCCAAACTGCAGAGCAGTTCGGTGCGGTGCAGCGCCGCGTGGCTCTTGCGACGCCGCGTACCACGTGTGCACGCTGATGCGGCAAAATGGTCGCGCACCGCACCGTACCGCACCGTGTGGCTTATTCTCCCTTAAATTTACAGATCAAAACAATTTTCTTATTCTCTTAATAGGCGATTGCTGTCAGGAACTTAACTGCAGCGTCACTGCAACTTGGTTTGGCACGTCATGAAATTACGTGAATTAGCCAACTAGGCATTTAAGTAGACTTCTATGTTAATAACTTATCTGTGATATCTACAAACGTACGGGAGGATCTACTATGCAAAGCTATGAGGTCTTTGCTTCATTATTTGTAAAGATACAAGTCTTAATTTTAACTAATAACGCTTGGTACATCATAGTAATCGGCCATTAGACAGCTATCGTGTACCAAAACGGCTCGGCTTCGCTTCGTTTGTGATTGATCAACATTTCTGTTAGAGTTGGCCCCCAGGGTGCGCGCCGGACGTCCTTAAGTATCGTCACTCGTGAAGGCTCTATTAATGCACTCTAACTCACTGCTAAACTTGGATCTCCCATTAATGTTTAATGGAGGGGATATTACCATCATCACTACGTTTAGCCATCGGATGTATGATCTCAATATGTCTGTATTAGCAGACGAGAGGAAGCTACTGTGCATCCTCTTTCCATAGCTCACGACACGACAAAATGTGTTGACGACTCCAAGCTCAGACCAAATAAAAAACCAAGACAGAGCGCTGTCAACAGTGACGTGAGGCCGGTTTCGTAAACATGTGTGCACTTAGTGAGGTGTAGTTTGATTGAAAAAAGTTGTAAATGTGTGCGTGTATGCACAGAGCGGAGGTGTAGTTTTGGCATGCTTCACTGTATTGTTCGCAGCGTTCTGTCTTGGTTTTTTATTTGGTCTGACACTCCGAGCGCCCGGCGGTAATTTGAAATGGGACAATAAAAGCAGTTCGAAATATTTCAAACAATAATGACAGTCTCTTAAGAATATTTTCCAGTAGCCACAACGATTACGTACCCCCGTTCCGACTAACCTTGTGTATCAAGACAAAACCCATTTCGATCAACCTTTGCGTTACACGTTTTGCATTCACAACGCCTAAATAATACGTGTTTATAATTTAGTAATTATAAATTCAACTTTTATCTATCCTCTATATTATCCCCGGGGGTTAGAGTTAGATGAGGCCTCCTGAATATTAAGTGTGGGTAGTGCTCAGAATTCATAAATATCATCGATTTGAATTAACTACTTAGTGTACTAAAAAATAATTTTAAAGAATTGCCTTCAAATTGATTTAGAATGAAACGCCAAATATGGCTGATAGAAAAAATAATTTTATTCAGTATCAGAATAGGGTTTGACTACTATTAAAAATATACAACAATTTAGTATTATTTTGAAGAAAGTATAGAAAGAAATCGATTTATGAAAAAAAAAGACAAAAAAAAAAAACGATGAATAACTGGAGGAGATACACGCTTTCGAAGTTTGTGGAGGAGGCATTTCCTGTCCTTGTCACACGAAACCGAATATTGTGTAGACTGATGTCAAGTCTCTATGAAGTTTTTAAGGTGTGACGTCAGTTTTAAGTAGTGCTATCTCTGTCTCGTGAACAAATTAAAATTCTTTATAACTTGGGCATTTTATTAAATATTATAATAATTTTAGTAATCATTTCGAGATTTGTAATCAAAAAATTGTTAAAATAAGTTAAATTATAATTTGCATCATCATTCAGCCGAAATACGTCCACTGCTGGACATAGGCATCTCCGAAAAGAGGGGGTTTGCCGTAATCGCCACGCTTGGCAGCCGGGTTGGCGATCGCAGTATGGTTGTTAAAATACTCAGAGAACGCTGCTGCCCATCCTCTAGAGAATCCCTTAGTCGCCTTTTACGACACCCACGGGAAGAGATGGGGTAGTGCTATTCTTTAAGTCCGTGCTTTTCGTGCGTTCTTTAAGTGCCGGACTTATTCCATCAAAAGATGGTTTAAACCAAGACTAAGGTAAACCCAAGTTTAAAATATACCCATCACTTTCTTATGTCATATGACAAAAGAAGACGGGGCTATTTTAAAACCTAGGTTTGTCTTAGGTCATCTTTTGTAATAAGGGGGTGCGGGTTTTGCCGTGTGAAATTTGTCAGTTAGCAGCCCGGAGTCTGGTTTTGTGCCCGGTTGATGACAATATGCTCGCCCCCTATTATTTATTTATTTATTTATACTTTCGCACAAAATCTGTACAGAGGCGGACTTAATGCCATAGGCATTTTCTACCAGTCGACCTTAGGGTGGTGTAGAAAAAACATGGTAGGTGCACTTAATAGTGTTAGAATGTGATGCGATAATAATGAATACTATTTACACTCATAAATATATAAATACAAATCAAATAGACCAATAAATACTAGATTTCATATTCACATGCATACATAAATACCTATATATCAATAATCATAAACTACATAAATATTATATTAATTAATATACCTAATATATAATACCTACAAAAATATCCCTATTACATGGGACTTAAAACATAACGGCGAAAGGGTGTACACTATACACCTCTGCCTTGCCCTTCGGGGAATACAAGTGTGATGTTATCAATAAATCGATTCAGTCCTTTGCCGTCTACTTAATTGCCTATATTGTTAACATAAACGTTTACCTTTTACGGGGGTATAGGAGAATTGAAGGGGTTATTCTATAATGGTAAACAAACATAACGGTGAAATGAGGGTGTACTATACATCTCTGCCCAACCCTTCGGGGAATACAGGCGTGATGTTATTTATTTTTCACTATCTTACATCTATCATTACAGGTTCACCCAGTGCGATAAATGCGCCTATATAAAATAATTGTTAATTAATTACACCTATAACTTATTATAAACAATGCATTTCTTGTGAATTCACTCATAGTACAAAAGAATAGGTCCGTACCACTAGCAATGAGGTTGAGCGTGCGAAGTGCGCGCATCAGCGGTGCTTCTCTTAAAAGATTGGTGCGACCGCGCGGCACCTCCAGTAGTGGCGGCTGCCGTCTTCGCCACACGCACCCGTCTGGGACACATAGACTCACCTGTCCTAAAATAATTGCATTTAGCACCTTCCCCCTCAATATTTTAAATATATTCGAGTTCAGTGCCAGATCCCTCCTAACTCTTAGCTTAGTTATGTTAAGAGGTATGGTAGAGGATATTAAGGACCTGTTTCACAATCGTCTCGGTTGGCCTTTAACTGAAAGATAAACATTAACCCCCTTATTACAAAAGATGGTCTAAGAAAAACCTAGGTTTAAAAATAGCCCCGTCTCTTTTTGTTATAGGACATAAGAAAGTGATGGGTATATTTTAAAATTGGATTTACATTTAAAAAAAAAAAAAAAAAACATTGCCCCACACTAAGATTTCTCTTGTATCGTGGGTGCGTTTACAGACAAAAATCCCACAAACAAACGTCCAGACCCGAAACAACCATCTATAGGCCATACAAATTTTTGATCCGTGTGGGAATCAAACCCACGACCCGTAGCGCAGAAGCCAATCGCTTAGCCACTGCACCAAACGTGTTGTCATTACCTTGATCTTAGTCTTGGTTTAAACCATCTTTTGTAATAAGGGGGATAGAGATATTAAAATATCTATATATTTTACTAAATAATGCACAACATCTTAAGGGGTCACTGTATTCATCATTATGAACAACTTTTAGTACGGGACCAAACCTGAAATCGCGAAAAAAAAAACAACTGTTCCCTAATGTTCGCATAACTCGTCAAAATGTAGGGAACAGCAGATTTTTTTTTCGCGATTTCTTATTTATAATAATATCCTTTATTTCAGGCAACTTGGCTCATAGAAAACTAATACATAAATAACAAAAAGAATACATAATTATAAACTAATACATAATATTATAAAACTACTGTACACGAAGTGACGGCGTCGTGTTGCGCTGCGTAGTGTCGCGTAGCCTTCCACGAAATCGTCGATACATGACACCCTTCGGCCAAAACTCTTCCTTGAGGAATGTCTCCATATGATGAGTCGGGACTCGCACCACGAACGACTTGAAATGTTGTGGCGCGACTCCAACTCCACGACCCTTAGAGTCCAGTTAGTCTTTACTCGCACATACTCCACAACCTCCTCAACCTTCGTGGAGTGATGCAGTCTGGACACGTAAAGCTGCGTCGAAGGTATTGCTGGACGCAGCAGCATGTTGGGTCCTGACAGCGCAGTACCGAACTGGTTCCGACAAGGAGGCTTCTTCCTCTTCTTCTTCTCCACCTTTATGAAGCCGTCCTTATCACACGAGCCCTTAACTGGACCTTGCTGTTTCTCGTCCTTGTTGATAGACTCCGTACAGCTCTGCTTACCCCCTTTTGTTTTTTCTGCTTGCCGTTTTGTTTGCGACATAGCAGGTTTACGTGTGGCGACGATAGCAGCGTAGGCACGTTTAGGGGTCGACGTACCTACATGACTCATTACTTCCTACTATATTTACTCACTACTTATTTGGTCCCATAGTAAAAGTTGTTCATAAGGATGAGTACAGTGACTCCTTATGAGGTTGTGTTGAATTATACACCGTAGGCCCGAGGAACCCGGAAGATTTTAACTACGCCTTTCTGATGGTATTATGAGTCAAATGTTATATCAACAAAAGTCCAATTTAGTAAAAAAAATTTTGTTTTTCGGTCCTGAATAAATTAATTATCTTTAGTACTTCCTTGTAAACAACCTTAGGTTCAACTGGCAACATTTATAAATTATCGTGTGAGTGGATAAGGAACTTCTCACTTCACAACCCTCCCCGACAAATAAGACATACGGCGAGAGGGGTGTGGTATGATAAAACTCGCAACGCCGCGTTCATAGGACTTGTTTACCATAGATATTTTTCGATTTGTGAATTTCCGTAGATAACTAATATTTCGAAAAATAAGCTTTATTCAACAAACTATATCCGGTATCGTCCCGCCCGACGATCCGGATCGTCAGTGCCATGTTTATCTATTGTGTCTATAATTACAGTACTACACAGGACCGATCGAGTACTGTAATTATAGACGCAATAGATAAACAATGGCACTGACGATCCGGATCGTCGGTCGGGACGTACCGATTGAGTACTGTAATTATAGACGCAATAGATAAACAATGGCACTGACGATCCGGATCGTCGGTCGGGACGTACCGATTGAGTACTGTAATTATAGACGCAATAGATAAACAATGGCACTGACGATCCGGATCGTCGGTCGGGACGTACCGATTGAGTACTGTAATTATAGACACAATAGATAAATAATGGCACTGACGACCCGGATCGTCGGTCGGCATGTACCGATTGAGTACTGTAATTATAGACACAATAGATAAACAATGGCACTGACGATCCGGATCGTCGGTCGGGAGTGTTGTGATTCCTGGCCCGACCACGACATGGAACGGAGATTTTACTATGGCACAAAATGGTTATTTTAATTGTGTTTTATTGTGCCACTTATCTCAGGAATTTGTGCCTTGTACTTATTGAGTAATAAGAGTACGATTGTGGTCGGGCTGGGGATCACGGTTCCTGACCCGACCACAACCAGATCTAATAAAATATCAGTAGTGGGAAACTAATTATGCCAAAAATATGTGTCAAATTGTGCCTATGGCACACACAACACATTAAGTCAAGTAGTCACACTCTATGTATAATTTAGTCTGCAATTAAACATTTGAATTCTGTTAGTTATGATTTAACTGAACTGTTGTCGTGACAAAACTGGTCATTTAAGGTTACAGAGTAAGAAATAAAAATGGAGTTTATTTTGTCAGCTTTCTTATTAACATTGACTTAGAATAAGTATGGACCTCGGGTCATCGCTCAAAAATGTCCGAACCGAAAGTGAGTTAAAACACGATAGATTTGAAAAGAGCTACAATTGCGCGCGTCATTCTTCATTTGGGCGAACAAGCAGCTACACCTTAATGTCACATGTCAACAATGCCGTTCTGTGTAGTGAGATCGTGTAAAAACTACTCAAAAAAGTGAAAAAAGTTGATGGTGTATAATATTTTCAGTAGTTATATTATTCTTTTACAATTTTAAAGTATTATTTTGTTATGGAACATTGTATTTTACATAAAATTGAATTAATTGCAAGAGCAAAACACACAATAATCCAACTAAACAAAAAGTATCTTATTTTCCTTCCTTTGTTTGACCAATTATGTCAACTTCATTTGGTTGGATTACCATAAGAAACTTGACATATTGACGGAATTTAGAACATAGATTCCAAAGAGTCGTTATTTTTACGCGATGTTTTTTTGTATTGTGATTTTGAACCAATTGCAATTTGTTTTGTTCTATTTATTCATTTAAACAAGTTATTTTTAAACTTGTATTGTATGCAATATATAATAAAATATTATGTACGAAAATATGTATGTTGTCCTTCCGTTTCAAAATTGTTTTGGTTTTTCGGTCACTACCAAGTTTCTGATCGAGCTGAAATTTTGCAGGTAGATATGTGCATATTAGATCATTAAAATGTCATTGAACTAATTTGATGATGGAGCCGAAGATTAGGCAGGCACAGGAACAAATGGTAGGCTCTTCGAGTTTCAGCTCATGTATTTTGTCATTATAAGCACTTTTCATTACATAAATAATGACGTAGGTCCGATGGTATAGCCGAAAAACGGGCTCTGGAACTTCCTAATGGCAAATAGTGGACACATGACCTTTGGCCTCGTTTGTTTAGTTATCGTGAACTCTTTTAAATACAGATACCAAAAGATTGTTTCATACAAAAAAAAAAAATGCCTCTGATTTAATTTCAGTTTTCCTCGAGATCAATTAGATGATGATGATGCTGACGCTGATGGTGATACTTCAGCAAAGGAAGCAAATACACATACCAAAAGATTGTTTCTTTCAAAAAAAAAAATATGCCTCTGATTTAATTTCAGTTTTCCTCGAGATCAATTAGATGATGATGATACAATTCAGCAAAGGAAGCGAAATTGCGTTTTTGAAAATGACGATGTTGTAATTTTGCAAGAAATGTTCTATGCTCTTTCAGTTGGATTAAATATTTAGCGATCACAATACTTAAATACTAACTAATAATAAAATCTTTTAAAAATTAAGGTTGCTCTATTACTCCTATGTTCTCCAAATTTTCGTTTAACATTAGATGATGTTTCGAAATTTGAAAAATTGAGCAGTGCTGTCATGTTTTCGTATGGTAAAAATTGTTGCAAGCAAAATTAGGCATTATGATAACGACATAAGATTTCGTCCATCGTAAATGAGCTTGTTGGTATTTCTAAGTTTATATTATGTCAATTCAGGACACTTTTATCGTGAATTTTGTACTACACTCGTTGTCCATACTTATTCTAAGTCAATGCTTATTAATATATTTATTGAATTTTTACAAAAAAAAAAAAACTAAGGAAATCGCTCGGGAATCAAAACCAGGGTACTTCCTGTTGACCTAGAATCATGAAATTTGGCACGATGCAAGATCTTACATCACAAGTAAAGGAAAAAGTCTGAAAACTATGTTTTTATATTTTAAAAGGTTAATTCTTAATTATTAACTTCTTGACCCCTGTATTAATAGTAAAAGTATGCAGCAAGGGATCAGCTTGTACTGGTACTGTTTAAACGAGATAATTTATGTTTAAATTTCAACTTATCGTCATGATGTGGGTTACGGAACCCTCAGGATACGAACCCGACTCGCATTTGAACGGTTTTTATACAAGCCACACTAATAAAATGCTACAAAATATAGTGGTTGTATTTTTTTTTATAAATACATTTATACGCGTACGAAGTCGTGAACACATCCAGTAAAATAAAATAATAAAGTGCTTTATATATAGCATAATTTCACAAAATAAAACTGCTTGCAAAGTCGTAGTAAAATTGCATAGCGTGTGATTGACACACTTTATTTCTTGATTATTCAATTTTATCCGAATTAAAATATATTCTGTGTTAAGAATAGTAAAAGAATTTCGTGTGCCATATGCACAATTTGACACATATTTTTGGCATAATTAGTAACTTCCCACTATTGATATTTTATTAGATCTGTTGTGGTCGGGTCAGGAACCGTGATCCCCAGCCCGACCACAATCGTACTCTTATTACTCGAAAAATACTAGGCACAAATTCCTGGGATAAGTGGCACAATAAAACACAATTAAAATAACCATTTTGTGCCATAGTAAAATCTCCGTTCCATGTCGTGGTCGGGTCAGGAATAACAACACGGTCGGGACGTACCGATTGAGTACTGTAATTATAGACACAATAGATAAACAATGGCACTGACGATCCGGATCGTCGGTCGGGACGTACCGATTGAATATTGTAATTATAGACACAATAGATAAACAATAGCACTGACGATCCGGATCGTCGGTCGGAACGTACCGAATGAGTACTGTAATTATAGACACAATAGATAAACAATGGCACTGACGATCCGGATCATCGGTCGGGACGTACCGATCGAGTACTGTAATTATAGACACAATAGATAAACAATGGCACTGACGATCCGGATCGTCGGTCGGGACGTACCGATTGAGTACTGTAATTATAGACACAATAGATAAACAATGGCACTGATCTATCCGGATCGTCGGTCGGGACGTACCGATCGAGTACTGTAATTATAGACACAATAGATAAACAATGGCACTGACGATCCAGATCGTCGGTCGGGACGTACCGATTGAGTACTGTAATTATAGACACAATAGATAAACAATGGCACTGATCTATCCGGATCGTCGGTCGGGACGTACCGATCGAGTACTGTAATTATAGACACAATAGATAAACAATGGCACTGACGATCCGGATCGTCGGTCGGGACGTACCGATTGAGTACTGTAATTATAGACACAATAGATAAACAATGGCACTGACGATCCGGATCGTCTGTCGGGACGTACCGATTGAGTACTGTAATTATAGACACAATAGATAAACAATGGCACTGACGATCAGGATCATCGGTAGGGACGTACCGATTGAGTGCTGTAATTATAGACACAATAGATAAACAATGGCACTGACGATCCGGATCGTCGTTCTTGACGTACCGATTGAGTACTGTAATTATAGACACAATAGATAAACAATGGCACTGACGATCCGGATCGTCGGTCGGGACGTACCGATTGAGTACTGTAAGTATAGACACAATATATAAACAATGGCACTGACGATCCGGATCGTCGGTCAGGCCTCTACCGGATATCCTAGCTTTTCTTCTCCAACTAGGCATCGGAATCGAAGGTTAAAATCTTTCGGGTACCTCGCGCTCGCGGTCTATATTCGTAGCATCTCTCTACCTCGGAGTAACAACCCTGAAAATCCATTAAGATCACAGAATCCTTTGTATTCAAAGTGTTTGTCACCACTGGCCATTTGAGTGTTCTACAACGGTATTTATTAGGAACCGCTAGACCAATTAGGAGACTTAAAGGAAATCCTCTCGTAATTTCAGAGGCTTAACACCTTCCGATTCAGGAATTTGACTCAGGAGTAGTCAGAGGGATTTGCTTACATTGAATTCTTCTGCTCAAAGATGTCTGTTCCGTTTCTGTTTTAAAAGATTTGGTCAAGGTTTAAGGTAGTCTTGTCCTAGAACTACTATAGGTTAGATTAACTATAAACGGACCGCTTTCAACACACGGTGAGTCCTGAAGGTTGTCTATAAAACGTTACCATGCAAAGAATACAGGGTGTAAACGAATTCGTGTAATTCCTTCAAACCGCATGATCTACTGGTGACACTGATTAACCCTAAAAGGGATTTTTTTTAAATCAACAAAAAAAAAAACAAAGTAAAATCTTGGTCTTCTATTTCTGAGTTATTTTAGAGCCCCACGTTACCTGACTGCAAAGAGCGATATCGCGTGAGTTGTGCCTGCCAGCCGTATCGCCGTGCTTTCATTTATTTACGCCTGGCAACGAAATGTAAAATGAGAAAAAAAAAATTAACAAAAAAAAAATCTTTTTTTTTACTGAATCAATATTAGGTGGTTTAGATAAAATTACTTAAAACAACCGCATGAAAAAAACACTTTTTTTATTTTTAATCAAGCTAAATCCCATGCGGAGCCAATCTGCACATGTGGTGTTAAAGAATTACACGAATTCGTTTACAACCTGTATAAAATATTTACAAAAAAAAAAACATTGATGATATTGCTATTTTACGGTTTTTGATGATGTCGATGACGTTTTTTCGATAGCAATCTCCTTTATGGCTACAATTTACTAAATGACCGCTATGTCAGGAGACCTCTTTCGTTAAACAGAGAATAATAGTATGGTACAGTACAATCATAAGTTATACGACTCGGCCATCTTCGTGATTCCGAATTTGTACGAATTATGCGACCCGGTCGACCTTTCTTTGTGAGTCTTTATAATATTAAGTATAGGTAATATATAGGGTGTAAAAATACCCTTAACGAAGCTGAAGCGTAGTATACTGTACCTACATCAAACTAAGTAACAATGAGCAAAAATAATTGCTGGGAAAAGACTTTTATTTTGAGGTATAAAAAAACAGCTGTGGACTGTAGCGCGGAATGTAAGGGAATGAGCAACTGAATGAGCCAACATAAAAAAAAAAGTTGTGTGGAAGTATATTTTGTATTAACAAACTTGTGTGCTGCAAACAACCCTTTATATTTTTTTTAATAATTCTTTCCATCCAATAGTTGTCTGGAAGATATTGCTTTAAGCTATAAGACCGCCATTTGTACTGTTCTTAGTTATGTGAATTCTAAAGTAGATATATCTATCTTGTGACAAAAAAATTTTACTTTGACCTTCAATATCTCCATAACAAGTCGGTTCCCAGGATGTGCACGATACAAAAAAAACTTCGAAATTATAGGAAGAATACGTGGCTCTCGGCTTCGTTAAGGTACAAGTCCGAGACGGGCTACAAACTGCAACCGCAGACCGCAAGTCGCATTGGTTTGTATGAACCAGTAGTGTCGCTTGTCTGCTGCTGTCATCTGCGGTTGCAGTTTGCGGTCGCCGTTGGAATACTACCTTTAAGGTGTGCACCTTAAAGATGTTATTCGGACGGAGAGTTGCGGTCTGCGGATGCAGTCTGCAGTTTGCAGCCCGTCTCGGACTTGTACCTTTAAGGATACACCCGATATAATAAGTCCAGCTTTTTCCTCCTTGTATCAATTCTTCTTCGAATAGTTCATTTAATTGGTCGCATAATTCGTACAACTTCGGGAACACGAAGATAGCCGAGACGCATAAAACGTCGTAGACGTTAATTCATCCATTCATTCAGACGAAAGACGTCCACTGCTGGACATAGGCCTCCTCCAAGCATCGCCACATCGACCGGTCCTGTGTTTCTCGCGTCCAGCGGACTCCCGCGACCTTCACCAGGTCATCGGTCTGCCTTGTGGGAGGCCTATCCACATCCCCACGTCACCCAAATGTCGTAGCACCTACTGTATTCATTGAATGGTATATCTACACCAGTGCGTTTTCATGTTCATCTTGCGCTTTCAACTTTCAATTCCTCTTGCGTCAAGCGCATGCAATATTGATTGGTCTATGACGCATGCAGCTACACTGGTGCGCCTCGGTCAGTCGTCAGTGTGCGTCCTGAGTGACGGCGCACCGCGCAGGCCGAATGAACGGGGCATTAAATAAATATTCGAAACGTTTGAATTTTGATATCGACATTGTTAAAACCAAAGTAAAATAAACGAAACACTAAACACGCGCGTACGCGTCAACTTTTCCGAGTGCACTAAGGACAGGTATCGACGGTAAAGCCACGGTAAAGCCGCTCTGCATTCCGCAATACGCCCATGCGCCGTCTCTCAGGACGCACACTCAGTCGACATACAATAGACGGATTAGCGTGCGCTAAGGGCATGCGCTTTTGTCGAACTAGTAGAGTGCGCGCAAGATAAGTCTGCGCGCGGCCGAAATCGGAACTAATCATGGTCCACCAAAGTGTGTGCCGTTTTACTAATTTTGATAGTAAAACTACCTGATTGCAGGAATGTTTAGCGGGAAAAATATGTTTAGCGATAAAAAAAGTTAAGCTTAAAAAGCGGTAATTTGAACTTTTGCGATCATGGCAACGTTTAGTACACCCTCAGTCGCGCGCAGAGTTATCTTGCGCGCACTCTATTAATGCATGCGCTATGGAGCTTCACGCATGCTTCAGACGAAGACGCAAGATGAAAGCGCACTGGTGTAGACGTAGCTTATAACATTCTTTGTATTACATCACAATTCAAGATATGAATTGTAATGACTACGCTACGGTAAATATCTCCGAGTTTTTAAAGGATAACCTTGGAAAAATATTAGAGTATTAAATGTACGCACATGTACCTACTATGTTTAAGGTAATAAAAGGCTCGTACCTACTCGTTAGAATGGCTGCCTGATCCTTTTTTCTTACGATAAAGAAACTCCGGTAATAATGTTTAACGAAAGGGTAAAAAAATATTGAACCTAAAGTAAATTATAGTAGTTATAAGACCATTTTTGTATTATAACTTTCGTGAAACACATTCATTTTTATGATTAGTTACGGTTTACTCACGTGCGTTTTTCGGGATTATCCGACTAGTTTCAGACTAAAACGGAGGTCGCGAGTCGAACACCCAGTTCGGTGATTCGTTAAGAAATAAAGTAATTATCAAAAGACAAACTGAATAAAAAAGGTTTATTGTTTGTATGTATGTTAGGCACCGTTTATTAGAAACGCGGAGCGTGACGCTGGGCGTTAAGTGAACAATTCAAAATGATTTAAAGTCGAACTGTTCGACTCACGGCTTCGCCGCGTGTTTAGCTAATGATTAAGGGCTCCGTTTTGGGTCCGAAAATAGTCGAGCAGTCCCGAAAAATGCATATGACAAAACCGTTATTAATAAAAAGTTTTTTTTTTCAAAAATGCAAGTTTTTGTAATTTTTAGAACTAGAGGTCCCTCGCGGCTTCGCCCCCGTCTATGTCGTTTTTATTCCGTAATTATCGGGATAAAAATAGCCTATGCCCTTCTCCAGATTCCAGACTATCTCTGTACCAAGTTTCATCAAAATCAGTTCAGCCGTTTAGGGGTGAAAGCGTCACAGACAGTTACTTTCGCATTTATAATATTAATAGTGTAACATATATCTCATTTCGAACCTCCTTGCTAACAGCAGAGGCCCGTCCGCACAATACACTATGGTAAAAACTGTAAAATTGTCTATTTACGATTGTGTGTTGTTTTTAATAGTTGATTTTGTTTTACGAGTGAGAATACACGATATTATAATAATTATAGTAAATTGTTGTATTAATTTGTAATTGAGATCAACTCGTAACAATAGGGATTTAAATAAGAAATAAATTAAATTTGGTCAATATTTGCAAAATTTATTTTTAATAAATTAAATAGCATACCAATGAAATAAACAGGCCTTTCTTATCCAGCTAAAATGGACGATCTTTACCAAAACTAACCATAACTAATCATTAGCAAAACAAAAGCTATGGAGCCCGAAGATCCCCATGTACCAGGAAATCAGAAAACAATAGGAGCTATCAGCTGTTTATCTTCCGCAGATCGTAACAATAAGTGATAAGGGTCACGGCAGACGGGTTCGCAAAACGTCGGTACTTAATGTCTTCGAACCTTCGATATATGTATTCGCCCTATGAGGGTGAGGGCGCTTTTTCACACGTAGCTGTGAATATACGTAATAAACTATATGTAGGGATGTGCTTGCTTAGTGGAACTAATCAATTTGGCCGAGTTCGACGTTTGGAAATGTTCGTGTATTGCTTAACATTTCTTGTTTTTTTTTTGGAGTTTAGTATAAACATTACGACACTGCGTATATCCTCGTTAGTGCAACATCGGAATTTGACAAGACTCCTTGATAATAATAATCTTCATATCTTTTTTTGATTAATGAATGAAAAGATGATGAGGAATTTATTAGGGTATCCTTTTTTTAATGTATATTGGCATACAAGCTGACATCCCTCCTGATGCGTTAGTTGTTACAGCCGCCTACACAAGGTTAAGGAAGGGGGATAATAATACGTAGGCCACTTAAAGTATCACTGATGACTGTTTTAAAACAAGTGTTAAAATTCGATCATTTTTATTTCTATGCAAAATGAAAATAATTTTATTTTTTTCAAAAATTCTGTATCACTGCTTTACTTACAAATTCAGAAAGTTGAGCTTCTAGTCTGTTAACCCAAATATAACCTATAATGTAAAAATAGCTGATCATAGCTGAGGATAGATAGATTTTTATGAAATCTTTGATCAGCTATTTTATCTTAAACTGACTTTTGGGGAAAGTTGTGAAAAAAAGTTATTCATTATATTATGGGTACTTTAACACCCTTTCGGATTAGTACCCCCTTTCTGACTAACACCATAAACCTACAACACCAAGAGTATTGCTGATGCGTTGCCAATCCCAGCGACAAAGTCGGAAGTCTCATGTGCCTGTAATTTCACCGCACACACCGTCAAACTTCAAACTGGAACACAGCAATGCTACTTAACGGCAGAAACAGTTATGATGATAGTACGAAGAGTTGGTAGTAGTACTTCCCTGGACGAAATATTTCGCAAGGAGTATACTATAAGGGAGTATACATAAAGGAAGTGGGTAACCGGCGCCGACCTGCCAGCGCTTGTCGGTACTAGTGCGTGCAGGTAACCGCTACATAAAGGAAGCAGGAAAAAGCAGGGGCTGGCATTTTTAAACAAAAATACGCCTTATTCCCTTGCAAATACAGCAACAAATGACGGCCTACCAGCGCTGATCGGAGCAGGTCGGAACTTGTCAGCGCAGTTCGGAGCTTGTCGACGCTGGTTCGCCACACAGTATAAAGACTACCTGCGCCGACTAACTGCGCAGACCAGCACCGACAAGCGCTGACAGATCGGCGCTGGCAACCCGCTTTCTACGTGTATGCATGCGCACTTTACATAAAATGAGAGGCAATTTCTTTTCTTTTCGAAACACTCTTGTCATGGTCATCGTGGAATCCGAGTGCCCAACTTCACTACAGGGACATTCCAAGGCGGCTGGTCGACACTTCCTGTGACCCGAAGAAGGCGTCTACTTTGGCCAAAGGATTAGCGTTGCCATACAACGTGGCAATGCTGCCAGTCTTCTGGGCACTTTAGGTACTAGTCGATGTCGATGCGGAGGAACATTTTGATGCCCTATTTTAGTTTTTAATTTTACACTATGTGTTCTTTTCTTTATTTATATTGTTTGATCACATCAGCCTATTGAGATCCACTGCTGAACGTAGACCTCCCCCAGAGATCGCCAACCATCCCGGTCTTGGGCAGCCCGCATCCATCCGCTGCTAGCCACCTTCTTCAAATCGTCGGTCCATCGTGCCGCAGGGCGTCCCACACTACGTTTGCCCAAACGCGGTCTCCACTCTAACACGTGTCTGCTCCATCTACCATCTGTTCGTCTGCAGACATGGCAGGCCCACTTCCACTCCAGCGTGCTAATTAATTCTACGCGCAATGTCGGTGACTTTATTTCTCTGGCGAATGACTTCATTGCGAATTCTATCCACCAGAGAAACCCCGAGCATCGCTCTCCCCATAGCACGCTGAGCAACCTTAAATTTGTTGACCAGGCCCACGTTGAGTGTCCACGTTTTGGCTCCGTAAGTCATTACGGGTAGGACCCTGGTCATATGGGATTGTGTCATCGACGATTTAAAGATATCACGTAGTTGGTCAAATAGTTAATTACGGGCAAAAATCTCAAAAAAAAAAACGGAGATAATGTTACAAACGTTAGGGTTGTCGAAAAGTTTCTCACGGGGCTATACCTTAAACTAGTAAGTAGTTTTAAATATTAATACATATCACTACCTCCCTTCAACATACCAGGTACCTAAATAATGCCTAGAATTAAGATAACATTTCGGTCCCCGCTTATCCCTCACCTTACTTAGGCTATCAAAACATCGAGTGACAATGACGTTAATCGGGGTCTGGCTATAATACCCTGGTATTATGTGGGAGGCCTAGGCATTCCACTCAGAATACGTAATGAAGGACGAACAAAAACATGAACAGACAATCACTACGAATTTTTAACGTGTAAAGTTAAAATGTAAACATTTTTTTTGTTGTTTAGCAATTTGCGACTCGTATCTTGGTGTGTTATTCACGTTATCATTTCACAAAGGAAGACATAACCAGAACTGTTTTGTTTTCTCCTCTCTGCCAGAACTATTCTAGAATAGCTCAGGCTGTGGTGAAAAAATTAGCCAGTCAGCAAGGTTGGTAGCGGGGCTGACTGCCCAGGGTGCGCCGGACGTACTTAAGTATCGTCACTCAATAACCAGAACTGTGGTAGAGACATACCGATTACATATTTATATTCGAAGTCATGTTCAAAGTTTATTAAATGTACACACGGCCACACATCAAGCTATACATTTCCAGTTTACACTGACCTCTCATTGTAAGGAAATCTTATACAATGCGAGATCAGCTTATACTGGAAATGTATAGCTTGATCTGTAGCCGTGTGTACACTCTAATAGGGAATTTGCATGTACCTAACTCATAACTCTTTAATTATTTAAATATACATTGTACAGGAGTCAAGACATTAATTGCATTTATTTTAAAAAAAATTTAACGCATTACTTATTTTACAATTAATTATTTTATGTTACGTTTTTTTTGTGGAACGGAAAGCAATCTTGAAACGCGTCGTCTTCGAAAATGCCGGAAGTGACATCAAAATCCACGTGAATAAATGTTTAAATATTTTTTTCTTAGCAAACTGTTTGATTTCTCACTGAGGTAAGTTAGTAAGTGCGATTTCTGCTTGAATAAAATTGAAACAGACATAGGGTACCTTTCATTTCATTCATCGCAAAAAAAGTACTGTTCCCGGGAAAAACAACAATAACGTTTTTATGATAATAGATGGCGCCACGTGTCTTTCGAATCATGATTGAATTATATTATTATAGAAACTTTATTAACTAATTTAATTAACGCGAGCGAAGCCGCGGGAAAAAGCTGGTACATAATAAAATAAATACTCATAATAACCAAAATACGATTTATTTTTTATGTCACATTCTACTCAAATGTAGTTCACGAATTTCAAACTCTCTCACAAAGCAACAAGTCTCCTTTTTGTTCAGTCAAACGATGTGAATTGACTGGCTAAGTAAAAGTTCCACGATTGCTTTTCTGCATTTTCTGATTGCTACGTTTTCTGAATTTTCATGCATTAGTTCCTTTGAGAAAGGGTTGAATGTCATATACCTTTTTTTAATACTCATGTTAGCGATCGATAGAAGCAGTCAGTGTGCGTCCTGAGTGACGGCGCACGGGCGTATTGCGGATTGCGGAGCGGCTTTACCGTGGCTTTACCGTCGATACCTGTCCTTAGTGCACGCGGGAAAGTTGACACGTACGCGCGTGTTTAGTGTTTCGTTTATTTTACTTTGGTTTTAATAATGTCGATAACAAAATTCAAACGTTTCGAATATTTGTTTACCTAATGCGCCGTTCATTCCGCCTGCGCGGTGCGCCGTCACTAAGGACGCACATTTAGGCCTCATTTACGGAGACGCGGGGCGTTGCGCGTCGCGTGCGGCATGGCGTCTCGCGGCGCGTCGTACGATTTGTTTGTTTACGGAGCGGCGGCGCGTGCAGCGGCCCGCATCATCACACGCGCAAACACAAAAATATGGCAATGTATGATGTTGTTTATGAAGATGCGGCGCGTGCGACGCCGCAGGCCCCGCCGCGTTTTACGCTACGTTTTACAGTGGACGGAGAATTGCAGGAATAGCTGGTCGCAACGCTGCGTGCGCCGCCGCGATAAACGTCACGTACAACGCGGCGATGCAATCCGCGGGCTCCGCCTGCATTTCAAGCAAACGCGTGTAAAATCGCTCGCGTAAACGCTCTCATACAACGCCATATGTTTGAATTTAATGCGGGCCGCGCCGCGCAACGCGACGCGCGACGCCCCGCGTCTCCGTAAATGTGGCCTTAGGCAGCAAAATAGTAGGTACTATAACCTTACAAATTGACATCCCTTGTCAGTTGAAAGAACCTGTAGGAAAAGGGGTAAATTGCTGTCACTAATCATGAATGCACTTTATAGATTGTACGCATGAATTCGAACAAGTTTAGTATGAATTCGAATAAGTATGAATGAAGCAACTCCTTACTAGCTATGCCTCCCTGATTACTCGAGGGTGTTACCGAAACTAAAATTCGTGGTTCTCGGCTATACGATTATTATTTGAGGTCAATTTTAACTCTAGGGGCTCGTGGCCAATCAACAGTAAACATCTGCGAGGTTAATCTGGGTTTACCGCGGTCAGTCCGTGGATGGGTGACCGTAAATATCGAGACCCGTCCGTACATCGGAGAGCACGTCGCTCGGTCGCGATTGTCGCGAGTGCCATTCGAAGATCGAAGGGCGATGGGTTGTCAGATTGTATGATGTAGTGTGTTGATAGGGAGTCCCTCTTTCTGAAGCCCTCACCACCCGTAGCTTGGACCCTGTTGCTGGTGCCAGTGGGTTACATTTTTTTTCATTGTATCAGTATTATAAATGTACAATATACAGGTGAATTTTTCAGCTGGCCATGGATGGCTAAATCCAAAATGATAGGGAATAGCGAAAAAGGAGTATCGAGGCCGATTTGGATAAAAACTAAAACTGTTTCCTGAGATTTTTTTAACAATTTTCCTTTCTTGTAATCGGAACCGTTTATATTGGAAAAAAACACACCCTATATTATTGCGGCATTGCTGATAAGGATACAAATTTGTGAAGTAATGTTAGATGATATAAACTAAAAGAAAGGTCTCATTTTTAAGAAAATACAGATCCTTGTTTTTCGATCCAAATCTTTGTTGAAAACAATGGATCATTTCGAACAATCGATTAGATAAGGTTTAATAAATGTAAGAAAATAAAATAGTATTTATGTATATGTTACCGGCAATGTGTATAATGCAGGTATTCTATACAATGCCTAGGCAATGTATAGAATGCCTGGGGCCTCCAGGCAATGTATGAAATATTATGAATATTATTGTCCATTACATACTTTGCCTAGGTAATGTATACATTTCCTAGGGATTGTATAGAATACCTGCTGGTCCACCGGCAATGTGTGAAGTAAGTAGATTTGGTCATTCATTTGGGGCATCCTGACACGGATAGGTTAGGTTCGAAGGGGATTCATCCCCTTCGTGTTAGGATACTTTAAACCTTGCAGACAGAAATAGGAACCCCGCGCAGCGGGGCTCCGTCGACTCTCCTTTGGAAACCGAAACAACTTTCCAAACATCCCCTTAAGTTTTTCATTTGTTTTTATTGTGCCTCGCGTGGAGTTTACTGCCTGCTCGCACGTCTTCCCCTTCGCCGCTCTCGTCTTTTTCACATATTGCCGGCTGCGCTTCGGCATTGTAAAGAATGCCTAGGCAACATTACCTGAACGTTTTAGGAATTCTATACATTGTCTAGGCATTGTATAGAATACCGGATTACACAGATTGCCAGTAACATATACACAGAAAATGAAGATAAGACAGCAAACAGGTTATGAAACTTCCTTTTTAATTAAAGTTCGACTAATAGGACTAAAAAAACGCAATAAAACGAAAAAGACCAGCACCAACTGCATTATTCCTTTACCAACAGCAGTTAAAATTGTTGACGGGGACATCATTAGCTTCGCCTCGTGTAATGACTACAATGTCCTGCCCCAAGTACAGTCAGACCCCGCTCGTTATTTCATTGCCGGCGGTCATTTGCTCATTACGCGGACGCTTGACCTCCGCTCAACTGATTTTTACTTTATTTCAACGGACGTTTTCAAATAAAGTCAAACATGAAGTTACAATGCTCGTGACATCGTTTTGAACTATAACATAGAATTATGAAAGGAGGTACAGTCAACAGCAGAATAATTTGGGCATTTTGAAATAATTGAAGCTAATCGTTATTATCTACCTAGCCTTTCCTAGCTGAGTTGGGGTCAGTTTCCAATCTAACCAGATTGCGGCAGAATACCACCTGTATTTAACACGGAGCGACTGCCATCAGATCTCCACAACCCAGTTACTGGGCAATGCCGATATCCTAAGGTTAGACCGGTTATCAGACGGCAGTAACGACTATCATAGGTATTCGTATAACACCTGGGACCGATGGCTTAACGTGCTCTCCTAGGCACGTGGAACTAATTGTTACTCTTAATTAAAAATAAGGGACCGATGGCTTAACGTGCTCTCTTAAAAATAATACTAATCTTTAAAGTATTATCTCCTCTTTAATTTTTATACAAATAAAAATAGTAATAAGTAAAGTGCTGTGAGTAGTAAAGTGATAGGTCGATCAGAGTGTCTCACAATGATTGTTGATATCACGGTTCCGCATGACGAGACCCTTGTGAAAGCCGAGAAAGATAAAGAAATTAAATATCAAGAATTGGCACACGAGGTTGTCGCCATGTGGGATGTTGATTCAGCAATTATTGTGCCGATAGTTGTTACGGCCAATGGTTTAATAGCCAAGAGCCTCGACCAACATCTAAAGAGGCTCTCGTTGGGCAGCTGGATCAAGGGCCTGATACAGAAAGCGGTACTTCTCGACACAGCACGTATTGTTAGAAAGTTCCTCTCTCTGAGGCCTTGACCACCGGTAGCTTGGACCCTGTTCCCGATGCCGGTGGGCTATTATATTTTTAAATGTTTTTTTTTTTTGTATAGAAATATTTAAAAATGTAATTTTATATGCCTTTTCAATTAATAAACGCAGTAAAATGTGACCCGAAGCATCTGATGTCATGAATGGGGCAATGGAAAATGGTTCTTCCTATTAGCAATTTTTCATTCAAACAACATTCTATAGTTTTTGAACAAGTATTTGTTCAAAAAATTAGTTTTTCTTTGTGTTCTCGTCTCATTGCTTGATATTACCTACAAAGTATTTAAATTATAGGTAGTGATGTTCTGAATTTTTTGCGTAGAATGACCCAACTATCGTGTATAAAACGCCATACAAATACAAGCCAAATATCATACGATCGTCTGACGTTTAAGGAAAAATATAGCTTCAATTTAGTATGGATTGTGAAATATGTCCGTTCAGATTTACAGCCCGTATCGAAGATTCTTTCATACGTACATTCCACAGAGATATCTGTTCCAATAAAATAAGATATTATAATATAGAAACTTATTTCTTCAATAGTGATGGCAGGAATAGCTTCCAGAGTCTGGCAAAAAGTATGATTAGGGAGTACAGTCGAACAAGGAGATAAGTATGCAGGCATTGACATAGAAACACGTGGACCAAGGGTCCAGTACAAAATTCAGAAAAACTATCCTGAGTTTACATACACCACCAGAGCGCGCGCCAAGATACATCTAACACAATCTAATTTAAATCCTATGTCGTCATCACAACGCCTAATTAAGCTTTTCACCATACGAAGATTCGACTACACCCATTGCCGTAAATTAGTCTTTTTTTCGCGTTTTGTCTTTGTATACACGGCACAGTTGCTACTGTGCCGTGTGGTACCGGACGTAAAGAATAGCACTACCCTATCTCTTCCCATGGATGTCGTAAAAGGCGACTAAGGGATTCACTAGAGGATGGGCAGAAGCGTTCTCTGAGTATTTTAACAACCATACTGCGATCGCCATCCCAGCCTGGACACAGGTACTGACATGGAGCACAGGACCGGTGGATGTGGCGATGTTTGGGGGAGGCCTACGTGCAGCAATGGACGTCTTTCGGCTGAATGATGATGATGATACAACTAAGTAATTACATTCGTGGTTTAACAGAATTATACTTGTGTTGAGGGGCCAAGCATTTGCAATCACTTGTCTGATCGAGTCTAGCGTATAAAAACTTATTTCGCAATCAATTACAATGACAATAGATGATCAAACGAACTTCCTGAAGTGAAGTTCGATCATTATTATATGAGTCGCTTCATTCGAAGATATAGATTATTTACCAAGTAGTAGTCCTTTTATTCTACAGGCAACATCGCACAATTTCAGAGAATAAACTGATTTTTTTTTTTTTTTTTTTGTGTCGGTACCTACATTACCGTTCATAGTTCTTGTCATTATGATATTACTCATTTTTTCAGAGATTTAGTACGAACAAAACTATTAGGGTTAAAATCACTGTAATTTATTGAATGTGATTTTTGATGGGAGAGGGGGGTTCTTATATCTTCGAATGAAGCGACTCATATAATAATGATCGAACTTCACTTCAGGAAGTTCGTTTGATCATCTATTATATATTCGTCGCTTCATTCTTCAGATATAGATTATTTACCAAGTAGATATTCAGAGAAACAAGTTTTGTTCGGGTATCTTTTAATTAATGACAACGAAACGTAGCTATACTTATTAACAATCACAGTTGTACTTATAATTATTGTGAAAATAAATAATTTTCTTAATCATTATATTATTAATAATTAGTTATTTAGGTGCAGGAAATACGACTGCGTTTGCGAAATCATCTTCACTCCGAATAGGCCGGTTATAAAATCGGGCAAATGCTGAAGACGTGCTAGTCCAACCGGCTGTCTTTCTGATAGTATCCACCGTTAGTCCAGCACTGCATGCGGCTGACGTGGCAGCATGTCGGGTGCTGAGTGCAGTGAACGTGTTTACGTCAACACCGCTTTCTGACAGCACCTGCTTAATCCATCGACTGATGGATTGAGCTGTTGCGGCTTTGTGTGGTTTCTTATAGGTTAATAAGAGACTTCCTACGTTCGTGGTCCTCATATTTTTTGTAACAAAAATATAATCCTTGAGGACTGAAGCAGGGCATATATTTATATTGTCTCTAAAGAACGGTAGGAATAATACTGGTTGATCTCGTCCGGGAGCGGATGTCTTAATGATGTCTGTTATAGCTATCTTTACTCCGGTTGAGGTGATTGAAATGTTATCCAATTTAATTAATGAAAAGGTTTGTACCCTGTGACCTGTGCAAAGAGCTAATAAAATAACTAATTTTTTGGTGATTTTTTCAATATTTAAATCTAAATTGGGGTACCAATTGGATACGTGATTAAACACTAATTGAGGATCCCAGGTAAAAGTATACTTAGGTTTATTAGGTTTAAGTTTGTAAGCTCCTTTCATTAATCGTTTGATACAATCATCAGAACCTACGTTAAAGTTTAGAATCAGAGATAATGCGGAGCGGTGGCTGTTAAGAGAGCCGTATGAGCAACCTTTGTTAAATTGTTCCGTTAGAAAAGAGAGAACTGATGATTTTGAACCATTAAAAACGTCAATATTAATTGCAGCACAATATTCCCACCATAGATTTAGTGTGACATTATATTGTCTCATAGTATCATCGGCTAGTGAAGCCAACATTAGGTTTAGCGAGTCGTGCGGGATCCCACGGCGTGTGAATGCCGTCCGCAGAGCCTCGCGACACCCAGGGTAAGGTTGGCGTGTAGGGGATGGTGCTCCCTGAAATGAGATTGAAGAAGAAATTTGTTAGGGTTCAGGTAAAGTACATGGGACTCAAGCAAACTTTGTAGGAGTGGGTACCATGGCTGTGAAGGCCAGTGAGGGAAAACTAGTATTCCCTTGGCACCATCGTCGATAACCTTGCGTAAACATTTTAGGATTAAAGAAAATTTCGGGAACGCATAGAAGAATTTGGATCGCCAGTTCAAGGTAAAGGCATCTACTGCGTAAGCATCCGGCTCTTGTTTCCAAGTAACAAACAAGTCACATTTGGCATTGTTGCGAGAGGCGAAGAGGTCAATATCAGGACAACCGAAGTGTTTTTTAACAATACGATAAGCGTCGTCTGATAACTCCCACTCTGTATCCGGATTCAACCTCCTAGATTCTTCGTCAGCACAATTATCTTTTGTGTTTACGTAAGATGCGTACAGCCAAATGTTACGCTTCTCGCACCATTGCCAAATGCATCTTGTCAGATCATTTAGGTGCGGAAACTGAATACCACCTAGGCGGTTTATGTAGCTAATTGCTGTGGTATTATCTACCCTCAGCAGTATTGAACAATTTTCGTCATTACTAGCAAAACTTTTCAATCCTAGGAATACGGCCAGAAGTTCCAAGTAATTTATATGGTATTTCATTTCTGAAACTTTCCATCTGCCATGGGTCTTTTTATCATTACAAACAGCACCCCAACCCGTTCTAGAGGCGTCAGAATATATTTCTTTAATAAAACTTTGGTTTCTAATAGGACACATAACTGTGAAAATGTGATTACGCCACCAATTAAGGTCTTCTAGAACGGTTTTGGGAATTTTAATGGTATGTTCGTAATTATTATTATGTAGTTGTAATGCTAGAAATTTTTGTCTTTCCAACAACTTTGTATAGAGAAACCCATATCGAACTGCTGGGCAAGCGACAACCAGAACTCCTATTAATTGCGCAAACTCTCGAATCGTACATCTTGGTAACCTAGTGAACTTTTTAACCGACTTAAAAATAGTGTTACGTTTATCGGTAGGTAACGATAGTGACATGTCGTATGTATTATACACGAATCCTAAAAATTTACAGTTTTGAGAAGGTTCCAATGAACTTTTTTCATAGTTGATTATGAACCCTAAACATTCTAAAAGTTTAAGGGTTTCATGTACATTCAAAATACATTCATCATAATCATTACCTATACATAATATATCATCTAAGTAAATAACTGATTTATGTCCCTGTTTTCGGAGGTATGCTATGACCTCCTTCATGATTTTTGTGAACACTCTGGGTGCCACAGATAGACCGTACGCCATTGCAGTGAATTGAAAAGTAGATACGTTCGTAGAATTAGGGAATTGAAATTTAAAACGTAAGTATTTTTGGTCCTGTTCGGATACAGGAATTAATAAATAGGCCTCTTTTAAGTCAGTTGTTGCTAAGTACCCGCCTTGAGGAATTAACTTAGCTGCCGTTCTATGATCCTCCATTTTAAAATGTGTACTTCTAATAAATTTATTCAGAGATTTTAAGTTTAAGATAAAACGTTTACCTCCATTAGCTTTTGGTGCTAAAAATATCTTTGATATATACTGGTCTTGGGTTGGTACGCAACGTGATATGGCCCTTAATTCTAATAATTTATTAATTGCTGTATCCATATCTCGAGTCTCATCGTAAGTAAAGTTGGAAGATGGTATAATAGACTGAGTAACTTGGGTATGAAAGGGGATTGTAAAACCATGTTTTATCCATGACAACACTACTTTGTTATTAGTTATATGGACCCAACAATTGAGGAAGAAGCGAATTCTGCCTGCATGTACCTTAATTATTTGTGTTGTGACACACGAGTCTTCGTTGTGTTGAAGCTCTTTGCTTGCGTTTGAGACTGCGACGGATATGACCGACGTGACGACACTGGTGGTCTCCTCTGACCTCCCCGCCCCCCCCTGTTCGACGGGTAACGAGGAGGTCCTGTCCAGTTTCCCTGAGGGGCAGGATGAGTCACCGCTGGTTGAGGGATACTGCTTTTTTGATTGGCCATTGTCTTTCTTATCAGGGAACCTTGTTTTTCAATAGCCTTACTTGCTTTTATTTTTTCAGACAGTGAGTTACCATATAGGGTCTCATCACGCTCTGAGTCTTGAATAACGTGAAGAAAGTTCTTTTCCAGACTTGGAGTAATTAATTTTATTCTGTCTTTAGTCAGACAGTGGTGCAAATCAGATAACAAGCGACAACCGTCGCTTAAATGTTTTAAGGCTATGACTTTATTGTCCGACTTAAGCAAAGTATCCATTGCTTTGTTTATCGCCGCTGCGCCGTTTCCTAACTGTTGTTGGAAACCAACCAGTTTTTTGTCGCGTCCTCTGACTATATCGGATACGGCGGCTGATATCTCCGCGTTTAATTTCGGTGACTGCAATAATTTGCAATTAGCGGGTATACGATGCTCTTTCATAAGCCTATCTTTATCCTCTTTTGGTAAGCCTTTTTTCAAAAGGGGAGTCCACAAACTGGCTAAGCTTTCGTGGATGTCTTCTCCGAAGTCTGGTGTACCGGACGTAGAACTTCCCAAAGCGGATAGTAACTCGGGGTCCAGACTTACTTCCGAAGTGGTCTGTGCTGGCGGGCCAGCCGGGTCTTCCACGAGATCAGATAACTCCTGTAAGGCAGGCTCCACTGCCTGGTCTTCATCATGCGGACCATCTTGTGGTTCTTCGCAAAGCCCTACATCGGCGTCGCTCGCATCTATAAAATTTATTATAAAAGAGCGAACAAATAAGGCGGTAAGTCTGTAACGCATTTTGCGTTAATATTGTCTCGTGGATGGTCATTTGTAGATGTTGTGCATATCTACTCAAGATTACACATATTTTCTACATAAGTAGTCATAAAAGCATGACTCACAGTTAGCTCGCAGCTAATTGTGTTTTCGCAATTGACTCGCAGTCAATCCCGAATTAGTTTGGTTATAGTATTTCACTTTATAATGAACACTTGTACACTTAGTAAAGGAATATTCAACTAACCTGGATTGTTTTCATCCTCCGATGAGTCTAACGGTCGTCGTATTCGACGCTTCTTATCCTCCAATTTCCTAATCTTGCGTTTATAACGCTCTAATTTATCCTGAGAACTACGTTTCGGCATTTTAGTGAGGCGCGTGCGCTCGTTGCCTCGCAAAAAAAAGGAATGAGTAATATCATAATGACAAGAACTATGAACGGTAATGTAGGTACCGACACAAAAAATAAATAAAAAAAAAACAGTTTATTCTCTGAAATTGTGCGATGTTGCCTGTAGAATAAAAGGACTACTACTTGGTAAATAATCTATATCTGAAGAATGAAGCGACGAATATATAATTGTCTGCGTAGTGCATTGATGTCTGTTGTTTGCCCGTATAACTGACTCTTTTGTTGACTGTACAACAAATTTTGGACACTTGTTAAAACCTTGTCTGAAGTCAAACTAAATAAATAAAAAAGGTGTATAAGCTCTGTTTAGTCTAAACCACAATTAAACAAGATTTTGTGGTAAGGCAGTATAAGTTTAGCTCAGAGTTTGAAAATATCTATTTATTAATTTATAAAAATTCACCAACAACATAATACATTTATCTTAATTCTAATATTATGGGTACATTTTCCGATGTTACACTAATTATAGGTGTAAGCTTTTTCAATTTAAAATATCACAAAACAAGAGTCATGAAGATTTAAAAAAAACTTAAATTTAAATTCATCTAATATTACATTAATATTACATAATTTTTCTAATAAGAGATGTTGCTGTAAATTCTAAATACCTACTAATTACTAAAATATCAGCGTGTAAGTAAAATAAGTAGGAAGTAGTACCTTGTCAAAAGGTGTGAAAATGTGGGAATACTATAAAAGTATAAGTTAAGCTAAGTTACAATAAAAGAAAAACAATAACTTTATCTTTCCTCGTCCAGCCTTTGTCTACGGGTGTATTTTATAATACACCTTTTATAATATTGTTTCTAATGTTAATAAATAGTATTATGCTGTTCGAAACCAGTCCTATTTTCACATTTGTAGCAAAATCAGAATCATCCGATAAACTCAAAAGCGAAATTTATGTTCAGTTTTTCAGGTGAAATATTTCACGCATTTTCCACAAAGCCAACTTTATAAGCTTTATTAATGTTTTTTGATGCAAAGAGATTCAATACACAAATTAGTTTCAATGATTACACACGATTATACATTATGATTTCATTTTGTTAATATCGGCAATTGAAATTGACCACATATGAAATTGGGTGAAACTAGCCATAATTTTAACGAACAGAAAAATATAAACAAATACTGTTTTTACTATCGAGAAAAACATTTTTTTCGTTATTTTTAACTGAATCAGATTTTCCGTAATTTTTTGTTTGTTGTATGTGACGGTTTTTACATGTTAAACCATGATTCAAAAATGGAACAAAAATTTAATAAAAAAAATTTTGCGTGATTAGTGATGTTCTTCAAAAAGGACAGGTGCTCTCAACCGGCGTGCGTGTATGACAAGATGTATGAACATGGATGAAGCGAAAGGAGTATTTGAGGATCGTAGCTTGTGGCACGTTCTATAGTTTCTGCCTACCGCCATGGGAAAAAGGTGTGTATGCATGTATGTATGTATTACGAAGGTATCTCGGGCGACAAAACCAATCTAAACAAGTATCACATATACTCCTCTTTGAAGGTTCACACTAAGAACGGTTACGCACTGCATCCGATCCGAATCCGAGAAAATACGTTTCGAAGTAGTCATAGAACTATTTGTATGGTAGTTTACGCACTAGATCCGACTTCGGTCATCCAATTTCTCTTCGTCATCCGTGAGTTTCTAATTCGGAAAAAAAATTTACGGACCGAAGTAGCCGTAGTACTGTTTGTATGAACGCTTTCGCATTACCTCGGATTCAAATCGGACGCCAAATGGATATGCCAAAGATGGCCCCTCAATTATTTGAATTTGGATGAGAGATCGGATAAGTTCGTAAGCGATATCCGAATTTGGTCCGAGTTTTTTAGACTCTAGATTCATGTTTTCACGTATTCAGATCGGATGCAGTGCGCAAAGCAATATCCGAATTCGGTCCGAGTTTTTTACATTCTTATTTTCACGGATCCGGATCGGATGCAGTGCGTAATCGCTGTAATGGTCATCCATTTTAGCTAATACCATTAATTACTGTTCTCCTGGTACTTTGATGCGGAACCACGATTTATCTGACATTATCATTGTGCAAATTGCAATGCGCAATCTGTTCCTAATTAATAGATCGATGCCTCCCACGTAAGTTGTTGGAAACCACAAATCGCATTTTTGTGTTTTTCACGTAAAAGTGTTTAATTTTATGAATTATTATCTGTTCCCAATATAAAAATAGCAATAATATATATAAGGTCCATCTATTCATACACGAAATATTTTAAGGGATACATCTATAGGTGATAAAGATGCGATATAAATTTAAAAAAAAATCTAATTATGTTTTTTAAATTAAATAATTTAATTTTACTTGATACACATAACAAATACTGGCTCATTGCTATTTTCAACATCCAATACGCTAGTTACTGAAGCGGGCTTCAATGACAATAAATACTACGTAGAAACTAGCGTATTGGATTTTGAAAATAGTAACGAGCCAGTATTTTTTATGTGTATCAAGTAAAGTTAAATTAAATAATTAAAAAAAATATATACTTAGATTTTTTTTTTTAAGTTTTATGGTTTTTTTACCACCTATAGATGTATCCCTTAAAATATTTCCTGTATGAATAGATCGACGGCAGCAAAGAACAAACGGCTATCTACAAAATCACTAGTTTTCAGGAGAGCGTTTTTAACGCGAAAATGTAATAACTTCTACAAAAATAAAGCTACCCTCTTCAAATTTGCAATAGTTATATTATTCGGCATTTTGAACAAAACTATGAAGGTCAATTAACTGATATACATTTTTTTTTCGAAATACGGCAGATGTCTTTTTCTACTTCGCACAAAATAAATAACTAACTGAGTCAACTGCCATATGTTCGCTTCTACGTAGGACTTTGTAATTACTGATTCCCAAACAATTTTACTTATAAAAGGAGATATTGTTATTCTCTTTTATAATATATATCTAACTACGACAACAAATAAAGGGTAACTATGACTGACACCAAGATATTGTAGTTGTCTCAAATTACTTCGTAATTCTAAAGGTTCAGATATTGATATTGCAGATAACATGCTATTAATATGATGAGCTTTTGGAGTTCAAGAAAAGAATTAAGTTATTCTTAGTAATTTATTCTTTTTTAATCATCGTAATCATATTACAAAGTAACAAAAATGCAATATTTGCAGAGAAAATAAAATTTCTAAGGAGTTACTATCTTCAAAAACAAATCAATAATCGAATCTTATACAAGCTATTATCATACAAAAGCAAAGCATAGGATCAAAGGAATTGAACCCGTGTTAATACACGTAAGTAAAGATTATTTTATCACAATAATCAAACTTACTGAACAAAAAATTATTTCTTCCTAGTCTTTTCTTCAAGAAATAATCAAATTCCAAACTAAGTTATTGAAGGTTTTTCTTGCATAAAATGAACAATCGGTAGTCTGTTTTTCTACCGTAGCACGTTGATGATAGCTTCAGCAAGTGTGTTTTAATGATTCTGACCGTGTTTGGACGTGCTTTATCACGCATAAGTTGAAACAAAGCACCCAACTGGGTCCGTAAAGAAATGACAACATCCGAAACAATCATTTCAGCGTAAATCTATGCATTGAGATTGCCTCTGATTCAAATCAATTCTGTTCTTCCATCGATTCAAATACTCGGCCATAACAATATTTTTCCACGTTTTTAGCATCCTGAGGTCCACCAATACATCTAGTATCTGGGTGTTTCCCCGATTTTTTTTAACTTTTTTAACAAATCATTATTCTCTCAGATTGTTAACGTTACAGTAGCTTCCAGTCATTGTAATTCTTCTTTTACTATTTGACTGCAGTGGCGTAGTATCCATTTGCATTATCATTTGATTAGGTTTTTATGCCTATATTGTTAACTCCGCCATGAGGATAATGATTAGTCTAATAAAAGTTAAAATAATTCGGAGAAACACCCATCTGGTCTTATGTCAAAGCGAGATTCATCAGAAAAGCACACATAACGCCATTTTTCTTCTGCCCCATTTCTGTGTTCACGAGCCCATTGTGAACGGGCCCTACGATTGCAGGGCTCAATCAGTGGCACTCGTAGCGGTCTTTGCGAACAGAGATTGACTTTGTGCAAACGGTTTCTAATGGTTTGATCGCTTATTAACAACCCTGAAAAGCGATGAAGCCTTTGAATGCTCATCTTCCAAAGCATGAGAAAAATAAATTTAAATTTCATTGAATAATGTATTTACATGTTTTTATTTTTTATTGTACTGTGCGTTCAGTCCACGAATACGCGCCCCACTCCGTTTTGCTGTTGGAAGCCGCGTGGTGCTTAAGCATACATTTCTTTTTATTATCTTATTTTAGTTTCCTTGCCTCGGAGAGCACGTTAAGCCGTCGGTCCGGGTATCATACGAATACCTGTGGTAGTGTCGTTATGGGTAGTCAGAAGTCCGAAAGTCTGACAACCGGTCTAACCTTAGGATATAGGCATTGCCGCGCAACTGAGTTGCGGAGGTCTGATGACAGTTTCTCCGTGTAAAAGACTGGTGTTCAGCTCACCGTTTAGACTAAAAGCTGACCCCAACATAGTTGGGAAAAGTCTAGGCAGAACGAAGAGCGATGAAGCCTCGTAATCACCATCATCGCACTCATTTTAGGATTCCATCGAGCAGTGATATGTATGTAAAGATCTTTTCTACCTGTGGTGATGCGAGTTCGTCCTCCATGACGCTCAGCTACGCTGCCAGTGATACGGTAGCGTGTTCAGAAGTGACTTATTATCCTCTGCGTAGTGCCCAGAGCGATGGCCACAGTACGTTTCCGAGAGCCAGATTCCCATATTCTTACGGCTCTGATCGTTTTTCCCAACTCAAGTGACATTTTTCGTCCTTAATAGCGTTCATGTATATTGATCTGACTCAGAAGTGTGTTGCAGGATTTTATAGGAAAACGACTTGACAGAAGATTTTCAACTTTTAATCGAAATTCAAAAACTTTCCTTTTTTATATTATGAAGAGGTCGCTAAATAACTATGAGGAGTCAAAAAAAAAAACAATTTAAGAACTTGCAGTAATTCGCTAAAATGTGCTTTATCCCTAGACACGTTTGATGTGTGTATTATGAAATGTAGATTAACAAAATTGAGGTCGTAGAAAGAGTAAGTATGCAAGTTAAAAAAAGTCAACTGCCCCACCGCCCATGACAAAACGGTCATGTGACTGATATCTTTGTTTATCGCATGCGACGCGCCAAATCGTACGACGCACACACGGACAATTGTAGATGTCCTTGTGTACTTCGTTACTTTGTAAAAAAAGGTGTAGTTGTCTTTAAATACGCGACAAAAAACAAAGAAAAAATGAGATTTTGTATGAAAAAAAAATATCACTAGATAAAATAAAGAATTCTGAATTCAATTATGTAAAAAAGTGATTTTCGCAAAAATGCAGTTGACTTTTTGTTCTTTGCGGCCGTCGAGATGGACCTTATATAATTTTTCGGTATTTTTATATTTGGAACAGATAGGTATTAAAAACATAAAATTAGACACTTTTACGTGAAAAACACAAAAATGCAATTTGTGGCTTACAACAACTTACGTGGGAGACATTGAGATAAAGGTTACGACAACAGAGTAAAAATAACGTAATTTTTCCCGTATTTAAAATTATGTCAAGCTTCACTCCATTTCATAATTGTGCACTTTATGGAGACTGTACAAAGCTAACAATACATCAATATGTTGTATTAAACCAAAACACGCCGACGGAACGCTGACACTCAAAGTAAATTGCACCCAAGCGTTAAATGGTTCCGTAGCTTCGCGCTTTCACAAGAAAATATTTTTTACAAAACGCTCCGCGCTGTTTTATTTTCAAAAGAATAATCTCCACGAGGTGGATACAAATTCTTTTGAATGTTTATTCTTTTATAAGGGCACGAAGTCGGTTTCGTTTATGTTAAACTATTACGAATTTGCTTAAATTAATTTGGAACTCGGATAACTTCACACAGGCTTGCATTGTTCGAGAAAAATCGTGTCAGATCTGGCTCTTTGCCCGGCCCATGATATGGTATTTTGTTCCCGTGACACCTAGGTCACTTTCACTTGAGTGGCCCAAGACTACGTCACCGGCTGTTAGTGCTGCCACTATGTGTAAATAAATTATTCACTTACTTGTTTCTGAAGTGGTTACGTAGTATGGTAATGAAAACGCTCTAAGTTAACGAAAACTGTATTTGAATTACCACGTAATCCTTCTTATTGTATACACATACAAATTAAATTAAACAAAGTGAGTAACCGCCACAATTCTATAAAAAATTATTTAATGGTAAAAAAACTTTTTAAAAACAAGCTTTTATTTAATTGCCCTAAAAAGAAGAAAATAAACTTTAAATTAAATCAAACCAATCAATTTAGTACATGTATTACACAATTTATTAAATGATATAAAAGCTTGTCGCGAGATTTACCTGTGTACCAACTCGTCTTGCTTGACATAAGTACTTATTATAAGTAATTCTATGAAAGAAAATGTTTCCTATCAAATATGCAAATCTCGCGACAAGCTTTTATATCATTTTCGCGCATGCATTGTCAACCAAAATAAGCGTGTACCAAATTTCAGCTCAATCGGTTACAGATAACTGATTTAAAATTCAGTTGCAAGATTTCACCCGGACAAACATACATACGTTGCAAATTAAATATAAAAAAGCTTGTAAAAAAGCAATTTTGAACAAGTCATTTTATACAGTTTACTGTTTTAACTAAATAGGTAGACGAAATAACTCAAAATAGCAAATAATTAGGCTAGTTAGCAATTTATTTTTATCATCACTACATAGTATAAAACAAAGTCACTTCCCGCTGTCTGTCCCTATGTATGCTTAAATCTTTAAAACTACGGAACGGATTTTGATGCGGTTTTTTTAATAGATAGAGTGATTCAAGAGGAAGGTTTATATGCATAATACATTGCACCCGGACGAAGCCGGTGCGGGTCGCTAGTTAATTATAAATTAAAAATCTCTTTAATTGTATTGAAGATGTTAAAAAATGGCAGCACTGATCGAGACATTCGTGACGTAGTCTTGGACCGTCGCGGAAAGAGAATAGAATATTTTGAATTAGAACAAAATTATTATTATGTCTTGAAAGAAAAACACACAGCGTCGATATGAAGATGATTTTGTGAACGTACTTATTAATCCCTGCTCTATGGTATTATACCTGTTTGTCACCGGCGAGGGGCCAATATTTTTTCATATTTTTATGAGGTATGTATGGCAACCCTTTTGAACTGTCATAGTCTCTTCACCAGGAAGATATTCCTGCGACGCTGTGTGTTTTTCTTTCAACACATAATAATAATTTTGTTCTAATTCAAAATATTCTATTATGTGTTTACTTAAAAACACACAGCGTCGATATGAAGACTTGTTTGATATCTGCTGGTGACAAACACAAAACGCTATGTGATAGAATAATAAATGTTTAAAGAAGCACAAGAGAATTACTTATATTAAAGTGATCTCACTGTTGATGTTCAATCAGTCTTAGAGAGAATAAATCTCTACAATTTCTTAACAGAAATGTCTTGTAATAATTATAATATCATAAATCAAAAACAATTTAACTTCTTCATAATAAAATCAACACATGACATTACATCAATTAATCCTTCAGAATATGAGAAAGCTGAAGATTCTCAAAGAGCAATAAGGTTCCTTTGTAGTCATTCTTATTTCTTTACAATAGGATTTCCTGAAAATATGTTAACTTCCAGTTTCTCCTACACATAAGACATATAGAAAGCATATCATGCATAGGACGAGTCTCTATCCAGACTCTATCCGGTTGAGGCTACTGTAGACCTGAATGATCCTAAGGTAGCTGCTACTCCTATATCACTCAAAACAGGTCTTTACCAATCCCTCACAACAGTTTAAGAAGTAGAGACTAATTCACCAATTATTGTAATATATAAGTCGTACTGTAATCTGTCTTCTTGGCTTTTCATTTCTCCTGATAGGAAAATTAGATGTTTGATACATTTAACTGGGTAAACCTGTTGTGTGTTAGCAATAGCCATCCTGATTGGATATACAAAACCGAGCTAGTCCTAGAAGCTAATACTAGCCTTAGGATTATATTATTTGCTGAAAGAAATATAGAATTCTCATGTTTTTCAAGTAAGATGAGACCATACACTTGTCTTTTAAATACTAAAACAAGAAAAGCTACATTGAAGACAACTTGAGGATGCCATATTGGTGGCTTCAGGTTCAGTAGTTGTGCTGTGGCTATAGCCTTATTATTATATAGCACTACTTGCTTCAGAAGTGTATGATCTTCTGCTTGTTCTTGTTTCATTTGACAAAATGTAAAAAAAATTGACGATTTATGTGATGCCAACTGAATTATACATGTGTAGCTAACATTGTGCTGTAGGCAAGATCTGTACATGTAAATAGGCAAGAAATCTAGCTATCTGTTGTATCTGTGACTCTTTGAGTATTGACTTCATCATCAACACATCAAATCACCAACTTCTAATGGCTGGATAGTAGGTGTCAATTATCCATGCCTCCATCTGGTATTTAACAGCTGTTTATCTATCTCTGACCAACAGTGGTTTTATTCTCCCCACCTCCAACTAACCTAGCCTGAGGGGTCAGTTGGTGTACATAAGCTATGAGCTGGAGGTAAGCCTGATGCTGGATCTATTGGACTCTCCGAAAGTCTTTCTATGGTCACTGGCGACTCTAGGGCTAGGCTTTCGTGACTTTATATCCGCTACGCTAACCAATAGGTTTTTTCCCAGTGGTGTTATGGTAGTAATATATTGGTCTCTGGCATTGTTTAGTTGCGCTATAACTCGAGGAGTGAAATTGGGGGGAGGAAATATCCCCCCTAGGCGAAATTTCCAATTATGAATGACGGAATTCGCGAATTCAAAATTCATGTTAAGTGATGTCTGCAATCTAGCAAGACGTATCTGTTGGACACGGTTGTTTCTGCAGACGAGAAGAGCTCTGCGTCTGAAGTGCCCCAACGATGTAATATTCGGTTTGTTGCAGGGGGAAACAGACTCCACTTAAATAGCCGTTGTCTTGAGAGGCAATCGGCTGTGCAGTTGTACCCCTCCGAGAGGTAATGAGCTGATAGAAATCTGATTTCCTTGTCAACTTCAGCAACTTGCGATTTATATTGAGAAAACTCAGGGATCGTATTCCACCTTCGATCCACACTGTCCGAATATCAGACTGGACTAAAAGGTTATAATAATCAAACAAAAAATAAACATTACAGACCATGTTTTCGATTCCGAATCGACACATACACTGCTAAGAGCTCTTTCCAATTAAAAAGGCTATTTACCCTGTTCTCCCATTCAGATGCCTGACATCTGAGTATCGATCAACTGGGCGTCCCAAACCCGCGTCCGCTGCGACGTTTGTCAAGAAGAGAAGGCATGGCCGTTGGTGTAAAACCGTCGTGGTCTTGGCGGCCTAAAATTGTTTAACACCTTTGGTGCCAACACTCGACTCATTCTATGGTTGCGGAATAAGTATCTCGCTTGCAGCATTCCAGGAAAATTTTAAGGTACTGACAGTGTAGTCAACCCCTTGAGGACCAAAAACGGCAAAATTCAATTGAATTAGTAAATTTTTATTTACTTTCGCATAAATTCTCTTCAGAGTATCGCCTAATAAGCCCTATCTTTCCATATTTTTTCTTCGGGCAATGCTATTTGGTTTATTCTGGTATTCCATTTGATGTACTAGTTTCAGTATCAATTTTGGGTACTTTAGTTGCCTTCCCAGTCATTCCAAGAGTCTGAAGACTTCCACAGTCTGACAGATCAACTTGCACTGGTTCATTCTAAGAGTCTGAAGACTTCCACAGTCTGACAGATCAACTTGCACTGGTTCATTCCAAGAGTCTGAAGACTTCCACAGTCTGACAGATCAACTTGCACTGGTCCACTCCAAGAGTCTGAAGACTTCCGCAGTCTGACAGATCAATTTGGACTAGTCCTGATGGACCAAGGAGAAATCTTTTAGATAGACTAAAGATTAATGGCAAATTGGCATGAATTTTCTTATGAGCGATACGTACCAATTCATCGCCCAAAAGGGAGAGATTAAATTTGTAGTAACTCACCCTGGTGAAATAATACCATGTGTTAACAAGGGCATTTTGCTCTTGGCATGTAAATAATATGCATTGGAAATATCCAATTCCACTATGCAAACTTATGCCTGCCAAACCTCTGATATACATGAACATACATGTTCAGTACACGGAGGTCGAAAACAGGGCGGAGGCCACCGCTGCTCTATGGTACTAAAACATTTTCAACAGGAAGCATAGGCTTGCCAGTTTTTTATTTTCTGATGCCTGTCTGTGTGGGTGTGCACCTGTTACTCCTTCAAGTATTTTATTATCTGTGTCATTTCCGGTGTGACTTTGGTACTGTATCACCTTATTATACTTGTGGAAGGATATATTATTATCAGAGGGCTCATTCAAGAATTGAATGTAAGAACCAGGGAAAAATTATAATTATAAAGCAGTCTGTTCCTAGAACTATACATGCTGTTTTTCTTCCCCTTAATATCTAAATACTGACAGTAATTTCTTATTGGAAGGAAAGGACTATTATTCTTATTATTAAGTCTGGTTTCCTTTAGGAATCTCCTATGGAGTCTTGTTTTATCAGTCTATAGGTTATCCTATCTGAGTTGCATTGATGCAGGTGGGGTAGGCTTGTTCTCCGTTAAAGACTTTATATTGTTTACTTTCTTTCAGTAAGTAGTCATACTGAGTTAGGTACTTGTACCCCCAAGGATTGTATAACTGATGTTAATGTACAAAATGTGCCAAATCACAATGCAATCAAAGAGATGTTCTACAGTTAGAACTCTTCTCATACCTTAGAAGTTACCTATGTATTAGGTACATCCACAAACTACTAAACTAATTGTAAAAGCTGATCAAAGCCAAACAAACTTATTATTTATTCATTTTTAAAATAAATTTCTTTACATTAATTTGCCAAGTGAGTTGTTGGCTCAATTTACCATTTTTAAGATTCCAATTAAATAGTCCTTTCCCCAATTGAGAAGACAAAACTCTTTGTTTAACTTCAGATCTTTGAAATCTGTCTATTAAGTCCACACTTTTGAACATTTTAGTTCCATCCAATCATAAGTATTTAAAATTTTAAAATAAAGATTTCAACACTAGACCGCTGGTCCACTGACCTTTAACTAGAGAACTCAGAACTCTGCTACACTGACTTTCAGTGTAAAAAGTGTCTGAACAGTGCTTGGAGTTACACTTTTGATTATCTTTTCAGTATCGGTCACCATCTCGTGGTTTTCTTAGTCTAGTTGCCCAGAGCTAGGATTGACTAAAAACTCCGCCGTGGAGCATGACGGTACCGCCTTATAAGGAACGGTCAGAGTGGATGTCCACTCAGATATTAAGTGAGATTTGATTTGCATAATTTGACGGGACAGAATATTGCAAATAATTTGAAATCTGACTTACTTGGTGGTTTGACTTACTATTCGTGAGTCAAGTATGTCCTATTGTGGTTTTTTCTTGTCCTCTAGCTGGGCGGGAACGGCTTACTTACCACCTGAGGTCCTGACTGTAAAGTTTGCCTCTCCATTGACCTGATCTAATGTATCGGGACTTTACTTCTCTCCGTGAGAATACGATTCGAAGTCACGAATCGTCGCATTTTCACTTATTTTACAAACATATCCGTAACTTTGCACTTCCGCACTCCAAAATTACGTCGATACGTACGGGAAAACTTAAGAAAATTCACTTTTGCCGAAGCGAAAAAAGTTTTCGACCGGTGAGCGGGAATTTCACAAAACGCTATGACAGTTCAAAAGGGTTGCCATACATACCTCATAAAAATATGAAAAAATATTGGCCCCTCGCCGGTGACAAACAGGTATAATACCATAGAGCAGGGATTAATAAGTACGTTCACAAAATCATCTTCATATCGACGCTGTGTGTTTTTAAGTAAACACATAATACGTAGTTTTATTATACCATGGTCCGGCCTTTCTCGGAAGTAGGGATGCACGATACTTGCGTTTGTACGTTTGTATCGATACTGCGGATCGATCCGGATCGCAACTATGCGATACGATTCTAGGATCGTATCGAATGGTTTCGATCAGATCCTCGAAATATCGAATCGTATCGTATCGTACTTATTACTTCTACGAGCAGGGCCATTTTATTCAGCACTGACTCCATAATTAGCGCTGAGTAAAATTCTCTCCCCCCCTCTGGGAGGGAGGGGGGTGTTACGGCGATTTATTTAATAAACAACAATAATATATTCAATTGACTGATCATACAATCAACACAATATGATACGATCCACTCATTCCGATACAGTAATTTTGTATCGATTCAAGAATGTATCTCATTCGTTTGTATCGATCCAAAATACCTATCGAAGTATCGTATCATGTTGTATCGATACTGTAAAGTGTCGGATCGGATCGTGCATCACTACTCGGAAGTAAGCTGATGGATTTCGGGGCTCCAAAATAAATTATACCGTGCTCACATTACCCATAACCATAAGTAGAAAACAGACCGGTGGTAGTACGGTAACAGAAAATACGATATTATGTCACATTGAGACCCCGAAAACCTTATTTTTCCTTCTACGTGTTAACTACAATCTATGTAAGGGATCGCCGAAAATAATATTTTCAAAGCAAACACAATGAGGCCTTTGTACGTTAGGATGTGGTCTTTGTACTAGGAGCATATACGTTCAGATGTTGTGCGAAAATGCTTGTGTGGCCGTGCATGCCCCAATTCCATTAATAGAATGCTCCTATTTCGTTATACAGTCCTGGTACTGAGTCCGTGATGGATAGGGAGTCTGTCGCATTTAATTGCGTGATATCTTTGCAGACTAAAAGCGCTATATACAGGTTGTAAACGAATTCGTGTAATTTCTTCAAACCACATAATCTAGTGACACAACTTCACCCTCCGCCCTATCTGTCGTAGCTAGCAATTGATAATTTTTCAGAAAAATTCTCACAGAGTGACGTATCTACTTCAAATGAATAGAAATAAATAAATAGATACCTAAGGGCTTTAGGGCAACTACTAACCAAGCCAAGAGTAAGGCAAGAGCAATATAAAAAAGTTATTAATTCGTTATTAAAGCCACAGCTAACGCAACTGCTGAAAAAATATCAATTGCCTAGATACGACAGTTAGCGCGGAAGGTGACTACAGGACCAAAAAGACCAAAAAAAAAAACATGATGTCTGTTTTTGAGAAATTTTAGCGCCCTCAGTTAACCGATTGCGCGAGCGATATCGTGCTAGTCGTGCCCGGCAGCTGTGTCACCGTGCTTTCATTCATTTATGCGTGGCATCGAACTGTACTGTAACAAAAATATTTTTTTTCGCCAAATAAATTATTTCTTTGTTTTTTTATTGTATCCTTTGGTTTAGATACGGTCTTTACCCCCTTACCAGTTATCCCCACCGCAAGAAAAAAAAGTTTTTTTTTATTTTCTTTATTCATTCAACTTAACTTATTTAATAGATTTGTTTTTATTTTTATAAAAACAAAAAACATTTAAAAAAATTTATTTTTATTATCTACTACTATAGACTATCGCCACAATGGTTGCCGAGTCCACATCCCACACGTTGACTATTTATTTTCATGTTTAATTAGCCTAAATCCCGTTGGGGGTTAATCTATACCACTAGACCATGTGGTTTTAAGGAATTATACGAAATAACTTACACACTGTATAAATTTTAGCCTTTATAACCCACCGAGTATTTCTTTAATTGACACAGCGCTCAGGTGTTTGTATCGAATTGAAACGTAATAAATGGATCTATGTTTACGTTTGTTTACTAAGTTGTCTCGACCGAACAATGGATGAATATGAATGTATTTCGAGGCGTATCTTTCTCTTATTGTTACTCAATCCGTATTTTATTTAATCGATAGTGTAGCAATTTGCAGATATGAAGTCTCAAATCATGTAAGTGTTACGAGTGAGAATGAACCTTTGGCGGTCATTGTTGGTCCATTTGTAAGCAAGATGTTAACATTTTCACCGCCATACACATTTAAGGTTTTTCTAGAACAACAGGCCGTGTGGGCGGCGTGCGGGCCATGCAATGTCTTTTACATCATGGGGGTTACCATGATCTATTACAGGAGGATTGTTTTAATATTATTACGAGAGTGGGTAAGAGATGGCGCTAGAGAGCTGTCTAGCGCTGTCACTTTTCGCTATAAAACGTACACGTGCGAAGCCGGGGCGGGTCGCTAGTGTATTATACATTTAAACCTTCCTCTTGAATCCCGCTATCTATTAAAAAAATCCGCATCAAAATCCGTTGCGTAGTTTTAAAGATCTAAGCATACATAGGGACAGATAGACAGCTGGAAGCGACTTTGTTGCATAGAAGTAATAAGTACTACGTACAACTGGAATGAGTACTTGTCGATTTCTGCGAATCACGTGAGATAGGTATAAGTGTACGCCTTGTCACTTTCTAACACAAGGGTAACCATATGGCAGACTTATGGTGTAATAAGTCCTGCCTAGTATTACTAAATATTGTATGTCCTTTAAAGCATTACAATATCTTTATACCGCAAGTTAACTAAACCAATCGGAAAAAGATATAACCATAATTAGCAATGTCTTCTAACATTTACACGATTATTGTACATACTAGGAATGTTACGGAGCTTCGACTCCGACTCCGATAAGTCGGAACTTCCGATTGATATTACATCTCCGGTTCCGACTTCGGCTCCGATACTTTTAAATCGTAGGTTTGAATAGGAGGTCGAAGCATTTTTTTTATCGCCTGCGCCTTTACTAAGTATGTAGGTTTATTATTTTTAATTGAAATTAAAGAGGCTGACTGAAATTATGTAAATACTATTTTATTTTATTAGGCCTGTCCTTAACACATCTCTCTTCTGCTAACACCTCCGAATCCGCCTCCGACTCCGATTCCGGTTCCGAATCCGACAAACCAAATTTAAAAACTCCGACTCCTTCTTCGGTTCCGATAAAACCACCTCCGTAACATCCCTGGTACATACTACTCCTTTTTTGTTTAGGTACATTTTGCAATTATGTTCAGATGTTAGGCTGGGACTATAGGTCGCCGCGCCGCCGCTCCTATTTGGGTCAGGGGGCTTACTATGACCTCTTAAAGCAGGGCAGAAGTTGCCTGGAAGTTGAACTGCCCTGCGTTTTTGTACTATGACATCGTTAAAGCAGGCCTGTAGCAGGCCTGCTAAGTTGACGTTTACGAAATCCGTTCACCTTTTCTTTTGTATAGTTTTCATACCATGATGTGTTATTTGATAGCAGCAGAGTGTATATTGAGCGGCTGTAATGTCAAAATAAGCGATCTTGAAAAAGTTAATATTTACGAGCTTATTCAACATTGTTTTTGTTATTAGAGGTAAACTGTTGTGAGGACCCACTTAAAATTTGGTCGATAAGACTTTCTAAACTCGATACTTTGTATAAAAATTACAAGTGTTTATTAGATCACACTTTTTACTGTTTTTGTAAATGTGTGACGAGTACGAGATATTTGAATATTTAGAGAGTAAATATCGTATGGAGAAAAAGCGACAGCGTCGCATTAGGGAAATAAATAACCCATTCCAAATTGATGAAAGGAAATTTATAAACCAATATAGGTACCTATTGCAATATTATATGCAATTTATTTAAAGTTATTTAAAAATTCCCACAGGTGAAGCAGTTTGGTCATACTAACACGACGGCGACGTCTTGTTTGTGTTTCACTAAAAATAAAAGCATCACATTTTATATACATTTTAAAAAAAAAATCTGAGACTATGTGCCTAGATTTAATTCGATATTTTGATAAAGGTAAGTAAACGAACGTACGACATTGTTGAAACAGGATTCACAATAAAGTATGAAATCACAACGAAATGCTAGTTTACAATTTCATTGACAACTTCGATCGACTGACTGTGATACAGATATCTGAATGATGACAGAATATCACGCTGCGGAAACAAATTTACCTAAAAAACACTTAAAACTGCATTAACTAAAGTATTTAATAACTACATCGATGTAGTGGGGAACAAAACAACTCGAGATGTTTTTTAAATTTACGCGCTAAAAAAAGTTGACAAAACTAATCCACGTTGGTACGTTCATAACCACGTTGTTTCTTTTATTTAGAGTCACAAAGGTCTTTTGAACGTGAAACTTTTGCTTTTTAGAGCTATTAAATAATGTATCAATGCCTTGATTTAAATTTGAAAATGAGTATCATTGCGGTCTTAGAGTTACAATAATAAAAATCTTTGAAAAATAATCCCATATTAGACATTTAGATTTTGTATGTACTGCTACTAGAAGTATCATGGTCACCCTAACGGTAAGAAAATTCAAGTAATGAAAAACCCTTTCTGTGAAAAGATATTCCACAGTCCGGGTAATATTCGCTTTTGCAAGCATTTACAACGCAAATTCCAAATTAATTGTGTAATAAATCCAATTATTAATTTTTTTTAATTCAAATTATCGGTTTACGTCAATGCAAATGGGGTTATCAACATTTGTATTTTTTTTACTACCATTGAGAAGAAGCTAAATAGAAAAGCCCAAACCGAGTTCTCTTATCTTCATTACGAGTCAGATAGAGAGAATACCTAGATTTTTTTTGTTAAATTAGTAATAAAATATTTATTATAGGTACCAATCAAATCGTTTAATTTATAATATTTAGGGCTGATTTTTCAATCGTCAGATAAATTTTATGTAAGGAATGAGTTTGACGTTTTGACAGCTTTTCTATGGACAATGTGTCGAAATGCCAATTTTTTTTTTTGATGCAAAAGAGTAACCATGTAGTTTACTGCCCGTTTTAATCCATAGGAATCTACACTTTGGAACGCGGCAGTAACTTCTTTTTTTTCCTATTATAAATACCTAATAAATCAAAAGTGTCTTTATATGGTCTAATTGAAATAAATGCGTTGACTTAATATCAAGCTGTCAAAAAACTATAGATAAAAGCACATTATATGAAAATCGCCTCCTGGCCTTACGTTGACGAAAAAAAGTCCTCTTACAACGAATCGTTGACGAACAAAAGTTCCGATAGTTGTATTGCGTCTCTTGGGATAAATTAAGATGAAAAAAGTTGGTTTATGAATTTGTACATTTAGTTCAAAAATTCTACTAATTTAGGAATATGCATTTTCTATTTACGTGACAACACACAGTGTGTATTAGACAGGGACACAAGGTACAATTATTGCTATCTCAAGTGTACCGTAATGTTTGCCAAGCCATATTATGTCTTATGTCTTGCATATAAAGTCTATTTTAGATAATATAAATTGCCAAGATCTCGGTCCAGCTTTGTTGTTTATTATGTAGTGATGTTGAATGAAATATTACAATATTTGTCTATGGTTCAGTAGAAAAATCATTATAAAGTGAAAAATTAGAAGTGGATGAAAAGTGAATTGTGTAACATTTGCTAGAAGTCTGGATAAGCAAATGAAACCGTGTTCAAACACGATAACTACCCACAAAAGAAATGAAGGCAGAGTCAAATTCATTTCAATAGACAACCAACTTCTAAAGCTCCATCTTGATCCCGATACCAGGATCACATAAAAAGAAAGAACCGAAAAATTTCCCTAAAGTAATAAAACGATACTATAACTATCACACTTTATCGAAACGGTTACTTTGGGGCAACAGATAACACCATAATACGCTCTACATCTCTATTATCTTTATAATGTTCTCCGAAGCTTTACTCTAGAGGATATCTATGGTCCTATAGAGATGGGCCCACAAGCTATTTGGTATCGGGTGATATCTATACGGACTAGCGACCACATTCACGAATGATTTACGTTTACAACAAACCGATATATTATTGTGATATGAAATGGAAACTTGTCTCGCAAACAAACAATATATTGACTTGTTTGAAATATGTTCGACAGATAAAAAATGTACCAATATTTTAGAAGAATAAAAAATAGTACAAGTGTAGTACATACATCACTCTTCGTGTTCTCATATTATATTTTCACAATGTTCTCAATTTTGATTGATGGTTTATTGATGAACGGCCATAAGTACGCCAAAGTATGTCTTAAATAACTTTAATAAAGCATAGTTTGAGAGAACTCTTGTGTATTCAAAATATAGCGGTTTTGTGTATCTGTTAGCTATTTTATGTGTAATTTCTTGTGTTGAGTCTGGCCATGGTGCCCTGTAATGTGGGTTTTTTTTCTTTTTTCTATTGGACTGCTGTAGATGGTCCTTGGGGACCCCTTCTACGTAACCGGGCAGTTATTGGCGAGACCTGAAGGGTCTCCAGCCAATGGGGGGGAGTAAAATACTTATCCTAAGCTAACTACTTGTACTTCACTAACATCATGACTACCTGCAACAACAGCACTAAGGGCGACCCCTAGTGGGACTCGGACCTCGGCTTAGGGCGTTGCTGGCGGGGGCTTGGGGGAGGGAGACAGCTTGATGAGGGCTGAATAATCGGTGTGAAGTGCCCTGTACACAGAGTACAGGGCACTTCACACCGATTCACATTTTCTTTTGTACCATCGTGATTGTAGCTGTGTTCATGAGATGGGTGTGTTTTTTTTATTTTTGGTTTGGTCATATTTTTGAGTCTTGTATGAAGTGTGTGTATAATTTATTATGTTGATACACAAATGGCAGGGACCTGCTGGAAATCAGTGCTCTGCTATACGCAAAGCGAATGCTGAGCCGGATTCCTTGCCACACACCGATCATATCTGTAAAATGTTTTTATTATTGTTTTTATGTAATTCTTAGAGATGTGCCGACTATGGCTTTGGCCGACTAGCCGATTAAAGTACGTTTTTTAATCCCTGAGACTGAATTGACATGCGCGAGACGTCAAAGAACAATGGTCACTTTGGACTAGGAAAAAACAGAAATTGTTACCGAGATGAAACTGTCACCAATATGTTAGTGCATTGTTAGTGTATTTATTGGATATCTTCGTTTATTTTTAAAAGCTGGGGAAATACAGATAATCTTATTTTAAAAATACTATTCTATTTATCAGAACGCTGTATAAAATATCTAACTTCGAACGCATCCGTAATTACTTACGTTACTAGAGAAGTCCATACTTTTTCTAGTCTATTATGATTTTATTTCATAAATCGAAATAAAATCCTAGGCAATGTCAACCGTATAAACTCACATTAATATTATACTAAGCTTAGCCACTAATAGAATTTGATGTTACTTCGTGGTAAATTGTTTTAATAAGGCCATGAATTAGATAAAAAACTAATGATTTTACATCTAAAAATCGACACTGTCATAACTCAATCGATTACGTCCCTCCCTATTCTTGACAAGTTAAAATAAATTGACGGTTTTCTGCGCTGACCGTGTCCATGGTAACCGTGTCGTTGTAGTTTCGGCGACGACTGTGTTCTCCTCCCATATTGTTACAATATTCTTTGGTGTTCTGTGCGATTTTATATTATTTTCTTGTTTTTTTATATTTTTGCATTGCTTACAGACTCCGATTGATCTTCTACTCTTGTTGACTTGGCATTCGTTTAATGGACTTGGAATCGCATCACGTTTTGAATCTGATATTGGAAGTGGCGAAATATTTTGTCTCTCCGACCTTTTAAAAATATATTGAAGGCTGTACTTAGTTATATTTATGTAGGCGAATGAAACGACATATGTTTCATCAAGTTAAGTTTTGTTAGATTTTACTAGTACAAGCATGTTAGCCGAGTGACCATTGTTCCTTGAAAAATATGTTCCTAAAATTTACAAGTTTCACATTTGCGCCTGTCGATTTTGTCTCCGAGATTAAAAAACGGACTTTAGTCGGTTGTAAAGAGGCCGACTAGTCGGCCAAGCCGATCATGGTTTCAGGGGTATTCGACAATTTCTGTGACGCTTAGTTTACAGCTTATTCGCGCGCAAGTCGCAACCGCCGGCGCCTGCGAGCGTTTCGGAACATGTTTTGTTTACTTCGCATTGTTTCTTTTTATTTAATGTAATTCCTCCTATATTTATTTTTAATGAGAAATACATACAAAGTAAGAAGCCGGATAATTGGCGCTCTTTGCCGAATAGTCACCGACTAAACTAACCTGCCTCTTATTCTATAAGCATTTTATTATGGTTATGTTTATGTATTAGGTATTGAATGCTGTACACCATTCTTTACAACTGGTGTAGCAGACGCGCTCAGGAGATCCTAGGGCTGTCTGTTACATTACAGTAGTCACCGACTACAAAAGTGGCCGGATAGTCGGTTTTACCGACTATTCGGAACATCACTAGTAAATGTGTGTGTAGCAAAATAATTTGTTTAAATGGTTCATAAGTTTTCCATAATTTTATCGCACATGAACATCACCTATTGAAAGAAATGTTAGTAGCTATCTACTTAATATGCGAATAGAAAGACAGACACTAAAGTTTGTCCAAGAAAACCATCTTGTAGAGGATTCATTACAATGTATCTTTTCTCGTTACTCTTGTAACAATCGAGATGAATACAAAAAAGTTTCATCCATCTCTATTGCGATACCAGGAGAATATAAGTGGGAGGAGAAAATCCGATAATATCGAGGCGCGTATTGTCTACCGCTTATTGTCTTTTGGCTCGCATTCGAGTCTTTTGTTATTCTTCCCCAAGCTCTCTAAGTTATCTGTAATCAACATTTTTTTTATATTTTTCGGCTAATAGTTTCATTAGGATTTTCTTTGTTAGTGAACGGTATTTTTATACGAGACTATTTTTTATTTAAATCCAATTGTTTTTCGATGTTTTTCTGCCTTGGGCATTACTCGCAGCGTTTTCGTTTTCAAATAAGTCTCCGCTAAAAGTGTAGCCTATTTGTAGAATAAATTGGGTAATGAGAATTCTAAAAAAAGATTTGTTGTATCGTTTCGTGTCCATGTTTCACGTGAAACAAAGAAAATACTAGAATAATGGAATTTAATCAAACAAAGTCAATTCAAATCAAACTTCAAAATTGTTTTTTTAGCTGACTCGTTGGAACTTGGATTGCGCGCGGAAAATTTGTCAAAAATAAAAAGTGTCAACCGTATAAATCTCACAACGGACACATTTAACGCTCGATGTACTAGGCTCACATACTTTCAAAGTTATTTTTCATGTAAACGAGAGGCGGTATAAACCGTATAAAGGTGCCTATATTTTATGCGGGCCGGGTGTTTTTTGCTCGCTACAATAGTGTAAAGAGATAAAACCCGTGAACGGGCGGCACGTGTTTATACGTTAAAAGGTTTTTTTTAATATACCCGTGAATATACGAGGCTATTCCGTGTATATTTCGTGTAGAATGAGGTTTATGAATGTTCATATTTAATTCTTTGAATTCTGAGTGCGTGCGGGGATAACACAACTTTTATACTTTTTGGAGATTCACGTTTGAATGGAGACCATTAAAATTTACGTTATTTTTCTTTTTTCAGTCAATGAAACATACGTGGAACTTAGAGCTCTATGGAGGTAACAACATGAAATGGCTAGATATCGCGAGTGAACTACACACATCAAAAGTGTCTAGGGATCAAGCATTTTTATGCGGATTTCTTGAGATTGAGATGTGGCTTTGTAATAAATTTATGATTTTATAAATTTATATGGATCCTTTTTGGTGCATTTCATAATTTGAATCAGGAACTGTGAATCAAATTCGAGTAAAAGATGAAAATCAGCTGTCAATATTTTCCCTATAAAAACATACAACGCATTGAAGACATTATTAGTGCTACTGTTTCCCTACTACTGATTAAAACCAACGTTATTATGGAGCGGCGACGTCATTTAAGCAGGGAAGAAATGCTCAGAGCCGTGGGAATGATAGAAGCTGGTTCCCGGCAACGTACTGTGGCTTTAGCTCTGAATACAAGTCAGAGTGTTATCAGTCGACTTTGGACACGTTACCGAAGCACTGGTACCGTGGCTGAGCGCCATGGAGGACGGTATCGCTGCACCACACGGAGACAAGACCGATACATTCAAATCTTAACTCGAAGAGCTCCAACAATAACCGCCATGATGTTAGCCGCGAGGCTTCATCACTCTTCAGGGAACTTAATTAGCGACCAAACAGTCAGAAACCGCTTGCATGAAGTGAACCTTCATTCCCGAAGACCGCTACGGGTACCACCTATAGCAATGCACAATCGTAGGATTCGATATCAATGGGCTCTTGGACACAGAAATTGGGCAGAAGAACAATGGCGTTTCGTGTGCTTTTCTGATGAGTCTCGTTTTGGTATGAGACCGGATACAAGACGTATACGACACTGGAGAACCCCTGGACGCCAACAGCGATTAAAATCCTGCCAGGAAGTCCATCCTTATAGTGGTGGAACCATCATGGTATGGGCGGGTATTTGGATCGGCGGAAGAACTGAGTTGATTTGGATCAGAGGCAACCTCAACGCTCAAATTTATGCTGAGACGATTGTATCAGACGTCATCGTTCCTCTACAAGCGCAAATCGGTCCCTTATTTCAGTTAATGCATGATAATGCACGACCGCACACCGCAAGAGTTGTAAGACAGACTCTCGCCGCAGCTAACATCAATGTCCTGCCCTGGCCTGCTCAGTCGCCAGACTTGAACCCGATTGAGCATGCATGGGATATGCTACAGAGAAGAGCTCTGCCGAATATGGAGGGTATCCAGTCGCAAGAAGACCTTTTTTTGTTGTTGCAACGAACATGGGCGGCCATTCCACAGCGTGATTTGGATGAACTCATTTTGAGTATGCCAAACCGATGTTCTTGTGTTGTTAGTGTTCGCGGTAGAAACACGGATTATTAATTGTTTAAGTTACCCAATAAAATTTTAAAGAAAACTGTTATTTCAGTCTTTTTTTCGAACTTTTGTGTTAGTGGTTCAAATGTCAAAAATCCCTTTATTAGGAAAATGGCAAATTTCTTTATTAATGCAAAGGTGACTTGGTTTATCGTTACTGTGACAAACGAAAACACTTTATTTAATGAATCCTTAAAGAAAATTTTAATTAATATCAATCAGGAGAAAAGTTATTGCAAAAATATATGTTGATCCCTAGACACTTTTGATGTGTGTAGTTTTTATAAACGTGTATGCCGTAAGTCATTTGACTTTGTCAGAGGGGTACGCGTGTTCTTGGTCCCTCCATAGGTAGGTATATGCTCTAAGACGTGGAAGGATAATTTTTTGTAAAAACCTTTTAAAGAATTTCGAAATAAAATTATTTTTTGATACACCTAAACACAATTAGCAGGTCCAGATTTACTAAATGCTGATTCAGCTAAAGCGCTTACTTACCACATTATCCGATTATAAGGGTCCCTAACTCTTATTCAATGTAAAAACGGCCTCAGATAAGGCCGGATTCAAGGTCGCTGAAGTAAAAATTTGTGTTTTTTCTCGGACTGGGGAGATTCTGGATGCTTATGGTATGAGCCTTACAACTAGGGCACTATAGGGTTTTCGGTAATGACTCTTTCAACCGGGCCCTAAAAATCGGGTAGTGTAATAAAGACTTAACTGTAAATCCCTACTAATATTATAAACTAGCTTTTGCCCACGGCTTCGCTCGCGATAATTTAGAATTTGAAATTCACTTCGGTATGTATTAGGTACAATAATATAATTCAATCATGATTCGAAACGACACGTGGCGCCATCTATGAACGTTATTGTTGTTTTTCTCAGAGCAGTACTTTTTTTCATGATGAAAGGTACCCTATGTCTGTTTCTGTACACTTGACAAAGTATATGCAAAATTTCAGGATGATCGGTTCAGTGGTTTAGGCGTGAAAAGGTAACAAACAAACAAACTTACTTTCGCATTTATAATATTAGTTAGGAATTAGGATTAGGAAGTTAGGGTGGCGAAAGTAACTTTGTCTGTCTTTCTGTTACGCTTTCACGCCTAAACCGCTCAACCGATTTTGATGAAACTTGATACAAATATAGTCTGAAACCCGAAAAAGGGCATAGGCTACTTTTACCGCGAAATCTCTATGCGATAAACGACATCCACGCGGGCGAATCCGGGGGCGACCTCTTGTATATTTATAATAAGAACACACGTAACCTTAGCGTGACTAACCATTAAACCAAAATTTATGATCGCGATAATTTTAGACGCAGGTTGAACTATATTTTAAATATATTGTTCGAAGTTTCTTCAAGTTACATAGTTCTCACCAAGTTACTAATTCTTTCCATTGTGTAACATACAAATAGAAGCTAGTGGCTGCTCACAATATATGTGCCGTCCACAATGGCCCATATTTGACACATTTCAACACTTAAGGTACAATTCCGTGCATCGCGGCCGATCGCAGCCGCGCGCGATCGATCGCATGCGGCTGACGCGCGCGGCAAATGCGTCAATAGTCGTGTCTATAACAAACACTTCCACACGAGAGGCATAACGGACAGCCCTCTGTGCAGAGCATGTATGGGGGCCGAAGAAACGGTCGCACACGTGCTCCTGGAATGCACAGGGGTCACTCGAATACGAGAAACAACCCTTGGCGCACCGAAATCACTCGCAAATGTTCTGAGCGGACTGAGAGCCCTAATCTGCTTCTGGAAGGAAGTGGGCTGGTTGGAATGATGGCCGCCATGACCCACGTATAATAGTCTACTTAAAGGACTAAGTGCGGAAACCACATCTCCTAACATAGAACATACTCGTTACTCGTGTCTATAATATACTGACTAATCTGTCGTTAGCCGCACGCGTCTGTCGCAGACTTCGGAAGCGGTGCCATACATTTTCATACTCTGACTATTGACGCATCAGCCGCGCGCGTCAGCCACACGCGACAGATCGCGCGCGGCTGCGATCAGCCGTGATGCACGGAATTGTACCTTTAAGGCAGTGCGGTCGACGACCGAGTCATCAGTACCTGCGTTGCTCTATGCTTCAACATCATTATAATCATCACCATCATCAACAGCCTACCACAGTTCCTTGTTGAAAACTGGCCTGTCACAATACATGTAGTCAAATAATTCTCTTACTACGCTAGCAAACAAACTCAACGTATTTATTTCAATTTGACCATTGTTCAAGTACTTTTGAAAGTCAACAATTGTTTGCAAAGTTCAATAATGTAGTTTCCTATGGAGATGAATGAGCAGAAGAAACTCCATGGCTACTCGTTATAAAAATCTGTCTATTATCAGAAATAATTACCATATTTTAAAATTAACAGTTTCAGAAGTCGGTGCAGTTTTACACTGAACCAAATTGAAGGCCGACCGACTTCTGAAACTGTTAGTTTTACAATATGGTAATTATTTTACACTTTTTAATTTTTTTTGAAGTCGGTTTTTACTTTTTCTTAAAGTTATTTTATTTTTCTATTTTAAGTGGCATAAACAATACACAAACATGCAATTACAGCAATCTCGGGGAATTTGCTGTTATCCATTGTAGAGTTCCATTGTCAATCTCCGAGGGTCTTGATCAGATCTTCACCAAATTTAAATGGGACCACCTCGGGAGAGTATTCATTCAAACAAAAAAAGAATTTTACAAATCCGTGTATACATAACGGAGATATGCCCGAAAATACATTAAAAAAAAACATCCGAATTGAGAATCTCCTCCTTTTTGAAGTCGGTTAAAAAATGTGAAGATAATGTAAAATAAAGAATAATAAGTAATACAAAAAAAACTCCTGTCTTGAACGTGCGTAATGCTGCGCGCAGTTTAGGTACAAGTGAATCAAAAGAAGCAGTTGTACTGGAAACCACGAGATATTCTTTACATAGTATCTCCGTACAAATGCAAATGCTTGGCATGTAAAATATTACACAATTTAAATCTGCATTAAGGGAGAAAATCTCTTGAATTTCGTTATGTGCATACATGTTGATACTCATGACTGTATTCACCGCGAAGGGTATTGTATGTCGTGCTGTCAGGAACCTGAGTCCAGTAGTGTCATTCTGTAAGAAACTCACCTGAATATCGACGGTTAGCTCGATATCCATAATGTCACAGTATGGATAATAGAAGCAAATAACACACAGATAATCGACAGTATAATCAATAACGCGTAGTTTTGTTATCCACGCTGTGTCACGACAAGTGAGATTCTTACAAAATTGCACTGCTGAACAAGCGTGTCCTCGATATCCCAAAGTATTCGAGAGAGGGGAAGATGTTCGAGCCTAAAGCCCTCGTATCCAAGTCAACAACACAATGTCAGTTTTAAAAGTGACAGTAGGAATAAAACAAAAGACGAATTTTATGTCTTGAACAGTCACAAAGCCACTTGAATCTTGGTGGTGCCAATCACTAGCAAAGTTGATGATGATTATCCTGATTTCTGTAAACGACACAACAACATAATCGTTCAGGGGTGATTCTATTATTACAGTTATAGCTAATATCGGTATGTCAGGATTGCGAGCAAGGTAAATGTAGTAAATAAAACCAACATAGACTCTCCACCACTGAGAGTACTTGTATTTGGGTTAGTGTTAGTAACATGAACTAGATCACAATATAATACTTTACACAATTATTACAAGATCATGAAATAAGGACAAGCTAGACAGATATAAAAGGTCAGACTTCTTCGGCTGATCTACACAGAATGCACTCCCTTCCTCGAATGACCACCGCCTTTATAACATCGGGTGCGTTGATCCATATCGACGACTACCTTCCTTTGTCAACATTGCCCAGTACTACCCGCTACCGATAACATTTCTGATAGAGTCGGTCATCTATATCTTATCTTATATATAAAGAGATTGGTACTGACTGACATTTGATTCATCAACGCAGAGCCTAAACCACTAAAGCTGGAAATATAAAATTTGGACAGTAGTTTCCTTACGTGACAAAAACATCCACTAAGAAGGGATTTTTCGAAATTCATCCCCTAAGGGAGTTAAATAGGGGATGAAAGTTTGTATGGAAAATCGTCACTTAACGGGTTCAAAATTTCACGCAAGCGAAACTGCGGGCGAAAGCTAGTATATAATAAAAAGAGAAGCTGACTGACTGACTGACTGATTTATCAACGCACAGCCTAAACCGCTGGGGGTAGAAACTTGAAATTTTGACAGTAGGTTCTTATTGTGATGTAGACATCTACTAAGAAGGGATTTCTCGAAATTCAACCCCTAAGGGAGTTAAATAGAGGATGAAAGTTTGTTTGGAAAATCGTCACTAACGGGTTCAAAATTTCACGCAAGCGAAGCTGCGGGCAAAAGCTAGTCAAACCATAATTGTTCAGCGACGGGCAATGAGGTTGATGTCTGGGCAAGCTACATGTTAAGGTCTTCCGAAAACTACACCACCAAAAAAAATGTTATCGATCACTGATAGCGTATTGGACCTTCCAAATCGATGTACCGTATGTATTTATACTTCACTCGAGCAGAATAGCCGCTTTCATCGACAGTTCAAATAAAGCAAAGACGATTCAGCCATTCAACTCCATTTTCCGTTTATGTATTCTTGGTACTGAATAATGATGAGCCCCACTGTTTACTCGTACATTGTAATATCCTCGCTCGTTATGTTATCCTATGACTTTGTCCACATGTCCGACCCACATTGTCCTTTCATTTCAACTGACCTTTTCTTTAAACCGAGCGTGACGCAGCACATTTTTCTGAGTGTTCGCATTTCGAACGCGTTAATTTTATTTTTATTATCTCTTGTGAACCCATGTCTTCCTGGTACGAGTGATGGGATGTTTGCCCGGTTTGTGCTGAACTGCGTTTTTGCTGGGTCAGAAAACGTATGTCAAATGAATGTTTCGCGTCCATTCATTTGTATAATATCGTCAGTGAAGTTCTAAGAGCTCAACAAACACACCACGTTTTGTTCAGGCGCGCCGTCGACGCGCGTTTCGCTATCTCGCGTTGTCGGCGCTGCTAAACTTCAAATTGGCAGATTACTTGCGATTGTATCGCTGCAAACTCACGAAAAACGCGCTACAGACGCGCGTGAGCAACTCTCCTTGCAAAGTAAAACGCGTGTAGTACGCGCGCGAAGGAGCGTGTATCGTGCTACAGACGCGCGTGAGCAACTCTCCTTGGATTAAAACGTGTTGTATGTATGTGTTTGCAGCTAAAGAGACGCGCTGTGACAGCGCGTCTGTATCGATGTAACTCCGCGCTTCGAGCGCGTCGACAGCTCGCGAAAAAGTCGTCGTCTGCATACTACAATTTTATGAACGTTTGAATAGGTAAATTGGTTGCGATAACATCGCGTTTGCAGCGCGTTATAGTCGCGTGCGACGCGCGTCGACAGCGCCTGAAAAAAACGTGGTGTGTAAGAGCCCTAACAGTGAGTGCGTAAGTCATTTTGTGACAAAAACAGACAACACTGCGAAAGCCACAATATTACTACAACTATAGGTATACATAAAAGTCGAAAAAGACTTTATGAGTTGTATGAAGAAAAAAACTATAACAATAGTGAAGAATTTTGTCAGTACGTTAGAGATTATTCAAAATTATTTAAAAGAATTTGTCTTGTAGCCAAAATTCAATATTTAAGTTCAAAAATTAAGAATAGTAATAACAAAATTAAAATGACTTGGGATATAATCAACAATGAGACTGGAAGAGTCAGGAATCGAAGTAGTGACTACAGCCTTACTATTGATAATAAGACGATTAAATCAGACTTAGAAGTTGCCACAGCTTTTGAACACTTCTTCGCGGACATTCCAGTCTCAACTACGAAATCCCTGAAGTCATCCCCCACTGTTGCGGAATCCCTATTAAAAGAAAATGTTAATGTGTGTAATGATGAATTAAATTTCCGATATGTAAGTGGTAAAGATATTGTAAAAACTTTCAATACCCTTAATGTCAAAAAGACCGCCGATCTTTGGGGTAACTCCGTTGAGGTTACGAAATCTATTATAAACATAATAGCACCTGAGTTAGCTGTAATTTTCAATAAATGTATTGACGGTGGTGTATTTCCTGACTTAATGAAAGATAGTAAGATTATACCTTTATTTAAATCAGGTAGCACATCTGACCCCACAAACTTTAGACCTATTTCTGTGCTACCCACCTTTAGTAAAATATTTGAAAAATTAATCCTTAATCAGTTGCAAACCCACTTTAATAAAAATAAGTTATTACATAGGAAACAATTTGGTTTCACAAGAGGTCGCTCTACAACTGATGCTGGTGTTGAGCTTTTAGGTAATATTTTCAATGCCTGGGAGGATTCACATGATGCCTTAGGCATCTTTTGTGACTTGTCTAAGGCATTTGATTGCGTTTTTCACGAGACATTGGTCAGGAAACTACATCACTACGGAGTTAGAAACACCGCTCTGGATCTTCTTATTTCGTATTTGGGTAATAGGATCCAGAGAGTGGACGTTAATGGGAAGAGATCTCCGGGGTCTGTGGTGACAATGGGTGTTCCACAGGGCTCAATTCTTGGCCCATTCCTGTTTCTCGTTTATATTAATGACCTACCTTATCTCATAAAAGATAATCAAGAGATTGTGTTGTTCGCAGATGACACATCACTGTTATTCAAACTTAAACGGCAGCAGCCGGTTACTGTCGATGTTAATAACGCTCTCTCTGAAGTAGTGCACTGGTTTAATGTTAACAATTTACTTTTGAACGAGAAAAAGACTAAATGTATTAGATTTTTGACACCTAATGTTAAGCAGGTGAAAACCAGTGTAATAATAAATGGAGCCGAGTTGGATCTTGTGGACACCACTACGTTCTTGGGTATAACTTTAGACTCGAATCTGCAGTGGGGCCCACATATAAATAAATTATCGAAGAGACTCAGTTCTGCAGCTTACGCGGTCTATAAGATACGCCAGCTAACTGATGTAGAGACAGCCAGATTGGTATATTTTAGTTACTTCCATAGTGTTATGTCGTACGGCATTTTGTTGTGGGGAAATGCCGCCGACATTCAAACTATCTTTGTTTTGCAGAAGAGAGCTATTCGAGCAATTTATAACCTTAGCTTTAGGCATTCACTGAGGGATAAATTTAAAGAAATTAATATAATGACGGTCGCATCTCAATATATTTATGAAAATTTGATGTATGTTAAGAAAAATATTAGTTTGTTCTCTAAGAACAGCGACATTCATAGCGTCAATACTAGAAATAAAAATAAACTTATACTACCAATGACTAGGCTCCAAAAAATTAGTAATTCATTTAGGTGCCAAAGTATACGTTTCTACAACAAGATTCCAAGCAATATTCAAGAATTAAGTCTCAATAAATTTAAGTCCTTCATAAAACAGAAACTTTGTAATAAGGGTTTCTATAAAGTTAAAGATTATATGGACGATAAAAATGCTTGGAATTGAGCCGCTCGCTCTTATCATAGAGATATCATTGAAATCATTGAAATTATTTCATATATTTTTTGTTTTTTCTATTTTTGACATTCTGCATGATGATTTATTGATAATTATTATTATTGAATTATTATTATTGATTTTTTTTTTAACTTGACATTTTGTCGACTATTATTATTAATATGTCGTTTGTTTTATATTATTTTTTATTTTATTAAATTGTGAATGTGAGTACTATGTAGGCTAGCTTTATACATAAATTTCGTAGAACTGTTTGGCGGTTTGAGTATTTTTTTTTGTGACCTACGCAAATGTCCGGCTGATTGGTGTCGTCGTGCGTCGGGTCGTTGAGCTCCCTAAAATAAGGTTGAGCTACACGATGGCTGATGCATGCGTGCCGTCAGTTGGGACAGGTCAACTCAAACCTGCTATGGCTCTTTCCTCAAAAGGCCATTCCAAACGTTGCCCTACATTGTTACACTCGCATAGTTTTTATACCACAATGTCTGGACTTTAAAAGAGACGTTGACCTCTGAGTTTGTTTCGGCTTTTCTTCTCAGAGCGAGTCAGATAGGAAATGCCGGCGCCATCTAGTCTTAAAAAAAAAACTTACATTGACTTGTAAAAGTGTCTGTAACAGATTTATTTACAGAAATAAATATCATTTATCATTTATCATTTACTTGAAATGAAAAAGATTGTTAGGATTTTCAAAGGTTTATTAAATCATCAAAAGAGTTTATTTGTAATGATAATTAAAAACAATATTGCGTTCAGCGCAGGTTACGCTCGTTTTAAATAGTTTTTTCACTCTCTTGTAAAGTAGCCATTTTTGACTTCCTCACTGTTAGAACTTCACTGACGACATCTTGGTGGTTTTTTTTTTAATTTTGCCCGACTTTTAGGCCATACAAATATTTATTCCGTGCGGGAATCGAGCCCACTACCCGTAGCGTAGAAACCAATTACTCAGCCGCTGCACCAAACGTGTCGTTATATTGTCGTGTTTCATTTCTATTCAGCTCACATCAGTCTATCCCCAGATGAAGGTTTCCTTTGCATTACGCCATCTTTCTGATCCTAAGCCATTGTAATCGTTTAAGGTGCTACACGGTGCTTGATAAGTATATTATTATATTTAGTTAGTTAACTTTTAGACCTTTTGGCATTATAGTATTTTATTGTGTCGATTTGCATGCTGAATAAATTGATTTTATTTCTTTATTCATTTAAATTCTTATTGTCTACATTTTTTAATATTTCCATAAGAAAACAAAACACATTTTAAAATATAAAAAACTAGCTTTTGCCCGCAGCTTCGCTTGCGTGAAATTTTTAACCCGTTAAGTGACGATTTTCCATACAAACTTTCATCCCCTATTTAACTCCCTTAGGGGTTTAATTTCAAAAAATCCTTCCTTATTCCTTGTCTACATTATAAAAGGAACCTCTGTGCAAAATTTTAGCTTTCCAGGTCCAAGGGTTTGGGCTGGGCGTTGATGAGTCAGTCATTCAGTCAGTCAGGGCTTTTCTTTTTATTTATATAGATAGTAGTCCACCGGCATCGGGTACAGGGTCCAAGCTACAAGGAGAAGAACCTCCTAAAGATAAGCGCTGTGTCAAGGAGTACCGCTTTTTGTATCAAGCCCTTGATCCAGCTGCCTAACGAGAGCCTCTTTATTTCTTTCTTTCTTATCATCATCTGTCTTGTAATTATTTCCTTTTGAAAGACTCTCTTTATCATCATACTTGAAACGTAATGTAAAAGACACCTTCATCTTTGTCAAACAAACAACTATTCCGTTTTGTTACCTTTGAGAAATTCCATCATCACACATAATACCTATTTCAAATTGTCTAATGCAACACTAGAACAACACAATTGTAGAAACACGTCTCTCCTGTCACGGTTAACCATTTCAACGCTAAGTGGATGCATTCACGTCGGTAAACGCGGCGAATTTCCTCATTGTCACTTAATTTACCTGTATATTAGAACAATAGTGGCGTGTCGACGGAAATTCGGCTCTAGCACGATATGAGAGCTTCATAAAACAACCAGGTGTTCGTTAATGGTGGAACGTGATTACGATGGGACTAATAGTACCGATGTAAAAGTGGGGTTAAAAATTCGCTGTGTTTACATCCGTAGTTATTTTAAAAATGGTAAACCTGAAAGTATTAAGCCGAATTTACATTGCGAAACAAGTTTCATGCATGATGAAATTAATTTCATGACACTACTTTCAGTACCTGTGAAACCAGTTTGGTTCAGTCGTTTAGTCGTGAAGAAGTAACAGACAGATAGGCAAACAGAAAAAAATCCACTAGATAGACAAATTCCGTTTCAGAGACATTCCAAAACCAAACCCCTGGCTGCTACTTAGAATTTCCTAATAGCGATGAGAATCTAAACCAGGTTTTAAGCCAGCACCCGCGCTAACAGTCACTAAACTAATCAAGCAATTAAAAGGTCAATTGAGGTGATGTGTCTAAAAACTCGCATCGTGTAAACCCGTCCTTAACTCCCACATAAAACATATAACGCGTGCTCCAGACCCCGCATTGCGCATCAACCACAACAAAAAACTCGTCGGTACGAGTATTCACCAAAAAACGTATGAAAATAAAATACATACGCAAGTCAAACTTCTCCCTTTTCGCCGCATTAAAATTCACGTACCTATTCATTGTGCGGTGAACAAATCGAGCATGAAATTGTTGCCCTGAATTTATTAGCTATTGGCACAATACATGGTTCGCTTCTTTGATTATAAAAATCCTATGCTTTGAAGAATTCTTGCTTGAGGAACTTCTATATCGTACGGAAAATCCTTGAGAAATTGTTTGTTGTTATGTTTTGTCGTAGGGACTAGTGGAAAACGTTTCGATAAATTGTTAAGTACGCGAAAAATATAAAAGGTAGCGTTTTTTTTAAGGTTCTGTTCAGATGTAGCGTTTTTCTCGCGATTTACAATACACACGTCGCGTCGTCAAAATCGTGTTATTTTTAGTTAGTTAACTTATAAATCGCAAGGGGTCACAAGTGCAATTGCTGACCGAGGGTCCTGGGTTCGATCTCCAGGTCGTGCAGTGTTTGGATTTGTGCTCGGTTGATGGCAATATGCTCGCCCCCTATTACATGGGACTTAAAAATAACGGCGAAATGAGGGTGTACTATACACCTCTGCCAACCCATCGGGGAATACTAGCGTGACGTTATGTTATGTTTAATAGAATCTTAAGGTGTGTAAGGACAGCGTGTACGCGTAGTCGGTTACGCGTATCCTGGAACGCCATATCCATACTTGCAGCTACTCGTACGCGTACACTCTTAGGGAACGCGTGCCGCGCGAGCTAGCTCGCACCGCGAGCGCCGCGAGCCGCCGTCATTCGGCAAGTACAAACAGTTCAGTGTTGTCTGTTTCCGTACAGGAGCTGTACGCGTATCCAATGTATGCGTGGACAGCGTATTCCGACTACGCGTAACACAGGAACGCGCAGTCCGTACACACCTTCAGACTTGTACGTTGCATGTTGAAAAAAAAGCCACCAAATTTTCGCCCAGTAAGTATCGTACAAAAGCGCGAGTTTATTCGTTTCTTCTGAATAAGAACTTAAGGTAGTCTGTAATAAACGTACTTTTTAAAATACTTTCACACCTAGTGTACCTACATTACATTTACCTACAAATTCGCAACAAAAAGTACACTTATGTTAATATTTAAAAGGTCTTCGAAAGAAATACACCTAAAAAGAAGGCTTTAGGTATCTGTGGGATTGGATATCAGACCCAAATCCACTAGATTTCCTTCCAAAACAATTTACTTCCACCCAAATAGAAACTAATATAAATTCAGTATCGAAACATCTTTCCTTTACGGAACCATTTCTTAATCCAAGACCCGAATAACTTTAGCAGTTGGCAGATTTAAGGATTAATAAAAAAGTATATACAGGCTGTAAACGATTTCGTGTATTACTCTCAAACCGCGTGATCTACCAGTAGATTGAACTTGCATGAAATTTTAAAAGAAAGATAAAAAATTACAAAAACAAAATGAAAAAATTATTAGCAGTGATCGGAAAAAGGTGAGCTAATTTACCTAAACTTCATAGAATACAGACAAAAAGTGGAGACTTCCCTACGTAAACATTTTTTTTCGGATTTGTCCCGGGTTTCGGGACATCACTAAAGTACATTTAATATGAATGTTATTAATACAGAAAACAATTGAATTCGATTCCTGTTTTTTTTTCCAAAATTTACACGAAACCAGTTCATACGTTCTTTTATTGTTTTCAAAAAAGAGATTTTTTATTGTTTTCAAAAACGGAGATTGTCTTTTATTTTTGAACACAATAAAAAACGTGACTATTGGTTTTGTGTAAATTTTAATAATTAGAAAAAAAATGTTGTCGTCTTGAAGTCTCCACTTTTTGTCTCTGTTCTATGAAGTTTAGGTAAATTACCTCACCTTTTTCCGATCACTGGTTATTAGTCACTTAAGCGCCATAGTTAACTGGCTGCGCGGAGCGATATCGCGCTAGTCGTGCCCGCCAGCTGTGTCGCCGTGCTTCCATTCATTAAAGCTAGAATGGCATACGACAAAAAAAAAATTACCTATAATTTACGATTTCTACCAAACGGGCCGCGCCGGAGCGCATTTCACTCTGTGCTATAGGAAATTCAGACTTCTATACAATAGTTAAGTTTCATGTTTGCATGGAATTTACACTGCTTGGAACTCGGTTAGATCCGCGCGTATGCCGCGGCAGCCGGTCGGCTCCTTGCGTATTGCCACGGCAGCCGGTCGGCTCCTCGCGCACGTCGCCGGCGGCGCTCGGCTGTCGCCGCGTCCGATCGGCTTCGCTCGGCCACAGCGCAGGTAGAAATTGACTGCGATAGCGGATACGCGAAAACGCGCGCGCATTCGCCCGGGTTCCAGCAGATTGTAGCCGTCAGGCGGACGCGGTCGGCTACCGGCGCATGCTCGATCATCCGCTGCGATGCTTTGCGTTGCGCTCCGACGCGGCCCGTTTGGCGAAAATTGTACATAACTGTAGAAACTTAAAATGCACTAAATAAGTTTTTTATCGCAAGGTTATCGTTTTTTATCGCGATTAGATCCGAATCTGTATTTTTATAATGTCAACAAATCGCGAAAGTTTTAATACTCACGATCCTTTAGACCAGCGGTTCCCAGACTTTTTTTCTCATAGACCACTTTCAAAATTTAGCTGATTCCGGTGGACCCGTGCAGCTACTTTTCTACCATTTACCATATAAAATGTGAAGATTAGATCTTTTTGTCACGCTGACGTAGACCCCCGTCGAGTCTCCCGTGGACCCCTGGGGGTCCACCTGGACCACTTTGGGAACCTCTGCTTTAGACGTAAGGCAAGAAAAAATAATGTTTAATCAATCTAAATCCCGTGCGTAGTCAATCTGCACCAGTACATCATGACGGTTTTAAAGAATCACACGAATTCGAAAACATCCTGTATACAGGGTGCCTGTTTCAATTTTCCTAAATTAAGTCTGAGCCACGACTGAGATAACGAGATCGAGGCGCAATGCGAGTCGCCAGTTAAAACAGTACTTGTTTAATTATGAAATCTCTTTTAATTAAACGTGGTCTGGAATGGGATTCTGATTACATCTTAATAGTTTAAATAAGTTATTAACAGACGGGCGCTGTTATTTCGGCCGGTAGAGAATGGATTTTAATGTTATGTTTATGGCGTTTGGCTGTTATTAAGCGTATTTCAGGCCACGCTATCCTATTTCGCTATACAAGGTTAGTCGGAAAGGGGGTACTAATCCGAAGCCCACTTATAGTATCGCTGATGACTGTCTGAAAGCAAGTGTTAAAATATCAAAATTCGATATTATTTTTTTCTAAATGAAATGATTTTAATTTTAGTTTTTTTTTTTAATTCTTCTTCATCCCTGCTTTAGTTACAAATTCAGAAAATGGTGCTTCTAATTCATGACCCCAAATATGACCTGAAATGTAAACACAGCTGATCATAACTGAGGATAGATAGATTTTAGAGACTTTTTTTTTGAGATTTTTGAACAACTGTTTCTCTTAAACTATTGACTTTTGGAAAAAGTTGTAGAACAACAGTTATTCATTATTATGTGTACTTTAACACCCTTTCGGATTAGAACCCCCTTTCTGACTAACCTTGTAGTAAAGCCAAAGCATAGTGCGTCATGAACTGTAACTTTACAGGGTGTAAACGAATTCGTGTAATTCCTTCAAACCGCGTGACCTACTGATTGGTCAATCAATGTCACCAGTAGGTCACATAGGTTGTCTGCATAGGTATCAGTTAAGCCAAAGGAAATTCAGTCTTCTATACAATAGTTAAGTTTCATGTTTGCATGGAATTTACACTGCTTGGAACTCGGTTAGATCCGCGCGTATGCCGCGGCAGCCGGTCGGCTCCTCGCGCACGTCGACGGCGCTCGGCTGTCGTCGCGTCCGGTCGGCTCTGCTCGGCTACAGCGCAAGTAGAAATTGACTGCGATAGCGGATACGAGAACACGCGCGCGCATGCGCCCGGGTTCCAGCAGATTGTATCCGTCAGGCGGACGCGCTCGCTATTCTCTGCGCTGCGCTCCGACGCGGCCCGTTTGGTAAAAATCGTACATTAGAACTTCACTGACGATATGCTATGTGATTATAGCGTAGTCTGTACTGCGCCCTAATGTTATCTTTATGGTGATTGGTTGTTATTATTTTTGGTTTTTATTGGTTGCTATTGGTCGCGACATCTCCGCCAATTATGAATGGATTTTGATGATTCTTTTTTTGTTTGGTAGGCCATACTTCAGAGGTGGTCCTATATAAATTTTATTGAAATTTATTTAGAACTTTTTGAAAAAATCAACAAAAACAAAACAAAAATACAAATCGTATATAGACGACGTTCTAGTTGTAGTGCTGGTCCGAGAATTTGTACACTATTGTAATTGTAATTTGTGGCACTAAAAAGTATAAAATAAAAAAACTTTAAAAAAGTAAGAACCGACTTCAAAAAAACTAAACGGAGTAAAATAATTATCATTTAATAAAACTACCAGTTTCAGAAGTCGGTGTTCTACGCTGAAATAAATTGAATGCACCGACTTCTGAAACTGGTAGTTTTATTAAATGATTTTTATTTTACTCCGTTTAGTTTTTTTGAATTCGGTTTTTACTTTTTTAAAGTTTTTTTATAAGTTTATTTTTATAAAGAACCCCTTCCATTCTCCTCTATCTCCGTAAAAGGTAAATAAAGTTTTATGTTAACAAGATAGGCAAGTAAGTAGACGTCAAAGGACTACATAACATAACATCATGCCTTCATTCCCGAAGGGTTGGGCAGGGGCGTATAAAGGTCATGGCATAGTAGACCGGCACAGCAACTGCACAGCAGCGGCACGGCGTCGCCTCAAATTTAGGCTACGACTAGCCGCCGGCGCGCTAACTACGCGTCGTCCGCGAGGTGCAAGCTCGCAGTACGCGCGCCGGCCGAGAGGTGCAAGCTTGCTGTCACCGCGAACACAATTGTTATATGGCATAAAATTTGTGATTGAACACGCCTAGGACTTGCACGTTTTCATAATGTATTTCACGACGTTGTTTCGCTGACGACTCGGAGTCGGCGCACCGTAAGCACGCAGTCAGCGCGACGTAAGCACGCAGTAGGCGCGCTGTAAGCACGCGGCCCCCTCGCTTGCAGCGCGCTGTCTGCGAGTCGAGTTGTATGGTAGCGGCAAGCGCGCTGACTGCCCGCCGTTGGCTTTTTCATATTGACATTATGAAATATATTATACGACCCACGATTTAGTGTTCTAATTTGAACGACAAGTTAATTGCTTGGTTGGAGCGGTGCCGGTATAGTTTACCTTTATACACCCTAATTTGTAGGCTATCCTATTGCCATCAACCGGGCACAAATCCAGACTCGGGCCTCATCATCATCATTCAACAGAAAGATGTTCACTGCTGGACATAGGCCTCCCCCAAGCATCGACACATCGACCGGTCTGATTCCGAGCTGCTACTTAGAAATTCCACACGAAAAAACCCAATAATAATTTGCCCGACCTGGGGATCAAATCCAGGACCTTTCTATCAGGACCTGGCACACTCAGCAGTTGCGCTTGCGACCAGAAGATCACCGAGATAATTTCGATTTATTGATTCATAATATTTTGCGTTAAAATTTCAACTCCGACATTCAATAAAATTTTGATCTAATGTTTATTAAACCTACCATTAATTACTATTCAAAAGTATGGAAAATACATTTATTTCAGTGTCGAAGCATTTGAAATAATTTCCAATACTAAAAAAGGTATTACAAGAAAAACCTTATTTACCTTTGAAACGTATAAAAAGTGCAATAACTGTACACAATTAAAAGCTTCCCTGCTATTGGAACTGTTTATTTATTTTTACAGCATCCTTCTACAATGATACTTTATTTATCTTTTTCCTCGCGATCTGTTTTCTTTTTCATTTTTGAGATAAACAGAAACATCTGTTTATCGTCTCGCGTAAAAGATTACTCGGGAAAACATATCGCGTAAAAGATAACTAGCGAAACATTAAACTTAATGGTACATTTGGGCAGCTGGCTGGTATTTCGTTTCTTATGATTTTGGAAACCAATTTATAAGGTTCAAACAAAACAAATACGTACTATACATAAATACATAAAATACATTTTGTTCGTGTAAAGCTATGTCTACAGCAGTGCGCTTTCATGTTCATCTTGCGTCTTCGTCAAGCATGTGTGAAGCGCCATAGCGCATGCAATAGCGCATGCCATAACTAGTTCGATAAAAGCGCATGCCCCTTGCGTACGCTAATCCGTGTATTGTGTATCGACTGACGACTGACCGAGGCGCACCGGTGTAGTAAGGTGCATGCGTCATAAAGCAATCAATATTGCATGCGCTTGACGCAAGAGGAATTGAAAGTTGAAAGCGCAAGATGAACGTGAAAGCGCACTGGTGTAGACATACCATAAGTATTGTACTTTTGTAAGGAACAGTGGATTATTTTATATTTTAGAGTTGATCCCATAGTAAAAGTTGTTCATATTCATGAGTACTGTGATCTGTAGTTTATCCAGGTATTTTGTTTGAACATTATATTGGTGAACAGCCCTTTTCCGATACGGTATTTCAAATAATTGATTGATTAAAGAAGTAGTCCCGTTATCCCAGCGTGTAAGTACCTACCTCTCTGTCTAGCCTTTTCCCAACTATGTTGCGATCAGCCTCCAGTCTAACCAGATGCGGCTGAATACCAGTATTTTATACGGAACGACTGCCATCAGAGCTCCACAACCCAGTTACTGGGCAATGCCGGTATACTAAGGTTAGACCAGTCAGATTTTCGAGCTTCTGACTATCCGTAACGACTGTCATAGGTATTCGCATGACGCCCGGAACCGACAGTTTAAGGAAGACGCATGTTACAGCGTGCCGTGTCAGGGATGGAACCGCGCCGGAGCTCAACGTCGCATATAGTTTGTACCAAAGCAGGATCTCCGTCGCTTCCGCACTGGTCACTGATGTTAAATGACCAGGACTGAACGACGGGGGTCTAGCTTCGGTAAAAAATATATGCGACGCTGAGCTCCAGCATGAGCTCCGCTGGTCCTGACACGGCACGGTGTAACGTGAGTCATCCTTTAACGTGCTTTTCGAGGCACGGAGGATTCCCGATGTGTAACGAATGGTCACCCATCCATAGACCGACCGCGGCAAGCGCGGCTTAACCTCGCAGATGTTACGGTCCGCGCGGTTGATTGAAATGAAATGAAATGAAATCGTTTATTCTGCAAATTGGATATTTAAAAATCACTTTTACATGTCGGTTTTTTTTTTTTAAAGCTAGATGTCGTCGGCGTTTCCTATCTGACTACCTTTGAGAAGAAAGGCCGAAAAAAACTCAGGGGTCAAACTCTCTTTTAAAGTCTCTAATTTTCTGTAGCAAATATTTGTGTGAGGACAATGCAGTGCAATGCCTGAACTGGCCTTTTGAGGAAAGTTCCAGAGCAGTTTGAGAGGACCTGTCCCAACAGATGGCACGCATGCATCAGCCATCGTGTAGCTCAACCCTATCTTAGGGAGCTCAACGACCCGACGCACAACATTACTACCAGCCAGGACCATGAAAGTAGGCCACACAATACTCAAACCGCCAGACAGTTATGAAAATACTGAAAGTATTAAAACTGTATAATGCTCACACTCACAATTTAAGGATTTAATATCAGAAATTGTATAAAATTGTATGAAATAATTAAAATAATAATAATTGATAAAAAATATTAAAATGTTGATTGGCCAGCTCAATAGAGTTGAGCTCAAATGAATTATATCCACCAGTTTTAGTTTCGGTATTACCGTCGAGTACCAGAGAGGGTTCTCTGTTGGAATATCGAAATGTTATTAGCCGATTCTTATCTGGCCGACAACCTTTCGCCACTTTTCATTTCGCCGAATAATTAAAACGCCGAATGATTAAAGTCCCTAATTATGTTTTGTAACTTTTCGTTACGCCGACTAGTCTGCTGGCCACTGTTTCATTAGTCAACTGTATTATTGGCCACTTTACACTTGTTAGATGGTTCATTTTCCTATCATGCAAGCAAGAAAGCAAGCAAGCATGCAAGTGTTTCTGGGTTTGCTCCGCCAGAAGACTCGTATAAATATGGTGGCTAATAATCATTCGGCGAAATCAAATTAGGGTAAAAATTGCTTCGGCAAAGATTACGTCGGCGAATCGTTGTCGGCGTAATGAAATTCGATATAAAATACTTCGGCAAAAACACGGGCACCCACCAGGGAGGCATAACTATCAACGAGCTGCTTCATTCACACGTATTCAAATTCATACGTATGTACAACCGATGTAGTGCATTATGACATAGTGACATCAATTTATTATAAGTGTTGTGACGATTCTAGGCATCGTTGGGTTGTGGTCGGGATTTAGATTCATTGATGTGTGGCTGCTTTTTTTCAGTAACATGTATAGCCAAAGGCACAAGACTGAGAAGAGGCGGTCACATGTTAGTGGGTCTGAATTTTGGCCGCAATTTGATGGTGCTTGGAGTTGTCGCAATGTTGTGAACTTTTTTAGCGTTCGTGTATTTTTGAGGCCTGGAAGGGCCAATATATATATTGATGAACTCGACTGTACACATAGGTTAATAATTTTTTGTTCTTTTCGACAATTAGGGAATTAATATCCAGCTGTGGAGGCTTGTAATTAGCAATTAGATTATTTAATTTTGGTAACTATTATTACATTAGTCTGTAAGCCTTCTTAAAAGTAAACAAATAAAAAAAAAAAAAAAAAGTTTTGAAGTTTGTAGTACTGTTAGAGCGGTTACGCACTGCATCCGATCCGAATCAGTGAAAATACGTTCCGAAGTAGTCATAGAACTATTTGTATGGTAGTTTACGCACTAGATCCGACTTCCGTCATCCGATTTCTCTCCGTCCTCCGTGAGTCTACAATTCGGAAGTAATATTGACGGACCGAAGTAGCCGTAGTACTGTTTGTATGAACGCTTTCGCACTACCTCGGATTCAAATCGGACAAATGCCAAAGATGGCCCCTGAATTGTTTGAATTTGGATCAGAAATCGGATTAGAACGTAAGCAATATCCGAATTCGGTCCGAGATTTTTAGACTAGATCCTTATTTTCACGAATTCAGATCGGATGCAGTGCGAAAAGCAATATCCGAATTCGGTCCGAGCTTTTCATATCCGTATTTTCACGGATACGGATCGGATGCAAGCGTAACTGCTGTTACTTCCCATTCGTTCTTATGACAAAACATGATTATTATCTTCAATAATAAAAGAGTTTGAATAAGTTTATTCCGCACACCTATCTCGTCTCAATATTTAACAGCGAGTGTTCCAAGCAATAACAATGTCAAATACTGTCGGTCCGGGGTCGGTCACCGCTGGCCCGGCTCCAATTGCTAAGACCCTCCGTCTTCCTTCGTTATAGCATAGTCCCATTACTGACGCCGCGTTAGAGCTGCCAGCGTTTATTGCGTTATTTTAAAGTCGTTTGCTTTTAGTTGGGCAAGTCAGATGGCATAAAACTAGGAACGGAATGATGAAAATAGTCGTATACTGGCTAATGAGTGTAGTTTCTAGAAAAAGGTATGCAGCAGAAGATTTTTAATGCTCTTTGTTCGGTACATATATAATAGTCTTGCTCATTAAAGTAGTTCGGAATAAATCATCATACAGTAAAGACGTGTCAATTATTTCAAGAAGTCCTACATTCGATATTGAACCTTAATCACTTCAACACTCTTTAATATAAAGACGTTGTAGCACATTTTTATTGTACCTATACGAAAAATCTCGAAGAAAATTCATTTATTCGAACTTTGTTATTTCGTTTATTCATTGTAAACATACATATGAATTATATTTTTAAATACATATCATAAAAGAAACAACATACATTTAAAAATATAAAAAAAATAGTAACCCACGGGAACAGGGTCCAAGCTGCCGGCAGTCAGGGCTCCAGAGAAAGGAACTTCCTCACTACGCGTGCCGTGTCAAGGAGTACTGCCCTCTGTATCAAACCCTTGATCCAGCCGCCCAACGAGAGCCTCATGAGGTGCCCAACGAGAGCCTCATGAGGTGCCCAGCGAGAGACTCATGAGGTGCCCAACGAGAGCCTCATGAGATGTCGGACTTGGTAACTTTTGTTTGACCCTAGTGGAACCTGATGATAAGCGCAGACAGGGACTTAGATGGAGCACACGAATCCAAATAACAGAGGTATAGAGGGGTTTCCCTATACTCCTTTGTCGTGTTTGTGTGAGAGATCACACAAACACGACGGAACACAGTAAACTGTTTGGCACCGGACTTAAATGTGAGGGTAGTAGCTAGCCAGTCGGACCGTATAGATCCTGCCACCAAGCAAATATTCGAGCAAAATAACTTACTGGTGATAGTATTACAATTATCGCGTAGTACACGCGTCGCAATCGCGCAGCGCCCGCGGCGCCTCCACCCTCCCGGTTAGGTTGGCAAATGCAATTTGAGATCTATTTATGTGTCATAAGACTCAAATTATATACAACAAATTTCAAAGCGAGACGCGTGTGCTGACGCGCGTGGCTTGCGCTTAGCGGGCGCGTGTCCTCTGAACGCGCCCTAAGTCCGTTAACGTGCACTATGCATAACTCACTCAGGAGCGCTCATCATGCAGCAGCGGTCCACGTAACAGCAGTCTAGCCTGTTCGCTATAATGGCAATACGAAGTTTATTGTTTGGAAAATAACCATTATGTTTAATATCACTAGCACTTCGTCCAACAAAGGATGATAAAGCATGTTTTTCAGCTATTATACTGCAATACTTAAGATTTTGGAAGAAGTCTACAAAATAAGATGATCAACTACAGCTTAATTTAATTATGAAAGTAACAACAAACTTATTAAAAAAACTTGATTTAGCATACGCAGTTGTCGACATGTGGGATGTGGACTCAGCAGTCATTGTCCCGATAGTCATTACAGCGAATGGTCTATAGCCAAGAGCCTCGATTAACACCTTATGAGGATCTCGTTGAGCGACTGGATCAAGGGCTTTATACAGAAAGCAGTACTCCTTGACACGGCACGCATAGTGAGGAGGTTGGTTCCTCTGGAGCTCTGATCGCCGGCAGCTTGGACCCTGTTCCCGATGCCGGTGGGCTACATTTTTTTACATATTTTCTTTCTTTTTGTATGAGATTGTTTTGTGGCGGCATCTATCCACGCCACATGCGAACTATTCAAGCCTACATCGCTATATCAAGATTTAACACGCAGAGTGCATATTATATACAACTTCCCAATATCAATTGTTGGGCAGTAGCCCACCAGGCACAAGACTCCGCCAGGCTGGAGGATCTTCCCTTTGGTTGGAGGAACACCACACCTATAGTCGGACTATTAGTTCGATGCAGTGACTTGACAGTTCAAAGCAAAATAATGATACCATACTAAAACTAATAGTGTTGGGGTAGTGAATGATTTTACGAAAAGAACGAATACGAAAAATAGTTCAATTTAAACAAATCTCTACAAATTCGTTTGCAATAAAAGAATAAAAAGGAGAAAGAACTTAATTACTCTCTGTACTTAAGTTTAAAATAATGAAATTAAATAATTAACGAGTATTTATATTTGTATTGGTGTAAGATGATTTAATCCAAAGCCGAATTCCCAAGTTTATTGTGCTTGGTGATGTTTACGTAATATATTTGTGTTTAATGTTAAGGTATTTTTTTACGTAAGCTATTAACGACAGACATAAATTAATTAATTAACTTATTTATTTATATTCTAGACTTTCTGTAACTCTAAAGATTGGTATGTTTGTTATTGTTACCTACAATTAGTAACTATTGTTTGGTTTAGTTGTGTGCGTCTTTTTTGCAAGAATGAATAATTTTCTCTTTTCTATTCTTACTTCTAATAACAATAAAATAAAAAATAATAATCATTTCATGTAACGTTTTCTTGGTTGACTGATGGAGAATGCCCTATGGCATTAAGTCCGCATTATGTGCCACAATTGTGCATTGAAGTATAGAATAAATAAATAAGCTTATTTCAGTTACTTGTCGCATCAAAAACGTCATATCAGTAGTTACTTGTGGTTAAGACTATGTTTAATGTTGATATATCGTGTTTTGATCATCAAGTTATTAAATTCAAGAAAAAGTATGCATATAAGTACATTATTAAGTTCATTCGATTTCATTCATTCTATTTTTCCCCTCACTACCTTTTTTTTGTCAAAAACTGGTATCCCTCCAACTGTCAAGTTACTGCATGGAATTAATGGTCAGACTATAGTTCCTCCACACAGATTTAAAAATATAATTTAAACGTGTATACAATGAACTTATAAATAAACTTACTAATATTATTGTCCTTCGAAATCGTCTGGCATAGTTGTAAATTTTGATTGTCTGAATGGCTAGGTATTATAACTATTTTCCATGAAATTAATTACAAGATTAAAGTCGACTAACGCCAAAATATATGGCGTGCGCGTAATAAATGAATTTAAACGTAAACTTATCCCAGTAAAACATAAAAGCAAACCTCAAATTGTATGTTAACAAATCCAATGTGGTTTAAAACCCAATTGTCATTATTTCGACAAAACACATTAAATTGGACGCGAAGCTTAATGTTATTCGACATAAAACAGTTTGGCGTCGTATGCACTGACATTACATAGACAAATTGAGAAGAGAAACGGCGCTCAATGCTTGGCAGCGGTTCATTATGCCTGAGACATGCAAAAAAAGATTATTTACTTGGCAATTTTAATTAATTTAACGGTTGTTTTAACTGTAATACAATTTAGTCGTAATTACTTCTTGTCTGTTATGCGTCCCTGGTACTTAGTGCTTGTTGTATTACCTAGAATTTTATTCATTCAAGCTACAAAAGTCGTGTTGCTCTTTGTTTATGTTATCCTGGTATCTAGTGCTACATGTATTATTACCTAGAAAATTACTCGGGCAACCGCACCTACGAATAACAACAACTGTTGATTGGTAACCAAATTGTTGTTGGTGGCATCACGACTTTCTCGTAGCAGACTATTGGGCGTCCTAATAGTCTGCTACGAGAAAGTCGAAGTTGAAGTCGAAGAACTTTTAACATGAACATTATTAATAATAAGGGTGTTACCACACCAATCGATCGATCGTCGATCGATGCCATCGATCGATGGTAGAATGGATTAGTCGACGTCGATCGATAGTTTCTACCACACCAATCGATCGATAGCCGATAGATGCCATCGGTCGATGGTAGAATGGATTGGTCGACGTCGATCGATAGTTTCTACTAGACCTATCGATCGATAGTCGATCGACGATCGATCGATGGTAGAATGGATTGGTCGACGTCGATCGATAGTTTCTACTAGGCCAACAACAACGCGTCCTCTTGTGAATACATTTCAAAAGAAACTGATGGTATATAGCCGGGGTTAATCGATCTACGTCGACCGATGCCATTGACCGGCAATCGATCGATTGGTTAGTCGACCGGTATCCGTCGACCGATGCCATCGACCGGCAATCGATCGATTGGTTAGCCGACCGGTATCCGTCGATCAATTAAAGCTACCACACCAATCGATCAACGTCGACCGATGTCGATCGATGCCATCGACCGGCAATCGATCGATTGGTTAGCCGACCGGTATCCGTCGATCAATTAAAGCTACCACACCAATCGATCAACGTCGACCGATGTCGATCGATGGCATCGATCGACTATCGATCGACTGGTGTGGTAACACCCTAACATCATCACTACAGTTAAAACAAAGTCGCTTCCCGCTGTCTGTCCCTATGTATGCTTAGATCTTTAAAACTACGCAATGGATTTTGATGCGGTTTTTTGTAATAGAAAGAGTGATTCAAGAGGAAGGTTTATATGTATAATACATTGCCGTGCCCGTGCGAATCCAGGGCGGGTCGCTAGTCAAGGTATAAAATAGAGTCTATTTATTACACACTGTTGTCACCCAAAAAAAGGATATAACAATGTTTTGAATGATCACGTTGGCCCAGAGGGTTAGTGGTCGTACACTATAAATAAATTAAGTCTTGTACACTATTGCCAATATTGGCCAGTCTTCAACACTATTTTATTGATGGACTCTTGTAAAAGAATAGGACGAACGTACGGTAATCTACGGCCAACGAAGAATTATACAAGCTGTTGCCCGCGGTTTCACTTACATCCCAGTTGAACTACTTTGGATTGCCATCGTGGTGAAAGGATTAGCCAATCAGCGTGAGTAGCTCGCTGATTGCTCAGGGTGCGCCGGACGTATAGTGGCACAAAATATACGTCGCTCGGGGAGGCTCTTTTCATGCACCCCACTCACTGGCGAACAACGTTCACAGACAAGAGTCCAGTTGTGGTAAGATGTGGCTTCGCTACCCACTCCGTTTGTTGCCCCTTCCGAAGATCTCCCACCTGGGCATGAGTTGCCTTGACTGACCTGGAAGTCTCTAAATAGACTTCGGACTCAGGTTGGTCGAAGCAAGGAAAACCTGCTCAAGTGGAAATTTGCGGATAACTCAAACCTGGAGTGTAAATATGCTGCAGTTCCGCAAACTATGGCGCACTTAACATCATGCCCCGCCTGCCCTGCTACCTGTACGCCACAAGAACTAATGGACGCTACGGATAGTGCTTAACTCATTGCTGAGTTCTGGGCCAACACGGTGTAGATTGTCATCGACACGCTAAGAAGTAGAAGTTGAACTACTTCATATACCGGGATAAAAAGTATCCTATATCCTAAACCAGGTCATAGTCTAACTATGTGCCAAATTTCATTCAAATCTATTGAGCCGTTAATGCGTGATTGATTAACAAACATCCAACAAACTCACAAACATTCGAACTTTTAAATTTAAAATATTAGTTAGGATAGGACAGGATTAATTAATTATGCTTAGCGCAAAAGCCATTCGCATGCTTTAAAAAAATAAACTAGGGTCAATTTATATTTTTATTAGCAGTGAACTAAGTAAACGTAAAGTGATACAATTTGTTTTGCGCCTTTTTTATTAGGGTTCCGTACCCAAAGGGTAAAACAGGACCCTATTGCCACAGTGTACCTACTTACTACATACAGTGGGTCAACGCCCATACATTTGACAGGTCCTATGAAATGTCAAAATACATAATTTTACCATTTCATAGGACCTGTCAAATGTATGGGCGTTGACCCACTGTATGTAGTAAGTAGGTACACTGTGGTGATAGGGTCCCGTTTTACCCTTTGGGTACGGAACCCTAATAAAAATGACCAAATAACATTCCCGAGGTTTTGACTCCTGCATTTATCTCTGGAGAGTGCCTCCTCTGCCGGCGCCGGTACCCAAAAATAACGCCATTGGGAACCAGCAGTATATTACTGCCGGCAGCCGAGATTAAATACATTGGCTGCTGGCACCCAAAATGGACACCGGTTGTAACCTTTCTTCCTCCTAGACTTTTCCTAACTATGTTGGGGTCAGCTTCCAGTCTAACCAGATGCGACTGAATACCAATATTTTACACGGAGCGACTGCCATCAGGGGCGGAGGTTATGTCGCAAGTATGCAGTATGGCTACTCGGGACATAACCTCCACCCCCTTCACCCCGCAAACCCCCGCACGATTGCTCTGCGACAATGTTCTACGTTGACCGACTGTGAGGAGTAAGATATAGGTAGACTGTGCTATTACTAAGATGCTGTCCATCCGTCTATCGCCAGGCTGTATCTCATGAACCGTGATAGTTAGACAGTTGAAATTTTCACAGATGATGTATTTCTGTTGCCGCCATAACAACAAATACTAAAAACAGAATAAAATAAATATTTAAGTGGGGCTCTCATACAACAGACATGATTTTTTTGCCGTTTTTATAGATAATAGTACGGAATCCTTCGTACGCGAATCCAACTCGCACTTGGCCGGTTTATTATTATAAACGATTTTATTGTTTCAGCTTTTGTAACACACTAAACAATCAATGAAAGTGCTATAGATTTTAATTGTAGATAATTTTGGCCGTCGACGACCTAAATAAAGTCGTTTTATTTCGAATAGGCACAGTACATGCACTTAGGAATCGTCTCGACAATTTAGTTACACGATTATAAAAACTAGATGCTATGTAGAAGAGCCGGCAAGAAACTCCATGGATACTCTTTTATAATAATTTCATGTAAATCGGATATTATTGCAATGTAGTGCCTAAAATTATGTGAGAACAATGCAGGTTAGTGTAAAAATATACTAATAATAATTTACGCCACACGATGATTGTTGATATCACTATCTCGCACGACGAGAATCTCGTGAAAGCCGAAAATGATAAAACAATCAAATATCTTGATTTGGCTCACGAGATTGTTGACATGTGGGATGTTGCCTCGGCAGTCATCGTGCTGATAGTCGTTACAGCCAATGGCTTAATAGCCAAGAGCCTCGACTAACATCTGATTAGGCTCTCGTTAGGCAACTGGATTAAGGGTTTGATTCAGTAAGCGGTACTTCTAAACACGGCGCGTATTGTTAGGAAGTTCCTCTCTTTGGAGCCCTGACCGCCGGTAGCTTGGACCTTGTTCCCGATGCCGGTGGGCTACTATTTTATATATTTTTTTAAATATTTTTATTGAAATACTTAAAAATGTTAAAGATAAGTGTATAAATGAATAAATTAAATTTTGATAGGTATAATAAATATATCACCAAATCGAGGCTCGACCACAATAGTATGGAAACCCAATACCGTCATCAGCAATATATCTAATTAAACTCAAAGTCATAAATGTTACAATAATGGCTGCATTGTGGTCCCATTTACAATATGTAGTGGTTTATTTTGCAATAGAGCAATATAACAGGCAAAATATCAATAATGTGGTTTCGGATAATTAATATCATCATTATCATATCAGCCTATTGCCGTCCACTGACGTAGGCCTCCCCTAGAGATCACCAACCATCTCGGTCTTGCGCAGCCCGCATCCATTCGCTGCCACCCACCTTCTTCAAATCGTCGGTCCATCGTGCCGCAGGACGTCCCACACTACGTTTGCCCAAACGCGGTCTCCACTCTAACACGTGTCTGCTCCATCTACCATCTGTCCGTCTGCAGACATGGGTGGCCCACTTCCACTTCAGCGTGCCAATTGCGCAATGTCGGTGACTTTAGTTCTTTGGCGAATGACTTCATTGCGAATTTTATCCACCAGAGAAACCTCGAGCATCGCTCTCTCTATAGCACGCTGAGGAACCTTAAATTTCTTAACCAGGCCCACGGTGAGTGTCCACGTTTCGGCTCCGTAAGTCATTACGGGTAGGACGCACTGGTTAAAGACCCTGGACTTAAGATATTGATAATTAATATTTTTATTTATTTTCTCTTCACAATAGGTTACATATATTTTAATTACAGCTTACTAATTACATAACAAGTGCAACCTGTTTTGTGAGAGACTGGTAGATAGGTTTGGGGAAACCTGTATTACAAGCAAGATGTATGTATGTAAGTATGGTGTAAATAAAATTATAACTAAGCCAAAATAGTTCTGACATGGCATGAAATATCAACTGTAATATTGAGTAGATATTATTTATCCATAATAGTTATTAAAAAACGATTATTAACAACCAACTAAACATGTTTCAATACAAAGCAGCTCTGTCTTCTGAACTCGGTAACAACCTTTATCTCAGGAAACAGTGCCTTCCCTAATACTTAGCTCTAAGTTCTATATTCTGTAAGTAAGTATACAGGGCGTCCTACGGCTATGGGACACTGAGGGAATGTACTTTAAATATTGTAGATAAGATACTGTAGACATTATTTTATTTTTAGTAAAACTTCATTCACCTTTTTTTTAAGTTGCTATTCTCTTTTGTAAATCGAACCAACCAAATGTCAAAAAAACCGGCCAAGTGCGAGTCGGACTCGCGAACGAAGGGTTCCGTACCATTATCTATAAAAACGCCAAAAAAATCACGTTTGATGTAAGGGGCGGTTAAATATTTATTTTATTCTGTTTTTTTGTATTTGTTCTTACAGCGGCAACAGGAATACATCATCTGTGAAAATTTCAACTGTCTAACTATCACGGTTCATGAGATACAGCCTGGTGGGTGACAGACGGACGGACGGACAGCGGAGCCTTATAATAGGGTCCCGTTTTACACTTTTGGTACAGAACCCTAAAAAATACATTCTTTATTTAAATTTATGTTTAGGAAGATGAATTATAATGAATTGTACTGTCGATTTTCGTACTTTTAAAAATATTGGCAGAATCAAGTATGTTTCTTTTTTGATTAAATTGTAAAAATTCACGGTGTTTGTTCCTATAATTTAAGATACTATGTTACTTAGAAGGAATTAATCCTTATGATTGACCCTTTCGATCGGCATCAAAAAAAACTGTTTTTTTTACATTTGCTCGGTTTGTCTCGTTGAGGAGACAAGCAACTTTTTAAAAATCTTTGAATACAGTACTTACTTTGAAAAAATGTCTCCGTGAAGAAAATATCCTATCTATGTATATATAATATTTCAAGCACTTTTCCTCCGTGTCCCATAGCTGTGGGACTCCGTGTATACATTGGAAAAGGTAGTCAATAAACTGTAAAACAAAATCATCGTACTTTTTATAAGCCAAAATCTAAGCACTATCTACAAGGTTAGTCAGAAAGGGGGTACTAATCCGAAAGGGTGTTAAAGTACACATAATAATGAATAACTTTTGTTCTACAACTTTTCCCAAAAGTCAATAGTTAAAGAGAAACAGATGTTCAAAAATATCAAAAAAAAACTCTAAAATCTATGTCCCCAGTTATGATCAGCTGTGTTTACATTTTAGGTCATATTTGGGGTCATGAATTAGAAGCACCATTTTCTGAATTTGTAACTAAAGCAGGAATGAAGAATTTTTGAAAAAACTAAAATAAAATCATTTTATTTGGAAAAAAAAATATCGAATTTTGAAATTTTAACACATGCTTTTAAACAGTCATCAGTGATACTATATGTGGGCTTCGGATTAGTACCCCCTTTCCGACTAACCTTGTATATACAACGTGTGTTTTTTGATATCCCATAACTCTGGGTTATATTATTTCAGTAAAAAGAACACAAAATCTCTAAGAATAGGTGGTCCAAAAATGCATAGTTTCGAAGATATAAGCAATCATAATTAAATTATAGGTATCTAAGATTCATTGATAAATAAGAATAATTCATTTTTATTCAAACCAATCATTCATATTTAAAGCTAAGAAAATGCGACGTTGTCATATTTCACGTAAGGGTGTTTTACATTAATAATCGACTTTGTCGAATAATTTTCTAAGAAAAATGAAAAAAAAAATGGTGATTGAAGAATAATTCATATGGTTCTTTGATATGGTCTCAATCATACCCTAGAGTTATGGGATATCAAAAAAAAAACACCTTGTACTCGTATATCATCATTTTAACAGCACACGATCAAATCAATCTTAGTGAAACGTTTATCCAATCTTTCGGGCCAGTGTATGTATTTATTCCGTTCCAATTTTTGGCACCCACGCCTGTATTACGTTCTTTAATGTCATCGGTCCATCTTAATGTTTCCTATTCACCCATTAAAAATCTTTTCACTCCACAAATCGCATACAAACACCCACTACATTAGCACGGAGGTACCAGGCGAGCATACTTCAACGAAGTTTACAGAACTTCCCCGATGCTTCTTTAGGAAGCGGATATTGCGCCCTCTAGCGGCAGGCATCCTGTTTGAAACCGGTATACCACTTCCACCCGGCACTTTGTTCCCGGTTCACGACAACCGGGGCCTCAGAGATTATGAATTATGCACATCTTTGTTGGTGTTTAAATTCTAGGAGACTTGATAGTTGGATAAAAATTGCCTAAGTTTATAAGATTAGTCGGAAAGGGGGTACAACTGGCGAGGCGTAAGCTGAGCTTTGCATTTGTGTGAGTGCACATAGAATTGATTGCCAAAAAGCAGTATAAACCGGTTTAAACCAAGCAAAGGACGTGTCTGCATTCATTCTCACACAAATGCAAAACTCAGCTTAGGTCTCGCGGACGGTACTAGTTCGCAGACCACTGATGACGGTGTTAAAATTTCAAAATTAGTTTTTTTTTTTATTTCCATGTAAAATTAATTTAGTTTTTACAAAAATTCTTTATCCCTGATAGATTAGATTTTAGCGTATATTTTATGTAATTCTTGAACAGCTATTTTTCTTTATTTATTGATTTTTAGAGAAACTAGTAGAAAAGTTATTCTTTATTATGGGTACTTTAACATCCTTTCGGATTAGTACTTACCTCCTTTCTGACAAACCTTGTATATAAAAAGAAAATTGGTAGAGGCCGATGTAAGTAGAAGACTGCGATTGACCGATTTACTTAATTGGTAATAGAGTTTGAAGGCCAAAGGCCAATGGTCCAGTCATTGTAAATGAAAAGAATACACATTTTGTATACATGCTTTACTAAGTATACAAGGTTAGTCAGAAAGGGAGTACTAATCTGCGAGCCACTGAAAGTATCACTGATGACGGTTTTTAAGGCAAGTGTTAAAATTTCACCATTCGATAATTTTTATTTACATTTAAAATTATTTTTATTCTAGATTTTTCAAAAAGTATTCATCCCTCCTTTATTTACGAATTCAGAAAATGGAGCTCCTAATTCGTGACCTCAAATATGACATAAAATGTAAACACAGCTGATCATAGCTAAAGGTAGATAGATTTTAGCGTATTTTTTATGTAAGTTTTAAACAGCTATTTCTTTTAAACTATTGACTTTCGGGGAAAGTGGTAGAACAAAAGTTATTCATTATTATGGGTACTTTAACACCCTTTCTGATTAGTACCGTTCTGACCAACCTTGTATACCATTCTCTCAATAAGACCAAACCACCTAAATACACTCTTTTAATTTTTTGTGACTACATCTGAAGCTTAATTCGTGAGTACGTATTCTCTCTAATACATTCGGTGGATTTAAAACAGCAATACTGCAGACCGAGAGGCGCGCTTTATGTTTTATTATTTCGCACATCATATCAAAAAGCTTTTAAAAAGCTTACCATTTCGGTTAAAAGCCCGTATAACTGAATTATCAGCCGATATCACCGGACAGACCGCCATTTTGGTCTGATGGGCGCAATTACGGTTGCTGAGCGACTGATCGTGACGTCGCTCGTGCTCCTGTTGTTATCTGTTATCCTGGTACATTTCCCGGATTTTATTTTTGTAACATCACGCTTGTATTCCCCAAAGGGTTGGGCAGAGGTGTATGACGCACTCTAAATTGACGACACGTTTGGTGCAGTGGCTGAGCGATTAGCTTATACGCTACGGGTCGTGTGTTCGATTCCCACACGGAACAAACATTTGTATGGCCTACAGAGGGTTGTTTCGGGTCCGGGCGTTTGTTTGTGAGATTTGTGTCTGTAAACGCACCCACGATACAAGAGAAATCTAAGTGTGAGGCAACGATTTAAAAAAAAAAAAAAAAAATTTCTAGCACCTCCTAAATTTTTTAACGATACCACATCTTACGAATGACTATGACAATCATTTTTATTCCCGCCCTTAACCGCCCCCCTGTAGGCCTCTAGCGCCCACAAGGGGGCGTTATCGCCCACTTTGAGAAAGACTGTTTTAGGCGATATAAATATGTTTCGAATTGATCTGTTCCATAATAGGTACCAAAAATAATAACAATTATAACGTGAAAAATAGAAGTGGCTTGATTTATTTACTCCCAAGTATATACGGTGACTGGTAATTAGTGACCGATACAAACATATTTTTTTTCATTTAAAATTTATTCATAAACCGTTACGGAATGGACGCGGCCCGTAATATGGAAATATTTGTTTTTGTTTTTTAAATAATGTTTCTTTGGGAAAGTTGTTTGTTATCATGAGTACAATCATGTGTTAAAGTATCGTTCACTCATTACCAGTCACCCTATATAATTATGTATTCTTGAGTTATTTTTCGAGATAAATGATGAATATGCTAAGACTTCATCTCAACTGTTTATAAAAGCGATAGTCAGGTCTATTGCGCTATTGCTATTCGCTATGCCTCCTGGCTATTAATGGGATGCGATTTTCAGTAGTGATCATGACGAATGGAAATAGTCTAGCCCCCTATCACTTGCTACCTTGTAAGTTACAGGGGGCTGTGAAACGAGATTATACAGGATGGAATTTTGAGATGGGGCAGTAAGGACTGCTTTTGAACCGTTACAGCTACAGGGGCCTAATTCTCCTAAAATAAATTGTTGCCAAACGCAATCGAACCACAACCGTCAGTTAGTTTTTGTTTTCGAAAACTTTCAAAATGATTGATTTTGTTTTTTGTGTCAAACAATTCGACAGCTTTTGAAATTGAGAACTGTCTAAATGAACGGTTCGGCCTTGGTTCGGTTGTGATTTATCAAGATTTATTTTAGGAGAATTGGGGCCCAGGAAAACGTTCTTACGAAGTAATGAAGTTCTTTTAAAAATATTGCTCTAATACACGGAAACTGGCCGAGCGGACCGTCTTAAGCCTATTCCCGTCCACTGTTATGCGTAAAAACCTATTGAAAGAGAATTGAAATTTATGAAAAAAAAAGGAAAAATACAGGGTGAAATTGTAAACACTCGACAAACCTGTTCACAATTTCTACCTGTATAACGTGGTGTAAAAACTATGTCAATCGATTCTCCTGGTGATTCTGAAGAAACTTGTTTCAGGTTTAGTGTATACTAAAACTAAACTTGTTTATATGTATGAAATTGGATACGAGACTTCACAAACGTACTGCATTCGCTGTAGCCGATTAAAATTATGATTATAAATAACATAAAATACAAAACAAAACAGTACAATTTATTTCGCAACCTCGTCTGTATTTGTCGATCTGTCGTGGTTTACTAATAGATGGTCACCGTCCGAGTCATTTGTCTTGTCAATCTCACTTGAGCGATTATTCGGGACTGCTGTCGGTATACCAAACGTTAGTGATGATGTAGCCTTGCCTGATTTACTGTTAACGGATTGATTTTAGATGTAATACCTACATATACAGGATGTTAACGAATTTGTGTAATTCCTTCAAGCCGCGTGATCTACTGGTGACATTAATTAACCCTAAATAGGTATTTCTGAAACCCAACCCTAAAAAATGTTATATGATTTTTCAAATCAATAATTTGTAAATATAAAAAAATAAAAATATTAACCTGTAACTGTCCCACTGCTGGGCAAAGGCCTCTTCTCGTACAGAGAAGGAACGAGCATTGATCGCCACGCTTGCTCACTGCGGGTTGGCGATTTCAGACCATTAAAGTCTAGGTTTCCTCACGATGTTTTCCTTCACCGTATGTCAGTGGCGTCTTAGATTAACTAAGAAAGTACCAATGAAATTGAAAAAGTCAAATTGGTACATGCCTGGGTTTGAACCCGCAACCCGGTGCTTAACAAGCGGGTCTGTAAGCTCCGGGCCACCACGACTTAACTATAAATAAAGTCCAATAAATAATTCGTGATTTTTGAACCCCAGTATTTTAGAGGAGGTATTATCCACTCTATGTTACTTCCTTCCTCGAAGTTTAGGTAAATTATACTCTACCTATTCCGATCTCTGCTTATCACGGTCAGTCCGTGGATGGGTGACCGTTACACACCGAGACCCCTCCGTGCGAAGAGTACGTTAAAAGGTCGTTCCCGGGTGTCGTACGAATACCTATGACAGTCGTTACGGGTAGTCAGAAGCGCGAAAGTGTGGCAATCGGTCTAGCATTAGTAGGTATATCGGTATTTCCCAGTAACTGGGTTGCGGAGGTCTGATGGCAGTCGCTCCGTGTAAAATACTGGTATTCAGCCGCATCTGGTTAGACTGGAACCTGGGGGGTGATCCCGCTAATTCACACCGTTTGACAAATGGTACTGTTTCTATCAAGGTCGTCGTTCGATCTTAACTCAAAAAGAAATTGTAGAATGTGCTAAAATGATTTGCAGTTGTAATTGGAACAGAATCGAAAATTAAACAACCAAAACAAAACCGTTCTTATCTTAGAATAAGTACTAAAGCTTTAGTACTTATTCTAAGGTTCTTATCCATAAACAACCAGTGCTGCCATAATAAAAGAATTGATACATACTAACTCGACTAATCGTCAAATAGGAAATTTTAAATTATTTTTTATTGTATCAAAATACAAACATTTATCTTATAAGTCTTCCTAATACATTAAATTGACATACAACATCGAATAGACACATTTTTTCAAGGACTGGACACGGTACGTTTTAATTCATAAGTACCTACTGGCAAATAACAAAACTGACTTGTCAATGTTGATAAGTATATCCCATCAAAAACATTCACGTAAAAAAGGCCAAGTCTCGCTGATATTTTGCCGTTAAAAACCGGTAATGACCAAATGCGTTCCCGAGTTTTTCACTCTAAGAGCGATTACGCTCTGCATCCGATCCGAATCCGTGAAAATACGGATATAAAAAACTCGGACCGAATTCGGATATTGCTTTACGCACTGCATCCGATCCGAATCCGTGAAAATACCGATCTAGAGTAAAAATCTCGGACCGAATTCGGATGTTGCTTACGCACTATTCCGATCTCTGATTCAAATTCAAACAATTCAGGGGCCATCTTTGGCATATCTGTTCTATGTTCTATGTTAGGAGATGTGGTTTCCGCACTTAGTCCTTTAAGTGGACCATTGTACGTGGGCCATGGCGGCCATCATTCCAGCCAGCCCACCTCCCTCCAGAAGCAGATCAGGGCTCTCAGTCCGCTCAGAACATTTGCGAGTGATTTCGGTGCGCCAAGGGTTGCTTCTCGTATTTGGGTGACCCCTGTGCATTCCAGGAGCACGTGTGCGACCGTCTCTTCGGCCTCCATACATGCTCTACACAGAGGGCTATCCGTTATGCCTATCGTGTGGAAGTGTTTGTTTAGTGAGCAGTGTCCGGTTATCGTTCCGGTCACCATTCGCAGGCTGCTCCTGTCCAGGCGCAGCAGGCGCCTTGTCAGTTTGCTATCTATGAGTGGCATGGCCTCCTTGGATTGCCTGCAGCCTGGGGTTGAAGTCCACCAGCTCTGTGCCTGTGTGTGAGTAAACTCCTGGAGCCACCTGCGTAGTTGGTTGAAGGGGACGGGTACTATAGGTTCAGGGCCATAGGTCACCGTGCCAGATCCCCTCCTGGCCAGTTCGTCGGCTGCATCATTTCCTAGTGATCCACTGTGTCCTTTTATCCATTGCAGTGTTACTGTGTTGCGGTTTAATACCGATACACGTTCCAGCGCATTATGGCATTCTAGTATAAGTTTTGAGGTAATATGGTTCTTGTTCAGGGATTGAAGGACGGATGCGCTGTCGGAGAGTATACGGATATGGGTGTCCGTGACTTTCCTGGCTCCTATGGCATATGCCGCTTGTATGATGCCTACACATTCCGCCTGATAGACCGTGTTGAGTGCCCCTAGCGTTTTTGATATTTTTATGTTGAGATCGTTCGAGAAGACTCCGGCTCCAGTGCCGGAGGCAGTTTTCGAACCATCAGTGTAAATTCTCATCTCTTTCGGGCCTGAGTAGTCACGTGATTCTTCCTCAAGCTGTATATTGTAGTGTTTCTGGAAGTTGTATGTCTTTTTGGTTCTGTCGGTGGGTGCTGCTATCATGGGTTGCCTTTCGATTGCTTCGTCTTTTATACGAATGTGTTTTATTCTGGAGTCACTTCCCAGGGTGCCGGCTATGCTGAGTCTGAGAGCGGCTAATGCTGCTTCCTCCCGTACGATAAGATGTAGTGGTGGCAGTCCCAGCATTGCTTGTAGGGCGGCGGTGGGTGCGGTTCTCATACAGCTTGTGATCGCTACGCAAGCGAACCGCTGCAGTTTTTCTAGTGTTTTTTGGGCTGTGCTATAGTCCGTTCTGGGCCACCAGACTAGGGAGCCGTATGTTATAATTGGTCGGATGACTGTGGTGTAAAGCCAGTGGGTGATCCTAGGACTAATGCCCCAGTTCCTGCCGAGTAGTCTCTTGCATTGCCATAAGGATATACTGGCCTTCGTGGTGATGTATTCAGTGTGCTTTGCCCAGTTCAGCTGCTTGTCCAAGTAGATGCCCAGGTACTTGGCCTCAGAAGCTAGGCTTAGAGTGGTTCCAAAGAATTGTGGTGGTTGTAGTCCCGCTAACTTCCTCTTTCTGGTGAAGAGGACAAGTTCGGTTTTGGTTGGATTCACTGTTAGTTGATATTCTTTGCACCAATCCTCTACTAGTTTCAAGGCTTGGCGCATAAGGTTACATAATGTGCCTTCGTGGGTGCCGTTAATTATGATGGTTATGTCATCAGCATATCCCACGGTAAAGTAACCTCTGTCATTCAGTTGTTTTATGAGGCTGTTCACAACGAGATTCCACAGTAGCGGCGAGAGGACGCCTCCCTGAGGGCAGCCCTTCGCCACGACAGCTCTCGTTGTGTCATTTACTGTAACTTGTACAGCTCTCTGTTTGAGCATGTTTGCGATCCAGCCTCCCAGCGTTGAGTCAACGCCGTGTCTCTCGAGGGCTGTGCTGATGCTGTGGAACATGGTTTTATCGAAGGCGCCCTCAATGTCAATGAGGACAGCCAGTGATGAGCATTTGTGGTCTATCGCACACTCGATCTTGGAAACCACGCTATGCAGCGCGGATTCTGTTGATTTTCCTATGGAGTATGCATGTTGTTGTTTGTGTAATGGCTTCCTGCAGAGAGGCCCGTCTCTGATGTGTCTGTCGCAGAGTCTCTCGAGGGTTTTCAGTAGAAAGGATGTTAGACTTATGGGTCTGTAGGCTTTGGGTTGTGTATAGTCAGTTTTCCCGGGCTTGGGTATAAAAATGACTTTCACTTCACGCCATGCCAGTGGGATATATCTGTGTGCTATGCAGGCTCGATAGACTTCCTCCAGCCATGGCGTCACGGAGTCCTCACCCCATTGTAGTAGGGCTGGAAAGATGCCGTCTAGGCCCGCAGACTTGTATGGCTGGAAAGATTTGATCGCCCATCTTACTCGGTCTTCTGTTACTATGTTGTGGGCTCTAGACCGGTCTTGGTCAGTTGGAGCCCATCTTGGTTCATTATCCCACGTCCTGTCCTCGAGGAGGTTACAGTCCGGGAAGTGTGTTTCTAGTAGGATCTTGCTGGTTTCATAATCCGTTAAGGTAAATGTGTTGTCTGGTTTTTTTAGCGCCCCGAGGGTACGATCCTGATCGGTTGATAGGATCTTCCTCACTCGTGCGGCTTCACTGTTTGATTCTATAGATTCGCAGAATTTACGCCAGGCTAATCTTCTGGCAGTTCTGACCTGTTTTTTAAAAGTGTATTGGGTTTCTTTGTATAGATCCCAGTCTTCGGGTAGCCTTGAGTTTTTGGCTCTGTTGAATTGTTTGCGTAACATGTCTCTGAGTTTACCGAGTTCGGCGTTCCACCACTGGTTTCCCTTACCTTTGGAATGTGGGGCTCTTGGTGTACAACAGACATGGTATGCTTCAGTGATGTACTGTGATAGTTTTGTTACTATGTATTCTATCTGTGTTGGATCTGTTAGTGTGGTAGTGTGGTGGTGGAGGTGTTTGTCCAGCAAGGTAGCTAGAAGGCGTTTGTACCTCGGTACGTTGGTACGGCGCGGGTTTCGTTTTGGGGTGGGTTTTTTTGTGTTGGCTGTTATCGTATAGCGAATTCTTCTGTGATCAGAGCAAGACGGCTCATCTGATACGTACCAGTTTGAGATGAGTTTTGTCGCGCCATCTGTGGCTAGTGTAAGGTCAATAATTGTTTGTCCTCGGGCAGTTACCCAGGTGGGTTCTGAGCCTCGGTTTATAATATTAAGGTTAGTAGAGAATAGGTATGTGGACAGTACCTCTCCTCTGGTGTTCGGTGTGTCGCTCCCCCAGAGTGGGTGGTGAGCATTTGAATCAGTGCTGATGATCAGGTCCAAATTGGCGCCCTCGCAGTATTGTACCAGGTCAGCCATCTCTTTCGGTGGGCAGTTGTCGTCGTCGCCTGGCATATACACCGAGGCTAGTACTAGGTCTGGGACATTGTCGTCAATCTGGAGCCTGACGGCTGTCAGATCTCTGGAACAGAATTGCGTCAGTATTGTGGTTGGGATGTTATTTGGGATGTAGGCGCAGGTTCGTGGCTTGTCTGCGCTATGTGTGTTGAGAATTAGCTTACCTCCGATGTTTCCGAGGCCGCATATTCTGTTGTTCCTGATCCACGGCTCTTGGATCAGTGCTATAGTTCCGGGGTTTATCTCCAGCGCCCTGCGTAAGCTAGCCGTGGCAGTCTGGCTATGCTGGAGATTTGTTTGTATAATTGGGTGGAGGAGTGGTGCAGGCGGCGGTGGAACGGGCGTGGAGTTAGGGGGAGATGGAACCATCCGAGGATTGGTCCCCCTCACCCACCCCATGTCGGTCGTCACTTGGCGATGAGGCCAGGAGTTGCTCATTCCACCCTGGAGATGTGGGTGGAATGGTTCCCGAAGTCCCGTCGTCCATCGCCGCTCGCGCCATTCCCTCCTCGAGCCGAACAATGTCCTGCTCGTCAGTTCGTGTCTCTGTCAGTGTCGGTGTCGGTTGCTCCTGTCCGTCATTTTCCGTGTCTGCGTCGGAGGGCTGGGTTCCGGCGTAGAAGCGGACGTATATCGAACCCAGCAGGTACGATACGCGCCGCTCCCGCGCCAGAACCTTTTCAACCTCCTCCGGTGGGATTCCCAGGGTCAGATATGTCCCGGGGTTATCGCCACCGACGGAGGTCGCCCTGTACAGCGACCACCTCCCTATGCCGTACCAAGTGTTCTGGCGGCGCAGAACACTCTGGAGCCTCGCTATGTCCCCATTGTACCTGGGGACGAAGAGCGCGGCTCGGACACGGGTGGGCACGTCGGACTGCCTCATGACGGTCAGTGTTAGGTCCGTGTACTGTTTTAGTCTGGGTACATTCAGTGTCAGCCAGGTCAGGGCATGGTCATCCTCGCACCACATCTGCACAGTGCCATCCGCTACCCGTGGGTATCCGCGGAAGGCCGGGAGTGGTGTAGAGGGGTCGGTATCCATGACCAGGTCCTCAAGTGTCCTCTTTATGGTCTCAGCTTCGTCGGGTGTCAAGTCTCTGGACGGGGGAGGGAGGCAGATCGCTACGGCCAGCCGCGCAGGGATATCCTTCGTGGCTCGCGCGTAGGTTCTCTGCTCCCCTTGAGCAGGCTGGATCCTCACACGCTTGGGGTCTCCCTGTAGCGTGCTCGGCGAGGCCGTGTCATCAGGGCGCACCCTCTTCACCGCCCCCGAACCGCTTGGTCCGGGTTGTGGTTCGGAGGTGCTCGGCGCGGCGGTCGCAGCCAGAGCCGCCCTGTGCGAGTTTCCAGCTCGCTTTCCCCTCTTCCTAAGTCGGTGTCTATTGCCGCCTTGGTCAAGTTCTGGCGCGTGTGGGAGTTTTTCGCGCTGAGTTGCCCCTTCGCGTACTTGCCCCCGATCGCGTGTTTCCGCGTCCGGCCGTTTTTCGCGCTGGAAAATTCCTTCGCGTACTTGCGGCTGGTCGCGTACTCCCTTTTCAGCGGCCGTTTGCGCTCCGCGCTGGCTGATGCCTTCGCGAGTACTGCACATCCGGTCGCTTACTTCTCTCCCTCTTGCACGAACTTTTCCGCGCTTCTTCTGAAGCTTGCGTACTCCGTCCGCAGAGGTCGAGGCAGAACCGCCTAGGCCGGCGTCCTTCTGTCTGTTCATTTGCGGGTTGAAGGTGTAGCTGTCCCTAACGATGCTCTGTTGCCAGATGCTCGTGGTAGGCCCACCTTGTCTTGTGTCCGGTCTGTCAGTTGGCGCGTGTGTCGCAGCCGAGTCAGGGTTTTGTGGCGCGATAGTCGCAGCCGTGTTGGTGTTTAGTAGCGCGTTGGTCGCAGCTGAAACAGTGTTAGAAGGCGCGTTAGTCGCAGCCAGTGTCATGGGCGCTAGAGAACTAGCAGCCGATCGCGCAGACGGCGCGGGTGTGAGCAGCATGTTGCCCCCCCCCAGATTACGACGGGGGCAGACCGACGTCATCTCGATGGCGTCGGTGTGGGGTTCCCCGGCTTGGCCGGGACCCACCTGGGGAGTTTTGTTGTTCCCATTCTGCATCATTTATTTGTGGGTGGGCTTTTTTGGAGTTGAGGTTACCCTCCTCAGGGACCGACAGGATATAGGGAAAGGAAGGAGTTTGTTGGAGGCTGGATCATAGGAAAGGGGGTTTAGGTTACCCCAGGCCTGGGATTTGGCTCTAGGGTACTTCCTATTGTCCGGGGTTTTGAAACACTCCGGGTGCGGGATCGACACAAAACGGTCGGTCCCGCAGCCGGAGATGGGCTATCCGCAACCTGCCCACCCGCTCGGTCGCATGGGAAGACAGGCGCGGCTGGTCCGTGCCGCTCCGTCACAGGGGTACGTGTACTCCTGCGCTGAAGCGACTCAGACAACCCCGAGCATTGGCATATCTGTTTGGCGTCTGATTTGAATCCGAGGTAATGCGAAAGCGTTCATACAAACAGTACTACGGCTTCATCGGTCCGTCAATTTTTCTTCCGAATTAGAAACTCACGGATGACGGATGCCGGATGTAGTGCGTAAACTACCATACTAATAGTTCTATGGCTACTTCGGAACGTATTTTCACGGATTCGGATCGGATGCAGTGCGTAACCGTTGTAAGGCGACGAATTAGTGTTAAAGTGAAAGTATATTTTAAAGCAAACAATGTCTGCTTTCTATTTGGGTGGAACATACAACATTATTATACGGCTCTTGGCAATAGAACACATTAAATATCATGAATCATACTTGGTTTCCTCAGTGTGCTCGCATTACCCACAACACATTATATTCTTCTGGAGTGCACTTGATAGCCATTGTGTCTCTGAATACGAGAAATGGTTATAGCTACTATGCACTATTTGTCATGAAGATGGTTGGGGTCTTGGGACATTATATGTGGGTATTTTATAGGCTTAAAGTTCTAACAAACTAGCTAAAAATACTTATTACATCTCAGTCAGCCAGTTGAGAAAAAGAAAATTAGTCCTAATTTTTTATACAGGGTATTAACGAATTCGTGAAATTCCTTAAAACCACATGATCTACTACTGATGTAGACAGGCCCCGCACGGGATTTACCTAGCTTGATTAAAAATAAAAAAAAAAAATTATAATTTTTTCATGCGGCTTTGTTACCGATCGTATTTAAACCACCTATTAAGGATTCAGTAAAAAAATAAGAAGTTTTTTTTTTGCGAAAAAAATGTTTTGTTTTTGTGAACATTTCGATGCCACGCATAAATTAATGAAAGCACGGCGACACGGCTGATAGGCACGACTAACGCGTTATCGCTCTTTGCAGTCAGATAACCCAAGACTCTAAAATAACTCAGAAATAGGAAACAAAGTTTTTTTTTGAATTTTTTTTGAGTTTTTTTTCAAAAATTTCCATTTAGGGTTAATCTGTGTCATCAGTAGATCACGTGGTTTAAAGGAATTACACGAATTCGTTAACACCCTGTATATCTACCGGATATAAACGAATTCGTGTGACTCCTTAAAACCACATGATCCACTGGTGTAGATTGACCAGGCGCGGTATGTAGCTTGATTAAAACTTGAAAATAAATAATAATTTAATAGAACATTTCAATTCCACTCACAAATGAATGAAAGCATGGCAACACAGCTGGCGCATACGACTAGCGGGATATCGCTCTTTGCAGTCAGTTAACTCGGGGCTCTAAAAAGTAAGTAACTCAGAAACAGAAAACTACGTTTTTTTATTTCCTTTTCAAAAAACCGCTTTTTGTCGAGATGTACATCTGTGTCACCAAGAGATCACGCGGTTTGAAAGAATTACACGAATTCGTTTACACCCTGTATAAAGCACGATTTAGTCCACTTTCCGAAAACCATGAATTCTGTACTCATCATTCTGTACAACTTTTACTAAGTTTTTAGAAACACTAAATTCGTGAAAAAGTAAATCAGCTGTTCCATACAAAATAATCAAAGTTGCTTAACAAAATTTAATGTTTAGGACAGCTGATAAATAAGACTGAATTTTAAATGCTGTAAGCAATGCCGTAATGCAAAAACAATACTTATTTCATCGAAAACGTACACGAATATAAAACCCTTGCCGACTTCATATTCCAAGAAACTACAGCCTCCAATATATTACAAACTAATTAACGATTCTAAACTACTAAATCCATACATACTCGTATGGGTATTGCAAACAAGCCCAAATCTCCCAATTTGTAGCCGTATAGAGTAAATATCATTCGGGCACAATTCAAATGAATTTGTAATTACATTAGCCTGTGTGATATGATATCCTGGTACTTTAACCGTGTAATTATTATTAATGCATGCAGAGCGTGAGTTACTAACTTGTTGTATTTTGTTAGTACAAAATTGTGGTGACATACGGTATTTAATTTTGAACGGGCCCGCATGTGCATTCTATGTGTTTACCAGTGGCGAAGGCTCCATACAACTCGATTCCTATCGGCTTCCCTTTCGAAACGAGTAGTTACGGGAATTCACGCATCACACTTGAGCAAGGTAAGCATTTTTTGGTCCGGCTTCCCTTTTAAGAAAATTCACCCTACGCCAATGGTGTTTACACATTACCATGACGTTAAAAAGATTTTATGAATATTATACAAGGTTAGTCGAGAGTGGGGAGGGGGGGGGGGGGGGTACTAATCCGCAGGCCACTCAAAGTATCACTGATGACTGTTTAAAAAGACAAAAATAAAGTGTCAAATTTCAAAATTCGGTAATTTTTATTTCCATGCTAAATGATTTTTTTCGAAATTCTTCATCCCGGCTTTAGTTATACGAATTCAGAAAATAGAGCTTCTAATACGACCCCAAATATGACTTAAAATGTAAACACAGCTGATCGTAACCGAGGATAGATAGAGCGTTTAAATCTTTGAACAGTTATTTCTCTCAAACTATCGACTTTTGATGAAAGTCAAAGAACTATTAGTTTGTGCTCTAGCAAGCAAACTTGTATTTTAGCATTTACTTAACAAAATTGGAAATACTGAACACTCATTTTCCCTGAAGTTAAAATTGCGCAAGTTAAATTAAAATATATTTTAATCTTTATTTACGTACCATTTATACACCATCCTGTATACATATGTAGTACTCCTAAACTGTCACATTACCACAGTACGTGTAACAAAATAAATATTATTCCAAATAACATTGCTTATACCAGTTTACGCCGAATCTGATCAAAGCGCGTCATCTGAACCTTGCCTTAGGCGCGTTCCTAATGTGTTTATATGAGACCCGGCTCTGTTTAGAGGGAACACACAATATTCACACAAAAATAATGTTTTACATAGATAGCAGGATAAGGCTGGGAATATAGCGAGTTAGAGGAGTTCACGTACAGTCGCATACTTGAAATGTTTACCACCCTAAGGTCGATAATTGCTTGCACATTACTTTGTCATAAGAGCGTGTACGTCGTACGACATTTCATACAAATTTTCAAATCTTTGTTTTTCGTAATGACTGAACCGATTTTGATGAAACTTCACACACATAAGCAGGATACTTAGGTCTAAAAAGTTAGTAGAAAACATTATCGATATGTCTTACTTAAAAAAAGCTAATTGGAAATTTCTGTTTGTACGGAAAATTTAAAATCGGTCTAATTTAACTGTAAAACTATTTTTCGAAAATGTTTTCTACTAACTTTTTAGTCCTATGTATCCTGCTGATGGGTATGAAGTTTCATTAAAATCGGTTCAGTCATATCGAAAAATAAGGACTTGAAAATTTGTATGAAATGCCGAACGGCGTACACGCTCTAAGGTCGCTCGTTCGCTCGCAAAGAATTGACAGGGCAAAGATATTTTTTTCTTAACTGACATAAAATGGTTAATTTAAAGAGCATCTAGGTAGCATAGAAAAAGAAATCAATCTCTATTTAGTAAATTCAAACAAATTAGCTCTACACAACTTTTGACCACACATAATATCTAAAAAGGAGTTCATAATTATCAAAATGTGGTTAATAGCCTTTCTGCTAGAGTCGACGCTTCACAATATTAAAAACTAATACTTATGTAAGTTGATATGACGTCTTAAGCCTTGTTGCGTACAGTGTAAAAAGGAATCGAATTTGAAATCTGATAAAGAAGAAAGAAAGAAAAGAAAAAATATTTATTTGTCACAAAGACACACACATACAAGGTTAGTCGGAAAGGGGGTACTAATCCGAAGCCCACTCATAGTATCGCTGATGAGTGTTTGAAAGCAAGTGTTAAAATTTCACAATTCGATATTTTATTTTTTCCAAATAAAATGATATTTAATTTAGTTTTTTCAAAAATTCCTCATCCCTGCTTTAGTTACAAATTCAGAAAATGGTGCTTCTAATTCATGACCCCAAATATGACCTAAAATGTAAACACAGCTGATCATAACTGGGGATAGATAGATTTTAGAGATTTTTTTTGAGATTTTTGAGCCACTTTTTCTCTTAAACTATTGACTTTTGGGAAAAGTTGTAGAACAAAAGTTACTCATTATTATGTGTACTTTAACACCCTTTCGGATTAGTACCCCCTTTCTGACTAACCTTGTATAATTATTGTAAAAATAAAAAATAAAATAAAGAAATGGTCAACTGCGACAAAAAGGTGACCACTCAGCATAATGCTGTGCTATGTCGTAGACCACAAACACAGCGCTGATTTTCAGTGATCACCTGAATGACGTGCGATAAACATTAAAAGTCCGCGACTGTACATAGTACAGTAGGATAAGAGGAATTATTGTTGGCTGTGATCTTCCCGGAAATGAACAGGCACCTCTGGTCTCTTCCTGCGGAAAGAAAGAAAGATTTATTGGCACAAACAACACAATGCAACGGTACATAATTAAAAAGGAATACAAACAATTAAATGTATTGCAAAAGGGTCATCACAGCTCAGCATTTTGTGGGTATCTTAAAAGACTTTGGAATCGAAACACTCGGGTGGCGTGGTCCGATCACTCAGCTACTATAGAGGAACATTGAAATGTCTGGTCGACAATTCGCGTGATCCGAAGGCTGCCCTTTATAAGAGATAAGTATTGCCATGCAACGTGGTAATGCTGCCAGTATTTAATATAATTAATTATAATTGAAAGTCAATTTTTTAATATACTTTGTAAGTACACCTCTGTGAGATTCATTTTTCGTCCTGCCATCATTTTTACACATTAAAATTTATCTAATCGCTTGAACCAGTGTTGCGGATCTTAGCATACTGTGACACCCGCGCGATAGCTACGTGGCACTTCCACTATTACCCTTTTCACCGTAAGGTGAAGAGCCTCCTTTTTTTTTTCTTTTTTCTATTTGACTGCTGTAGGTCGTCCTAGGGGACGGTTTCTACGTAACCGGGCAATTATTGGCGTGACCTGAAGGGTCTCCAGCCAATGGGGGGGAAGTAAAATACTTAACCTAAGCTAACTACTTGTACTACACTAACATCATGACTACCTGCAACAACAGCACTAAGGGCGACCCCTAGTGGGACTCGGACCTCGGCTTAGGGCGTTGCTGGCGTGGACATAGGGGGGGGGGGGGGGGGGGGACAGCTTGATGAGGGCTGAATTATCGGTGTGACTGCGGAGTCTGAAGAGACGACCGGCTCTACGACGGGAGAGCTCGGCGGATCGTGACCTGAAGAGCCTCCACGAGTGACGATACTTAAGTACGTGTCCAGCGCACCCTGGGCAGTCAGCCCCGCTACCAACCTTGCTGACTGGCTAATCTTTTCACCACAGCATGAGCTATTTTCGTATAGTTCGTACTGATACGAGAGAAGAAGACCGGAAGGTGAGAGTCCTGGCGTTTCTCTAAAAAAGTTACCACACAAATAATATCAAATATTTAAAAAAAAACATGGATATTGTAACTATTTTACGGTTTTTAATCGGATTTAAGGACCACCTTTCGTCTTGCGTCGCATGCCCTGTCACCTGCACACGTGAGGACCTAATGACTGCGTCAGCGGATGGTGTTGCCGTGGCTGAATTTTGGTCCAAACAAAAAATTTTACAAAATGATATTAAAATTGTATTAAGTATTTACGTATATATTTGCCATCGAAACGCTAAGAAGAAGAATGATGTCCTTTAAGTTTATTTGATATCAGTCTCATTACGGCTACAATTTACAAAATGACCACTATGTCAGAACTCATCTGTCGTTGAATGTATGTAATTTTTATTTTCATAAAAAAATACAAAAATAATCCTGTCACTCGGTACATTCATACTTCAAGGACACAGTATAAAAACCGCCAGAAACCAGACATTTAAATTCAATTCATTTATTAATTTTGTGAACACAGGGTACAAATGATGTTCAATAAAAATGTTTGGTCCATCCCATGTTCCGCCGAAAGGCATACAAAATAGTGACGCTAAAGAGTCACTTAAGTAAATAGTATCAAACTTAAATTAATTATAATAGTACAAAATCTCATAAAATACAGTATCAGCAAATGAAATTTGTCAAAAATTAAGTAAAATAGTACAAAAATCGCACGAGAAAGAAAAAATACAATGTCAGCAATATTACAATTGTCAAATTAAGATTAATTTAAATAGTACAAAAATTCATGAAAAAATACAAAGTCAGCAGAATTTAAAATAATTTAAATTGAAAACCGCAGCGTACGCGGACAAAATATAATCCCGTAAAGCACACTATTCATGAGATTAACCATTTATCTGACCCCCGGGCACGTCAGTCGTTGTCCGCTACAAATTATATATTATTACATTTGCCACGGGATTTTCAACCGTATTTACTTCACATAAGGATGGGTCACAGGATTTTGGAAAACAGTAGATTGCGAATCCCGTCTTAATCCAATCCTTATTTAGTATTTAAAGGTTCCATGATGCCTTAGTTAGCATTAATTGACGTAGGGACGGCCGTGGACATGCATGAGCGAGGCTGAATGTTCTCTAATGAATTTCTTATGAATAGACAGATAACATTCATGATGTGTGGGCCGGTTTACAGGGTTAGCTCTATCTACTGATAAAGGGTTAAATTATATTTGTATATACTAGGTTGGTCTGAAAGGGGGTACTAATCCGCGGGTCGCTTAAAGTATCACTGATGACTGTTTTGAAACAAGTGATAAAGAAGATCACCCATTCTGGGATACATATTTTTTTTTTGGCGGTGTCCCTTGTTATTACATAATTTTAAAGCACACGTGTAACGCATTATTTTTTACTATGGCGTCAAAGTCGAAAACTATTTGGGTTCGGAGATATACCTGGGGCCCAATTCTTCTAAAATAAATTGTTGCCAAACGCAATCGAACCACAACCGTCAGTCAGTTTTTGTTTTCGAAAACTTTCAAAATGATTGATTTTGTTTTTTGTGTCAAACAATTCGACAGCTTTTGAAATTGAGAACTGTATGAATGAACGGTTCGGCCTTGGTTCGGTTGTGATTTATCAAGATTTATTTTAAGAGAATTAGGCCAAAGGTGTTAAAAAATCAAGTCTAAGAATTTTGTGGGGTTACTCTGTATCGGAAATTGAACAACTTTTGTTGTACAACTTTTCGAAATTCGCCATTTTTTTATGCCTGTCCATACAAATCAATTAAAATATATTTTTCGATCGATTTTATCGAAAATCGACCCTATTAACCCTTTATTAAATCTCCTATTAACTATGAAGTACACGCTACTAGTTTGGGAAATAAATTTACACACATTTCTAAATTGCGTTGCGTAAAGCGACCTGTGTAGATCCACCTTTACACAAAACGCCTCTCGCATTTTATTCCCTGCGGAAGCCAGCTAATTACGAAATAACTTTTTTAATTTAGAAAAAATATTTACCTATAAAGAATATGGCACTGTTAATTAAATAGAGGAATAATGTGTACAATTGTGGACAATAAGCATCGCTATAGGACCCAGGCTAGTCTACATAGGTATATCCGAGATAATCAGGTATTTGTATTAATAAGGAGTCGCCTAAGATATCTTACGTATAAATTATTGGTTACTAGAAAAGGGAGGATGGAGAATAAAATAAATAAACACGTACACATACTAGGGTTGTCAACCGTGCAACGTACACAGTGAATATACAGGGTGTGTTGTAAATAGTGGTCCAACGTTAAGGGGTCGATACGCGATCTATTCAGCTATCACATGCCACAAAAAGTTTTTTTTGTTAGGTATTTTTCGAAAAAAATAACTAAAAATTACTGTATTATAATGTATTGGGTTGAAATTACAGCTAAATTATAGGTCTAGTGCTTAACTGAGGCAGTGCCTGAAGTATGGGAGCGGCACGGGAGAGGTGACATATGACGACTTGTCCGAACTATCTCGCTATACACGTGATAAATACAATGAAGATATCTGTTACGATATTTACGTGTGTATACTTAAGTTAAATTAATTCATAATTGCGCGTGACAATGTAAACAAAAAAATAAGTTACAATAATTATATTATTTTATTTAATAATTATTAATATTTTCAACTGAAACAACAAAAAACAACAAATGAATCCCGAAATCCTAAATTTAATTAATCAGATTCTTTATCGCTGTCTGTACCGTCACTGGCTCGAATCACTTTCATTATCTAGTAGTTGTAAAAATATTGTAAGAGATATGTTCATTATATTTATCACGTGTATAGCGAGATAGTTCGGACACGTCATTTCACGTCAAATGTCACCCTTCCCGTGCCGCTCCCATACCTCAGGCACTGCCTCAGTTAAGCGCTAGACCTATAGTAAAACGAAGAGTTAAATTAATAAAACACAAATCTGACCTATGGTAAAAAATGGTTCAAATTGTGGTATGTGATAGCTGAATACACAGTGTGTCGACCCCTTAACGTTGGACCACTATTTACGACACATCCTGTATACAGGGTGGTAATTTGAGATGCGGCATGAAGGATAGCAACCTTAACCATTGTAACTACAGGAAAATGTTCTTAGGAGACCACCCCTAACTTTTGTAATAATTCCTATCAGCAAACACAGATTTTTAAAAAAGTACAAGCGGCGAGGAAAAGGGCAGTTTTCACAAAACATTTTTATGATGCCAATTGATCCTATTTCCCATATGGATCCTTCCGGAACAACTGAGGTTGGAGTACTAGAAACGTCAGAAATCGTAGAAAAACTTATTTGAGATGGGGTGGTAATCCTTAATCATTGTAGCTACAGAAAAATGTTCTTAGGAGACTGTCCATAAAATTTGAAAACATTTAAAAAGGCATTTCTATAAATTACGGTGGAATGTACGAATTCTGAAGACAATGGAACGCATGTACAGATATGAGTAAGAGGTGTATGAGTGTGAAAGAGAGAGGGATTATATGACTAAGATGACGAATGAGTTAAGAGGAGAACGTTGCGTGTCAGAAGATGTGCGAGGTACGACGAACGACGAAGGTGTTAGATTTTCTTTAAGTTTTTTTTTCATATTAAAATAAAATACAGTATGTGTTCACGAGACACACTTTACACTTTATTTCGCAACCTGTACCCCAAGTGTGAGTTTTTAACAGTAGTTGCGTTACGCTAAAAACGTCAAACAAATTTTTAGTTACGCTATTCGCCGCTAGAGGCTCTGCCTAAATTTTCTTACATTTTTGGCGTGACGCAACTACAGTAGTAACGTAAAAAAACTCACACTTGGGGTACTATCTCACATTACTTTATTTTTTATAACTTATTCCTAAAAAATACTATAATCAGCCGAAAAAATGTTATCAACCCTAACACATATCGTAAACGTCCCAAGATTCCATAATATTTATATGAAAAATAAAATACTGAGCGACGACACTACCAGGCGCGCAGAAAGTTGTAGCATGTTCACACAAAGTAAGCGGTTTAGCGCCGCTTTGGCAGGATTAGCTGTTTATCTGTACGGGTAGACAGAGTCCAGTGATCTCACACCAGCCACAGCTAAAAATACGATCAAAAATCGAATATTATTTCCTAGTACTAGATGATTTGTTTTTTGCCAATACGTCTATCAGTTTGACGACGTCTATGTTGTATTATACCCTAGTACAGTAATAATAATAATAATAAACCCCCTCTGGGAAAGGCGTTACCTCATCATGAGATTAACGTAAAACCGGAGGGAACATTAGACTAGCTTTTTACAACCCCATCATATAATAAAAAATGTATCATGAGGTCTACTGAAAAGCTTACAAACCGCAGGGCAGCTTGTGGCGAGCTGTTGGTGAGTGGCGACACTGCGTACCTTATTGCTTCAGAGAGTCGGTCAGGGCCTCGTCTCCAGTTTGCCTTTATTGGCTGGCTGGAGTGGAACCCCAAGAGTGCCCGCAGGATTCTCAACTCTGTCTTGCCTTTATCGGCCGGCCAGAGGGGGGCCGCCAGAGCTATATGCTCGGGGGTGGAAGTGTCTAAAGGCGTAATAGCGGGGAAACCCACTCCGGGTCTCTTAGACCCGCGACGGCGAAACCGGGGCCACACCTCTCTACACCTCTAGCCACTCACACGTCTGTTGCCCCCTTCGCCTATGTACTGGCGGCTTTTCAGGGGGCCCAGCTAGTGAGCTGGCGAGTCACCGTCTGCCAATATATTTCAAATTTAAGCTTGAAAGGCAGACGCCGTTTTCTTCCGGCAATAGAAGTTATCCAGTCCATTTAACACCCCCTCCCATAGACCAGTTTTATTTTTACCATACTTCACAATAGTTTTGCGCCCACCTGGGACGGTCCATGACTGTACTCCAATAGTGCAGCCGTGGATTGTCCCGGGTTGGTGCCCCACCCCATTTTAGATTAAAGCTCTCAAAGGGGCCTCTGCGCGTTGGACTTGTGTCCCCGTGTATGCCTTCCAAAGGACCGGACATCTTCCGCACGGAAGATGAGCCGTGAACTGAAAGAGATACAAAATAATAATAAAAACTGGCAACACTCAGAGCCAACAGTCATAAAAATCTCTCCATATATATAAAATTAAATAAATTAAAAAACTTACGTCTGAAACGTTGTGAATATACCTAAAAAGATTCATAATAGGGAGAGTAACGATTTAAACCTATAATTTATAGTGTAAAAATGCAAAACCATAAAAATAGAAGAAAAGTAAAACTCAAGATAGCAATGACATCTGTCAACAAAGGAAATGGAATGATAAAATATGATGAAACCCTCTAAGAAATGCTCACACGAGCCAGAAACAGAACGCCACGCCCACCACCCCCGGACTCACCGCTCAGCTCCGCCTCGCAGCCGCCGGAATCCAGCCCCACCGTGAGTGCTGTGACACCGGCCGCCGCAGTCGCGTCGAGCTCGAGCGACGAGTACTTCTCTCCGCCGACGTCGCCAACACCTGTACGTCGGCAGGGGAGACGCCGGCCACCGAACAGCTTGGGACCTAGGGGCCCCCCGGCCCCGAGCCGGGTCCTCGCTACCGGTGGTTGTGTGCAGCGCATGAAATGGACTCAAAAAATAAACGAGAACGTCATGCGCGCATATTACGGGTCTACAGAGGGGGGAACTAACCTCACTGCGTACCGTGTTAGGATGCTGACTCTGTTTCAGGAACTTGAACCAGCCATTAACGTCTCGGCCCAACGATTGTCGGATCAGGTGCGGGTTATCCAACGCAATCATAGATTGGACGACGCCGCACTTGATAGGCTTCGCTTAGAGGTACAGAACAGCCATGTCACCCCTGTCCCCTCACAGACCGCGGTACACCAACTTAATATCAGTGTAGTCCCACCGCGGTCCGATTGTGTGGATGGGGATATGGATGACAGGGCTGTTACAGTAAGTAGCCAATACAACGACCAATTGAGGAGTGCATTGGAGGATGCGATTCGGGAGTATAGAGCAAATCCCGAATTACGGCCACGATTACCACGCTTGCCCATGCACAATAAAAACAGGGCGCTGGTGTGTGCCTTGGATTCGCTGCTTTCTAGCTATTTTGAGAGCAGCGAAGATCTCTGCGATACACACTCAATCCTGTATTGTGCGGCTGTTGCGGCATGTCGTGTAGCTAACGTCAAATTTAATAATAGTGAACGGGCTACACGACCTAAACCAGCCGTACCAGTCTGGCAGTGCAGGATTGAGCGTCGTATCGACGAGGCCAGGGCACTCATCGGCAAGCTAATCTGCTTCAGGGAGGGCAATACTCGACCAAGAGTGATGCGCTTTGTGAGGCGGGCATTCTCGGGGACTGGTATCAGACCTCGAGAATATATATCCCGAGTCACAGAGCGCATCGACTTCCTGAAGCAGAAAGTTTATGCATGGGCAAGCCGTATTCGTAGGTACAAACGCCGCGTGGAGCGATATACTCTGAACCGCATGTTCCAATGCGACCAAAGGTGGGTGTATAGAGCGTGGGAGCGACCTGACCAAGGTGTGAATGAGGGGCGCCTGCCGGATGATGATGCCATGAACTCATTCTGGCGCAGCATCTGGTCGGTCCCCGTCATCCACACCGAGGGTGATTGGACGCGGGATATTGAGCGAGCGTGTGAGCCAATAGAAGAAATGGGGGAAATTTTTATCAGCCCCCAAGACGTAGCCAGTGCAGTCCGTCCGCTGCCTAACTGGAAATCTCCAGGGCCGGATGGGCTGCACAACTTTTGGATAAAGTGGCTACGTGGCTCACACGCTCGTTTGGCGTCCCAATTCCAGTCGTCCTTAGAGTCAGGGTCGCTTCCACAGTTCTTTACGACAGGAGTTACCCACCTGCTCCATAAATCAGGTAGTACCGCGGAACCCAAGAATTATAGACCGATAACATGTTTGCCGACGGTCTATAAGCTTCTTACATCCATTTTGAGAACCAAAATTAACACTCATGTAGAAAATAATTCGATAATGTCCCCTTCTCAAAATGGATGTAGGAATGGGTCCCGCGGTACTAAGGAGCTACTCCTCATTGATATGGCCATTAGCCAACAGGTTCGTCGCTCCCGAAAGAATCTGTCGACATGCTGGATAGACTATAAGAAGGCCTATGACTCGGTGCCACATACATGGCTCATGAGGGTGCTAGAGCTGTATAAAATAAACGCAACTCTACGCACCTTCCTGATGTCGTGTATGGGGCAATGGAGGACAGTTCTTCGCTATCCAGGATGTCGAACGATTCGGGGGAGCGATGAACCGATTAGTATTGAGCGGGGAATATTCCAGGGCGACAGTCTGAGCCCACTGTGGTTTTGTTTAGCCTTGAACCCTCTTAGCACATTGCTGGAGGGGTCGAGGCTAGGCTATCCATTGCGGAGAGGAGGTCAGGTAGTATCCCACCTTCTCTACATGGATGACCTAAAGCTCTTTGCCCCCACCAAATTGCAACTGGTGGAGTTACTGAAGGTAACTGAAACTTTCAGTAATTCTATCAGGATGGAGTTTGGTGTGGACAAATGTGCAGTCATGCATGTTAGACGAGGGGGGATTATGGAATCCGAAGGACTACAACTTTCGGATTCCATACACCTCAGATCGCTCTCCGCAAATGATACTTACAAATACCTGGGTATGTCGGAGGGGCTGGGCATCAGTGAAGCCGACATGAAACAATCGTTGAAGGAGCGCTTCTTTGGCCGCCTGAAAAAAGTCCTAAAAAGTCTTTTGTCAGGCGGAAACAAGGTGCGTGCCTTTAACGGTTGGGTCATGCCGGTCTTGATGTACTCCTTCGGCATACTCAAGTGGACTCAAACTGAACTGGATGCCCTGGATAGGAGAGTCCGGACTCTACTGACCGCAAATCGGATGCATCACCCGCGATCATCAGTAATGAGGCTGTACATCCCGCGAAAGTGTGGGGGTCGAGGCTTACTAAATGCTAAGACCCTCCACAATCGTGAGGTGTGCAGTCTCAGGGAATATTTCCTACATGCCGACGCGGGGATGCACCGAGATGTGGTCGCAGTGGATAAAGGACTCACCCCACTCAACTTGGCTAAAGAGAACTGGCGCAAGCCTGTGGTACTCAGTACTAATGACCGCAGGGAGGTATGGCAGAGCAAGGAGCTACACGGACGCTTTTATCGGGCCCTCCATGGGCCCGACGTAGACTTCCTAGCGTCCGTGTCCTGGCTACGGTTCGGTGACCTATTTGGGGAAACCGAAGGTTTTGTCTGTGCAATTATGGACGAAGTCATCATGACGAATAACTACCGGAAGTATATTGTGAAGGACGGGACAGTTGACATATGTCGGGCATGCCACTGCCCGGGTGAGTCCCTCAGGCATATTATTTCCGGTTGTTCTCGTCTTGCTAATGGCGAGTACTTGCATAGACATAACCAAGTGGCCAGGATTATTCATCAGCAACTTGCTTTGAAATATAACCTTGTGGAATCGGAGGTACCGTACTACAAGTATGTGCCCGACCCAGTTCTCGAAAATGGTCATATCACGTTGTATTGGGATCGATCTATCATCACTGACAGGACTATTGTCGCCAATAAACCTGATATAGTGGTGATAGATCGATCTGAACGCCGCACAATGATTGTTGATGTTACCATCCCGCATGATGAGAACCTCGTGAAAGCTGAGAAAGACAAACAAATCAAATATCTTGACTTAGCACACGAGGTTGTCAACATGTGGGATGTGGATTCGGCAACCATTGTGCCGATAGTCGTAACGGCCAATGGCCTAATGGCAAAGAGCCTCGACCAACACCTCAAGAGGCTCTCGTTGGGTGGCTGGATCAAGGGCCTGATACAGAAAGCAGTCCTCCTCGATACGGCGCGTATTGTGAGGAGGTTCCTGTCTCTGGAGCCCTAACCACCGGTAGCTTGGACCCTGCTCCCGATGCCGGTGGACCCCTATTTTTTATATTTTTAAATGTTTTTTTATTTTTATAATGAAATGTTTAAAAATATAATTTATAAGTTTTAAGGATGAATAAAGGGAATAATAATAACAACCCTCTGGGAAAGGCGTTATCTCATCATGAGATTAACGTAAAACCGGAGGGAACATTATACTAGCTTTCTACAACCTCATCATATAATAAAAAATGTATCATGAGGTCTACTGAAAAGCTTACAAACCGCAGGGCAGCTTGTGGCGAGCTTTTGGTGAGTGGCGACACTGCGTACCTTATTGCCTCAGAGAGTCGGTCAGGGCCTCGCCTTCAGTTTGCCTTTATTGGCTGGCTGGAGTGGAACCCCAAGAGTGCCCGCAGGACTCTCAACTCTGGCTTGCCTTTATCGGCCGTCCAGAGGGAGGCCGCCAGAGCTGTATGCTCGGGGGTGGAAGTGTCTAAAGGCGTAATAGCGGGGAAACCCACTCCGGGTCTTTTAGACCCGCGACGGCGAAACCGGGGCCACACCTCTCTACACCCTTAGCCGCTCACACGTCTGTTGCCCCCTTCACCTATGTACTGGCGGCTTTTCAGGGGGCCCAGCTAATGAGCTGGCGAGTCACCGTCTGCCAACAGTTTTCAATTTTAAATGTTGAAAGGCAGACGCCGTTTTCTTCCGGCAATAGAAGTTATCCAGTCCACTTAACACCCCTTCCCATAGACCAGATTTTTTTTCACCACATCTTACAATAGTCTTGCACCCACCTGAGACGGTCCATGACTGTACTCCAATAGTGCAGCCGTGGATAGTCCCCGGTTGGTGCCCCATCCCATTTTAGATTAAAGTTCTCAAAGGGGCCTCTGCGCGTTGGACCTGTGTCCCCGTGTATGCCTTCCAAAGGACCGGACGTCTTCCGCACGGAAGATGAGCCGAGAATTTAAGCGAGATACAAATAATAATAATTCTTTATTCACTTAAAGATTTGTACAGTACTCACTTATACTATAACACACATAATGGTTGTTAGAGGTAGGCAGTACAAATTAATTGTTAAACCCTGATTTCCAAACTAGGCAGACCTGTATGTTGGAAGTCAGTGTTCGACCGTATTCTTAAATTAAGGAAACAAACAATTTTTGAAATATAAATTTGTCAGTCATTAGGCAAAAAGACCAAAGAACAAGTAAGTGCAAACCGGAGGGCTATGGAAATACAAACATGCATGTAACTATATAAGTGAAATAGATTTTAAAAAAATAAAAAAGAAGAAATGGGGACAGTCCGCGAGGCCTAAGCTGAACTTTGCATTTGTGTGAGTATGAATGCAGACGCGTCCTTTGCTTGGTTTAAACCGGTTTATACTGCTTTTTGGCAATCGATTCTATGTGCACTCACACAAATGCAAAAGTTCAGCTTATGCCTCGCCAGTTGTACGTACATGAGTCATTCACCACAATCATAAGTGGCCGGCAACGAGCTGTTTACATACATTTCGAGTAGTTGCCACCAGCGACTCGTGTGCGGTGAGTCCCTGCCAAATTATTATAAGAACTTGTGGCGAGTGGCCTAAGGCGAAACACACACTGCCCCGCGCTACGCTGCGGGGTGCGTGGCGATGGCGATGGAGCCACGCGTACGGGTGCGGGAGTGCAGATCTGCATCATCATCCAATCATGCAGATTTCTCCGCACAATCGCGCGGAGCTGCAGTATAGTCTTGCGGTGGTCAGAGGTCTCATTTCACAGCAGCTTGCGGTAGTAATAGTACATTGCAGAGCATTGTTTTTTATACTAAAAATGGTTATTCATTTAGAACTCATTCGGGATGCTGCATTTATATATTTCCTCCCATTGCTTCACTCTCTGCTGTACTCTATCACTATATTCTTTACATTTTATATTCCAAATTGCTTCACGACTTTCAATTTCGAATATAAATCGATCGATATCGAGATCCATTTCGAAATATTACGTCTAGCTCTGTCAAAAATGTTGACAGAGCACGTACGCTATTTTGACTCAAAATCACGCTCGATATTGCAGAACTCGGTGTGCCATACCTTGCGTCTTGCCCCACACCCACGCACGGGAGTGCGTGTTTCTCCGCATGTAGGCTTGAGATCTGCAACACTGCGCGTGAATGCGTTTTCAGTGTGTTGCACTATGCGTGTTTTCTATACAAATACAGATACTTGCAAACAACGTAAGAACACGCACTCCCGCGCTACGCTGCGTGATGCGGTGCAGTATGCGAATCGCCTAACTGCGGACAGCCAAAAGCATGCAGCCCAGCGAAATGTATCGAAAAGTGTTTCCACTAGATAGATAAATTTTTATTTAGTGGAACAAAATACACAAAATACAGTAGAACTCCAAAACAAATAAAAGAAAATAAAAAAATAAAAAGGAACAGGGGCCTAATTCTCCTAAAATAAATCTTGATAAATCACAACCGAACCAAGGCCGAACCGTTCATTCAGACAGTTCTCAAATTCAAAAGCTATCAAATTGTAAAAAACAAAATCAAACATTTTGAAAGTTTTCGAAAACAAAAACTGACTGACGGTTGTGGTTCGATTGTGTTTGGCAACAATTTATTTTAGGAGAATTGGGCCCCAATCGGCACTGAGTAAAAATTAAAAACAAGGAACGTGCGTTATGAGTCTTAAGGTTACACCAAATTGCATTGGTGCCCAGCTCAGCATGTGTCAGGTAATATACTTGACGCTAATATTCTGCTGGATCCCTGCAGTGACACACGGACGTCGAGCACGACGATACACGAATGATAAGTGGAAACAATGTTGTGTGCAAAGCATACAGCAGATGACGTAATAAAGCCGGCAGCCGCTTTGCTACAGAAATCTACATGCCCGGATATTCATTCAGGTAATGTGTTTGTTAGATAGAGACTATGGCTAAAGTGGCTATTTAGACTTTTCATTATCTACTCATACTCGTACAAGTTCTGAAGACATACAAATGTTTTTGTTATAACAACTTATTGGGCCACTTTTATGCTCATCGTATAATTTTTAATGAGTTACAGGACTAATACTGTTTTTGAAATTAAAGTTTTTGTTTTTTCGTCATGATTACATGTATATGTTACGGCTAATAGCCGAAGTGTGGCTACACCTAGTTTTAGCCGGGTACAACTAGGTGCAGCCGGCCACATGCGGTTAAACTTAGATGTATCCTACTTATCCTCGGGTAGAACTAGGTTTACCCTTCATCATAGCGGGTAGAACTAGGTGCAGCCGCACACCGGTGGTTAAGGGGAACCCCGACACGGATAGGTTAGGTTCGAAGGGGATGACGGGGGCTAGAGTGAGCGAGCGAAGCGAGCGAACGAAGCCCCCGTCATCCCCTTCGTGTTAGGTTACTTTAAACCCTGCAGACAGAAATAGGAGCCCCGCTATGCGGGGCTCCGTCGACTTAAGCTACACCTAGTTCTAACCAACTGCTACTGGTTGCACCTAGTTGTACCCGGCTAAACCTAGGTGTAACCGCCATTCGGCTTTTACCCGTAACATATACAGTATCTGTAAAAAGTAATATCACAGTCTCTGTAAAAGTCTCTGGATCTCGTAACGGACAAATTTTAATGATAGAAAAATGACCTGTAGTGTCATTCTGTAAGAAACTCACCTCAATATCGACGGTTAGCTCGATATCCATAATGTCACAGTATGAATAACAGAAGCAAATAACACACAGATAATCTACAGTATAATCAGTAACGCGTAGTTTTGTTATCCACACTGTGTCACGACTAGGCATGAAAATTGCCGGCAATATTGCGAAAGTTGCCAAAACTGCCGCGAATGTTTCCAATCCTGCCGGCAACATTGGCAAGAAACGTGTAAATATAAAACGTATTTCACTTTATATAATTGCATAGTAGGATAAAATTGCGGTTTGCAGGGTGCTAGTTTTTATACTTGCCTACATTATCCAAGCGAAAATTTTTGTTTTTGCATTTATTGTCTTACTGATAAACTAAAGAAAAGATACAGCCTATCCACGATACTTCATTGGTGATGAAACCATAACTATTTTGGAGAAATGATCTTTTTTTTTCTACTTTCTTATATGAAACCACACTTGTATGTAAGAAAGTATAACATGTATATGTATACATATCTGTATGTATAAAAGGGTCAAACCTTGCAAGACGATTTGATCAGCAACAACAAGTTGATGTTTTTAACTGACTTCAAAAGAGGAGGTTCTTTATTCGACCCGTATGTATGTATGTTTGTATGTCCGCGATTTTCTCAAAACCTACTGATCCGATTTAGAAAATTCTTTTAACGGCACGATTTTTCAAGTGGCTAAGCGACTAGTGTGGGGTAACGTACCAACGTAGTATTCAACATTCAAGTTATCGTAAATCAAAATAAGGGTACCAGGGGAACATTCGGTATCAATACCCTCTGTATTTGTTTATAAAATGTGTAAGTGAAATTCTCAAAAAACGATGGGTTCAGCTATCATGAAGTTACCAGTGTCCTAGTTTAACTTTATCTTCACATATTTGCATTGTTAATTAGAAATTAAGTATAATTAACAATATACCACATAGGCTTACTAGTAATACGTATAATTACACCATTACATAAAACCTCATGAGCGCATAAACATTAAAAATGGCATTTGAAAAAACCTATGTAATCTGGCAATTTTGGCAACTTTCCGGCAATATTGACCAATATTGCCGGGAATATTGGAAACTTTCCTAGTAAGTTTCGGAAACATTCGGCAATTTTCATCCCTAGTCACGACATGTGTCTAATTGACAGTCGCGATCGAGGTGAGATTCTTACAGAATTGCACTGCTGGAGCCAATTCTAGGTACTAACAGAAACTTTTATCAATTGCAACTGAATCGTTTATTCAGACAGTTTTCGTTTACAAAAACTATCCAATTGTTTGACAACAAAAACAAAACCAAACATTTTGACAGTATTTGTAAACGAAAACTGCCTGAATGAACGATTCAATTGCAATTGATAAACGTTTCTGTGAATAGAACTGGCTCCCAGACTGGTCGATAAAGAAAAACCTGCGCTTTTACGTAGTATATAAAACTCAAGTTTGACAAAATGTCACTTAACACGTTCAGTGCTGTGTGCCCTCGTGGAGGGCTCATTTTAAAGGTAGGTTTTTCTTAGCAATACAACGACACAAAACAAGCAACAAGACCACTGAAAACACTATTTTACGACGAAGTAGCGTGTTTTATGGCTTTTAACCTAATGCCAAGAACCTTCCTCGAGGTTTCACTCTTAGCGCAAACGTAATGCCGAGAAGGTAAAGTTTTTTTTTTATTCTTCTGGATATCCTTATGGATACCCTTCGCCCGGGAGATGGAAGGCGAAGGGTTATGCCGGGACTCTTACCAGCTAAAAACCCACGGTGTTCCTTCTCCTGACCCTTGGCCTCGCGGGATTCGCAGCTGCATGCACCGCGACCCCGGTAGGCCTCGGTCCGCCAGGCCCTGGCGGACCTCTCCTTCTGTGGCGCCTTGCCCCACGTCCTCCTGAGAGGCACACACGGAACACTGCGCGCTGCCATCTCGAGCCTGGGGCCTACTCCCTAAGTCCATCAACGAAGTTACGGGCCCTTCCGAAACTAGCCCGAAACGTAGGAGTGAATAAAACAAGAGTCAAGTTCAACTTTCGGGACGGACAAAAACATAATATCGGTAGTAGGGACAACTGTCAAATCGTGTTGTCATTCATTCTTAGCTCGGGCCCTGAAATTATCGTATGTCCGTAGGTGATAGGGAGTAGGAAACACAACAAAAGCACTTCTGTAATAATATTGAATTAAGGAAAGAACGTGTTGCTTTAGTAAATAAACTTAAAAATTATCAAATTAAAATTGAGGACAGTAAAAATATATATGAAATTGACACTCAGCGTTTACAATCTGAGATTAAAATCCTGGAAGAGTCGCTCAGTTCTTTATATAATAAATATATGACCTCACAAAAACAAATTGAGGAACATATACTTGCTGCAAACCATTTAGTTGACATGTGCAAGTATAATGCAGACAGACTGGACTTATTGACTGACAACAACAATGTGTGTACGTGTATGAGCAATTCACACTGTAAAAGCTCCCCCCCACTAGTGATGTTGAAGGACTTACCTCAGTCCGGGAATATTAGTGACATCTTAACTGTGAATACATCTCAAGCAGTAAACATAAGTAGTAATATCAATTCAAATAGGAATAATGTTTGTTGGCAATCTATAATGTATTCTGATAACATAGGCAAAGGTTTTGGGGAATTGTTAAGCAACAGCCTGTGTCACTCTTCACAAAATCACTGTATGCCTGGGTCATCCTACAGGCAAATAATATCATCACTTATGTCAAATAAATTTACACAAAATACTAATTTAACATTACTTGTAGGCAATAGCTTAAACGTTAGGAAAAAAGATATCACCGACAGTGTTACCTTAATGTTAAACTTGGTCTGTAATAAGATAATATTATGTGCATTTCCCTATCTTGACCATCTGTCAGACAAACAAAATGATTATGTCCATACGCTAAACATGCATATACACTTCTTAGTAAGTCGCCATAGTGAAAAGTTCATATTTTTTGACACCAATGCTTTTGTTGGTAAATTACATATGAACGGAGACTCTGTGTATCTGCCTAAGAAACCTAGGCGACATATTGCTACTTTATTAGCCTATAATATTAACTCGGTCATAAGTAATATGACGAAGTTCTCTCTTACATCCACCATAATTAGTAATAGTACTAATAATCAGATGGTTACTTTAAATAAGAATTTAAACTCAATTGTCTGACAACAGAGAGTGATAGTCATTATTTAATATTGACACACCAAAATATTAACCGCTTCTCTGGCAAAATTTTAGACGTTGAGTTGTTTAGTGAAAATTACAATGTAGATATCTTATGTCTTACAGAGACATGGTTAAAGGCAAATTCAATGTTGTTTAGTGTAGCTAATTTTAAGGTAGCCAGTTCGTTCAATAGGGTGTCAGCAGAAGGTGGGGGAACTCTAATTCTAGTGAGAAATCACCTAAAATGTAAAGAGCGTTTAGATATACGCAACATATCTGTTGAACGAGTGTGTGAGCTGGCATGTGCAGAAACTGAGGAATTTGTTATTTTATGTGTATATAGGCCTCCATCCTCATGTACCTCTCAATTTCTATTAACTATGGAAGATGCTCTTAGGAAAATAAAAATAAACAAGAAACTTTTAGTATGTGGGGATTTTAATGTAGACATTCTGTTAGACACCACCGATAAACGTAACTTTTTGTCCTTATTTAAATCGTTTAATTTAAAGTGCATCTTCTCTGAGCCGACTAGAGTGACACCCACCACAGCTACATGTATTGATAATATTATAACAAACTTTAAAATAACAGAAAAGAGCCTTATTAGTGGAGTCCGTTCGGACCATAAATGTCAATTAATAAAATGTAATAGTCACTCCATTAGATGTAGGAAAATAATAGAATGTAGGCCCCTGACAAAAAAATGTCTAGAAGTATTTAGGAAAAATGTTGAATGCGAATTAAATACAATAAAAACACATTCTGACAACCCCAATAAAATGTACCATACATTATTTAATGCGATAAGTACCGAATTTCATAAGGCTTGCAAAATAAAAAAAGTTAATATAACTAATAAATTACGGTTCAGTGTTTGGGCAACCAAGGGTATAAGGCGAAGTAGGGATGTCTTATACGAATTATATGATAAAAAATCGTACACACCCAATGTAGACTTTCATAATTATGTTAGAAATTATTCTAAGCTTTTCAAAAAAGTTTGTATACAGGCTAAAGCAGCCTACATAAGTAATCAAATTAGTAAATCAGATAATAAAATAAAAACGACGTGGAAGATAATCAATACAGAAACTGGCAATCGTGGGTTAAAAGACAACACTATTAGCTTAAAAATAAATGACGAAATAGTTTCAGACAGGAATGTAGTCGCTAATTTCTTAGATAACTATTTTACTAATATACCATTAGAGACGACGAAATATCTTCCATCGTCACCAGTATCGGCGGAGATATTTTTAAAAGAAAACGTAGACATGCAGGTAGCTGATTTTAATTTTAATTTTGTAAATCCGACTGACATAATAAAAACTTTCAAAAATATAACAATAAAAAAAACTGAAGACCTTTGGGGATTATCAACTAAAGCTGTGGAGGCAATAATTACCGAGATCGCCCCAATGCTGGCAAAAATCTTTAACTCTTGCATTACAGAAGGCATATTTCCCGATCTTATGAAAACCAGTAAAATCATACCCATTTTTAAAGCAGGTTGCTCAAATAACGCGTCCAACTATAGGCCGATATCAATACTCCCAGCCCTAAGCAAAATTTTCGAAAAATTAATCCTAAATCAAATGCTTACCCACTTTAATAAAAATAAAATATTACATGACAAACAGTTTGGCTTTACGAGGGGAAGATCTACAGAGGATGCTGGATCCACTTTAATTAAAACCATACTGGGGGCCTGGGAGGGGGCACAGGATGCTTTAGGTGTGTTTTGTGACCTTTCTAAGGCATTTGACTGCGTGGATCACCGCACACTCACCCTAAAATTGAAATACTACGGAATCCGAGGTAGATCTATCGATCTTGTGACGTCTTACTTGTCAAATCGGGAACAAAGGGTGGCTATCGGTGATGTCATCTCTACAGGCTCACGAGTCAGAATGGGCGTACCCCAAGGATCAATTCTTGGTCCATTCTTGTTTCTAGTATATATTAATGACCTTCCGTACATGATGAAGGATAATAACATGTCAAATATAGTCCTATTTGCTGATGACACATCATTAATATTTAAAGTAAATAGAAAAGACAGGGATCTTATAGAGCCTAATAACACTTTAAATTTAATCTCTAACTGGTTTTCTGCTAACAATCTTCTTTTAAATGCAGGGAAAACCAAGTGTATTAAATTCTCTTTACCGAATGTAGCTTCTATTAATGCAAATATAGTTCTGGACGGAAAAAGGTTAGATCTGGTTCCCTCAACTGTCTTTTTAGGTATCACAGTAGACCCTAAATTACAATGGGGGCCTCATATAGAGGCAACTGCGGGCAAACTTAGTTCCGCTGCTTTTGCTGTTAGAAGAATAAGGCAGCTCACTAATGTGACTACAGCTAGGATGGTGTATTTCGCATACTTTCACAGTATTATGTCTTACGGCATTTTATTGTGGGGGTCAGCTGCTGATGTCGAGACACTTTTCATACTGCAGAAACGAGCAGTTCGAGCCATTTATAATCTAAGTTCTCGAGAGTCTCTTCGCGAAAGATTTAAGGACATAAATATACTTACCTTACCATCTCTGTACATTTACCAGAATATCCTGTACATTCGTAAAAACATATCGAACTATAGTAAAAACAGCGATACACACAGCCTGAACACTCGAAATAAGCACAAACTTGTGGTGCCTGGTTTTAGACTTCGTAAAACTAGTAAGTCATTTTTGGGAAACAGTATTAGATTCTATAATAAAATTCCACCTTGTATCACTGAATTGCCTTACATGAAATTCAAGTCCTTAGTAAAGCGTATCTTAATGTCAAGAGCATATTATAGCATAAACCAGTACATTGAAGATAAAAATGTCTGGAATACGATTCCCAACTGCACACAGCGACCCACTGGCACTCCTTAACTGGCAGTCTAAATGTAAATTTTCACTTATATGTACTTAATATTTCACTGTAGGTATCATTTTTGTTACCTACTCATTATATATTGTATCATAGTTATTATATAACTTTTATTTTAAGACATGTAACATTTATTGTTTACAACGTAATATATTCTGATATTTATCAGTTTTACTTTTAGTATTGCCCCTGGCAACGATCTATTTAGTATTTAAGCATTATCAAATGTAAAATGTGAGTATCATGTAGCCATTATTGTTTACTACGTTTTACTGTAGGTGCTTACTCCTACATAAACCTGCCCGTTGCCTGGTGGCTTGAGTCTGTCATGCTCACTAAAATGTCCTGCTGACGGTGGCGTTGTGTATCGGGTCGTCAAGTTCCCTACAATATGGTTGAGTTAAGCGACGCTGGTGCACTCGTCATGCTCGTGAACGGGTGCTGTCTGTCGGGACTGGTCGGCTCATACTTACTATGGCAGTTGTTAGGCACTTTTTCATTATTATTCATGTACTTCTGACAATTACCTACATTATTCTCACATTATTGTAATATGATTGTATTGAATTAAATATATTGAGTGTATACAATTATGTGTACCTATATTATGTTGAATTATCTATGTTGTTTAGATAACTTTAGGTAATTTTGTTACAATTCAACCAGAATTGTATTACTTATACTTTTTCTATAATCCGCATTTTGCATATTTCACTATTGTAATTAATATTACCTTTTGCTTTGTATAGACTCAATTAATTTATTCACTTGACAGACAGATATGTGTTGCTGGGGAGTTTGTTGCGCCGTTTCTTCTTCACAGCAAAAACACTAGGAAGCGGTGAAGGGAGGGCGCTTTTTGGGGCTGTCTTTGATGTATATAATTCTGACGTTCAAAAAGAACTAAGTAATTCTAGTCTATTTTGAATAAATGAGTTTTGAAGTTGAAGTTTGAAGTTGAAGTTGAAACGCTCGTAACTAAGGCCGAAACCACGGACTTCGTGCTTAGGGAGTGGACCCCCTGTTACTGGTCGGGCGACGGGTCACGAGAAGGTAAACCCTTCTGGAAGTTCCACTAACCATTTGTATGGCGGCATGGCGTATGAAAAGCTCTATGAAAAGTGTGATGGACTCGAATGTGTTATGGTATGTCTACACCAGTGTACAGTCTTCAACGGTACATATTTTGCCGACTCTGCGGTCGGCACGAACGCGCGTCATTTTCCTTAGGTATATATTCATATTTCACTTAATTAATTGCCAGTGTGAATCAACTAATAACTACGTAAACAACATAAGAGAAAGGAATCGCCAACCGTGTCTATATTGTACTAAACCTATACAATAAACTTAACTACAGTGACATCAACTTTGTGATCTTTTCTCTCCACACTCCACCAACAACATCAACAACTCTGCAAGTGTACGAAACCGTACAACCAGTGAGCTTTCATGTTCATCTTGCGCTTTCGTCTGACGCATGCCTGAAGCGCCATAGCGCATGCAATAGCGTATGCCTTAAAACTAGTTCTACAAAAGCGCATGCCCCTAACGCACGCTAACAATCAATATTGCATGCGCTTGACGCAAGAGGAATTGAAAGTTGAAAGCGCAAGATGAACATGAAAGCGCACTGGTGTAGACGTACCATTAACGGGCAGTGCGATGGCACAGTTCGAAAGTCACTAGCAAAGTCAACTTGCTCATTTAAACTTGCTAGTGGATGTTGTACTTAAGACTAAGTGAAGCAAGATACTATACAACATTAGCAACAAAGCAAATGTTAATAATGAGCTCATTGGGGGCCGGTGCAGCCCTGTGCAGCGCAGTATTTAGTGAGGGGAGCGGCTTAGCGCTGCTGCTGCGGGATTAGCTGTTTATCTCACCGGGACTCGGCGCCATTGTCCACTGCGCATTTGTGTAAGATGCAATTTATGAGCTTATAGCGATTGCTTTGTTGATTTTATTAGAAGTAAGATCTACACACTTCGCGCTTTCGGAAAAAATATCCGTCGATAGATGGCCGATTCGTAATGATTTACCGAGCGTTACTCTGTCGATAAATGGCCGATTCCTAATGATTTACCAAGCGTTACTTGTTAAAATTAAGACTCTTGTATCTTTACCAATAATTAAGGAAATACCTCATAGCTTTACATAGTAGACTCTCCTATAGGTGCCTTTCCACCTGAGATGTACCTACTATGCAGCTGTGCTGCGAGAAAGTAAAAGCTAAGCTACGAAACTATATGACCGTTTCCACTGATGCTAAGCTATGTAGTGGAGCGAGTAAGATGTGTTATTAAAATGCGCCGCTGCAAGGTAACTATGCGAGGAAGATGCGTTGCTCGAGCTATGCGACGTATCGACAATAGGGAAGGCAAGGGAATGGCAGTACTGCTCTGCACATAGCTATATCACTCGCGACCATCCATAACACGCATCCAAAGCCTGCATCCATAGCACGCATCCACAGCACGCAACCTTCAAACGGAGCCCTTAATCATGAGCTGAACACGCGGCGTGGTCGCGAGTCGAACTCGCCAGGTTCGTCGCTTCTTACTTTCTAGCCCGGCGATGGACGGGAAATTGTATTTATAATTGCTCACCCCGCGGGTATATTCAAAGTTCTTTTTAAACATTAATTAGATCAAGTTATCATGTCATTTTCAGGTTGTTCAAAATATAAAGTATATCGTTTCCTTTTTATTTTATTCCAGTTGTTTTTTACATTAAACAAGGTATTACGTTAAAAAAATACCTTAACAAAAGTTAAAACGCTTTCGCTCGTAATTTAAAGCTAATGTCAGATGTCTACAGGGAATCTTAGTTACGGCTGCAATGGCTTTGTAAAATTATACGCGATACTCCATTCATTTGGTCTCGGCTCCACTTTGAGAATATTATGCAACTTAACCAACTTATTCGCCACTGAATTAACTTAATAAGTTTATGAATTATTATTTGCTAACTTCGTAGCGGAACGTGGAAATGCAATTTGCAACCGTATCAAAACTTAAACTGGCATACAAGCAGTACTCTGAGGCGCAATTACAGAGAAAATTCATTTAATTTGTTCAAGTTACATCTAAGCATAAACGGGTCTTGTGACAACCTTAATCCTGTTTCAAAAATAGGCACGAGTAGGTAGGTAGCGTCAAATAATTATAACAAAAAAATCCGGCACCCTCGGAGTACAAAACGCCCAATTTGCATTCAAAGAGGTTCAGATTTTCACGAAAAAAAATGTTAACAGACGACCAAAGACGACACGGACAACCCTGTCCAACTTTTTTAATTTTTCCGTTTCGAAATGATAAAATAACTACGATATTTTAAACTTTTAAAATTCGAACGAAAAGTTGGCGCGTCTATATTGTAAAGGTTATGTTTCTTCTTCAATAAAATGGAAGTTATGTTTAAAAATGGAATAGTATTAAATATGGCGGTGAAGTTTAGTACGTAAGTAGTTGTTTCGTGCCGCGTCGAACGCTTATTGTGAACAATCTATTGTTTAAACCCCTTGAGACCTGTACACTACACACACGATGTTCGTACAGTCAGGAGAAAAGGAAATTCAATTTGTATATTTCTTCTTGTTATGTTGTCTTGAAGCGAACGTCTTATTAATTTGTTTGAAATTTGTGTACGCTCAAAGAGATAAAGTACCTCCTAGCTAAAAAACAATCGTCTTTAATTGGTTAATTAAATTAGAAGTCTGGATCTTCATCTTGGCTATCACCTCGTTTGCCCAGCTCGGTGATTAATAGAAGATTGTTGCACCGAGCGTAAAGTGAGTTATTAATGCACGAGTGTTATGTTGGTGCCCGAGCACATGCGAGGGCACTAAATTAACACGAATGCATTAATTACTCACATAAGCAAGGTGCGTAATCTACTTTTCTTTGAACTACCAATCTACATACCGTGATAAAATATCCATAAAACATTTTTTTTTAACTTTTCTTGCTAAATATGAAGTATCAAAGTTTAACAATGGTACAAAATGCGCGCCATTTGTTTTTTTTTTTTCACCAAGTCTGTTTTATTTAGTTGAATTTTATTTTCAGCCAGTATCTTTTTGATCTAATGCATACATTTATATTAAAAACTTAATGGGACACATTAAACCTCTGTGGTAAATTTATATCTAAATAAAAAATAAAAAACAGTACATTAATATAAAACAGTGCATTAATGTAAAACAGTGCAATAATGAGCACATTTCTGCACTGTTTTGGTAATAAGCAAAAAATACGTCCTTTGTGACCGGTTTTGTAGTGATTAATGATAACATTACTACGTAGTTGAAAGAAAAAAGTATTTCGTACCTATGTCTCAGTAAGAGACTTATCTTTAGGAGCTTTTATTGGACTTCGATAATTATTACGCAGACCAGTACTAAAAGCCTTCGTTTAAAGTTCCAACATATCAGCAAAATTCTTTCATCAATTTATTTCTTAACTTGCGACCCGCCCTGGCATCGCTCGGGTACGTCTCGTTGCTTAACTGATCGAGTACTGTAATTATAGACACATAGATAAACAATGGCACTGACGAACCGGATCGTCGATCGGGCCGCTAGCGGTAAAAAACTTCCGTAAGAAATTACCTAAATTAATATGAAAACCGCATCGAAATCCATTGAGTAGTTTAGAAGAAGTAATGTACGATTTCGTCGCGTCGCAGCGGATGCTCGAGCACGCGCCAGTAGCTGACCTCGTCCGCCCGAGACGGCTACAATCTGCTGGAACCCAGGCGCATGCGCGCGCGTTCTCGTGTATCCGCTATCGCAGTCAGTTTCTACCTGCGGTGTGGCCGAGCGGAGCCGACCGGACGCGACAACAGCCGAGCGCCGCAGTCCACGTACGCGAGGAGCCGACCGGCTGCCGCGGCATACGCGCGGATCTAACAGAGTTCCAAGCAGTGTAAATTCCACGCAAACATGAAACTTAACTATTGTATAGAAGCCTGAATTTCCTTTAGCAGTGTGAAAATCCTTTTTCTTTTTGTATATTGTTTTGTTCTGTAACTGCCTGTGTGAGTCCATAATAAATATTTTTTCTTTCTTTCTTTCTTTAAATGCGCTCCGGCGTGGCCCGTTTGGTGGAAATCGTACATAAACGGACAAACAGACAGACGCGAAAAGCGACTTTGAGAGAGAGAGAGATAGAGATATTTTCGAAGTACCCAGACTTCCCACGAACTCGGCACGAACGATCTCGGTGTTCCACAATAAACTCACTAATATTAATTAACATAATTTCTGCAACTCGCTACTTCACGAGCTATCGGGAATTGACTTTCAACCCTTTGGTTAATTAAGCACGATCCAGTTTCAACCCCAGCGGGATCAGATACCAAATGTTGAGTACTCCTGAAGTTTAAAACAAGTCAAGATAATGTTTTGTAACCATAGGGTTTTAATAAAGCTTCTTTCTACCTAACACTCCAACTTTTCAATAGGCTATGACTGAAAAAATCTAATTAGTCCGTCAGTTAGATTATTAAAAAATATTTGGCCCGTTTTTTTTCTTTTGTTACGTAAACCAAAATTGACGAAGATACGACACTTTTAAAATTGGCAAAACGTCACAAGCAAGTAAAATTTTTACTTGCTTCTGACGTCACAAGCCCCCACTCTCGAGTCAAAACATCAACATGCGTTTTATCTTTCCGAATATTCATAGATTTAAAAAAATAAAAAATACGAGTCCGTTATTTTGTAAGATTTGCAATTTATTGATGCTGTCAACATGCCTATTAAAATATCTTTAGCAAATAAAAAAATCATACTCTAGCCTATTTAACACTAGCGACCCGCCCCGGCTTCGCTTGGGAACGTTTTACAGCTTAAAACCTCCAGGACCTAAATAAAGACGAAAACTGCATCAAAACCCATTGAGTAGTTTAGAAGAACAGACAGACGCGAAAAGTGACTTCAATTTATACTACACTCGGCGTCACAAAAATTGCACCTCTTTAAGAATTCCCTTCAAAGTCATTTTAACCCTATTAATCAATGGTAGACATAAGACTATATGGTATCATTGGAAAGGCAATTTATTTTTTCAGAATAAATCAATAGATTTGGTTTTTGTTCACCAGGGAATAAAAAAAACAGACACGCCAGGTCTATTATATGTATAGATCAAAATAGCGCAACTCTCATTTCTAGTCTTTCTTTTTGACTCAAATTGGCGCAGTTGTATTGAGACGCGTCTATTTATAACCATCGACAGAACAGTTTGACCGAATTGATCGTACATTTGAACTACAAACGTGAAAGCTAAAGCCTCGTTCCAATTAGCGAGCGATTGTTCAATCAAATATATTAATTTCTGTGATGTTTTCGAATTGAATCATGTGTGATGACTTTTAATTACCAAATTGTTTGATTCGTCGTGCGAACACCATGATAACATGTTATATTTGATCGCGTCAAAGAATATTATCAGAATTTGCGTTAAAGGTGAAGTAAAACATCGTGAGGAAACCTGAGAGGGCTCCATAAATTATTAATTATTAATATTATTCTATTAATACCTACAAAAGCCTGTAAAATGTGAGGACCATGCAGCATATAGTGTTACACTTTCTTTCTTAATATTTGACTGCCTATTGTCTATCGGTATGAGTCTGTCATGCTCACTGAAATGTCCTGCTGATTGTGGCGTTGTGCATCGGGTCGTTGAGTTTCCTGCAACATGGTTGAGCTGAGCGATGCCGATGTATGCGTCATACTCGTGAACGGGTGCTGTCTGTTGGGACTGGTCAGCTCGTAACTGCTATGGCAATCGTTTTAAAAGGCTAACTTTCTCATTACTTTTCACGTTGTTAACCACATGTACATTAATCTGCATTGTTCTTACATTACTACAATGAAAATTGTCAAACCATTTACTTTTTGAAAAGAGTGTCTATGGAGTTTCTTGCCGGTTCTTCTCCAAAGGATCTACTACTTGGAGCCGAGCACCTAGTGTTGACCTTTTGAAAGCACAAGTGATCTGGTCTACTTGAAATAAAAACTATTTGACTTTGATAAAGTTCTCGAAGGTGTGACAAGTCCGTCAATCCGCACCAGGTCAATGTAGACTAAGGCCTAAACCGCCGTCATTCTGCTGCTTGTTTCCCACGGTGCGTGATATCGCGCACCGCGACGCGCGAGCTCGCACCAACGCACCATGGGAAGAGACACGTCCGTGGTAACGCGGATGCGTGCGGAGCGGTGCGTCGTATTCACATCACGCACCCTCATAATGTGACTTCCCAGGTGCGTGATTTTACGGATGATACCACGCACAGCCAGTGCGCGCTACCACGCACCGTGGGAAGCCAGCTTGAGAAGAAACTCATGGCCATCAGTGGGACAGTAATAGACTAATTATGCTAAACAATTTGATCGCACTTTTTTAAGATTGCACCACGTCGTTGCACGATCGCCCAAAGCAAGCGTTTGCTTAATCGGTAAATGTTTCAGAAGTCGGTTAATCCACTGTGAAAGTCCGTTACAGATGACAATTTGCCTAATTTAATTAGTGGGTTTAGTGCTTAACAGAATAGACAAAGGTGCCGATTCTCTTGTTCAATAACTTAACTAAAATTAGAGAACCAACAGACAGCGTGAGAAAGGACGGTGATAGATAAGAAGTAAGTAAGAGATGTCAAATTGCCGATGTAGGTCACACGGCTGCCAAGCTAAAATGGAACTGGGCTGGTCACATCTGTCGTATGCCGGAGAAGCTATGGGCTAGAGTAACCACACAATGGGTCCCAAACAGCAGCAAACGACAACGCGGCTGGCCCAGAATGAGATGGCGGGACGAACTCGACTCTTTCCACAAGAATTGGCGCATAACAGCACTGGATAGGGATAAATGGAAGGAGGGAAGGGAGGCTTTTGCCCTGCAGTGGGACAGAAATTGCTGATAATAATAAAGAGATGTCAAACTAGTTTACGCCTTGGACTTCACCGTGATGTTAGTCAACACATTCTGACGTGTCGTCTTATGGGGGATTTACACGGGTCGATTTTAGCCGTACGGAAAGTCACCAGTCGCATCGCTTTTAAAAATCGAATCGCCACCCCATTTACACCGGTCGTCTGCAACTGACCATTTACACGGTCGATTTTAGTCACCCGCCGCAAGCGGCTTGTCGCCGCACGCCAAAAGTCAGATGGCACCCAACTTGGGGGCTTGCGATTTTAGTCACTAGCGGCCTAGTCGAATTGTCATTTAGACGGTTGATTTTCGCCGTGCGGCCTAGCCTTGTGGCAAAAATCGACTCGTGTAAATACTCTCTAAGTATGGATATTTTAGTTCAATAAAATTTGACAGCTCTAATTTACCTCCGTCTCTTTCATATTTTATCAGAGTGAAAAAGATGACAATAGCCTTTTAGTTTGTGCACAACAGAATCCAAAACCATTAGGTATCTACTAGCTAGATATCCTGCTGTCATTTAAATCCATTTGGAGTTAATCAGAGTCATTAAGTGAGTTAGAGTGCGCCGGTAATTGAGTAAACTTGTACGTCTGTTACCTTGATCATTAATTGACGTAGCGGTCAGTTTCCTCCTGACCGGATGGAGCAGACCGCTGGCCTTCTTATCGAAAAAGAACATAATTTTAGTCTTCTACAAACATAAGGTTACTGCTTATCATCCATATTCAATAGCGTGATTTTGTACCCTATAACCTGATCCACTCTTTAACGAACATTTTTGCCAAATTTCAACTAAATCTGTTTAGTAGTATTGGCGTGAAGCTCAAACATAGAAACAGACAGAAATTCTAAAAAAAACTGATTCGGCATCAGTATCGTTTCTCGTAAACGTAGCAATTTTTTTTGCTTCGTTACGATTTTTAGATTAGATACTATATTTTCATTATGTCAGAAAACAGGCTGAAAATTTTTAATCTAATTTAAAACATCTAGAAATTGTCTTCTAAAAATATTCTGTTCCCACAATTTAATTAAAATTTTGCTAAAGGTAACTAAGTTGGACTCCACCTTTTTGGCCGTAATTAATTTAGTTTCTTTAATTTCATAGGCAACCTTTTTCGAGATAATTAAATAATTATGATTCTGGCTATCACAACCTTAATTTCGTACCGTGGTAACCAAAAAAGGGTTGCGTTTGCATAAAATTCTAAATATATACCTATACAAGGCAGTGTTATCGATTTCCTGTGGCGCAATGGGTGAATACCCCGATGACCTAACTGCATGCAGTTAGTTAATAACCTACATGGTGATTCACGCTACAATCTAGGTTAGAATTTTTGTATCCTACAAGGAGTTAAATTGATAAAAGACATGACTACCTCAATTATGGGTAACTAGAACAAATTATATTTAAAACTAGCTTCTGCCCGCGACTTTGTACGCGGATCCTGTTGCTTATGCCAGCGACAACGGGGTCGTCAAAATCGAAGATCTGAAACGTCTGATGTCGAATTCTAAGAGCCCGGGGATGGGAAAACAACGGGATGCGCGAGACAATTCGAGACGTTCCAGATCTTTCATTTTTGTAAGTCAACAGGAAATGCCCATCAGACTAAACAACTTTTGCTAAGACGTCATTCCTATATATGTTATAGTGTAGCTGGGCTTTGGAGTTCCACAACAGGTGTTCCAGATCTTCAAATTTATTCTCACAGCAGAAAATGCTCTTCACGTGGAATAATTTTTGCTATGGCACCATTTTTATATCTCTTATACTTTAGCTGGTCTGTTGCGGTTCTGCATCAGGTGTTCCATTTTCCATTTTTAGCTCCTTTGGAACATTAGGAAAGATTTGACCTCTTTCTAGGCATGGATATATCAATTAAAATCTATCCTGATCAATTAAAATCTATATTTAAAATATGTGGTCAAACAGGCAGACAGACCGACGATGAATGATTGTCACCTGCGAACATCTCCAATAATTAAATCTTGAGATTTATGCAATGCATCACAAATGCAACATGTTCACGGACCAATTTCATCATCTTAGTCGAACCATGTATATTAGTGGATGTCGTTTATCGTGTATTTCGCGGTTTTTGGGATAAAATTAGCCTGTCCTTCTTCGAGTTCCAGACTATCTCTGTACCCAGTTTAATCAAAATCGGTTCAGCAGTTTAGGCGTGAAATCGTAACAGACAGACAGAGTTACTTTCGCATTTATAGTATTAATAGGAATTTGGCACACAAATAGAACATGTCTTGGATTAACACTTAAGGTAACTTTTTATCCGGGTACATGAAGTAGTTCCTCTAAAAATACGAGTGAAACCGCGGGCAACAGCTAGTGTATCAAAATCAAGAGTACTAGGCGAGCATAAGTATTTAGGAACGATTGGAACAAATATTGCTAAGCTAAAGTATTCAATGGTTTAGTGATTACTAGTTAAGTTATATATAATAATAACAATGGAAGCATAGAATTAATTAATTGCTTGAAATACAATAATCAATCAAAATTAAGAGTACTGGGCGAGCATAAGTATTTAGGAACGATTGAAACAAATATTGCTAAGCTAAAGTATTCAAGGGTAATTTAGTGATTATTACTAGTTTATACATAATAATAACAATGGAAGCATAGAATTAATGAATTGCTTGAAATACAATAACCAATCAAAATTAAGAGTACTAGGCGAGCATAAGCATTTAGGAACGATTGAAACAAACATATCGTTCTAGATAATTGACTTCTACTCGAAGCGTGATTATTCTACTATTACTTCAATACATAACAATGGTAGCATAGAAACCAATTGTTCCTTAAACAAAAAAATTAATAAGCTCGTTGAGGATATACGTGATTTTTAGCGGCGGGGCGCAATTGCGTTAGGTCCTCGCGAGACGCCAATTGTGCCGAGCAGCAGAATCGTCCCCGGCGCGCGCCATCTTTATCCGCAATTTTATCCTGTTGCCGCAAATTCGCGTTTTGTTTCACTGTTTGGTATGCTACTGCTACCGACAGGGGAACGCTTGGCTGATTTTAAAAATTTAAGTTTAGAATCGTTGCAAATTATGTGCCGATTTCATTGGTTCGTCTGCTTACTTCAGTTCTATTTCGTACTTAATATCATATTAGAGGTCTCCCGTAGCTTCGTAGATATTTCGCAGTGTTCGGAATAAAAGTAGCCTCTGTCCATAAATCCACTTAACACCCCTTCCCATAGACCAGTTTTTTTTTCACCATATTTTACAATAGTCTTGCACCCACTTGGGACGGTCCATGACTGTACTCCAATAGTGCAGCCGTGGATAGTCCCCGGTTGGTGCCCCACCCCATTTTAGATTAAAGTTCTCAAAGGGACCTCTGCGCGTTGGACCTGTGTCCCCGTAAATGCCTTCCAAAGGACCGGACATCTTCCGCACGGAAGATGAGCCGTGATCCCAAAGAGATAGGGATGATAATATATATAATTGCTAGGAGGTAGAACTTTTAAAACAAAAAATCTAATGAATGATTCTAATTTTAAAATGGTACGCCCATAAAAAAGAACGTACCTAATACTCGTTTAAAATAATTGCACTTTCATTGCCTTTAAAAGTTTTTTTTTCTACCAACGCTACCTTTTTAGTCACCCCATGAATGCATAAGTCGCTGGCATTGTGCCAAGCGTCCCGTATCTCTGATTCGCTAATAGATAAATCGCTACTCCGTCTGTCGGTTGCACTACATACTACACCTTCCGCTAGTGCAGTCTCAAGGGAATATCGTTTGTTTACATTTTGCTTTCATACTTTTATCTGTTTTATTAGTCGTGTGCTCTTCAGCTTCATGCTTGCCTGGTACTTTGTACGTGTCGCACGTTAGGTAAACATGTTGTGAGATTGCAGAAATACGAAATAACAAGACCAAATAATTTACGAGCACGGATCTCAACAAAAACTATTTATAGAAGTTTCAAAATAGCCGTTTTCAATAGTTTAGGTTAAGTTAACCTATCACACATTGCTTTGAAAATCATCATAAACCAACATTTCGATGCCTCAGAACGTTTGCAAAACCCAATTTTGTAATATAGGAGGTTCTCCTGAGCTATAATAGGTAGACACGTCTGCTACACCAGTTATAGAGAAGGTCGCCGACTAAGGGGTAGACCTGGGGTAGGCAGGACGAACAAGAAAAACACTTTTCAATACAACTTCTATGATTTTAAACACTAACAGCGATTACGCACTGGATCCGATCCGGATCCGTGAAAATAAGAATGTAAAAAACTCGGACCGAATTCGGATATTCCTTGCGCACTGCATCCGATCTGAATATGTGAAAATACGAATCTAGAGTCTGAAAAACTCGGACCGAATTCGGATATCGCTTACGCACTTATCCGATCTGTGATCCAAATTCAAACAATTCAGGGGCCATCTTTGGCATATTCATTTGGCGTCCAATTTGAATCCGAGGTAATGCGAAAGCGTTCATACGAACAGTACTTACGGCTACTTCGGTCCGTTAATTTTTCTTTCGAATTAGAAACTCACGGATGACGGATGGAAATCGGATGACGGATAATGTAGTGCGTAAACTACCATACAAATAGTTCTATGGCTACTTCGGAACGTATTTTCTCGGATTCGGATCGGATGCAGTGCGTAACCGCTCTTATGGTCTCTAAACTACACACGTCAAATTTTGAATGAAGCAGAACTTATTCGAAGCGACACTTCTACTCGGCGTGGTATGTGACTCCTCCTCCCAGTGTAGCTAAGTACCGGGAGATCAGCGGTACGGTGTCTCCCTCAAGTAGATCGGAGCTCCGGAGGCTCAGCAGTGCAGCGACTCCCTCGAGTAGGTCGGAGTGTCGGGGGCTCAGCGGTGCAGCGACTCCCTCAAGTAGGTAGGAGTGCCGGAAGGACAGCAGTCTCCTTTAAGTCAATATTCCAGACGGCACACTTTTCTCGGTGCCTCTCGAATCCTTTTTCTTCTTTTCTTTTTAATCGAGAGCTTTTTAAATTTTGAATATAATAATCAAAAACGGGTCAGTGGATACGAAACGGAGCACTATGAAAAAAAGAATAAGAAAAGAGGGCTCCTACTTACAGGTGGATTAAAAAAAAATAACCACGAAGGGGATGGGTCTGGAAGACCCCGCCATCCCCTTCTAACCTAACCTGTCCTAGTCGGGGTGCCCCAAGTCCCGAGCTCGCTCTTGCATCCTAAATTCTCGTAGTACAGGAATATTGCATTTTGTACCGATCCTTTCGCCTTCGACATCGTTTTTACGACAAACGGTCGGTCGGAGACAAAAATCACCAAGATGCTTTTCGCCTCATTTTTAGGTGTTATATACGATAGAATAACGAAACCAACGATTTGAGAATTTTTTTTTTTTTTGGCCAAAGTTTTGTCTTGTTTCCTCAGTGCCCCGTTACGTACACTCCAACCCAAAAACGATGTGGCCTGTGATAAAAAAAAGGTTTAATATAACTAAAATGAAGTTGAAATATCGTAAGAGGATGATAATGAAAAAGTTATCCTACAATTTTTAAAAAGATAACAGGTACCTAAAACCTAGCCTGAATATTGTCATACCTATAACCCTCAACAAATAATATTCAAAACCAATCGTGACCCCAAATAGGCAGGTAAATAAGTTTTATGCTAAACCCAATAACGCCTTATAAAAACTTTTATACTACCAATCAAAGTCTAGCCAAAGTAACTCTATATTCGTAACAGGGACACAGAATATTTGTTTTTGTTCAAAACTACGCCGTACGCAGTGCGTAACTAAACCTCTAAGAAGATTAGGAATATGGGGTAGTACATAATACAGATTGCGTAGGATCCGGATTTTACGTAAATAATTGCAAGGAAGGGTCACTGATACGCTTAATAAGCCTATTTAAAGTTTACAAATCCTTGTTTAGAATATTTTGCTCGAAACCTGTTGCGAAATTGCCTCGTATTACGTGGAATTTGCTTCGAATTTTAGTTAGCGAATAGCCTTCGAACCTCAAACCACTATTGAGTTAGTATGGAGATGGGAAACGGTAAAATTTGTGCAAATTATTGGCTGCCTCGAAGCTATGTTACACAGTTGATTGGAGCAACGTATCAGTCCAGCAAATATTTGAATCTGGAACATGGTTACGTTGAGTGACGTTAATTCCAAAATGGCGGTGAGTGAGATTTTCGAAATGAGAACACGGAAATGAGTAATGGGAACGAAAATACGCTACCATTTTACGTGTTATGTTTATTTATTATTGTTTTTCTTAGCATTTTAGGATGCCGTACGAATTTTTCACGACATTTAAACATGATGGAAACGTATACTTGACGATAAAAACATTTTGGGTGTCACAATCTTAGTATTTCGATACCAATACATAAACCATCATATTAAAAAAAACACATGAATCTCCATTAGTTAATTTAAAAGAGATCCATCAACTTAATTAAATAAATAATCCATCAATTCACTAAAATTTCTGCATAATATGCTCTTTTTTTGTTTGTGGGGTCAGGAATCAATCAACTATATTGGACATCAAAAGTGTGTCCAGTGTCGACCACTGTGTGCACGAGCCAATAGGTTATATTTTTGAATTTTCGCTTTTCTAGACAGGCAACGACATTGAAACCATACAGCTTCGAATCGATAAGTTCGTACCTAAAGTTTTTTTACGCAAAGGTATAAAATTGTTCAGCCTATATTCGTTCGGGTTTTTTATATCCGTCCATTTTATATTCTATTTTCGTCGGGTATCTGTGGATTCGCCGCGACTTTCAAGTGAGTGGGGGGATTTTAAGAACCTGGTAGGTGAGTTCATTGCTTGTTTTATGTGGATCGTAATGATCGGGTTTCGGGTGGCGTAATGAATAGCAATTAATTAGGGGAATTAACCGTATATCGCGTTTTTTGTTAGTTGACGTTGAAGATGAAAATTTAATTATGTTTAATTTCGAAGTTAATTAATAATTTTCATGTCTTTATTTCACGAAGTATGCACAGATGTTGCGGAATTTGTTCGAAAAAGTTACCGCGGCCCTAGAACGCAACGGGCATTAGGAGGAACACGGATGGGTTAAAACCCATCTTTAGTCAGTAAGAGTCTGACACTCCCTTCCGCTCCGCCCAGAGCGGAAGAAGCCAATTGAAGATTTCAAAGAGTAAAAAAATGCACTTATTTTCAGTGAACCACAATTTACCGAAGACGGTATTGGATACCTGAGACGGAACATCTCGTCATTTTCTGGGCGTAATTCCATCTGAGTAATCCTTAAAAGAGAAATCTACATATTACATTTTGTTTGACCTGAGAATCGAAAGATTCTTCATGTTCGGCAACCAAACTTGCTTGAGACGAAATGCGTCATTACAATTTAAATATGGAACACTAATTACTGGCAACTGGCAATTAAAAAAAACAAATATCTTTAAAAAAATTATTGGTTAGGGGAAAAAAATAAAAAAAACCGACCAAAGTGCGCGTCGGACACGCGCGCGAAGGTTTCCGTACCATTATCTAAAAAAACGACAAAAAAATCACGTTTGTTATATGGGAGCCCCCTTAAATATTTATTTTATTATGTTTTTTAGTATTTGCGGCAACAGAAATATATCATCTATGAAAATTTCAACTAACTCTCACGGTTCATGAGATACAGCCTGGTGACAGACGAACGGACGGACGGCGGAGTCTTAGTAAATAGGGTCCCGTTTTAAGCTTTGGATACGGGACCCTAAAAACATAACTTGCCAGCCATTAAAACAGTCAGTTAAGCAAGTTACTTGTTCCACGTAACGAAGTAACACGTCGTGTGTCAAATGAGGCGATACTGCGTAAATCTATGCATTTTTAATAGCCTTCGCGCCGTGTATAGGAGCGCGGCGACTCATTGTGACACATTTTAATTTTTTCCCGCCATGAAATATGGCTATGTTGGCAGTGTTATCGCAGGATTTAACGCCAGCGTGCCCGTAAACGTGTTGGTATGAGAATAATATTTATGTTAGTTTCTGCCGGCTCGGTGTGACGATTGCACTGTAAAATTCATATTTAGATTTTGTTGGGACATTGCATGAACGCATGAACATAAAATTATGATTATGTCATAATATGCGTATATTTGAACTTTGTCTATGCACGGTTATAGCAGGTCCAACAACTAATAATATAATATGAGCTAACCCGAAGGATAGCTAATAAAATAACAGAATTTACTACTAGGATTAATAGCTTTCTAGAGTGTTACCTATTTATTAAAAACAGGATAGTACATATGAACTGAATACTTTATTACGATCAGTCTGTAAATTCACGGTTCATCTTCCGTGTGGAAGATGTCCGGTCCTTTGGAAGGCATACAGGGGACACAGGTCGGGCAGAGGGCGATTTGAGAACTTTAATCTAAAATGGGGTGGGGCACCAACCGGAGACTAGCACTATTAGAGTACAGTCATCGACCATCCCAGGTGGGTGCAAGACTTTTGTAAAATGTGGTGAAAAATATCTGGTCTATGGGAAGGGGTGTTAAGTGGACTGGATAACTTCTATAGCCGGAAGAAAACGGCGTCTGCATTTCAAGCTTAAATTTGAAATACATTGGCAGACGGTGACTCGCCAGCACACTAACTGGTCCCCCTGAAAAGCCGCCAGTACATGTAATTACAATGCAGGAATATCAAACACAGTCATAATTACAATCTTTAAACAAAACTAAACAACTTTTTGTGACTTGTCTAAGGCATTTGATTGCGTTTTTCACGAGACATTGGTCAGGAAACTACATCACTACGGAGTTAGAAACACCGCTCTGGATCTTCTTATTTCGTATTTGGGTAATAGGATCCAGAGAGTGGACGTTAATGGGAAGAGATCTCCGGGGTCTGTGGTGACAATGGGTGTTCCACAGGGCTCAATTCTTGGCCCATTCCTGTTTCTCGTTTATATTAATGACCTACCTTATCTCATAAAAGATAATCAAGAGATTGTGTTGTTCGCAGATGACACATCACTGTTATTCAAACTTAATAGGCAGCAGCCGGTTACTGTCGATGTTAATAACGCTCTCTCTGAAGTAGTGCACTGGTTTAATGTTAACAATTTACTTTTGAACGAGAAAAAGACTAAATGTATTAGATTTTTGACACCTAATGTTAAGCAGGTGAAAACCAGTGTAATAATAAATGGAGCCGAGTTGGATCTTGTGGACACCACTACGTTCTTGGGTATAACTTTAGACTCGAAACTGCAGTGGGGCCCACATATAAATAAATTATCGAAGAGACTCAGTTCTGCAGCTTACGCGGTCTATAAGATACGCCAGCTAACTGATGTAGAGACAGCCAGATTGGTATATTTTAGTTACTTCCATAGTGTTATGTCGTACGGCATTTTGTTGTGGGGAAATGCCGCCGACATTCAAACTATCTTTGTTTTGCAGAAGAGAGCTATTCGAGCAATTTATAACCTTAGCTTTAGGCATTCACTGAGGGATAAATTTAAAGAAATTAATATAATGACGGTCGCATCTCAATATATTTATGAAAATTTGATGTATGTTAAGAAAAATATTAGTTTGTTCTCTAAGAACAGCGACATTCATAGCGTCAATACTAGAAATAAAAATAAACTTATACTACCAATGACTAGGCTCCAAAAAATTAGTAATTCATTTAGGTGCCAAAGTATACGTTTCTACAACAAGATTCCAAGCAATATTCAAGAATTAAGTCTCAATAAATTTAAGTCCTTCATAAAACAGAAACTTTGTAATAAGGGTTTCTATAAAGTTAAAGATTATATGGACGATAAAAATGCTTGGAATTGAGCCGCTCGCTCTTATCATAGAGATATCATTGAAATCATTGAAATTATTTCATATATTTTTTGTTTTTTCTATTTTTGACATTCTGCATGATGATTTATTCATAATTATTATTATTGAATTATTATTATTGTTTTTTTTTTTTAACTTGACATTTTGTCGACTATTATTATTAATATGTCGTTTGTTTTATATTATTTTTTATTTTATTAAATTGTGAATGTGAGTACTATGTAGGCTAGCTTTATACATAAATTTCGTAGAACTGTTTGGCGGTTTGAGTATTTTTTTTTGTGACCTACGCAAATGTCCGGCTGATTGGTGTCGTCGTGCGTCGGGTCGTTGAGCTCCCTAAAATAAGGTTGAGCTACACGATGGCTGATGCATGCGTGCCGTCAGTTGGGACAGGTCAACTCAAACCTGCTATGGCTCTTTCCTCAAAAGGCCATTCCAAACGTTGCCCTACATTGTTACACTCGCATAGTTTTTATACCACAATGTCTGGACTTTAAAAGAGACGTTGACCTCTGAGTTTGTTTCGGCTTTTCTTCTCAGAGCGAGTCAGATAGGAAATGCCGGCGCCATCTAGTCTTAAAAAAAAACTTACATTGACTTGTAAAAGTGTCTGTAACAGATTTATTTACAGAAATAAATATCATTTATCATTTATCATTTATCAACTACACATTATAACCGTTATTGTGAACGTTCGTCCAAACCAAAGCTCGCAGCAAAAGAAGGGCGAGTACCGCATCGTATACTGTTTTATAGACCGTTTTGACAGATCATGAATTAAACATGTCAGACTACCGCCATGACGTCATTAAATCTCTAACAATAGTATAATCGAGGTGAACTCGATTTTAATTGAAAATTGACGTAAATCCACGCAAATTAAGGACCATTTACACGAGGCCAATTGACGAGCCATTCCACAAAGCCAAGCCATTATTGGCGCTGTGTAAATAGAGACAATCCATTACAATAGAGTGTTTTCTAGACCATTGATAAAGACAATCCATTTTAGAACGATTTCAAATTTTTCGGTAATGACTTGGCTTAGTGGAATGGCTCGTCAGTTGGCCTCGTGTAAATGGTCCAATATGCTTTTGAACACTTTAGGGCCCCGTATTAATAATAGACAGCTCGGACAGCTCCCTTTTGAGATATCTTCCATGCTATTGCTTGCATTGCATGCTACCTACCATAAAGTAAGTAGAATTCCATACATTTGACAACATATTTTTTTAATACGTCTGAAGTCCTTTTAAACCTACACATAAGAGGAATCTCTCAAATAAGAGCTGTTTAATGAATGCCTTAGGCCCGATATCCACCAAAGCGGAAAGGAGAGGAGACGAGAGGAGATGTGCTGCGAAGCTGGCAGCCGCCCAATTCTCCTAAAATAAATTGTTGCCAAACGCAATCGAACCACAACCGTCAACCAACAACCAAAACTGACTGACGCGTCAGTCAGTTTTTGTTTTCGAAAACTTTCAAAATGATTGATTTTGTTTTTTGTGTCAAACAATCTGATAGTTTTTGAAATTGAGAACTATCTGAATGAACGGTTCGGCTTTGGTTCGGTTGTGATTTATCAAGATTTATTTTAGGAGAATTAGGCCTCAGGTTATTTCAACCAAAGCAGAGAGGAGATGCGTAGCGGAGAGGAGAAGTGAGCTGTGCGTAGCGGAGTTGTGAGCTGTGAGAGCTCGAAATCAGTCAGTTCGGGTGTGCGAGGCGCGGGGAGAAGGCAGCGGGGAAAGGGGTGCGTGAGCGAGGGCTCACTCGGCCTCGGCCGCCCGGCTATACACATCTCCGCTCTGCCGCGCCGCTTGCTTGCTCGCGGCACAAAATTCTATAGAAAAATGAGACATCTCCTCTTTTCTCCGCTTGATCCATTTCCACCGAAGCTAAGCGGAGAGGAGATGTGGAAATAATGAAATCTGATTGGATATTCAAAACACATCTCCTCTCGTCTCCTCTCCTCTCCGCTTTGGTGGAAATCGAGTTTTAAAGTGGACGTTTAAGTACCTTTGATTATAATAAAGCAATAATAAAAGGAACAAACCTTAGTACCCTTCTAAAAAAGTACTAGGAGCACATAAGTCTAGCAGTGTTACATCACTAAAACGTCAGAGCGGCATGTTGTCCGAACGGGACTGCGTTATCAATATTTATTGCGGCGCGCGCGTGTGACGTCATTAATTGAGAAAATGTAATACACACTGACTAGTAGTTTAGCAAACAACAACCGTGATAAGTAATTAAAAATGGAAATAACGTACGAAGTATAATAGACATTGGTCAAGTAAGTGGAAGCGTGATTGTGGTTAGGTGCTGCGTTCAATTAAATCAAGTAATCAATCAATAGATAGTTCGTGTTCTGGGCATACAGGATTAGGGTCAAAATACACGTCCGATAGTTGCTTCCGGGAGCCGGATCCGACTTTCTGATCGGATTCGTGAAATACACGTACGATTCTCGTGTCCGATTTTTTCTGGATGACGACGACGCCTGGACGATGCTTACGATTCTGACATCCGATCCGATAGTCTGATCGTACGTGTAATTCATGTTCAAACAAATGTATGACGCAGAGGCCTTCCGATAGTCTGATCAGACTATCGGAACCGACTATCGGAGGAAGTATCGGACGTGTATTTGGGCTCTTACAGTGCCTGTAGACAAATGGCAATCGATGATCGCTAGAGAATAGAAAGATGTACTGGATTGACGTAAGCTTTTGACCGGTCAAGCGACCTGTTATGTCATTTCCATACATTTAATTGGCATTTCTATTCTCTAGCGATCATCGTTTGCCATTTGTCTACAGGAACAGACCCGCTTGTTAAGCACCGGATTGCGTGTTCAAACCCAAGCAAGTACCAATGTGACTTTTTCAATTTCATATGTATTAAATATGTACTTTCTTAGTTAATCTAAGACGCCACTGACATACGGTGAAAGAAAACATCGTGAGGAAACCTGGACTTAATGGTTTGAAATCGCCAACCCGCAGTGAGCAAGCGTGGTGATCAATGCTCGTTCCTTCTGTGTATGAGAAGAGGCCTTTGCCTAGTAGTGGGATAGCTACAGGTTTTTTTTTATTGTATATCGTCAGTGAAATTCTAACAGTGCGGAAGTCAAAAATGGCTTTACAAGAGAGTGAAAAACTACACTTGGGAGCAAAGAAATCGAGCCACTCCTTTTTTCACGTGTCCTAGTTTTTACTTTTGGTTCCACGAACTATATAATTCAAAATACAAAAAAACTACCCTCATTGTAAAGGTTATCAAATAACCTTTAAGGCGATAAATGTTTAGAATTGATCTGTTCCATAATACCACAAATAATAACAATTATACCTACGTGAAAAATAGGAGTGGCTTGATTTATTTGCTCCCAAGTATATTTAAAACGAGCGTAACCTACGCTGAACGCAACATTACTTTTAATTATCATTACAAATAAACTCTTTGATGATTTAATAAACCTCTGAAAATCCTAACAATCTTTTTCATTTCAAGTAGGGTAGTTCACTAGTTATTGGACGCGACTAGTGAATGGACACTTCGCTCTTTTACGGATTTTATAAGAACTACAAGCGATGTTTGAAGCATTCAAGCAAGTGTTATTTATCTTACGTGTCTCCAAAGTCGATCTTAATATTTGAAATAACCAATAGATGCCGAAATTGGCAGTTAAAAAATATTAATGTAGTGGTCGCGACGCAGTGTCAAATTCTCGTCAAAAATAAATAAATTTGTTAAGGACAAGGACTGACAAAATAGTAAAAAAAATCTTGTTTTTTGATTGTTTGGGTCAAATTGCATTAAATATATGGTAGCTTATATTGTTTTACACGTTATTTCAAAACGTAATCTTAATGTTTTGTAATTTGAGATTATATTATCCCATGTCCAAGGACTGTAAGTGAATATATTTAGTGATTTAGTGATTGGACATCTTGTCCAATTACTAGTATTGAAAGAAACTTTTTTTTTTCAATTTTATGCTTTCTTCGTGTGTGTTTAAGTTATAAAAAAATTATAAAAAAATCTTACTCTTCTGCTAGCTTATTTAGCAGTCATTGGACACTGTCCAATGACTATCATTTACGTTTATATTCAGTCATTGGACGCTACTGTCCAATGACTGTCTAATGTATGTCCAATGATTGGTTGCAGAAATAGATAGACAAGACAAGATGCCTAAAATTAAAAAAAAAGAACCTTACAGTTCTGAGAGCTTACGTAAAGCTTTGCAGGAAGTTCGAAATGGCGGAAAAATTCGTGAAATTGCGCGGAAGTACCTAAGTACATAGTACAGTACTAAGTACATAGTAAGGAAGTATTCCTAAATCCACGCTTCCTTTTAAAATAAAACATCCTGAACACTATGTTCGCATAACTCGTCAAAATGTAGGGGACAGCTGTTTTTTTTTTCACGATTTCAGGTTTGGTCCCATAGTAAAAGTTGTTCATAATGATGAGTACAGAGAGTAAGAGGTTGTTAGTGTTTTTCCAATAATCCTGTATAAAACACTTGACTCTAGTTCTAGTAATATTGTGGCTTTCGCAGTGTGGTCTGTTTTTGTCACAAAACGACTTACGCACTGTTAGAACTTCAGTGACGATATGCATTAATAAGTAACAAAACACTATATTGATTAAAAAACGTCTAATATGTTACTTTTACTACAGTTAAAATACAAAAAAAGTTACAAACACATTAAAATGCTTCCTAAACAAATAAATCATTTTTTGTAGCGGATCGTAGCAAGATTGCTACGCGATACGTCGCTACGAAAGTCGTAGCACGGCTCGTGCTACCCCAATCATAGTCCGTTTTCCTTTGACAATCTTCAGTAATGAAGCATATAAAGTTTATAGGTAATACGGTCAGCTAAAAGAACTAACAGAAAACTATAAACTGAACTATAACTGTTACCAGTTGATAAGCACTAGTGGAAACTTCGATTGGTTACTTAATAAGAAGCACTTTTTAAACCAATAATTGTCCGCTTATTTTTTTTTTCTCTTTGCTTCTATTTCTCTGAGCCTTTGGGAAATAAGGCTACAGTATGTTTTTGTCAGTGTTTTCACCGTTGGGAAAGCTCTCTGCGGTAACCTGCATCCCCACGTATTAATTACTACGGATATTTCCTCGTATTTTGACCCAGCGGAATGCAATAAGCAAAGTATTAGTAGTTGCCTTGAGCGTCTGGTATAGCCGTTTTTTATATTCATTCTTCGTTAACCTATACCGTTACATTAAAAAAAAACAATCTCTTAAATAAATCCTTTGGCCAAGGCGTTAAAGTATGGTCATGTCAATCGTTTACGTTAAACGTCTTAAATAAGATTTTATTTTAAATTTTATCAGCTTACTACAATATTAATGCCCGATTTTTCAATCGTCCGATAACTTTAATTTGAGGATTAGGTTGTCGTTTTGACAGCTATTGTTGTGTGGAAAATATGTCAAAACGTCAAAGGAGGACCAGACAACATGGTCTATACAACCCATACAACAATATACTGCAATAACTACTATGGCGGCTCATTTAAAATCGCTGTGTGAATAAAGTTATGACGATGTTTCGTAGGTTAGATTAGGTTAGTTTTTTATTGTATATTGTTAGGTAATAAATAACAAGTAGACTGAGTAAACAGTGGATAACTACATACCGTCAGCTTCCATACATTTTTGTCGATTTTCCTTTATTCTTTAGACAAAAGTTACCTGACGATTGAAAAAACGGCCGTAACATAAATTATCTTGTGGAATTTGCTCGTCAAACTTAAAACCAGTGTGTCACACAAGAAACACGTGTGAGCTTAACTAGCCAAACTATAGGGGCATGTTCCAGCATAATTCATATTTCTAGCGCTTTATAGAGCTAGCTGTAACTTTTATAGAATGGCCTTCCACCTCATTACAGGAATAGCCATATTTTTCATGAGTACTTTAACACGATTTGTTGGCGATTCTATAGTCGGGAACTTTTTGTTCCGTAGGATAATAATTTACCTTTTATACGAAAACTGGAGGAGATAAAATATTCGTTGCTAGGTCTCGATAAAGCATTATTTCTTGTGAGTATTTTATTTATGAGGCTGTATTTATTGTACTAAACTTATTAATTATTACTTTCTTACTAATAAAATCGTGTAAACGTAGATGTAGGTTTTATTTGTGTATATTGTCAACTTGCCAATCATCTTTTGTTAATGTTGGTAACATTGGACATTTGACAACTGAAATGATATTAATTTGGTTTGCGTTAGCGTCGGCCATCTTTGATCAATAAAATAAAATGTAATGATTATGAAAGACATTTTTGTTGACTTTGAAAGTTTTGTACACCCCAGCAATTTCCAAGCCGACCCCATTTAAAACATTCTAAAATTTAAGAACTTGAATAAGATTTTTCTTGTAAAATCAGACCAATAACAAAGAAAAATCTCTTGAATTCAGAAAACTCTCGTACCAGGATACCAGAGCCAAAGAGGAGCTCGAAGTAATATTTCACATTCGAGGTTGAAAATTGAAAACGTGTTGAAATTGTATTAATACTGGGTGGTGGAATGTATTGTACAATTTCAGGGTTAATTTACGAGGCGCTCGGGGATTTAAGGCCCGTGTCACGTTAATCCGCGGCTGAGAGTCGGATTAATTGTAATGTTGGTCTGTTGCTCTGGTAGAATGTTGCTCCTGGTACCGGCTGTGAGGAAGTATATCTCAATTTGTAGCGTTCTAACATTTTGATTGCTTTCTTGATATTCGTCATATTTTTCTTAATAACCGTAGGCTAAAAACACAAAGGTTACATGAGTAAAATCATGGTATAATAATACAAGGTATTCTCTTGCCGCGATGGCCCAGACTACGTCTGGTGAATAGTGGTGTCTTATCTGGTGAAACATTATTATACCATGCGTAAAATAATCACATTTTGTAATATCAACCATTTTGATTTGCGATTCTGTTTCAATTAGGTACAACTGCTTATCAGTTTAGCTAATATAAGAATTTCTTTTTGGGTTAAGATCAAACGACGACCGTAGTGTAACGTTTTGATAGAAACAGTACCATTTGTCACCCCCCAGCAAATGTATCACTACATAGTATAAAACAAAGTCGCTTCCCGCTGTCTGTGCCTATGTATGCTTAGATATTTAAAACTACGCGACGAATTTTGATGCGGTTTTTTTTAATAGATAGAGTGATTCAAGAGGGAGGTTTATATGTATAATACATGCATATTATAGTGGAGAAAAATGCGAAATACGCAATAAACGACAACCACGCGAGCGAAGCCGCTGGCGACCTTGTACTTAAATAAAAACCAACATTATTATACTCTTATATTCAAACCCTGTATTTTTTTTTCAGAATATTACCCAGTCGAGGAGGCACCGTTTCGGTAAGTAATTCCCCTCTTACCTGGGTCGTATAGGCCCCTATTATTATTATACTTTATCTTACACCCCGACCGCAAAGTTCACGCACAAAAGACCGCGGGAACAAAATATACCAGGTTATTAATTTCGGAAGTGTAATTACGGGAAAGAATATACAGGGTGTAACGGAATGGGTATATACATCGAGAAGGCAGGGCTTCTTTGGATGATACCAAACGATATGGCAAGGTTTTTTTTAATCCTATCTTTACGTGTATTGAAGTTATGAGATTTTTAAAAACATCGATACCAGAAACCGAACTTTTAAAATTCGAATAAACACATCACTAGCACTAAGTCAGCTGATCGGTGTCAGCGAACTATTTGTAAGTAAAAATAAACCTCTTACTCCTGGTATTTCTAGAGAAATGGTTCCGCATGTTTATTTTTTTGTTTGAAAAATTTTATTACTGACTTTTCTTTTAGCTATCATTTGGAATAAGCAATTTTATCAATCCGACAAATGAATATCCGCTTAGTGTAAACATAAACAATGCCGACAGTATTGTCTGTACTCGTATTTTGCAATTATGTGGATAAATCTACCTATTCGCTGTTTGGTTTTTAATGTGTTTGTTTTTATTAGCAACATAATACTTTGACTCCACGGTTGCCTTACAAAGTGGCTAAGCCATGAACTGCTGCTGCTGCTGCTGTGTCGCGGGTTCTAACCTCGCACGGAACAAATACTTTTATGACTTACACATAGTTGATCCAAGTATGGGTTACAGAAATGCAAATACAATATCTAGCTTTAATTCCGCTGAACAAGATCGCTAGTTTGGATGCAGAATCAGCTTTCGCGTCCTAGCGGTCGAGGAGTCAACATATCCTGAGGATGCCCCGTGCAGGGGCGAAACACGTGTCGTGTATTGGTTTGGTTGCATGTTGCATTATTTTTTCACTCTTTCTGCATGTGCATAAACTTGTGGGCGGGAGGGTGGTGCTGCATACTGCATCCAAACTAGCGATCTTGTTCAGCGGAATTAAAGCTAGATATTGTATTTGCATTTCTGTATGTCATGGATTTCCGCAAAGTAACGCCTGATTCCATCATTTATCCAAGTATGGGTGTTTGTGTATGTGAGTTTCTTTGTTTGTAAACTCAATCAAAATTGTGACCATATCATAATTTTTTCCGAGTTTTGAAATTCGATTCACCTTACTATTTGCTTGAAGATTGCATAAAAACGAAGCGATTCGTATAATCATCAAATCGTTTTTCATTGAATTGATTGAGATAATACATTTCCAGGTCTTGTTTTTTTTTTAAATTACTTAGTAATATTATTGTTTGCCATTTAAACTTCTTAGAATGAAAAATCGATTTAGTAAAATAATTAAGTCCAACTGAACCCCAAAACATCATCTTTTTCGTATGTCTTGGACTCCTGGTACAAATAAAATTATAGTGGGTTCCGTTCATGATTTTTAAAATAAAGTTGATATCTTTTTTTCTTATAATAATTATCATGGAAACTATGAACAACAACTTAAAAGTTTGTTTTTAATTACAAAGGCATAGCAAGCATAATTATTACTTTCTGTCTGTGGTTAGTCTTAACTGGAGAACAATATCGGAATTTTATGCTCTGTCGATGCGGTGCTGTTTGGTATATGGATTAACCAAGTAGTTTTTCGACATCGTAGACCTGGAACTCTATGGAACTCAAAGGGCACGAAAGAACAGAATGAACTTTTAGTCAGTAAGAGACTGACAGTCCCTTTCGCTCCACCTAGGGCGAGAAGATTCATTTAAATGAGATACCACACAAAGGATATTGGTTCGACCACGTGTCTTTCTTTATGTTTATTTTAATCCGAAATTCCAAATTATGTCAAAAATAAATTAAAATATTGTGAAAATGTCGCAAAACGGTTCATAATGTGAAAAGAAATTAAATAAAGTACTAAGACTGCATGAGTAATGAGAATTGATATTGCAAAAATGAAAATACTTCGCTTAAAGAACCCTGATTTCGTCGTACTTAGGTTTAGGGGGCGTGGTCAGTTGCCGTCCTTGTCGTGTCTTGGAGTCCTGTCCACAATTAAAATGACAATGGGTTCCGTTCATGTTTTTTTTTAATAAAGTTGAAAACATTTTTTTTTCTAATAATTATGACGAAAAATATTAACAACAATTAAATAGTTTATTTTTGATTACAAAATGATACACGCACGCATAATTAATTAATTGTTACTGTTTGCATGGTCTGCCGGTGATGTTTGCTTTACATGTTTGTTTTACATGATGTAGTGTCGGGACATCGTGGTCCTGGAAGGAACAGGATGAACTTTTTAGTACTGACTAAAAATTTCATCCTATTCCTTGGGACTGTCAGTACTGACTGACAGTTCCTTTCGCTCTACCTAGGGCGCGAGGACTCGTTTAATGAGATAACCATACAACAAAATTGATTTCATTACGTCTTTATTTTAGTCCAATTTATGTCAATCCTACTTCCTACTAATGTTGTAATTATGTGAAAGTTTGTTTTGATGGTTGGATAGATGGATGGATGTTTGTTCCTCTTTCACGCAAAAATCTCTGAACGGATTTGGTTGAAGTTCGGTTCACAGATAGTTCATAACCTGGCTCAATAAATAGGATATTTGTATCCTGATTTTATGTTCCCACGGGATGATTTTCAAATTGTAGCGGGTGAAACCGCTGGCAACAGTTTTTTTTTTTCGTGGTAAAATCATCAAATGAGTCCTCCCACCCCGGGCAGGGCCGGAGGGACTGTCAGACTTGTACTTACTAAAATCCACGGTGTTCCTTCAATAGCCCTTTACGTTCCGGGGTCACGGTAATGAGATAAGTCCCGCGACCCCGGCTGGCAACAGCTAGTAGTAATAAATAAAATGCTTGCAAAAACGTCGCAAAACTGTTAAAAGAAAATAATTAAAGCACTGCATAAAAAATAGGAATTGTTATCGCCGTATTGAAAATTGTTTGCATAGAGAACCCTGATTTCATGCAACTTTTTTCTGGATTTCATGCAACTATGCAACTTTTGTATCTCCTGGTACAAATAAAATGCCAGTGGGTTCCGCTTTTAATTTAAATAGGATTGTAATAATATTTGGTAGTTTTTGCCATAATTATTTACAAAACAACCCGCACTAGGCCACCGTGGTGGTCTAAGGCCTTGACCTTCGCATTCTGAGAAGAGGTCCGTGCCCAGCAGTGGGTCAGTAATGAGCTATGATGATGATGACAGCGCTAAGTAAGTAACAACATTACAATCTGAGTTGATTGAGAGGTTGTAGTTTGATGGTTTGTGATGATGATAGTCTTTATTTATGTTCAATAAATAAATCACAAATAAAAATAGGCCGCAAAATGTATTTACTATGGAAATAAATTGTTAAAAGTACTAGGACCGCAAGAGTAACGAGAGTTGTCCGGACAGCGTTTGCGCACAATAACTGAACGAACCCTAATTTCGTCGGTGGTTAGGTTGGATACCTACACACACACAATGATATTTAGGGTAAATGAGCCCGTTGCAGGTTGCTGGTACGAACGTGGAGCTAACTTTACGCCTGGTTTAATGTTGATCTCCGGTAGCCTTCAGTAATAAATAAATGGAATCATACTCAACTTAACTATCGCAATTTTGATTAATCAATACTTACAAATAATACTATGGACTTATGTAGGTACCGCCGCCACCACAGTCCACAATAAAAATGATCTTATCGGTTTCGTGCGTCAACTCAGCTCTTGAGTCAATTAATGAACACCCTGGCCTAACTCTTCATTGATCGGTGTGCTTCCATGTATTAAATTGATCAGTTTTCTTGAAATTATTAATAATTGGGGAGGACTGGATGCGAAAGGCGGGGGATCGTGTGTTGTGGGTGGCGCAACTTGGGAGAGGCCTGTGTCCAGCAGTGGACAGCGATAGGCTAAGTTGATTAGTAAATTAATTTAAACAACAATTCAACAAAATTTTTAAAATAGTATTGTACAATAATTGGGCTAGCTACCCTACTACTAGGATAGTAGAAGATTTATTTTTCGGTTTTTCCCCACCGTTCTTTTGTCTTCGTCAGTGACTTCAGTCGTAGACTATTACTCGTGTCCTTCAGTCGCTCTCTCCATCCGATTCAGTGTACCGACTTGTGATTTCGTGATTGTTAAAAATGTCGTTAACTAATAGCGAATATTACGAGGTGATGATGTGTGTCGGAGCAGAAGATGGTAACCTGCGAGCTGCCCGAGACTTGTATCGTCACCGATTTATCCAGGGTAGACCAGATGCTGAGCGTCGGCAGCTGCCTTCGTTGGCGTGTTTGCCAAAATTATTTAAACTTCCTGATGAATGAATTAGACGATGTGCTCACTGTGCTTCCAGTATCAAGTTACGTGGATCTCGTGATGGAGAATACCATGGTTTTCCAACACGACGGTGCACCGGCACACTTTGCACGTGATGTGCGTAATTATTTGGACGCGCGCTTCTCTCGGTGGATCGGACGTGGTAGCAGAAGCGTGGCTTGGCCTCCGCGGTCCCCAGACCTAACTCCGTTAGATTTTTTTTTGTGGGGGTACATTAAAAACGTAGTGTACGCAGTGCAGTGTGATACAGTGCACGAAATGAAAGTACGGATCGAGGATGCCTTCAGGACAGTAACACCGGACATGCTGCGCAATGTTCAGGTGTCCATGAACAAGCGAGCGGCCTTGTGCATACAATACCAAGGTCATCACATCGAACCCCATCTTTAAAAATGTAAGTCAATTTACTAAATTAAACATGGCTCTTAGATTTTACTGTTTAGGTATGTAATGAATGAGGGATAAAAACAAGCTAAGTAGCTAGTAGCTACCTAAATACTAGCTAAACTTTGTTCTGAATTTTAACGTAACTTTTTTACGTGTTTTTTTATTAACTAAACATTTTAATTTGTAATTTTGGCTGGATATTATCGTGTTTAAAACTGTAAATAGGGAAATTACGCATTGCATTATTACTTTTTACACCACGGAGTACCTTCCTAAATGCCTATTGCGCACACGCGCTCGCATTGTCGGCTCGTTTGATCCCGTCGTCAGTTCGCGCCGACATAGGGCGGCCGCGGCGGCACACTACCTACAGCGTGTACTAGGCGCACAGATCGCGAAAGAGATTTAACTTAATATTAGCAAATGACGTGAGAAGTTATTGACCCTCGTAGTGCAGTGACACGTTTGTTATGATTTGATTTCAATAAACTTGCGAAACCAAAAATTTGGTATCAATTCTTTGAGTAATTTATTTTGAGCTGAAACTTTGCACAGAGATTCTATACCTGATACACTCTTCACCCCTTTCGGATAGATATACCCTTTCTGTTACAGGCTGTATAAGCACGCCTACGCCTTTCAGGTGAGATTAAAATTTTATTATAATATCGTAAATTTAAATAGCTATTAGGAGAATATGACCTTTTAGGTGTTTTGATGCTGTTATTGAGGAAAAAAATTAAGTGAATGCTAATAATGAAGGTTGTTTTGTTTGTTAAGCTACCAGGGTGGCATAGAATTAAGCGTTTATTGAACAGTGTAACCACGGTACACGGAATGTAAGCATATTAAGCGGGATATTGTGTTTGCGGCTGAATGAGCTGAATCTCACCGGAAAATAGCCTGATTTTGTAAAATGTACTTACTAGTTGCTGTAATTATCTCCCTGCTTTGTGTGTAGCATTCATTTGACCATCTGCATTCTGCAAAACAATTATGCTGAACACTGCATTACTTACATGCTATTTTGGACTGCAATAACAATTCTACATTACACTACTGTTACTTCAGTTCATCGATATATCACTTACAATTAATGAATCTGTAGAATTGGCGTGTATAATGGAAATACTAAATGCAGGGTGATTAAAGGATAACCAATATTCACTTTAATCATTTTTGGAATATTTGTCGGTTTGTTTGTGCACGCATCACGTAAAAAGTACAGACTCAATACGATTGACTTTTATGAACAAATATTGTGCACATTTTGTAGCAACATTTAGTTTTTGTTTCATCGTAATCGGTTTGCTCAATGAAAAATTATTACAATTTAAAGTTATCAAGAAGTTTGTTTAATTATTTCGTCATAATATTGGTTTTCGACTTCGACACAGACACAGTCGTAGGCACAGCTAGTCACTACATGTTACAAAATCAAGCCCCCCAACGCTTCTCTCTGCTTGTGCGCGATTTCTCCGTAAGTACTGAACAGATTTTGTTCCGATTTTCACAAAAAGTGTCATTCTCAATTAATTCTAGCGCAGAGTCGAAGCGTATCGAAGCGTTAATCTGAAACCTAACATGGCAAATTCACCCTTATATCCACAACGTAATCCACACAATCTTCTTCTTCTTGATGGCGCTCAGACGCGCGAATTCTGTTGAAAGCGCGCGAAAGAGATCGAAGAAAAAAAATTTTTGCAAAAAAAAATTATGTGTGTCAACGTTTCAATGCCACGCATAAATCAATGGAAGCACGGTGACGCGGCTGGCAGGCACGACCAACGCGATATCGCTCTTTGCAGTCAGATAACTCGGGGCTCTAAAATGACTCGGGAATAGAAAACCATGATTTCATTTAGAATTTTTTTTTACTTGATTTTCAAAAGTACCCATTTAGGGTTAATCTATATCACCAATAGATCACGTGGTTTGAAGGAATTATGCGAATTCGTTGACACCTTTTAGTTAACAAGTTCTTTAAAACAAAGAAGTATTTCGCAATAGGTACAAATAATGCTACAATAAGAAGGATATTCCTTCACTTTCTAAGCCAGCCTCTCTCTCCTAAGCAAACAAACTCTCATTTATCATCTTTCTTTCCGTCTTCAACTAATAATATACAAACACCTGGCTAAAAAGATAAGAATTCCTAAGTACACATAGTTCCGAACATGATACATCTTCCTCGGTGTTGCCAGTGCGAATGATAATAAATGTTGCCAGCAACGCGTCGAAATTACCTACGTACGTGGTAAATGCACTTTGAAGATGGCGGGTCATGAAGATTTATGTATGTATGGTACACAAGGAAGAATATTTTACGGTTATGGATGGCGGCGACGGTCCCTTGCCATTTTAAATTACGTTAAGCACTTTTTTACGGGAGAAGTTTTATTTTTTAAAGTTTTTTTATCGTGTTTGTGAGTAATGGGAAAGATTCTTTTTTTAAATGTACTTATGATTATTTCGATAAATGGGGTTTAACTTTTTGAGAACACTTACTAAGTAGTTGGAATTCGAATATATGACATTAGTTTATTTTATGAAACTGTTAGGTGGGAAATGACGGAATACATAGTTCGGTTTAACTAATAGTAACGATAATTCAGATAGATCGATCAGAGCGCCGCGCAATGATAGTTGATATCACTGTCCCGCATGACGAGAATCTCGTGAAAGCCGAAAAGGATAAAGAAATTAAATACTTTGACTTGGTACACGAGGTTGTCGACATGATTGACTCAGCAGTCGTTGTGGCAATAGTCGTTACGGCCAATGGCTTAATAGCCAAGAGCCTCGACCAACATCTGATGAGGCTCTCGTTAGGCAGCTGGATCAAGGGTTTGATTCAGAAAGCGGTACTTCTGGACACAGCGCGTATCGTTAAGAAGTTCCTCTCCATAATTTTATAATTACAATTATAAAATTATACAAATTAAGGATGATAAAAAAGTAAACACAATTCTGTATGAATATGCACAAAATTAGAAGTATCTGAATAATATAGATACCTACAAGGTTAGTCAGAAAGGGGGAACTAATCCGAAAGGGAGTTAAAGTACACACTTAATGAATAACTTTTGTTCAACAACTTTTCCCAAAAGTCAAGTTTAAGAGAAACAGTTGTTCAAAAATCTCAAAAAAAAAAAAAACTCTAAAATCGATCTATCTCCAGTTATGATCAGCTGTGTTTACTTTTTAGGTCATATTTGGGGTCATGAATTAGAAGCACCATTTTCTGAATTTGTAACTAAAGCAGGGATGAAGAATTAAAAAAAAAAACTAATATGAAATCATTTTATTTGGAAAAAAATATATCGAATTTTGAAATTTTAACACTTCCTTTCAAACAGTCATCAGCGATACGAGTATTATAAGTGGACTTCGGATTTGTACCCCCTTTCCGACTAACCTTGTATAAACCTATGTATTATAAATAATTTGTTGTTTACCCCTGTGTATCTCATTATATTCATACTTGCAACAATCACCACAATCACAAAACGCAATGAGCATAATAATTTCAATTTACCCTTTCAACATTCTCGCAGCATAGAACCAAAGCTTCATGCCGCCCTGGTACGTGTATAAAAATTCGGCTACCGTAAAATGGCGGACGCAGACGGGCATTGTCCCTCACTGAATTGTCATACCTGTCATTCTGTTCTGTACTCCTGTTATAGTATTCAGGACATGTGCGCGGCAAAAAAAAACTATCCAGTCAGCTTTGAAACGTTTTCTTTTAGAATGTTATATGAATTTTAGAGCGATATGTGGTGTAGACCGTACGTATTTATGTAGTTGCAGGAAATAGTAGTTTGAAATTAACGAATAATAACAAATTAATGTTAAGAGCATGTACGCCGTACGGCATTTCATACAAATTTTCAAGTCTTTGTTTTTCGTAATGACTGAACCGATTTTGATGAAACTTCACACACACAATAAACAGGATACTTAAGTCTAAAAAGTTAGTAGAAAACATTTTCGAAATGTATTACTTAAAAAAAGATAATTGGAAATTTCTGTTTGTATGGAAAATTTAAAGTAACACTATTTTTCGAAACTGTTTTGTACTAACTTTTTAGTCCTATGTATCTTGCTGATGGGTATGAAGTTTCATTAAAATCGGTTCAGTCATATCGAAAAATAAGGACTTGGAAAATTTGTATGAAATGCCGAACGGCGTACACGCGCTTAAGGGCTTTTGGCTCGTAGACAACCGCGCGGATCACACGATTTGCAAGGTTAAGCTGCGCTTGCCGCGGTCAGTCCGTGGATGGGTGACCATTCGTTACGCATCGAGATTCCTCCGTGGCTCGGAGAGCACGTTAATCTGTCGGTCCCGGGTGTCATACAAAGTGTAAACGAATTTGTGTAATTCCTTCAAACCGCGTGATCTACTAGTGACACTGATGGACCCTGCATAGGTTTTTTTAAGAATAAACAAAAATATTTTTCAAAAAAATTAACCATGGCATTATGTATCTGAGTAATTGTAGCGTCCCGAGTTAACTGACTGCGTGGAGCGATATCGCGCTAGTCGTGCCCGTCAACTATGGCGCCGTGATTTCGTTCAATTATGCATGGCATCTATAAGATACAATTTTGATTAGTGAAAAAAAAACTTTTTTTTATTTTTATCCATCTAAATCCCGTGCGGGGTGAATCTATACCATATATCATATGGTTTGAAGGAATTACACGAATTCGTTTACACTCTGTATAACCAATGACAGTCGTTATGGGTAGTCAGAAGCCCGAAAGTCTAACAACCAGTCTAGCCTTAGGATATCGGCATTGCCCAGTAACTGAATGCAGAGATTTGATGGCAGTCGCTCCGTGTTAAATACTGATTCACCGCATCTAGTTAGACTGGAAGCTGACCCCAACATTAACATCTATTTAACTTGTGGAGTGCAATAAATGTATTGAGTATAGTTTGTAAAAGGCTAGGAGAAAGGGGTGGGATATTCAACTTCAAAAACCAAAACATCAACAATCAAAAGATCAACACCATAACATCAACAGTTTAATTTATCAATAAATCAGAATAACATTAGCTTAAAACATAAACGGTTCAAAATGTCAACACTTCAGATGAGCAACGAATCTGAATGTCACTGATTTATAACGTAAATTGTTCACATAATCAACACTTTAGAAAATCGATGTTTAACAAAATATCGTGAAATATTTAATCATAACTTATTATTCGTCGATTATAACTTGATCTGATCTTTCAAAATGATGTTGGCCACCGGTTCAGAATAAAGGATTCACAACAGAAAACCAGAAATTTCAGTATGTTATGTTTAACAATGTCTGCGACGAATATTATGTTATGACTGAATATTTCATGATATTTAGTTAAACATCGATTTTCTAAAGTGTTGATTAAGTGAACAATTTACGTTATAAATCAGTGACATTCAGATTCGTTGCTCATCTGAAGTGTTGACATTTTGAACCGTTTATGTTTTAAGCTAATGTTATTCTGATTCATTGAAAAATAAACTGTTGATTATATGGTGTTGATTTTTGATTGTTGCTGTTTTGGTTTTTGAAGTTGAGTATCCCACCCAGGAGAAAGGACTTTTTTTTATTATTAGACTTTGACGACTAGGTCTGCCTAGGTCTGTCTGATTAGGGTCGCGTTTGAGCATAGTCTCACATCTGATGGTAAGCGCAATCAGGGTTTAAGATGGAGCACACGAATCCAACAAACAGCGGTATAGAGGGATTCTCCTATACCCCTCTGGCTCTCACACACACATGACGGAACACGGTAAATTGCTTGGCGACGGACTTTAATGCTCGGGTGGTGGCTAGCCAGGCGGAACGGATCCTGCCACCAAGCGTGCTAGGTTTTGTTGAATCTTACAAAACGCGTCTATTCTCAGCGTGCGGTGAGGAAGTTTTATATTCTAGCCTGTCCCTACACGGAAGTAATGCAAGATGTTTATCTGTAACCGTGCTAAAATTCTAGGGCAAATGTTAAAAATAGTGCTTGATCATCTAAAAATACATATTCAATTCTACGGTTATTTAATAACCTCACTTTAAAACATTAGCGAGGGTTGAGAATAAATCCCGAAGTGCCCCTAACGACTTCGAGAATAAGTCACAGACGACACGTTCGCCGCGTCAAATTCTGAAATTTTTGGTTGTTTTTTTTTTTTTTTTTTGACTGCTGTAGATCGTCCTTGGGGACGGTTTCTACGTAACTGGGCAGTTATTGGCGAGACCTGAAGGGTCTCCAGCCAATGGGGGGGGGGGGGGGGGGAAAGTAAAATACTTAACCTAAACTACTTGTACTACACTAACATCATGACTACCTGCAACAACAGCACTAAGGGCGACCCCTAGTGGGACTCGGACCTCGGCTTAGGGCGTTGCTGGCGTGGACATAGGGGGGGAGGCAGCTTGATGAGGGCTGAATTATCGGTGTGACTGCGGAGTCTGAAGAGACAACCGGCTCTACGACGGGAGAGCTCGGTGGATCGTGACCGGAATTTTTGGTTGAGTGTGCAACGTCGTTTTTATATCACGCGCGACACACGGGGGCAATTTGTTTGTTTACAAACATTTAGAATGAAAATGAAAATTTTTGGTATTGATTTTTTTTTTATTCGTATTCGGTATCTGTGGTATAGTGACCTCCTTAAATATGGCACGGGTATAACAATGAAACCCATCATCCTTGATAACAATACAAACACCACGCGAATAACACAATAAATCCTAAAAGATTAACTTTATATACTTAATTCATAAAGCAAAATTAACTTCGTTTTAACAATTAACGGTTGTCTGCTCAGCTTTGTAAATTAATATACAGGGTGTAAACGAATTCGTGTAATTCCTTCAAACCGCGTGATCTACTGGTGACACTGATTGACCCTGCACCAGTTTTTTTCAGAAATAACAAATTTTGTTTTTTCGAAAAATTATCCATCACATTGTGTATCTGAGTAATTTTAACGTTCCAAGTTAACTGACTGCGTGAAGCGATATCGCGCTAGTTCTACCCATCAGCTGTGTCGCCGTGCCTTAATTAATTGATGCATGGCATCGAAATTTTCAATAAAATATTGTTTTTTTTTTGGAAAAAAATCTTTTGTGTTTATTTTTAATCAATCTAAATCCCGTGCGGGGTTAATCTATACCATTAATAGATCATGCGGTTTGAAGGAATTACACGAATTCGTTAACACCCTGTAGAATTTTAATTACAGTAGTTCGTGCACTAAAGTACAAGAGTCGGACTTCTGCAATAGAATTGAGGAAGTTACGAACTCAGTAAAGTCCTTTAATTAACTCCTGGGGACCTATTAGATGTGCATCTCTTCGTATGTGACTAATGCTCAATTTACACCGCCGCGGAATGGAATGGAATGAAAGCGTCAATTTCGCATCATGACGCTATACTCGGGGCATTACAAACGTGCGTACTGAGTCAAAAATCATTTTTATCGGACCTCTCGCTCACACTTATAGGCCTTATGGAACTGCCCTGGTGTTGTGTGTAACAGTAAAAAAGGCTTTGGCGACAGTCGATAAAAGGTAATGAGGGAGCGGTTAAGGAAATAATGCAAATGTTTAAGATGTGTTTTTTTTTATTTCTGCTTTTGTTTCTTATCTACAGTCCTCCAGTCAAATATTTACCTTTCACCTAATTGCATTAATTAGTCATCGACGTACCGCGTCGCCCACCTGCGTCCGAGCGGCATCCCTTTATCGATAACGACTTGCGCAGCATTGTCACATTCCTTTAACGTAAAGATTTATGACTCAGTTCGCACGTTTGTAATGGCCCGAGTATAGAAGGCGCGCGAATTCGCGGGAATGCTCGAGCATTCCGCTTAAACGCTTGGCACCGCACTACTGTGACCGTCCCGGCCGACTCCCCGTTCGCGCCACTTCCCGCGGATTCCACAGACGGCGCCGACAGTAGCTAGGGGAATTCTCGAGAATGCGCGAAGATTCCCCGGAAGACGCGTGAACTTTTATGGCTCGTATTTAGTTTATACTTTATGTAATTGACATAAAGTTCATTATGCTATGTGCAATTTCGTTGCAAAAAGTCGCTTCCATTCCATTGTAAATTGAGCCTAATGAAACGTTTTCGCGAAAACTGGGGGGGCAGACTGGGCCTAGAAATATTTGTTCGATATAGGGAACAAACTTTAAATAATAGGCTTGGAACTTTACGTTTACGTTTAATGTGCATGAAACTAGACAAACGACACATACAGTATTACAAGGTATGACTTGGACCCCTGGTCTGGCGCTGTCATACGTGACTCATCGCTAGCACTGGCGCGCCCCCCGACCCTTGAGGGGAGGTCACAGATACATTCTTTCGCAATTTCTCGATGATTTTGTATAAATACCTATTAACATATTTATCGGATGTAAAAAGACTCTCAACGATAACGAAAACCACATATTCTACCCATCATTGGGATCATTTTTTTGCTACTAGACCATACCTGGGAAATCATTGGTTTTGGAGATATTGCAGGTCAAAGTATACCTTTTTTTTAGTTTTTTAAAAACGAATTCCAGGTCATAATACTAAACTTTCTTCCAAACAAACATTATCAAAAATTTCAATTTTTCCTAACAAATTACGCATTTGAAGTTACAAAAACGCAATGAATATCAAACGCACACGACCGCCTTGGCTCAGCTGTGAAACGCGCGGCAGCGCCACAACCACACATTGCGCGCTACAAAAAACAGCGTTTTTTTATGCCAAAAAATAAAAGTCGTTTCCCAGCAATTATTTTTGGTCAATGTAATTTAGTTTGATGTACAGAGTGCGTAGATTTCGGCTATGTGATGTGTCTTTTTACACTCTGTATATTTGGATTCTCCATAAAATTTCCTACAGATAGATAGATAGAAATTTCCTACAGAAAATACAAAATAGAGCACAGAATATGATGCTAGGAATATGGCGGTCGAGCAAGTGTAGCGTGGCGTCATTTTCCCGCGTACGGCGAGTATGGCGTAATGTAGCGGTCACGTCATTGGTTGATATGTGTTACACGTTGTGGTGAAGGGCCGCTATTGGCAGCGGCTGCACAATACCGTTATTGGTATTGCCAGCTACGGTTGACTCGTTCGGAAACAAGTACGGCGTCAACAGTATTTTATTATATTATTTTTTACTGCCTCGTTGGTCTAGCGGACGCAAGCGCGACTGCTGAGCGTGAGGTTCTGGGTTCGATCCCCAGGTCGGGCAAAGTGTTATTGGATTTTTCGTGTAGAATTTATATGCTAGAATGTGGATCGCATTTCAGTCCAAATGCTACTAAATATCAACATTTTGACCCGAAGCCTTCCCTTATATTTCACATATTCAAAAAAATCGTTAAAGCATTATACATTTTAAAGGTTTTCTCATTTACGGAAAAATTATATCGTTAAAAATACAGATATTAATAAACTATCTATATCCATAATGTTATTTTTTTCTTATCAATTACATTAAGTAGATAATCAATCAAATCAAATAGAAATCAATCACATAACATCAGTAGCTAAGGATTCTTTCAGACGCTTGGGCTTCGTGCTGAGAAATTGTCGGGATTTTCGTAGTACCCATGCAATTAAGCTTGTATTTACTGCAATAGTCCGCAGTAACCTTGAGTCAAGTATGTGCGTGTGGAATCTGTTTGAGAAAAAGTATACAGGGCTACTGGTAATTCGACGTATTCCTTGCACCACGTTATAGGGGGGCTAATATGCAACAAATTTAACCCCACATATGTTCTACGAAATTCAATGGATTTCGAGATATTGCAATTTTTATATTATTTTGAATAATACCCAGAATTCCTCCTTAAACATTATTTATCTATAAAATATCAAATTGATCGGCTTTGATTATGATATTAGCGTGTAGCTGATACTTTTACGAAGCTTTCTGCGTATTTAACTGTTCTTAATGACCATCCAATTGAAAGTAATCATTAAAAGTTAAATAAGTGTATTAGAAAATCGTCGAGGTACACGATAAAGAATGATGTTTATCCCAAAAATTTACTATGACACTAAGTGTACAAAATGCAAGACAAACATCCTTCTTTAACCAGCTATCCAACGAGGTACAGACGTTCAAAAACTATTTAGAAACTAATGTAAAAATGTCTTATAATACTGACAAAGGCGATTTCTGAAAAATCTCTACAAGCACGCAGGTGGCCCGTTAAGTGCAATTCATTGCATAATCCTCGCGTAGAGATTAAACAGCAGTATGTCAGGCACCAACTGTGCTCTAAATGTCAGGATTAGATTAGGTCAGGTCGTTAGGTTATGTTTGGTCAGGGTTAGGTAGGTTAGGTTAGGACCTAAGTGTGCGAGGGAACACCGGGGTGGTTTTAGTCAGTAAGAGTCTGACAGACCCCTCTGCCCACCCCCAGGACGGAGGACATCCATGAGGATATCCAGAAGGCAAAAAAAAATGGTCAGGTTAGGTCGTTAGGTTAGGTCACGGTTAGGTTTAGGTTAGGTCACAACTTCGATGCCCTGGGATCTGGAGGCGAGAGCCCTCGCGCTGAGATATCGCCAAAGCGAGGAAGCGCTTGAGCGGAGTGGTCTCCACCAGATCCTAGTGGCTGTGGAGGGAACGACTTGCGCAACCCAGCGCAGGGCATGCCGCAATAGTGGCGGTAAGACCCGTAATGGAGGAGTGGCTGGAGAGGCGGCATGGCAACCTCAGCTTCCAGATGACGCAGGTGCAGATATCCCAGCGCGGGGGCCCTCGCCTCCAGATCCCAGGGCATCGAAGTTGTGACCTAACCTAAACCTAACCTAAAGACCTAACCTGACCATTTTTTTTTTGCCTTCTGGATATCCTCATGGATGTCCTCCGTCCTGGGGGTGGGCAGAGGGGTCTGTCAGACTCTTACTGACTACAACCACCCCGGTGTTCCCTCGCACACTTAGGTCCTTTTTTTTTTTTTTTTTCGGGGTGGAAATCCTCATGGATGTCCTCCGCCCTGGGGTGGGCGGAGGGGTCTGTCAGACTCTTACTGACTAAAACCACCCCGGTGTTCCATCTCACACCTGCGCCGAGAGTCGCGGGAACTTACGACACTTCCGCAACCCCCGGCTGGTGCCGGCCCGCCGCAGCGGGCCTCCTCGGGTTAGCGGGGGGAGTGAGGTGTTAGACTCCCCCCGCGCCGTCTAAGAGGGGCGCGCTTGGAACACTTCGCGCCGCCGCCTCGGGTCCTGATGAGTGGGGGGCGACAGACTTCCGCAAGTCCGTCGCCCCTGGACCCATTTAGGGGGGCTGGAAGAGGGCGTTGTCCGCCCTCCGCCGACGCCCGGTGCGTCTGCTGCGGGCCGGGTGAGTGGAGGTGATCTCCCTCACCCTTTCCGCATCCTCCTTCTGCGACATGACCGTGTCGCAGAAGGACACCACCGCGTCCCAGGACTCCTCGCTGTCGACCATGGACTCGACCACGGCCGACAGCGACAGGTTACCGCCTACTCCTGAGATGAGGGCACGGCGCGGCTCCTCCCAAGCGGCACACTCTGCCAGCGTGTGCCACGCCGTGTCCTCCCGGCAATCGCCGCAGTGGTGACACCGGGCGTCTGGCTCCCTGTTTATGCGACACAGGTACTTCCCGAAGCAACCGTGCCCCGAGAGCACCTGCGTCGCCCGAAACGACAGGGAGCCGTGCCTCCTCCCGAGCCAGCGCTCGAGCACCGGCCGGACTGCCCCGACGGTGGCGAGGCCGGCGGTAGGGCGTGAAAGCCTGTCCCGCCACTCCGCCACCAGGGCCTCGTGCAGCTGCGACCGACGCAGCTCCAACTGTCGCTGCATCGGCCGCTCGCCCCGCGTTCTCGCTTCCTCGCGCCACCGATATAGTGACGCGAGTACTAACGCCTCGAGGTCCCAAGGCGGAGATCCGGCCAGTACGCAAGCCGCCTCGTAGGAGATCGTGCGATACCCCCTGATGACTCTGACGGCCAGCGCTCTCTGCGGCTTTCGCAGAACAGCGATGCTGCCAGCCGTCAGGTCAGCCGCCCAGATCGGGGCCCCGTACAGGGCCATCGATCGCACGATCCCCACGTAGAGCCGCCTGCAGGCGAGGCTCGGGCCCCCCAGATTGGGAAGCAGCGTTGACAGCGCCCCAGCCGCGCCCAAAAGCTTGGGCGCCAGCCGCTGGAAGTGGGGTCCGAAGTCCCACCGGCTGTCGAGCACCAATCCCAGGTACTTCATGGTGGACTCGACAGCTATTCGGACCCCCCCCACAATGATGTGGGATCCGGACGGCGGCGCCCGCCGAGGGCCATGAAAGACCATGGCCTCCGACTTGCTGAGGGCCACCTCCAGGCCAAGGAGCCGTATGCGGCTCACCACCTGTGAGACCGCAGCCGTCACCAGCAACGCTGCCCCCCTATACGAACTCCCCCGAGCGGTGACCAGCGTGTCGTCCGCGTAACACGTCAGGTCTACGCCCGGTGGGAGTTCCCCCCTCAGCACCCAGTCGTACCCGATGTTCCACAGGGGCGGGCCTACGACCGAGCCCTGCGGAACACCGCACGACATGCGGTGCCGGTGTCCGCCATCACGTCCCACGTAGGTGACACACCTCTCCGACAGATAAGCCCCAACGATGCGGCGGAGGTAGAGAGGCACCCGATGGTAACGCAGTGCCTCCCTAATACAGCTCCAGGGCAGGGTGTTGAAGGCGTTGGAGATGTCCAAGGACACCGCCAACATCACCCCACCCCGGGACACCGCTTCCTCCGCCAGGACCCTCACCCGCGACACAGCGTGGATGGTGGAGCGCTCATGCCGAAAGCCAAACTGGCTCTCGGCCAGGTCCGGCCCCTCCGTACGCAAGTGGCCGGCGAGGCGGGCAGCTATTATTCGTTCGAACAGCTTACCCACCTCGTCCAGCAGCACTATGGGCCGGTATGCGGACGGCGAGTCCGCAGGGCGCCCCGCCTTCCTGAGCAGGACCAGACGACCAGTTTTCCACAAACTGGGAAACTGGCCCCGCTCAAGACACGCCGTGTAGAGTCCTCTCAGTTGGGGCTCAAGCTCCTTCAGAGCGAGGGCCAACACGCAGCCGTGAATCCCGTCGGGCCCCGGAGCCACGTTCTTGGCCCGGAGCCGCATCACGGCCGCCCCCATCTCTGCCTGTGTCACCTCCGGGACGCTGATGGCGTTCTCCTCTGTAGGCTCCGCGACTGTGGGCAAAGCCATCGGCGGCGGAGACACACTTAGGTCCTAACCTAACCTATCTAACCCTGACCAAACATAACCTAACGGCCTGACCTAATCTAATCCTGACATTTAGAGGACAGTTGGTGCAGGACAGACTGCTGTTTAATCTCTACGCGAGGATTATGCAATGAATTGCACTTAACGGGCCACCTGCGTGCTTGTAGAGATTTTTCAGAAATCGCCTTTGTCAGTATTATAAGACATTTTTACATTAGTTTCTAAATATTTTTTGAACGTCTATACCTCGTTGGATAGCTGGTTAAATAAGGATGTTTGTGTTGCATTTTGTACACTTAGTGTCGTAATACATTTTTGAGATAAACATCATTCTTTATCGTGTACCTCGACGATTTTCTAATACACTTAGTTAACTTTTAATGATTACTTTCAATTGGATGGTCATTAAGAACAGTTAAATACGCAGAAAGCTTCGTAAAAGTATCAGCTACAAGCTAATATCATAATCAAAGCCGATCAATTTGATATTTTATAGATAAATAATGTTTAAGTAGGAATTCTGGGTATTATTCAAAATAATGTAAAAATTGCAATATCTCGAAATCCATTGAATTTCGTAGAACATATGTGGGGTTAAATTTGTTGCATATTAGCTCCCCTATAACGTGGTGCAAGGAATACGTCGAATTACCAGTAGCCCTGTATATTGGTAATCGAAAACGTTCAAAAAGCATTTCTTAGAAACCTCTACAAACAATTAAATGGCTCTTACCCATACTTGTATCCCACGAAATTCCTTTTGGGCTGCTTGGGATTTAATTCTTTAGAGGTGAGACGGGCATATGACCAGATGATCGTCACATGCAAAATTTTAAAAGGGATCATGGATGCCCCAGATCTTCATTACCAAGTCTGCAAGCTATTTGTCCCTAATAATTACTGTCGTAGCAGGAGACATAAATTATTAGCAGTCCCTTCATGTCGAACTGTTGCACACTCTCAGTCACCCATACCCCGGACACTGACTGCGCTTAATGCTCTCCTGGATTCGAACCCAGACCTTGATTTGTTTGGGGATGCATGGAAGACGATTCTGTCGGAATGTATGAAGTATTGTGAGAGGAAAGTATGAATGTGTTACTTGTTTGTAGTTTGCAATATCTTTAAGAGGAAGGTTTGCGAGCGTGAGAACTTATTTTAGAACCCACACTTCGACATTTCTACTAATACAGCTGCATCACACAATGTAGTAGTACACATACCGAAAAACAAAAGCGCACCGAAGGTTTATTTTGTGGCGCGCCGGATTAAATAAACCTTCAGTGCGCGTTCGCTTCTGAAGGACTAGTAAGTATGTTGCAAAAAACGCGCAATGTATTAGTTATTTATTCACTGCACCGGGAGGCACGCATGCCCATAGTATTGGATGTCATGAACAAAGGGTGGGGTCACAGTGTAATCGGTATTGACAGACTTAAACTTAGAATAATTACTGTAATATATTATTGTTGATTTTCTGTGTTTCTATTTTCGAATATAATGACGCATAATTTTTGTTTGGGAATATTTTAGGGTATGTAAATGTTGCGAGGGAAGATAAGAGCCAACATAAAAATGAAAACGAGATAATGTGTGATTGATTTGTAATGAAAAACAATTAATGTACATAACTCAATTACTGGGTATAGTAACATTTTTTTCTCAGTTTGATATTTTAAAATTATATTTTATTATAAAAAAATTATAGGTACATCTTAGTACATACAAAAATTAATGCTTGATAAAATATTTTCTTTAATTTATTTATTTATTGCTTGGCGCTTGGGGCTGCTGACATCAGATAAAACATTTTCGCTGTTCCGTTTCTTTGATTTTCTCTCAGATTTTCGGTTTTTAATTGCCTCAATCAAATAATTGGGCTCATTTATTTCCATTTTTCTGTCTAATCTTGAATCTGTTATATCCGGAAGCATACAATCAAGATAAAACTTTTGTAATTTTCTTTACGTTTTCCCATTTCCATCTGAAATAGTAATAATATGCAGAAAAATATATTAACAAGAAATAGAGAACCCTTCAGCTGATAAGCTATCAAACATCAAAATTGGCATGTCTGCCCACGACCTTGACGTAGCCATGAAACATGGTAAAATAAGGAAATCATTATACTAATAATAAGTGAAAAATATATATATATAAAACTCACCATATATTCGGACACAGTGTCTGAATTGACATATGTATTTTAATTTCAATATTTTTTTCACTGATGATTCGGACACCAATAAAAAAAGCTGTTTTGTACAGCCAGATAAAAAACTTTCAACGATACCTTAATAATTGTGGAAATCCATCCTCCGCCCAGCCTCTAGTTATAAAAAAACAGTTTTTAACCGGATTATAACTAAAGCAGCCGTTTTTAATAAATAATATTATAAACCCACATACATAGATAGATACGCGCCTTGGCAGTCGAGTAAATAAAGATGGGGTATTCCTCGAAGCGCAACCACTTTGAACCGCACCAAAAGTATTCCATGAAACCCACCAACGATGAAACATAGAGAAAGAAGAGCACGAAGGATTCGTGATAAATTATATCGATAGACGTTTTAAAATTCAACTGTTGTTTATTTATTAAAACTACCAGGAAAGCAGAAATGAACTGAAACTAGGTGCTTAAGCGACTTACCTCCGGTTTCTGAATTAAATTCGGGATAAGCAATACTTAAGTAGTATTTGAGTACTGAGTTGTCAAAAAGATACTTTAAAATACGTCATTTTTTTGACAACTCCGTACTCAAATGTTACTTAAGTACTGCTTGCTTATCCTAGAATTCTCAATTTAGGCGCTTAGATGATCTGACTAAGTGACAGTGACCTTTAAGGTAAGATATATAGGACAGTTTTAAGTTTTCTATCGTCTATACTAATATTATAAAGAGGTAGATTTTGTTTGTTTGTTTGTATGTAGGAGGTAATCTCTGAAACTACTCATCCGATTTCAAAAATTCTTTCACCAATAGGAAGCTACGTTATCCCTGAGTGCTATAGGCTATATTTTAGGATCAAAAAAAATTAGGGATTCGTTTTTTTTTATTATAAATTAACGTGAGCGAAGCCGCGGGCAAAAGCTAGTATTTTATATAAGAATAATAACGAATACTTTATATTCATCTTTCCCCCTTATTACAAAAGATGGTTTCAACCAAGACTAAGGTAAACCCAGGTTTAAAATATACCCATCACTTTCTTATGTCATATAACAAAAAGAGACGGGGCTATTGTAAAACCTAGGTTTTTCTTAGACCATCTTTTGTAATAAGGGGGTTTGTGTTTAATCGTTGATGCACAACTTAGTGACATCGTTTAGGCGCCCATTTTCTGTTCATTTCTGTCACCCTGGTACTTTTGAAAACGACAAATGATTCAATTTCAAAACCTATATTTTTACCATTATTGGGCTAAGTAGTAACCTCATATTCCTGAATTGAGAATTCAAGATAAGCAATACTTATGTAGTATTTGAGTACGGAGTTGTCAAAAAAATGCTGTACCGTCATTTTTTTCACAACTCTGTACTCAAATGTTACGTAAGTACTGCTTATCCTAGAATTCACAATTCAGAAACCGGAGGTAAGTCGCTTAAGCACCTAGTCGCAGTTTTACCAGTAGTTTTAATAAATACACAATGCAGCTGAATTTAAAACGTTTATCGATATAATTCATTACGGATCCTTCATGCTCTTCTCTATGTTTCATCGTTGGTGCGTTTCGAGGAATACTCTTGGTGCAGTTCAAAGTGGTGAGTCCACAAAGCTATTTATTACCGAAAGATGCCACCTTAAAGCCACAAATAGTTTTGGTAACGCTTTTTTTGCCACATATTAAAACTTTTTTATCTGACTGTACTAAAAAGCTTCAATAATTTGATGGTGTCCGAATATTCAGTGAAAAAAAAAAATGCAATTAAAATGTGTCAATTCGGTCACTGTCCGAGTCGTCTGTCTTATTGTTCGAAGATTGAAAAAATGCAGTCATGTCACGACACTCGCAACCCACCCTTATGCCTTGTGCGTAGACGCACGGTAATGTTATCTAAAACATTACCGTGGTAGACGTTTTGAGAGCTCGGCTCGAATTACAAACGGACGTGCTGTCACCTTGGATTCTAGGATGGCACTGAAAATTTTTCGCGTGCGTACTCTTTTATAAAACAAATTACGGGAGAGTATTGCTCCATACTAAAATGTATGGGGAACGGAAAACAATTTCCGTAAAAAATTAACAATGTTGAGACGTAGATTACTCTCATTTGGTTTAATTTATTAAAATAATAAAACGGTAAACGTGTTATTCATACTTTCGTGTCACGATTAAACTAAATAGATTTTTATATATTCCTTTAAAATTAAGTAAATTCTGCAAATAGAAAAGGTCGATTTAGATGTTTTTGAGGGAATTTAACATTTTTTTTTCTCGAAATTAATGATGATTTCGCAAATATCTCGCGGTGAAACTGTTGGCACATCTATTAAGGTTCTTCATTATTTTTTTACGTAATTCCATGCGGAGAGTTTATAGAAATTTCGAAAACAGTAAGTGCCTTTTCAGGTGTTTCTTAAGGACTCTCCTCTTAAGTAGTGTGTATTGGTTTCGGCCGTTCTATTTAAAGTAAAATAAATAAATAAAATAAATAAGTGCTATAGAAAAAATTAAAAAAGGGGCCCACCGGCTTCGGGAGCAGGGTCCAAGCTACTGGTGGTTAGAGCTTCAGAGACACGAACCTCCTCACAATATACGCTGTATCAAGGAGGACTGCTTTCTGTATAAGGCCCTTGTTCCAGCCGGTGTTGATCGAGGCTCTTGGTTATTAGGCCATTCGCCGTAACGACTAACGACAATGACTGCTGAGTCCACATTCCACATGCCGACATCCTCGTGTGCTAAATCAAGACAGAATAAATAATCAATTATTATTTTAATTTCATATTAGGGATACTATTCCACATTTAATTACCTACTTCCTTAGGTATAAAAAATAACATGACCATTCCAGATTCTATGAAACTTGAACGACGACGGATATTTTCGTTCCAATATACATGTACATATTTGCTTGTTGTATCAACAACGTATATTATTAGATTGGGGGATGTTGGCGCCGAAACTAGGTTAGTGCTTCTAATTCAGGTCACCAAGTTCCTAAATGTCAACTAACTGCCCATGTAACGTAGTAATAATAGTCTATTAATTGTGTGCTAATTTGTTGGTTCAAATAACTACATAGGCGTTTTAATCACCGATTTGTTCGCCAAACGTGGTGATAGTGGCACTGTTCAAGACTACTCACTGTAGTGATTTATGGGGCCCAAATACAGGGCCGGATTTAAAGATTTGAAGGCCCTAGGGCAATGAAGAAGTGCAGGCCCATTGCAATCTTTTTAAAAAAGTACCTCGTGCTTGAGTTTTTTCTCTTTATCAGAACAGTTGTAATTTTTTTTCTTATCTAAAAAAAGTCAAGAACTTATATTGTGGAGGCCCCTTTCTTGTGCCTCCCGGGACTGAAGCCCCTTTTACCCTCTTCTCTGTTTGAATAATCTACGTTCAAAGATTTCACTAACTACATATTACTGTACGGCAGTGTATGACTCGCTTGTATTAATTATAGTAGTACGACATCACGGTTTCATTCCATAAAGAGGTATACAAAAGTGTAGGACTGTTGTACAGTCGCGGACTTGATATGTTTACCACCCTCATCATCTGCCTAGCCTTTTCCCAACTATGTTGGGGTCGGCTTCCAGTCGAACCGGATGCAGCTGAATATCAGTATTTTACATGGAGCGACTACCTATCAGACCTCCACAACCCAGTAACTGGGTAATACGATACTCTTGGTAAGACTGGTTGTCAGACTTTCTGGCTTCTGACCAACAGTAACGACGGTCAAAGATCTACAAATGACAGCCGGGACCAACGGCTTTACGTGCTTTCCGAGGCACAGAGGAAACTCGCTATGGTAAATGGTCACCCATCCACAGACCAACCTCGGCAAGCGTGGCTTAACCCGGAAGATCGGTCTATGCGGCTGTAATTATTTAGCCACGAGTTCCTCGATATGTTTACCACCCTAAGGTCTATAATTGCTTGTACATTACTTTTTCATAAGGTCGCTCGGTTGCTTGCAAAGAATTGACAGGGCAAAGATATTTTTTTTTAATTAACATAAAAAGGTAAATTTTAAAGAGGCTATACAAGCTTAGTTTTAGTATATACTAAACCTGAAACTACTTAGTTTGTTCAGAATCACTAGGAGAATCGATTGACATATTTTTTACACCACATTTTTTTTTTCATGAATTTCAATTTTCTTTCAGTATGTTTGTACCCATAACACTTGACGGGAATAGTCACCTTGAGACTTGAGACGGTCCGCTCGGTCAGTTTCCGTGTATTAGACAACCCCTGCATAGCACATCTGAGGCATTTCACACTTTACTAGGGAACTTGACGCAACATAAACTAAGGTGTAACTTGGAGATTTATTAAAAAAAACACATATTCAGGCAGTTCTAATGAAAATCTTGTTGGGGTGTCTCGGTTTTTGTATATACTAAAATAACGTTGTATATTAGGTAGCATAGAAAAAGAAATCAACATATTTAGTAAATTCAATCAAGTTCGCTGTATACAACTTTTGACTAGACACACATAGGTACATAAAAGCAGTTAGAATACATATGTTAGTTGATATGACATGTCATCTTGAACCTTATTGCGTACAGTAGTGTCATTCTGTAAGAAACCCACCCCAATATCGACGGTTAGCTCGATATCCATAATGTCACAGTATGGATACTAGAAGCAAATAATACACAGATAATCGACAGTATAATCAATGACGCGTAGTTTTGTTATCCACGCTATTTCACGACAAGTGTCTAATTGACAGTCGCGATCGAGGTGAGATTCTTACACCGTGTGAGAAGGAATCGAATTTAAAATCTGATAAAAATTTCGAGTCCGCGGCTGTACCCCCAAACATTGATGACGTATACATTCGTATATAAAATTTCTGATGATAAACTTGTTATATCCATGAATTTAACAAAAGAATAAGTTGGTCTGCGTCGTTCGCTTTCGTCCCAGTTCTGCATTGTGAAAACTTTTTCGTCATGCCTTCGATGTCCGAAACATTCCGTTTCTCATTTTTAGACGGACCTCCCTCACCCCTCCACCCTTTCTGTGGAGCATGACTCCACACATTTTTGCGAGAGCTCGCATTTCGGTTGTGAATTTTACTTTCATGCTCTTTGTTGTCTATCTATTAGTACCATTGGGATCTGCATCGAGTTATTTATAATCGTCATCAAGCGTTAAATTCGCTAGCATGTTAAATTGTGCAAGTTATTAAAACGATTGCTTGCTTACCAGTTTACACTAAAAACAAGTTTTGTTAAGTAAAAACCTTTATTGGTAGTCAGACAAGTCGAAAATAATCCAGAAGTCGGGTAGCGCAATTTAACTTGCAAGTGGATTTAGGCGCTTAAAGGAGTCTGCCCATTACAACATACCATACAAAGACCGTAATAGAAACGTGTCAGTGGGTCTACTCCCTCAGCACGAATTCCGTGGTTTCGGCCTTAGTTACGAGAGTTTCCACTCCCTATCACCTACGGACATACGATTATTTCAGGGCCCGAACTAAGAATGAATGACAACACGATTTGACAGTTGTCCCTACTACCGATGTGTTTTTACCCGTCCGAAAAATTGAGCTTGACACTTGATTTGTTCACTCCTACGTTTCGGGCTACTTTCGGACGGGCGACTAACTTCGTTGACAGACTTAGGGAGTAGGAGTAGGCCCCCAGGGGCCTAATTCTCCTAAAATAAATTGTTGCCAAATGCAATCGAACCACAACCGCCAGTCAGTTTTTGTTGTCGAAAACTTTCAAAATGATTGATTTTGTTTTTTTGTGTCAAACAATTTGATAGCTTTTGAAATTGAGAACTGTCTGAATGAACGGTTCGGCATTGGTTCGGTTGTGATTTATCAAGATTTATATTAGGAGAATTGGGCCCCTGGTACGGCAAAAAACGCTCTGTTCATTACTATGCCCACTGCAACGGATCAACCGCTTTGTAGATGGGTTTTAACCGCGTTCTATACGCGTGACCATACCATCCTCTTTTAGTGGCCGATCTATCGGTTGTTGTACCTACATTCTTTAATATAAATACTATCTGATGCCCGCGGCTTCGTTCGCGTGGTATCTCGATGAATAGTATCCTATGTCCTTCTCCAAGGTCTAATCTATCTATGTATTAAATGTCATTAAACTCGGTTAAGCGGTTTAGGCGTGAAAGCGTAATCAGACAGATAGAGTTACTTTCGCATCTATAATATTAGTAGACATTTGTACTATCTATTGTATATCTATCGGATTTTCGTTCCTCCATTTTGTCGGTCCTTGCCTGACACGTTGCGGTGTTGGTCGGTAACGGAACTGTCTAGTGGGTATTCTTCTTCTTCTATCGTGTCGGCACGAGCTATACGAGGTCATGCCGCGGTGAAAAGATTAGCCAGTCAGCAAGGTTGGTAGCGGGGCTGACTGCCCAGGGTGCGCCGAACGTACTTAAGTATCGTCACTCGTGGAGGCTATTTTCATACACCCCAAGCACATGTATTTTAGTGGGTATTGTCTCATACTAATCCATTATGAAGAATATTTTTTTGTCTGAGCCGGTACGTTTACAGTCCTAGTATGGTACAGTATAGTGGGCAGATTTCTTTAGGCTGGGGAATGCATCTGTGAGCTATCGACTATTCAAATCAAACAGCCTATTGTAGTTTACCACTAAATATAAGCCTCTCTTAAACTGCGCTACAATATTTACCTAATTTATTTGCCCCATGCATACTCACTTACGAAATTACGAAAAACGGTAACAATAAAAATATTTGGTATGTAAAACGTTATACCGTTTGTAAATTACACCTTGTTGCAAATTAGCAGGTACAGGTACCAGGAGACGACAATACAGAAAGAGCTTTAAAAACAGCTCATTAGCATTGCCACAGAATAAATTTTTGGAGTATCTAAACGTTTTACCAAGTACCCGAGCTTAATATCCAACGAGCGGTCGAGTTAATCTATTCTTTCGTTTCTCTGCCCTCCTAGTACTTTGCTACTGAATTTATTTAAATTTTAAAGTTGTTCCGTGTGACTTAATTAAACTTTTATGAATACAAATTGATCTTCGTGCTAATTTTCAACGAAATGTTTCATGGAATTAATTGGTCTCCGTAATATTTTTGTTCTTGCGTTGAAATTATTTTAAACTATATTCGAAAAAGCCAAAAAATCTTCGATAGCCAATGTTTATTTTTAACTAAAAATTAATCATTGCTGCTCTTCTATCTAGCAGCTGATTTAGAATAATGAGAACAATTTCAACAATCTACGTTTTAGTTTTCTCCAGCTTTTGGTTAAAAAATTAGAATTACAATATTTTTCAAAATCCCAACACACTAATAACCCCATCAAAATATTTTTTGTAGCTTCATTCAACTTTCGTTTCCATCTCATTTCATTATACATCCTTAATCAGCAATAAAATTAAATAACACCTTTCAGACTTCCTTTTCTTTATTGTTTTATCAATGAACCATTATCAATATAATAATTAGAACCAGTTATACTCTTAGCTTTATCACTTGCTAGAAACATGATCAAGTCAGCTACTTCCTCCGACTGTGCCGCTTTGCCCAGAGGAGTGTTCTTGCCCCACTCTTCTAATCTATTGGGAAGCCCAGCACTCTCCATAATATCAGTAACAACTGGTCCAGGACTTACTATGTTGACCCTTACTCCAGAAGGTGCCAATTCCAAAGCGGCGGTTTTAGAGAAATGTTCCAAACCAGCTTTCGATATGCAATACGACGTCAGCCACGGATTTACTAATGTTCCCAATGTACTGGACACGTTGATAATATTCCCTTTTGTTTGTATTAGATGCGGTACTGCCAAGCTTGTGATGTTAACCACGGCGCGTAGATTCGTATTCATGATTTTGTCATACGTGTCCATAACTTTGCCATCTAGCAGTCCTCCTGATGCCACGGTTCCTGCATTGTTAACAAGGACATCAATTTTACCGTAAGCGGCGATAGTTTGTGTGACCATTCTTTCTGCATCTTCGTCTTTCGAAATGTCCGCTGTGATGATGAGTGGTGTAACTCCATGTTCCTGACAGCGTTGCGCGACATTGTTTAGCTTAGTTACATTTCGTCCCACAATAGCAACTGTAGCACGTTCCTTGGCAAATTCAACTGCAGTAGCAGCACCGATGCCCGAGCTGCCTCCCGTAATCAAAACAACTTTATTTTCGAAACCCATCTCACTCAGTGGTGCTTCTTTATGGACGATCAATACACACTAAATGTACATGTTCACTGATATGCACTTGTTTTATTAGGTACGTTGAACTAGTTATCAGCCAAAGATAATGAGTTTATGCTATTTTTATCCTGTTATCGTGACCTTCGTCTGTTAATTAGGAAAAGATTGCACTGCAGTGAAATTTGCACAATAATAATCTTGGCGCATCGTCGCATCATAGTACCAGGAGAACAGTAATTAATGGTACCTATCGACCAAATGGATGACCATTAGTGAACCTTCGAACTAGAGGAGTCTATTCGATACTTGTTTAAATTGATTTTGTCGCCCAAGATATCTTTGTATTTACAGTTCTGAACGTCGTTCTCGAAATGCATTACAAATGGTCACTGATATCCAATGCGGACTGAAAACCTTTACTCGGATATCTAACACTCGAATAAAGGACATAAAACTGTGAATACAATGATAATTTTATCGTGTAATAATAATGCTCAAAGTTAAGTATAATAGAATTTTATTCTTAAGTCTTAGAGATGAATGCGTCTTTTAATAAGCGTCTATTAATATTTATCATCATATTCGATCCTGGATCCAGGATTGCGCTTAAGTTGTAAACAAATTCATATTTATGATTAGTTACGGTTTACTCACGTGCATTTTTCTTGATAGTCCGACTAGTTTCGGACACAAACGGAGCCCTTAATCATGAGAAGAACACGCCGCGATGTCGCGAGTCGAACTGTTTAAGGTTTGGGTCCGAAACTAGTCGGCCAATCCCGAAAAGTGCACGTCAGTAAACCGTAACTAATCATAGAATGTGTCTCATGAAAGCTATATTACAAAAATTGTAAACAAATTGTTTATAGAACTTTTTAAGAAGTTACAGGTTTTTAACGCATAATGAACATGTATAAAATACATGTTTGCCACTTAAAGTAAGAAACAGCAAATATTTTTTCGAAAAAAAAACGTGTTCTTGTTTCATATCGTGATGTAAGCGAGGGGTAATAGTTAGAATTAAGCCACGTATTCACTAGTAAGCTTTTGTTTATAAACACTGTTTCAGAAACAAGAATGTAGGCGTTTCTGAAACATTGATACATGTTGCGGTAAACACTACTGCCAGTTTTTGATGGCAAAAGCACCGAAACATTGTTTCTACAAACATTTACGTAATGTTTCTGAAACTTCTGCCAACTTGTATCTGAAACATTTGTTTACAGGTGAATACGTGGCTTTAACAGTCGAGCTCTCTGTTTTAATCACTTTCACATAGACAGACAATACCAGTGTAATTAAATCTGATACGAGTTACATAATTAGCATTATCATTATTACACGTACGTCGATACCAGGACTGCATAATTAATTACACTGGAGACTGAGCCACCTAAGACTGACTGCACATGGTTAAGACAAGGTTGATCGCTAATTGTTTGTAGTTGAGCTAAAAAACAAATGACGATTAACTGTGCCTTATGGGGCATTTACACGGTCGATTTTCGTCGCACGGTTAGGCCGCACGGCGAAAATCGACCGTGTTAATGACAATTCGACTAGGCCGCAAGTGCGAAGCGACGCGACTGGTGACTTGCCGTACGGCTAAAATCGACCCGTGTAAATGCCCCATTAGGGTGCCTTTCCACCAGAGATGTCCTATGCAGCTATGCTGTGAGCATGTAAAAGCTAAGCTACGAAACTATGTGACCGTTTCCACTATGCTGAGTTATGTAGCGGAGCGAGTAAGATGTGCTATGAAAATGCACCGTCGCAAGTTAGCTGTGCGAGAAGATGCGCAGCTCAAGCTATGCGACGTATCGACAATAGGTAATCCATCTGCACATAGCTACACCATTCGTAACCATCCATAGCACGCATCCACAGCACGCATCGTTCCATATAAAAAACGTAGCTTAGTTGAATCAGTTTCCACCCGTGCTATGCTACGTGGATCAATGAATATGATTGGTGGATATCAAACGTATCCGTTGCAACGTTGCATAGCACATCTCTGGTGGAAAGGCACGCTTAAGGTGGCTTCCCACGGTGCGTGATATTGCGCACCGCGACGCACGAGCTCGCATCGGCACACCATGGGAGAGACTCGTCCGTGGGAATGCAGACACGTGCATACCAATGCGTAGTATCCACCGCAACTCGGTAACTTCAAAGGCGCGGCGCGAGCACGATGCATGTTCTCTTTCATTTGGCATTTTGGAATAACAAAATGACTTCAAATCACGCACCCACACATACGGACACGCACTGTTGCAAGAGACTCGGTGCGGTGCGTGGCTGTACGTAGTCGTCGGTTATGGTATCATCCGTAAAATCACGCACCGTGGCGAGCCACCTTTAGATTATAATATGTTAAGCTTATGTTAGACAGTGGTTGATCCAATAAATCCACACTTCACCGATAATTTAATATCGTCGCCCGAGAGTGAAAACCTCGAGAATGCAATTCGCTCATTTTTATTTTATCACGACGGATAGGTACTATATCTTATAAGAGAGCCGCTGTATGTGAAATTAGTTTATAGGCACTGAAATTAGCCTTTATTGAGTATGTGGCGGCATCTATCCACGCCACATGCGAACTACGCAACACGCCGGCGGTGTAGACGACTACAGCGACAATATCGACAACTTTCATAGATGACAGTTCCTACATCGCGCTATCATGATTTAACTCGCAGATAGTATATTATACAACCTTACAACATCAACTGTTGGGCAGTAGCCCGCCAGGCACAAGATTCCGCCTGGTTGGAGGATCCTCCCTTTGGTTGGAGGAACACCACACCTAGTTTCTCCTCAGGTATAAAAATTTGTAATAAATATAATTGACTGGCTTTTGCCCGTGACTTCGTCCGCGTGAAATCCCACAGAACAGTACAATGACCAAATGCATTCCCGAGGTTTTTACTCCCAGGCGACGATATGGTCTTATGGAATGGGATAGGAGACGCATCTTTTACCGAAGACAACACAACAACAAAACTGCTCTGACTGAGGATTCAAAAGGTTGCTGGCTGAGGTTTAAAATACCTATAAATATGAATACTTTTTATTTACCTTCCATATCAAGAAATAATTCAACAATTTCTTTCCATAACTTATTAAAAACGTTTCTGTTCATATGGTAATGATGTTTGCTTTGCCAAATTGGAGTTCTTGCCTGAATAGCACTGATAAATTCTTCTGTATTAAACGACATGATGAAAAACGTGCTATCATTTCCAGCGACAAGTTCAAACGGGTTGATCTTACCTGACGACGCGAGTTAATCGCGCGCTCCGCCGCTAGTTCGACATGAACACTCGCAAACAACTTCATACGTTTGATATTATCGCGAGCGCGCCGCACGCTCCCGTCGCGAGTTCGCCCGCTACATAGCCCGCACCTGCGTTTTGTACGTGAACACTTGCATATTATGCCCTACGTTAGGTATAGATATTTCGCGACCGCGCCCGCCACCGCGCCCGCGAGTTAACGTGAACAAGTACGAAGTCGTATAATACAACTACAAGATTATGTCACATTGCTCATTTTAGGGCTCTTACAGACACGTTTTTTTCCGACGCTGTCGACGCGCGTCGCACGCAACTATAACGCGCTGCAAACGCGATGTTATCGCAACCAATTTACCTATTCACATGTTTATAAAATTTTAGTATGCAGCGACGACGACTTTTTCGCGAGCTGTCGACGCGCTTGTAGCGCGGAGTTACATCGATACCGACGCACTGGCACAGCGCGTCTCTTTAGCTGCAAACACATACATACAGCGCGTTTTAATCCAAAGAGAGTTGCTTACGCGCGTCTGTAGCGCGATACACGCTCCTTCTCGCGCGTGCTACACGCATTTTACTTTGCAAGGAGAGTTGCTCACGCGCGTCTGTAGCGCGTTTCTCGTGAGTTTACAGCGATGCAATCGCAAGTAATCTGCCTATTTCAAGTTTAGCAGCGCCGACAACGCGCGATAGTGAAGCGCGCGTCGACGGAGCCTGAAAAATACGTGGTGTGTAAGAGCACTAAGAATATTGTTTTAATTAGGTATAGATATTATAAGTCTTATAACTTAGTCAGACGATTTCAAGTGGAAGAGAGGTTCTTCATACTTCAATATTGTTAGAGAGCTCATTATTGAAGCACTATAATAAAGTAGAAAGAATAAACGGGAAAGGTTTTTTATTAGACTTCACCACTTCGCTCCAATGTTGAACTCAACAATACCGCTTGCTTTTATACCGAAGAGTTGATTGAAAATTATCACAGATTTTTACAATAATAAAAATTGGTTTGCAGATGTTTTATTAATCAAAAAATTGGTTTTATGACTAATAATTAAGGTGGAAGCGATCGGGTTGCCAGGGTAACTCATTTTTTGAACGTTAAAATAAAAAACTCGATAAAAATTGAAGTTCACGGGCAGGGCGATACCAATCACATTAAGAGCTTTGGTAAAAAAAACTCAAACAATCACTTGCAGTGCAATTCTGTAAGAATCTCACCTCAATCGCGACTATCAATAAGACACAGCGTGGATAACAAAACTACGCGTTATTGATTATACTGTTGATTATCTGTGTGTTATTTGCTTCTATAATATTATCCATACTGTGACATTATGGATATCGAGCTAACCGTCGATGTTGAGGTGGGTTTCATGCAGAATGACACTACTGAACTGCATTATCCTTATTCATCATCATCATCATCATTCAGCCGAAAGACGTCCACTGCTGGACATAGGCTTCCCCCAGCATCGCCACATCGACCGGTCCTATGCTTCTCCCATCCAGCGGATTCCCGCGACCTTCAACATCTTTCCTAACCTTATTACTAAAAACTAATAATGCGTCTTTTGGATCCCGGCTAAGAATAAAGGCTCCATGAATGTCCCATGGTCTGGTCTCGACACAGATTATGGCAAGAAAGGGTTCTTCCCATACGGTTCGTTAAATTCGAATAGAGAACTAAACAGACCTTTTAGAAAATCTTATTTTGAAATGAAGTAATACGGTAAAACTATGATACTACGACGTACATTTTGAGCTTCGACAGTCTTCGTATTTCCGATTTTGTACTAACATTGCGACCAATTATGTAACCCATCAAGAATTAATCCAAAGACGACGTATCCAGAGTAACGTATAATAATATTATCAAGACATACATATCAAATATTTCGAGCATTACCCTCTAAGCTTGTGAAACGTGGACCCTCACACAAAGAGACCGAAAAAGACTTGAAACTTTTGAAATGTGGTTCTGGCATCGGATAGAAAGAATATCATGGACAGAAAAAGAAACCACTGAAGAGATTCTAAGCTGAGACAAAGAGAAATAAATTAAAATTTAAAAAAAAAAAACCCAACGCAAATAACAAAACATCTGACGACCCTGAAACGGCTACACCGATTTTGATAAAACATGTTCAGGAACCACCGCTAGAAAACCAGCTTTTAAATAAAAAAAAACCGCACCTTAATCGGTTCACCCATTTAAGAGCTATGGTGCCTCAGACAGACACACAGACATAGCGGTCAAACTTTTATCACCCCTCTTTTTGCGTCAGGAGTTAAAAACATGTTTTAGAACATATAGACAGAAGAAGGGGGGAAATGATTGGTCACTTACTGCGACATGACAGCTTTATAACTAACAGCATAGAAGGTAAATCAGAACCAAAGAAAAATGAGATAGACCAAAAAGAAAGTACACAGACCAATTGAAGGAAAATGCAGAAGTGATAACATACAGAGAAGTGAAGGAATTGGCTCTGGATAGAGAAAGATGGAGATGACGACATAACAAACAAAGATTCGCAAAATTCATATAAATTCGGAAACACGAAGATTGCCAAGGCCCATCATCAACGCCCAGCCCAAACCCTTGGACCTAGAAAGCTGAAATTTTGCACAGAGGTTCCCTTTACAACGTAAACAAGGAAAAAGGAAGGATTTTTCGAAATTCAACCCCTAAGTGAGCTAAATGGGGGATGAAAGTTTGTATGGAAAATTTACACTTAACCCCCCTTATTACAAAACATGGTTTAAACCAAGACTAAGGTAAACCCAGGTTTAAGCTAGTAATTTATATTGTAGTACTGTAAATAAATACATTTACAAAAAACAGACGTAATATTCTCTGTTTATTTTTAAATAATATATGCCCGACACAAAACAGTAGGTAAATAAACTTTTATCGATCAAATAGTCATTGTGTGTCCAACCATATTTGCCGACAGACGATATGACTGACAAATTAATGGCTAATGAAATTACTATTGTGCACGGCCAATGACATGCTAGCTAAATAAAGGTAAAATCATGTTTCAATACTGTACAAATTGAATTGGCCGTTTAACTATTAATTAATTAAAGTATGATTGTGGTCGTCAAGCTAATGTTGTACGTTGGTTTTAAATTATCGTTAATGGATATTTTAGTGTTTATTGTACTTTGTGTAATAATAACACATTACTCTTATTTCGTCGCCTCTAGTAAAAACCTCGGGAAAGCAATTTGGTTATTTATATTTTATCACGACTATTGTAAATATAAAAATAAACGATAATTATAAAAGAGCCGCTCAATGCGAAATTATTTTGTAGGCACTGAATTGAAGCCTTTATTGGGTACCAGGGATTGGGGTTACTTTTATATCAAGGGCATTGATAGTTACTAAAAATATTGCATTTGGTCAATATCTCTGTAAAAATGGAACTTATGGATTTTAACGTAACTGTATAGGCAACACTGACAGTTTTCCTATTTTACCATACGATATAGAAGTGTCTGCGAAGTTAGATGGCGAAGATAAAGAATACTAAATCACACCCCTGATTATGTACAAAATTCGAGTCCTAATTGGGGCTACTTTGACACTGAATGATAAAACAGGGATTATCAAAGTAAAAGCCTACGGTCCGATTTTCATAAAGTCCTTTTTTATCGAAAACTATGCACTGTAGTATTTTTTTTATCTAGTCTATGTGATTTTATATCGGGTGTAAAAATACCCTTAACGATAACGAAAACCACATATTCTACCCATCATTGGGATCATTTTTTTCTACCAGACCATACCTGGGAAATCATTGATTCCGGAGATATTAAAGGTCAAAGTATACTTTTTTTTTTAGGGTTTTCCAGAAACGAATTCTAAGTGATAATACAAAACTTTCTTCCAAACAAACATTATCAAAATTTTAAATTTTTCCTAACAAATTACGCAATAAAAGTTACAAAAACGCAATGAATATCAAACGCACACAACCGCCTTGGCTCAGCTGTGTAGCCGCTGCACGACCCACACAGGCACATTCGGTTACGTGCATTACATTGCGCGCTACAAAAAAACTGAGTTTTTTTTATGTCTAAAAATAAAAGTTGTTTCCCAGCAATTATTTTTAGTCAATGTAATTTAGTTTGATGTACAGAGTGCGTAGATTTCGGCTATGTGATGTGTCTTTTTACACCCTGTATATCTCAGTTAATTCAGTCTATATGAAATATTTTTGATGGAGTAACTAAAAGCGAAAATAAATAAGATACAAACACATTAAGCTCAAAAAATTGATCAAAGTAACCCCGTCCTACGGTATTTAAAATTCGTAATAAATATAACTGACTAGCCTTTGCCCACTTCGTCCACGTGAAAGCCTGGAACTGTGCAATTAGCAAATGCATTCCCGAGATTTTCACTCTGAGGCGACGATTTTAAAGCTATATTTGCACAAAGAGAATACTAACTCACCTCACCAATCCAATCAAAAGCATAAACATACTTTTGATACATCATGTCTTAACAATACTTTTTACAAATCAATCAGTTAATTAACTCAGTCTATTGCGGTATCGCGGTCGCGGATGTCGTGGTGGCCCGGAGGTTACAGTCCCGCTTGTTAAGCACCGGGTTGCTGGTTCAAATCCAGGCAAGTACCAATGTGACTTTTTCAATTTCATATGTACTTTCTTAGTTAATCTAAGACACCACTGACAAACGGTGAAGGAAAACATCGTGAGGAAACCTGGACTTATGGTCTGAAATCGCCAACCCGTAGTGAGCAAGCGTGGCAATCAATGCTCGTTCCTTCTCTGTATGAGAAGAGGTCTTTGCCCAGCAGTGGGACAGTTACAGGCTAATATTTATTTTATCGCGGTCCACTGCTGCACGTAATTTCATGACACGCCGACAAAATTGCAGTGACGCTGCAGTTAAATTCATGCGAGCGTATCTGACAGCGATTGACCATTAAGAGAATACGAAAAGCGATATTTTGATCGAAACTGAACTGCAACTGAACTTCTTTAGTTAGGAGAATTAGTCTCCTGGACATAAGCCTCTCCCAAGTTTGGCCGCAACGTTGCGGAATTTGTTCGAAAGAGTTACCTCGGCCCTGGAACGCAAAGGGCATTAGGAGGAACACGGATGGGTTTTAGTCAATAAGAGTCTGACACTCCCTTCCACTCCGTCCAGAGCGGAAGAAGTCATTTGATGATTTCCCATAAATAAAAATTAAAAAATTTGGCCCCTACACCTGGTAAAAGGTAGAGGTACCTTCCGTATCCAGTCCACCCCAGCAACCGTCATCAGGTCGTCGATCCATCTGGCTTAGGGTACGCTACGTTTTCCGATTTACGATCTTCATTCAAGGAGTCGTCTGCTCCAACGGTCATCGGTCCTTCGACAGACATGACCAGCTCACTGTCAGCTTGCTGATTCTGCAAGCTATGTCGCTCTCCGGTTCTTCATTGGAAAATCTCATTTCGAATCTTATCCAATCATAGCTCGCTCCACAGCTCGCTGAGCAACTTTGTATTAGTCTGTCAGGGTCCACGTCTCAGCATAGTAAGTCATGACTGGCAGGACGCACTGGTTGAAGACTTTATCTTCAGTCTGTAGAAGCACTGTCTATGACAATCACCGCAGCCTCCCCCGCCGCTCGTTGGGCTTTCGCATTTGCACCTGGGTCAGCGTCAAATATATCGGCACGAACAGACTGTATGTACTTAATTAGCTAAACAACTAAAGAAATTAAACTTTATCTCAATGGGATAAAATTCTTGTCAGAATGACAGTTGTCGTGTACTGTGATGCTGACTGTACCAAAGAACAACAATGGACGGACACCTTGCGAATATTACCGTGCACGAACAATTCAGAAAATTGTGGAAGCACTGTCTGTGACAATCACGAGGTCACTACTTTTGAGGAACACCATACCTCGTTCCGCCACAAGTCTTCGCGGTATAGCATATGCATGGCGTCGAGAAGACTTGCCGAATAATATCCTTTATTTACAGCAAAATGCTATCTTATCTTTATGAAGTTCATCCAATGCTATGAAAGTAATGTACACAAATTATATTTATGTATTTACATATGGACTGCACAAAGTAAACATAATATACAGTTACATAATGACAAGCTGGAAGTGATTGCATTGTTGCTACGACGCAGATAAGGTGATAACCACAAAACTGTAAATAATATTTAGATTTCTTGGCGATAACAGTTACATAATCAAGGTGAATGTGATCAGATCAGTAATTTTTTTTTTTTTCGTAAATCTTTTCTAAGTCGTATTTTTTATGTGTACTTATTTACACATAGTGATATATGATTTTGATAATGACAAATGATATAAACAAAAGAAAAGTTGTTCATATATCATGTTTCTTTTTTTTTGTTTTGTTTTTTTTTTTTTTTTTAAAGAAAAACGTTGCCCCACACTAAGATTTCTCTTGTATCGTGGGTGCGTTTACAGACACAAATCTCACAAACAAACGCCCAGACCCGGAACAACCATCTGTAGGCCATACAAATTTTTGTTCCGTGTGGGAATCGAACCCACGACCCGTAGCGCAGCAGCCAATCGCTTAGCCACTGCACCAAACGTGTCGTCAAATATGTTTGATGCCATTACAGTAAAATGTGTCGTTTTGAAAGGTAAACAAATATACATATACTCGTACATCAATACAATGCAATATTTTATCTGCGCTAATAATAAAATTACGTCTAGAACCTCGTGAACTCTGAGAAAGATAAACAATTAAAATATCTTGATCTAGCACACGAGGTTGTCGCCATGTGGGATGTGGACTCAGCAGTCATTGTTCCGATAGTCGTTACGGCGAATGGCCCAATAGCCAAGAGCCTCGATCAACACCTTAAGAGGCTCTCGTTGGATGGCTGGATCAAGGGCTTGATACAAAAAGCAGTACTCCTAGATACGGCACGCATAGTGAGGAGGTTCCTTTCTCTGGAGCCCTGACTGCCGGCAGCTTGGACCTTGTTCCCGATGCCGGTGGGATACTATTTTTTATATTTTTAAATGTTTTTATTTTTATATTAGAATATTTAAAAAATGAAAAATGGAACTAAATATGTAAAAAAATTAATAAAGGAAAATTACGTCTAACACCTAAAGAGGCTCTCGTGTCGTGGGCGGCTGGATCAAGGGCCTGATACAGGAAGCTGTACATCTTGACACTTCAAGTTCCTCTCTCTGAGGCCCTGACCACAGGTAGCTTGGACCCTGTTCCCGATGCCAGCGTGGGGTACTATATTTTATATTTTAAAATGTTTTTTTTTTAATCATATGTAATTGAATATTTTAAAATGTTAAATATATATTGTATAGAAAATGAAGAAACGAAATTACGTTTTAAATATGTCTATTTTTTACGTAAAATATATAAAAAAAACAAAAAAATAATAATTTCGCGGGTAGACTGATTGCATTCACCTTAATCTAGTTTGACAGCTCTTCAATTTGTCCGTCTCTTTCTTTTTTTGATTGTTAATAAAAGATAGCAATACGTTTAGTTAACTTTCGTCGGTGTTCAATAGAAGGTTAAAGTTATTGCAACGACCGGTGATTTTAATTTTTGGATGTATGGGGATATGATATTTGAGTCACGTTGCCTTGAGCTCATTTATAATTTAGCCTATTGCCTGTTTATTTTAATAAAACCGCTATTTTTTTCGCATCTGGCATTACTTAGGCTGGAATAAATCTAAAACGAACCTAATAACCTAACATTATAGTACATTTTTCGATTAAACTGTTGTTTAACCCTCTCTAATGGCAGATTTTACATTAAGGCACATATGAAACCACAATTACTTGACTTAACTGATGATCATGTTGGCTAAATTCATGTCGGTGATCACGTTTGTGCGCTCTGCCCGTTTAAGCTCAATGCGTTTTTAGCATAAAGGTAATCCTTACAATAGTTTCGATAAAATCGACGTTAATTTTTTTATTTTATTTTATTTATTTGGGAACAAAAACCAGTTACATGCTAAATACAATATAACAAATCCTTAAACTAAAAGAACAAACATGTAACCCACACCTTTGTCCACATATTAATAAAAATAATAAAGAAGTGAAAGATTTTTAAAAAGTTTACAAAGAATAATGTGTGTGATAGTTATAACATGATTTAATTTAATTAAGTAACTTACTCTATTAGACAAAATATCTATAGCCTTTTTCTTAAAAACATTTGAGAGAGTGAATATGTCAGTGAAATTCAGACTAGTGACCCCACTAGTCCGAATTTCACTGACTTAATCACTCTTCAATTCACTGATTAACGCTTTAGCGCTTGTAACCACCCGGTTACAAGCGCTAAAGCGTTAATCAGTGAATTAACGTTGTTGAACTCCAGTCTTAACGTACATAAAACCCAACAATATCTGAAATCAAACTTCAACAGCAAATTAGCATAGTGCTGAATAAACAAGAACTACGCATCGCAGACTCCGCCGGAATAGCTAGGCAGATCGCATCTGTCAGTGACAGCCGCTACCCGGAGACTGGGAGCCCTGGGAAATTGCTCGCTGTCGACAAATTGCTGGAAAAAGACCATCGAGATGTGGGGGAGTATTCTTTTATATCCCCGTATTTGTTGATAGGCGGGATCGGTTGGGTAGTTTATTTATTGATGTAAATTGTGCGCGGTTTATGCGTGGTCGGCGTTTTGAGAATTATTTTCGCACCGTGCGCTTCGATTTTTAGGGATTAACATTTAAATTTTTGACTTACAATTTTTAATATTGTCTACAACCATGTCCACATTATACAACGTGTAACAATAATGCTTGGTTATATTTAAGGGGGATCTTTTAACTCTTATTCAAAGCAACAAAAATAAGTCAAATAAAAAAAACGGGTAAACTTTTCGACTTTCTAAACGAATTAACCTGATCAGGGGCCTAATTCTCCTAAAATAAATTGTTGCCAAACGCAATCGAACCACAACCGTCAGTCAGTTTTTGTTTTCGAAAACATTCAAAATTATTGATTTTGTTTTTTGTGTCAAACAAATTGATAGCTTTTGAAATTGAGAACTCTCTGAATGAACGGTTCGGCCTTGGTTCGGTTGTGATTTATCAAGATTTATTTTAGGTGAATTGGGCCCCTGCTGATGTGAGTAAGGAGAGTCGAAAAAAATCCATTTTTTTTCCTTTGACCTATCAAATGTTGCTCTGAATAATATTCCAAGCAACTCCCTTAAATATGACTACGCATTTCTAAAACACGTTGTATATTTATTTCAATCCGATCATTGCCTCCGTAAGTAACGTATAATCATCACCCGTCCACACTCGCTAGATCATGACACGCGGCGGCGATACGGATACGATGATCGGATATGCGCAAAATGATACATAATGTGGACCCACCATATAGGAGTTCGTATAAATATCATATTACAGTTATTCCATACGACATTTCCAATATTACCAACACTTTTCATAGACAATTTAATGTATTTTGTAAAGCCTATTAATTATACGTTTCACAGACGGAAAGTACAAAAGCATTATGTTTTTCATCTTCAGTCGAACTATAAACATTTTATAATTTCAGGCAAAGGAGAAATTCTTTAATATGAATTTACTTTGTTCATCATTTTGTTTAATACTTCAACGTTTGTATAGAGTTACAAAAAAAGTACTTTAAAATTAATGAAAATAACAACAAAAATTATTTAGGATTAGTTACGGTTTGTCAATATTCTAATTGCGAACCTAGGCGTCCAGAAAAATGCACGTGAGTAAACCGTAAATAATTATAAATATGAATGTGTTTTACGAAAGTTATATAAGTAATAAAAAAAAAAACAAGAAAAATGAAGGCCAGCTTCAAAAACGATACTTTCCACTACAAAATTAATGGTTCGCACGATAATCAATCAAAAACCATTTGTTTCTGAACGCACTCATTAAATTAATGTTGGAAAGTGATCAGCGTCGGTGAATGGCACCCGTCGGCTGCTACCGCGGCACCGCTCGCTCGACTCATGCTTTGAGTGATCACAGTTCTAACCTAACCTAACCTACCTTTCTGCTGTTTGTCATTTTATTTCTTACTAGAAGTCGCTGGCGGCTTCACCCACGTGGATGTCGTTTATCGCGTATTTCGTGTTTTTCGGGATAAAAGTAACCTATGTCCTTCTTCGAGTTCCAGACTATCTCTGTACCAAGTTTCATCAAAATCGGTTCAGAGGTTTAGGCGTGAAAGCGTAACAGACAAACAGACAGAGTTACTTTCGCATTTATAAGTAGGGATTGCAGGGGTTTTAAAGTTAAAAGCGTTAAAATTAAAGTGCAAATTATATTTAGTTTTTTTTAAGTTAAATGTCTTAAAATTAATTATTAATTTTAAAGCCTTTTTAAAGTGAGTACTATTATTCTACAAACCAATTTATCTCCAATAAAAACTACATGGGTTCGACAAAAACATCTATAGATTTTTTGTTTTAAAGTTTCATTAATTCTCCACTCACATACAACTCCACATCTACCGACCATCTTACCAGCATAATTATTAATAACACAAAAGGCCTCACAATGAAAATAATTCCTTCAACATAAATTCCAATTCATTCAATCGCTCGTTCCCAGTACACATTCACGGCGAATATTAATTAATAGCAAGACATCCCTGCACAATTCAACCAGATTATTGCCAATCAACATCGAGGCTGATCCGTTATTGAAATTTGCATTCATGATGATGCAGCACAGCCGACGTAACATGGAGATGGTATCTTTATCGATACGGGCATTAATATCGCGGGGAATGAACGAATGAAATATGGCAGGAACTTCGTTTGCATATTTTAAAAATTAATACGGCCACCTGATCCGCTCCTTAAAGTTGTTTTATATTTATGAGGAGTTTATATATTTTGTGTGCGTTGGTAGTTTATTTTGAATATTATGGAATTTATGCGAATAAATCGAGCCACTTCTATTTTTCAGGTAGGTATAATTGTTATTATTTTTGTTATTATGGAACTAGTGGAACAGATCAATTCTAAACATATATCGCCTAAAAGGTTATTTGATAACCTTTACAATGAGGGTAGTTTTTTGTATTTTGAATTATATAATTCATGAAACCAAAACTAATAACCAGGACACGTGAAAAAAGAAGTGACTCGATTTCTTTGCCCCCAAGTATAGTTTGGAAGTAATGAGGGAACAGATGAACATACATAACATAACCCAAACTTTGTCAAAATCATAACCCTCATCTTTGCTTCGCCGTAGTCGGGTAAAAATAACGAAAAATCTCAGAAAGTATGCTGATTAATTCATGCAAACCATAAAATGTTAAATTATTCAAAACTTACACACGAAACTTTGCAGATACGAGCATTTCTGAAACTCCAAAACTTCTTTGTAACACGACAACAATACGACTAACGGCGTACTACGCTAAACTGTCGTAGTATTTTTACTTTAGACTTGTACGCTTAGTCAGACTCATAAAAGTACAAGTCTTGCAATTTGTTAGCGTTGCATAGCTTTTAGTTAAAAGTTGGGATATGCATGGTAAAGATAAATGACATGTTTTGTACTATAAACTTTTGTATGTTTCGAAAAGGCGATAAGTGAGTAAACCTAATTTTGAGTTATGAGATACGTGGCCGTTGTTCCTAGAAATTCTGAAGACATACAGTATATCAAATTATTGGGCTACTTCTAAACTCATTAAACTTTTCGTGAGTTACAGGACTAATATTGTTTTTAAAATTCAAGTTTTTGTTTTTTAGTCATTCTTTTCTGTACTGTATGTTACCATCTACAGTATTAATGTCTCTGATAGTCTCTGGATCTCGTGACTGACAAATGATAGAAACATACGGTCTATAGAGAAATAGTTGCGCTTTTATGTAGTAAGTAGGTAGGTAAAACTCACAAAATGTCACTTCAAGGTCTTTTCGAAATCGGACGACAGTATTATACAGCTGACTTCTATAAAGTGTAACAGAAGTCCGAAATAATACTTTGATGACGTATGAGATACCCTATAAACAACCCTTGGGCATAGGTGTTGGAACTGAACTCGTAACAATTGTTGAGTAAACCACAGCGGCAGTTTTCACCAAAAACATTCAAACACAGCCCTAAACATCAGCTAAAAAGCTGAAAATGTGATTAAATAGGGTACAGATAGGACATTTCATTTTTACCTACTGAACACCTAGTTTAAAATAATTTTTGTCTTATGATTCTTTACTTGAAATAGTTTTGATAAAAGAAAAGCTTCTTTGTTTTCAATATTTTTATAGATTCTCTATTTGATATACATATTGTTCTTCAGTATTATATCGGACTTTTGTTACATGTTGTATAACCGTGTGGATCTTGTGGGTGACGTAAGACGTCAAAGATTACGCAGGAGGATAAGCTTGACTGTCCCACTGGACTGGGCACGGGCCTCTTCACAGAATGATCAGCGTGGTAGACGAAGTTATACCTTAGTCCACTACGCTGGCCTGGTGCATATTGGCGGACTACACAAACCATTGAGAACTTTTTGAAGCCCTCTCAGGTGTTCAGGGGCCCAATTCTCCTAAAATAAATTGTTGCCAAACGCAATCGAACCACAACCGTCAGTCAGTTTTTGTTTTCGATAACTTTCAAAATGATTGATTTTGTTTTTTGTGTCAAACAATTCGACAGCTTTTCAAATTGAGAACTGTCTGAATGAACGGTTCAGCCTTGGTTCGGTTGTGATTTATCAAGATTTATTTTAGGAGAATTAGGCCCCTGGTTTCCTCATGATGTATTCCTCCGCTGTTGACGCAAGTGATAATCAAATACTGATTCGAAATCAAAGGTGCGGGCTATAGTTTCGAACTGAGACTCTTACAGGGAAGGCAAGCGATCGAACTTTAAGTCAATCACTGTTTTTTGCACCTATCTCTACCATATTTGCAAAACGATCACAAAATCCGTTTGCGAAGAGTTATTATGGTCTAATTGCCGCTCGACCTATCATAGTAACAGTCTTGATGGTGGCTCCTGTTCAGCCGACTACTGTGATGATACCTAACATGGCTTTGTCCCTTGAGAGTCGCCGACCTCCGCAACTCCCAAGGTAAATTAGGTATTCGCTGTATGATTTATCCGTTGACCTACACAGATGGATGGTAAACCGATCCATCGCATATTCATCATTTTTGATACCTATGGCATGATAAAATGTGGTAACTGGAAACCACGCGGTAATTTTTAACCGACATCAAAAAACGGAGGAGGTTATCTATTCGTCGGAATCTTTTTTTTATGTATGTTCACCGATTACTCAAAGACGCCTGGACCGATTTGGAAAATTCTTCTTTTGTTTGAAAGAATATACTTCCCAGGTGGTCCCATGGTCATCAAGTTAGGATCTGATGATGGGATCCTGGAGAAATCGAGGGAACTCTTCAAATTTTATAGGCACACTTGAAGCGATTTTTCGTTTGAATGAATATTCTCCCGAGGTGTGTTATATAGATACTAATTAATGTGAGAATGTTGTGTTTCTGGAAGTAAGGCTTGCAACTATCTGTTTGTTCTATGTTGGTTATTATTCGTATCAGCTTTTTTGGAAGGATGAATAGGGAGGGAGCGTCTGTGCTATTTCCCCATAAGATGATGCCATAGCTAAACCAAGCATGGGCATACGCATAGTATGTGACTAGTGCGGTTTGTAGGTTGGTACCTAGTCTTTTTAATTTCGCGGAGGGCATATGAAAATTTTGAAACTTTAGATTTCACTTTCTGTATGTGTGTTTTCCAGTTTATATGTGTGTCTATTGTCAAACCTAGGAGAGTGAAATCGTTAACTACTTCTAATTTTTGTTGATTAAATGTGAAGTTTATATTTATTCTGTTTATTTGCCGAGGAAAAAAAGTTATTAATTTGGTTTTAGTTTTAACTCTTAAATGTGTAGCCTCATCAACATTTACTCATCATCATAGATAATTTACAGATTTTATTATTATATATTTTCAACTTATATGATATTTATTTATATTCAAAATTATATACAAAATCTTATTATCTACTTATATACTAACTATACTATAAACAAAAACACAAACAGAATATTAACACTAAAGTAACACAAATTATATTAAATTAAATAAAGTACAGTGTTTACATTCGCCATGTTGTGCATTGGAAACGTACCGCCGCCGCTAGTAACTTATATCTATTGTTTTAACTCAATACGATGCGCGGGCGCAGTTTGTTTGTTCCACGCGCCGCGCCAGTCGGCCCACTGTCCTCGTCCGCGAAGCCCGTGTCGCCTGCTAACCGAGCGCTCACTCATATACGTCGCGAATATCAGCTGTTTATGTATCTTCCGTATGCTATCGCTGTGATCTTTTCCTACTCCTTCAATTTCTATAGCTTCTGACTGTATTACTGTGTTGTGTGAACTATTTCCTTCTGTGCAAACCGTGACAATAAATATCTTTGTGCTAAGTTATCTGGACTCAAGTTATTTTGCCCCGGACACACAACAATTACACTATCACCCGCTATAACTGGTGACCCCGATAAGGACACGAGGATCAAGACGCAATAATCATGAGTGACAGCAGTGACTCCGCAAAGACGATCGGTTCGCGGCACGATGCCGGCAACGTGACCACGCGGCGAACGAAGCGAGTGCGCGTTTCCACTGAACGCGAAAATATTGACATGCGCAAATTAAAAATTAAAGTGCCTCCGTTCTCATCTGAGGATCCGGAACTTTGGTTCGCTCTGATTGAAGGTCAGTTTGAGACTCATGATGTCACTGACGACTGCATGAAATTTACGCACGTGACCAATAATTTGGACATTCAGTACGCGAAGGCCGTGAAGGACATTATTGTTAATCCTCCGGCAAAGAACCGCTACGATAAAATTAAATCCGAGCTGATCAAGCGACTCTGTGCTTCTCACGAAAAGAAGGTGAAGCAGCTGCTGACCCACGAAGAGCTTGGTGATAGAAAGCCTTCACAGTTCCTGAGGCATCTCCGGGACTTAGCAGGACCTTCCGTTCCAGAGGACTTCGTCAGGACGATATGGAGCAATCGCCTGCCGCACGACATCCAGACTGTGCTGGCATCGCAACCGACACATTCCCTGGAGCAGCTTGCAGACCTGGCAGACCGTATCCAGGAGCTAACGTCACCATGCAACGTCGCCGCTACGTCATCCCGTAGTGCTCATGAGTCCCACCCATCCGAGGAGATCGCAGAGCTAAAGAGGATGGTCCAGCAGCTCACACTGAAGCTGGAAGAGCATACCCGTGCGTCATGCTGTTCTACTGGCCGTTCTAGACAACAAGAAGGCCGTTGTAGACAGCAGGAACGCCGTTCATCTTCGCAGCAGAGAAGTCGGTCTAACTCCAGCTACCGAAAATTCCCAGTATGCTGGTATCATGCTAAGTTCGGGGCAGAGGCTCATAAGTGTATCAAGCCCTGCGATTACGTCAAGGCGGGAAACTCCACGGGCAGTCGCTAATGGCGACAGACGATTGCCCATCTTCTTCAGGTCGCCTCTTCGTTACCGACCGCAGCACGAACACCCAGTTCCTGGTGGATACTGGCAGTGACCTCTGCGTCTACCCTCGTTCTGCGCTTCGGGAGCGTCGAGCCAAGACAGATTTCCAACTCAGCGCAGCCAATGGAACCATCATTGACACATACGGCTTTATTGAGCTTAGCTTAAATCTAGGCTTAAGGCGTAATTTTGCTTGGCGATTCATTGTGGCTAATGTTACAAAACCTATTATAGGCGTTGATTTTCTTAGCTGTTATAACTTAATTGTAGATTGCCGAAATCAACGCCTAATCGACAATACCACAACTCTGTCATCTAGTGCTTCTTTTGCTAATCCTGATATTTTTTCTGTTAAGGTTTCGACAGGCGACACGCGATTCCATGAAGTGTTGAGTAAGTTTCCGGACATAACACGCCCTTCAGGCACACCGGTAATTCCAAAGCACAACACGGTACACCACATTAGGACTACACAAGGACCTCCTATCTCATGTACACCCCGTAGACTGGCACCCGATAAACTAAAGATTGCTAGGCAGGAATTTGAGCTTATGCTCAACAATGGCACAGCGCGTCCTTCTGAAAGCCCCTGGGCTTCACCCTTGCACCTCGCGCCTAAGAAGGATAACGGCTGGCGACCTTGTGGCGATTATCGCATGCTTAATTCACGGACTATCCCAGACCGTTATCCTATTAGGCATATTCACGATTTTTCCCACGCTATCGCTGGTTGTACTATCTTCTCAACCATCGATTTGCTGAAGGCCTATAACCAGATTCCGGTTTTTGAGGACGATATACAGAAGACCGCAATCACTACACCCTTTGGCCTGTTTGAGTTCCCTTTTATGACTTTCGGTTTGAGAAATGCAGGCCAAACATTCCAGAGGTTTGTTGACGAGATGACTAGAGGCCTAGATTTTTGTTACGCATTCTTGGATGATTTTTTGGTATTCTCCAAGGATGAGGCCCAGCACGAAGCCCACCTTCAACAGCTCTTCACTCGCATGAAGGAATATGGCGTTCTTGTCAACACATCGAAATGCGTCTTCGGTGCAACCGAGGTAACGTTTTTAGGTTACCGAATCTCCGCATCCGGCACCAAACCTCTGGAATCTAAGGTCCAGGCCATAAACGACTTCCCCATACCTAAGACGGTCAGGCAACTTAGGCGATTTTTGGGAATGCTTAACTTTTATAGGCGGTTTCTACCTCATTCCGCTTCAATCCAAGCTCCTTTAAACGCTTTACTTTCTGGCTGTGTTAAGGCATCTCATCCTGTCGATCTGTCTGGTGATTCACTGCTAGCTTTCAACAGCTGCAAGGATAGTCTCGCTAATGCTGCACTACTTGCTCACCCAGATTGTCAGGCCGAACTCGCTCTGGTCACAGACGCGTCCGACCTGGCAATGGGTGCAGTTTTGCAGCAGCTAAAAGATGACGTTTGGCAACCCCTAGCGTTCTTCTCGCGGAAGTTGAGTCCCTCTCAACAGAAGTATTCACCCTACGACCGCGAGCTCTTAGCCATATACGAAAGCATTAAATACTTTCGATATATGGTGGAAGCAAGGCATTTTGTAGTGTTTACTGACCATAAGCCGCTCAGTTATGCTTTCAACGAAAGGAAAGCTAACTGTTCGCCTCGGCAGTACAGACACCTCGATTACATCTCGCAGTTCACGACCGATATTAGACACATTTCGGGAAAGGACAATGTCGTCGCCGATCCACTGTCACGTATCGAGGAACTGCAGATGCCAATCGACTTAGACTTGCTGGCTTCATCTCAAGCGTCTGATCGAGAGCTGACTCAACTTCTGGGAGGTGAATCATCACTCCGCCTTAAAAGTTAAGCATCCCCAACTCTCACGCAGGACTTTATTGTGACGTCAGCACCCCCTCACCTAGGCCCTTCATTACCAAGCCTTTGAGGAAACAACTCTTCGACAGTCTTCACAATCTTAGCCACCCAGGCGCCAACGCTACCGCTAAACTGGTTGCTGAGCGATTTGTTTGGCCTGGTGTGCGCAAAGACTGTCGTGAGTGGTCTCGACAATGTTTGGCATGTCAACGCGCCAAGGTTCATCGTCACGTGTCTTCTCCATTGGGCACGTTCGATCTGCCTCGCGCTCGATTTGCCTTCATTCACGTGGATATTATTGGTCCCCTCCCTATTTCACAGGGCTTCCGCTACTGTTTTACGGCTGTGGATCGTTTCACACGCTGGCCAGAAGTCACACCCATGGCGGATATGACGGCTGAAACAGTTGGGAAGGCATTGATATCGTGGATATCCAGATTTGGATGTCCAACCGATATCGTCACCGATCGCGGTCGACAGTTTGAATCTTCACTTTTCCAATATCTTGGAAAAATGATTGGATTCAAACATCGCAGAACAACCGCGTATCACCCAGCTTGTAACGGGCTAGTGGAACGATTCCACCGACAGTTAAAGGCGGCCATAATGTGCCACGCTGACGGTAATTGGGTGGACACGTTGCCTTTGGTGCTACTGGGCATTAGGAGCTCATTTAAAGATGATCTTCAATCATCATCTGCCGAGTTGGTATACGGTGAGCCGTTACGTTTACCTGGAGAATTTTTCCAGACAACAGCTTCCCACTCCACCGATATTTCGGATTTCACCACTCGTCTTCGCCAATTTGCATCAAGGCTCCAGCCTTCACCTGCAGCACGTCACAATAAAGACAAAATCTTTATTTACAAAGACTTAACCTCGTCTAGTCACGTATTTTTAAGGGACGATGCATTACGTGCCTCTTTGCAGCCTCCCTACTCTGGCCCCTACGAAGTACTAGAACGTAATGATAAAACATTTAAAATATTATTTAAGGGTAAAAGCGTCACTGTATCCATAGATCGCCTCAAACCGGCCTATATACTGATTGACCCATCTCCTAACCCTATCCCCACTCCTCCTACCCCCTCTTTTAACCCTAGTTCCGCTTCTTTCCCTGATCCTGTTCCTTTAGGGCAGAATGCCCCAACTCAGGATGACGTCAGAAGAACGCGCTCAGGCCGTACAGTTCACTTTCCTAATTATTATCGCCCGTAGTGACGGTCTCTGGGGGGGAGTGATGTAGCCTCATCAACATTTACTCATCATCATAGATAATTTACAGATTTTATTATTATATATTTTCAACTTATATGATATTTATTTATATTCAAAATTATATACAAAATCTTATTATCTACTTATATACTAACTATACTATAAACAAAAACACAAACAGAATATTAACACTAAAGTAACACAAATTATATTAAATTAAATAAAGTACAGTGTTTACTTACATTCGCCATGTTGTGCATTGGAAACGTACCGCCGCCGCTAGTAACTTATATCTATTGTTTTAACTCAATACGATGCGCGGGCGCAGTTTGTTTGTTCCACGCGCCGCGCCAGTCGGCCCACTGTCCTCGTCCGCGAAGCCCGTGTCGCCTGCTAACCGAGCGCTCACTCATATACGTCGCGAATATCAGCTGTTTATGTATCTTCCGTATGCTATCGCTGTGATCTTTTCCTACTCCTTCAATTTCTATAGCTTCTGACTGTATTACTGTGTTGTGTGAACTATTTCCTTCTGTGCAAACCGTGACAATAAATATCTTTGTGCTAAGTTATCTGGACTCAAGTTATTTTGCCCCGGACACACAACAACTACACTATCACCCGCTATAAATGGATAACAGCAAATTACCCGGGATTGCTGTAATTGCATGTTTATGTAGTGTTTATGCAACTTAAAAAAGAAAAATAAAATTAATTTAAAAATAAAAGAAAAACCGACTTCAAAAAAAACTAAAAAAAGAGTAAATAATTACCATATTATAAAATTAACAGTTTCAGAAGTCGGTGCTAATCCACGCTAAACCAAATTGAGGGCACCGACTTCTGAAACTGTTAATTTTATAATATGGTAATTATTTACACATTTTTTGTTTTTTTGAAGTCGGTTTTTCTTTTATTTTTAAAGTAATTTTATATTTTGCCGATTTATAATTTTTTTAGTCTCTATTAATCGAATAGGTACTAGGGCAACATAAGCGTAAGAAACGTTTATATTTAGATATTCCTATTGAGGTCAAAGAAATTATTCCTAGAGCTGTCAGCCAAAAATCATATTTTATTTTCATTGACGACTGCCCTATAAATTATGTATGTAAATAAATATCAATAGCGCGGATTGCAGCTCGTGAATTTATTGTGATTGATGACATTTCTCTGATTGATGACTTTAGCGATCAGACTATAGTAATCAAATTCAACTGTATTTGCAAATTTTATGATAGTAATAAGTCAATGTTCGGCTGTAACTGAAAATTGTTAAAAACAGGAGAGTTTATTGAACTCCAATAATAGGGTTTTTAGGCCTGAACTCCGCCAAAGTGGAGATGTGCTGAGATGTCCGAAGCGGAGGCGAGAAGAGATGTTTCAACTAGGGTGTATCCACAGAAACTGTGCGGAGATGCGTACTGGCCGCCCAGTTTAGTGCGATCTGACACGAAAGGTAGAGACGTCTGTCATGTCGCTATACAAGTTGACATGGGAAGTGTGACACCGCTCACTGCACGCCGCACACATCTCGTCTCCGTTGCGCGTCGTCGTCAGCTTGCGAGGCAAAGCTCACATCTCCGCCTTGCACCGCGGCCCAGCTCAATCTCAGCGAGGAACAGCTCCCATCTCCGCTTCTATCGCGCCATACGAATATGATACATCTCCGCTCAGTGATATCCACTTAAGCTGAGTGGAGACGAGATGTGTGAATAACGAAATTCTAGTGGTTTTTTTAAAACACATCTCCGCTCCGCTCGTCTCGTCTCCGCTTTGGTGGAGTCCGGGCCTTAGATGTGTTTGCGGGACTAGCATGATCAGAAACGGCCCAAAATAGAGATGTTTGGAAGACAAAAGGGGTGGTCTTCAGCAGTGGGACAGTCAAAAGAAAAGTAAATTTTTTTTAAAAAAAATTGGGTTTTTGACTACTATTAAAAATGTACAACAATAATTATAGTATTATTTTATAGAAAGTATAGAAAGAACAAGGTAGGTATGTGAAAAATACATAAAACGATTAAAAAAGAAGAGATACACTCTTTCGAAGTTTGTTAAGGAGGCATTTTCTGTCCTTGACATGCGAAACGGATGTTGTACAGAAATGAAATTATTTATTCTGCAAATTGGATATTTGAAAATCACTTTTACAAGTGTTTGTTTTTTTTAAAGCTCGATGTCGTCGGCGTTTCCTATCTGACTACCTCAGAAGAAAGGCCGAAACAAACTCAGGGGTCAAAGTCTCTTTTGAAGTTTGAGTCGAACTCGCCAGGTCCGTCGCTTCTTATCAATCAATCAATCATTATCGGCAATCCCGAAAAATGCACGTGAGTAAACCGTAATAAATCATAAATATTTTCTGTTGCAAAAATTTGTGTGAGGACAATGCAGTGCAATGCCTGGACTGGCCTTTTGAGGAAAGATGTTAAGTCTTAAGTCACAATGAAGATTTTAAGTTACGACGTCAAATGGTAGTAATGTTGTCTCTGTCTTGTGAACAATTTTAAATCGTTTATAACTTGAGCATTACATTAAATATTTCATTAGTTGTTTCACTGTAGCTATTATGATCTTTATTCACATTTTTTTACATATTTACTTACATTTTTAAATATTCTAATATAAAAATAAAAACATTTAAAAATATAAAAAAATAGTATCCCACCGGCATCGGGAACAAGGTCCAAGCTGCCGGCAGTCAGGGCTCCAGAGAAAGGAACCTCCTCACTATGCGTGCCGTATCCAGGAGTACTGCTTTTTGTATCAAGCCCTTGATCCAGCCATCCAACGAGAGCCTCTTAAGGTGTTGATCGAGGCTCTTGGCTATGAGGCCATTCGCCGTAACGACTATCGGAACAATGACTGCTGAGTCCACATCCCACATGGCGACAACCTCGTGTGCTAGATCAAGATATTTTAATTGTTTATCTTTCTCAGCTTTCACGAGGTTCTCGTCATGAGGGACCGTGATATCAACAATCATTGTGCGGCGCTCTGATCGATCTATTACCACTATATCAGGCTTATTGGCAACAATAGTCCTGTCAGTGATAATAGATCGATCCCAGTACAGTGTGGCATGACCATTCTCGAGAACTGGGTCGGGCACATACCTGTAGTACGGTACTTCCGATTCGACAAGGTTATATTTTAGAGCAAGTTGCTGATGAATAATCCTGGCCACCAGGTTGTGTCTGTGCAAGTATTCACCGTTGGCAAGACGAGAACAACCGGAAACAATGTGTCGGATAGATTCTCCCGGACGGTGGCATGCCCGACAGATGTCAACCGTGCCATCCTTCACAATATATTTCCTATAATTGTTCGTCATCATGACTTCGTCCATAATTGCACAAACAAAACCTTCGGTTTCCCCGAAAAGATCACCAAACCGTAGCCAGGATACGGACGCTGAAAAGTCAACATCGGGCCCATGAAGGGCTCGATAGAAGCGCCCGTGTAGCTCCTTGCTTTGCCATACTTCCTCGCGATCATTGGTACTAAGTACTACAGGCTTGCGCCAGTTCTCTTTAGCCAAGGCGAGCGGGGTAAGGCCCCTGTCCACTGCGACCACATCTCGATGCATCTCCCCTTCAGCTTGGAGGAAATATTCCCTGAGACTGTACACTTCGCGATTGTGTAGGGTCTTAGCGTTTAAAAAGCCTCGACCCCCACACTTTCGCGGAATGTACAGCCTCATCACTGAAGAGCGTGGGTGATGCATCCGATGTACAGTCAGCAGTGCACGGACCCTTCTATCCAGGGCGTCAAGATCAGTCTGAGTCCACTTGAGTATGCCGAAGGAGTACATCAAGACCGGCATGACCCAACCGTTAAAGGCGCGCACCTTGTTTCCGCCTGATAAAACACTTTTCAATACTTTATTCAGGCGGCCAAAGAAGCGCTCCCGTAACGATTGCCTCATGTCAGCCTCACTGATGCCTAAAGCCTTCGACATACCCAAGTATTTGTAGGTCTCAGTTGGGGAGAGAGATCTAAGTTGTATGGAATTCGAGAGTTGGATTCCCTCGGATTCCACAATCCCCCCTCGCTTTACATGCATGACCGCGCATTTGTCCACACCAAATTCCATCCTGATAGAGTTACTGAAGTTTTCAGTTACCTTCAGTAACTCCATCAGTTGCAAATCAGTGGGGGCAAATAGTTTTAGGTCATCCATGTATAGGAGGTGGGATATAACTTGACCTTCTCTCCTCAACCGATAGCCTAGCCTTGTTCCCTCCAGCAATGTACTTAGGGGGTTCAAGGCTAAGCAAAACCACAACGGACTCAGACTGTCTCCCTGGAATATACCTCGCTCGATCCTTATCGGTTCCCCTCTCCCCAGAATCTCTCGACATCCCGGATAGCGAAGGACCGTTCTCCATTGCCTCATACATGACATCAGGAGGGTGCGAAGAGTTGTATTTATTTTATACAACTCCATCACCCTCATGAGCCATGTATGTGGCACCGAGTCATAGGCCTTCTTATAGTCTATCCAACATGTCGACAGATCCTTTCGGGAGCGACGAACTTGTTGGCTAATGGCCATGTCAATGAGGAGAAGCTCTTTAGTACCGCGGGACCCACTCCTACATCCATTTTGAGAAGGAGACAGAATATAATTATTATCAATATGATTAGAAATTTTGACTCTCAAAATGGATGTAAAGAGTTTATAGACCGTCGGTAAACATGTGATCGGCCTATAATTCTTGGGTTCCGCGGTACTACCAGATTTATAGAGCAGGTGGGTAACTCCAGTTGTAAGAAATTGGGGTAGCGACCCTGACTCCAAGGACGATTGGAATTGGGACGCCAAACAAGCGTGCGAACTACGTAGCCACTTAATCCAAAAATTATGCAGCCCATCTGGCCCCGGAGACTTCCAATTGGGCAATGGACGGGCTGCAGTGGCTACGTCTTGGGGGCTGATTACAATTTCCCCCATTTCCGGTATTGTTTCGCACGCTCGTTCGATATCCCGCATCCAATCACCTTCGGTGTGAGCGACAGGCACCGACCAGATGCTGCGCCAGAATGAACACATGGCATCATTATCCGGTAGGCGCATATCACTCACACCTGGGACAGGTCGCTCCCAAGTTCTATATACCCGCCTTTGGTCACTCTGGAAAGTGCGATTCTGAGTATATCGCTCCACACGTCGCTTATATCTCCTAATGCGGTTTGCCCATGCATAAACCTTCTGCTTCAGGAAGTCGATGCGCTCTGTGACACGGGACATATAATCTCGAGGGCTGATATCAGTCCCCGAGAACGCCCGCCTCACAAAGCGCATCACTCTTGGGCGAGTGTTGCCCTCCCTGAAGCAGATCAGCTTGCCAATGAGTGCTCTAGCCCCGTCGATACGACGTTCAATCCTGCACTGCCAAGCCGGTACGGCGGGTTTCGGTCGTGTAGCTCGTTCATTTTGAGTAAGTTTAACGTGAGCTACACGACATGCCGCAATCGCCGCGCAGTACAGGATCGAGTGGGTATCGCCGAGGTCTTCGCTGCCATCAAAATAGTTTGACAGCAGCGAATCCAGAGCACACACCAGCGCCCGATTCTTTTTATGCATGGGCAAACGAGGCAAGCGTGGTTTTAATTCTGGCGGTGTGGCCCGATATTCCAAGATCGCACCCTCCAGAGCGCTCCTCAATTCGTCACTGCACTGGCTACTTACGTTAATAACCGCACCGTCAGATTCCCCATCAACATGAATGGGCCGCGGAGCCACAGCAAGAAGCTGCGGCTGCTCCGCAGCCTGCACCGGGGGTGTGACGGCACGGTTATTCTGTTCTTCACAGCGAAGCCGCTCAAGTACGGCGTCGTCCAACCTACGATTTCGTTGGATGACACGCACCTGATCCGACAGTCGCTGGGTCGAAACGTTGATGGCTGGCTCAAGCACCTGAAACAAAGACAGCATCCTATCTCGGTACGCAGTGAGGTTAATTCCCCCCTCTGTAGCCCTCACTGTAGCTTATTATTAACCGACTTCAAAAAGGAGGAGGTTCTCAATTCGTCTGAATGTTCTTTTTTTTTTTGTAACAGTTTCTAATAGAAAAATAATAGTCAAAACCTTGAAAATTGCTTTTGTAGGAGGAACTTTCGACTCCCATATTAAAATTAGTCCAAAGTCCATAAAAGAACCGCAACTATTTAATTACTGCCATTTTTTCTTCCAAGGTACCAGGCGCTTAGAAAATAAAAGGAGTCGGTTTAATTATCCTGGAATGCGATATCAGCTGTCCTCGGCGACTGTGGCGACAATTTAATTACATTGATGACACGCGAATATTTGGACAGATATTTTTGTACGCCCCTGTTTGCCCCGGACCCTTTTCAGGGACGGCGGTCACTCCAGGTGAGGTCGGTTATATTGGCACACCTGTGGCAAGATATGTAATCCTAGTACGTGGTCAGTTGATTTATTTGCTGTTTTCATAATATTTTTACTAGTTTTTTTTTTTTGACAAGTGAATTTTATTGCGTGATTTATTTATTTATATTTCTATGCACTCTGGTGTTGGTACATTAGTACGGAATATGTTGTAAGGCAGACTTATTCAATAAGGCATTCTTTACCCGTCAACGTTTGCGTTAAAAAGAAAAGCATCGAATTAGGTACAAAAAATATAATTTAGGTACTATTTAGTACTCAATAGACTACAAATTCGTAAGATAAATATAAATTACAATAAAATACACACAAAATAATAAAATTAATAACGGCCAATGGCCTAATGGCCAAGAGCCTCGATCAACACCTCATGATGCTCTTGTTAGGTGACTGGATCAAGAGCCTGATACAGAAAGCAGTCCTCCTCGACGTACGCGCCGTTATTGCGAGGAGGTTCCTATCTCTGGAGCCCTAACCACCGGTAGCTTGGACCCTGCTCCCGATGCCGGTGGATCTCTCTTTTATATTTTGAAATGTATTTTTTTATACAGGGTGTTAACGAAATCGTGTAATTCGTTCAAACCGCGTGATCTACTGGTGACACAGATTAACCCTAAATGGAAATTTCCGAAAAAAATTTTTTTGCTTTTCTGTTTCTGACTCTTTTTAGAGCCTTGAGTTATCTGACTGCAAATAGCGTTATCGCGTTAGTCGTTCCTGCCAGCCGTGTCGCCGTACTTTCATTAATTTATGCGTGGCATCGAAATGTTCACACAAATAAAATTCATTTTTTGCAAAAAAAAATGTCTTATTTTTTTTACTGAATCCTTATTAGGTAGTTTAAATACGATCGGTGACAAAGCTGCATGAAAAAAAAAAGAATTTTATTTTTTTATTTTTAATCAAGCTAAATCCCGTGCGGGGCCTGTCTACACCAGTAGTAGATCATGTGGTTTTACGGAATTAGACGAATTCGTTAACACCCTGTATATTTATACATATTTAAAAATGTAAAGATAAGAATGCTAAAGAATAAAGGAAATTAATAAATACTAGAGGTCGCTGACGGGTACACTACAATAATACGAAAAACTAAATTCCGATATTCTTAATCCCGATTTTTATAATACCGATTTTCATAATTCCGAATGGTTCAAAATTCCTAATATGACAATTCCGATTAATCATAAAACCTACTTTTATAAATCCTAAATTACAAAACGCCTAACGTTTACAATTACGAATATCAAAATGCCGAGTTTTAATACACCGAACAATAAACAGTCAGATTCAACAATAATCCGAAACATCAAAAATACGAATTCCGAATATTAAAATACCTATTAATTAAAAGTCCGAAATTAAAATGCCTAGGAAACCTAAATAGCAAAACAGCTTAACACACAATGGTTCAACTTGAACGTAGAAAACTCTAAACGTAGAAAAATAAACTAATAACAGAATCACTTTCCCTACTTATCTATATATATAAAAATGAATCGCTATTTCCCTTGGTCATCGCATCACGCGTGAACGGCTGAACCGATTTCGCTATTTTTTTTTGTTTTGTTCGTAATTGTCAGGAGAAGGTTCTTATGAAAGAAAATTTAGAAATTAAAAAAAAAAAACTTATTATATCAGTAGTAGGTAGGTAGGTGGTAGGTAGGTGGTAGGTAGGTGGTAGGTAGGTGGTAGGTAGGTGGTAGGTAGGTGGTAGGTAGAGGTGGTAGGTAGGTGGTAGGTAGGTGGTAGGTAGGTGGTAGGTAGGTGGTAGGTAGGTGGTAGGTAGGTGGTAGGTAGGTGGTAGGTAGAGGTGGTAGGTAGGTGGTAGGTAGGTGGTAGGTAGGTGGTAGGTAGGTGGTAGGTAGGTGGTAGGTAGGTGGTAGGTAGGTGGTAGGTAGGTGGTAGGTAGGTGGTAGGTAGGTGGTAGGTAGGTGGTAGGTAGGTGGTAGGTAGGTGGTAGGTAGGTGGTAGGTAGGTGGTAGGTAGGTGGTAGGTAGGTGGTAGGTAGGTGGTAGGTAGGTGGTAGGTAGGTGGTAGGTAGGTGGTAGGTAGGTGGTAGGTAGGTGGTAGGTAGGTGGTAGGTAGGTGGTAGGTAGGTGGTAGGTAGGTGGTAGGTAGGTGGTAGGTAGGTGGTAGGTAGGTGGTAGGTAGGTGGTAGGTAGGTGGTAGGTAGGTGGTAGGTAGAGGTGGTAGGTAGGTGGTAGGTAGGTGGTAGGTAGGTGGTAGGTAGGTGGTAGGTAGGTGGTAGGTAGGTGGTAGGTAGGTGGTAGGTAGGTGGTAGGTAGGTGGTAGGTAGGTGGTAGGTAGGTGGTAGGTAGGTGGTAGGTAGGTGGTAGGTAGGTGGTAGGTAGGTGGTAGGTAGGTGGTAGGTAGGTGGTAGGTAGGTGGTAGGTAGGTGGTAGGTAGTAGGTAGGTAGTACTAGTAGGTAGGAAAAAGTGCATTGCAACGCATGCCGGGTACAGCTATAATAACATAATTGTGGGAAAAATATTTTACTTAAATATTTTTTTCTTTAAACTCACCATTACGCAGTCGCATCTAACCAACTGTTCACCATTACGCGCTTTTTTTATTAAGTATATGTAACTAATCGGTTCCAGCACTCGCCGGCCGCTGCCGCGGCGCGTGTATTCGTTTATCGCGTATTCCGTATTTTTTGAGATAAAAGTAGCCTATGTCCTTCTCCAGGTTCCAGACTATCTATCTCTGTACGTTTCATCAAAATCGGTTCAGCGGTTTAGGCCTGAAAGCGTAACATACAGACAGACAGTTACTTTCGCATTTATAATATTAGTAGGGATTACAATGTATATTAAATACAAAATATTATGACAATCTACAACCTAATTGTAATTATGACGAAGACTTAAATGATTAAGGATCAAAATACACGTCCGATAGCTGCTTCCGGGAGCCGGATCCGACTATCTGACCGGATTCATGAAATACACGTACGATTCTCGTGTCAGATTTTTTCTGGACGACGACGACGCCCGGACGATGCTTACGATTCTGACATCCGATCCGATAGTCTGATCGTACGTGTAATTCATGTTCAAACAAATGTATGACGCGGACGCCTTCAGATAGTCTGATCAGACTATCGGAACCGACTATCGGAGGCAAGTATCGGACGTGTATTTGGGCTCTAAGACCCTGTACGCGCCTGCTCATAGTTTGCGAGCAATGCATCATTGTGCGTCTTACGTCAAGAACATTTGTTTTTTTTTATAATCAATATTGTGACGGTAGATGTCGGCTAGAAAAAATTGTACTCATCATTTCGGCTCCGCAAAAGTAAATTCTAAATTAATTAACATTATACAGTATTCAAGTAATCAATGAGTTTTTCTTAAAGAAATTCCAATCTTGTGCGTAAACAAGAGTTTTGGCGACCGTGACAGGACTATTATTTCAAGAAAGTCAATTCAGTAATATAGTACCCGAGTTGCGTCATACTCGGCGGAGCGAAAATTACAAGAAGAACGAAAATTGGAGGCTACTACAATATCAGCAGCAGCCTGGTCTTCCGTGCCAACGCATCAGCTAAAGATCGTACCGGAATTCCATGGAGTCATAATTATCACGAAGTTAAGTGCCTTCCTTTGTTCCGTTCTACCGCACCAAATTACAACTAAATTCCAAATTCCATACCATAATCCATTCTAAAATACCTCTATTCCTATAACTAGCCTTTATTTGTGCTTTATTTCTTAATTTTATAGGTTTTATCGTGCTAAATAAGTGTATAGGTAAAAGTACCTACATACACCGACGACTATAAAATTAATTGATTTTTTTTTGCCAAATTCGCATCCTTTTTCATTAAATTCATTTGCAAATAAAGCGTACTCATAAGTAAATAGATCATAATCATAATTGTCATACTCCTACCTCGATTTATTCGGTATTTTCCCTATATTTAAGCCGATTTGCCGAAATTTTCAGGCGTTATCCTGAGGGCCAATTCGATTGATTGAGTCTGCAGCCATCATTGCCCGTTTGCTGAGTGAGGCACTGCAGCCAGCCGAGACCAGGTTCCCAGGGGTTTCCACCGAAGGAGGAGCGTGAGAATATCATTATTTTATTTCTTTTCCGAATTCGTTTGGACGTTGTCGATATATTCAATTCCATTGGTTCGAAGTATAACACTAAAGTTATACGCTTAATTTATTTGATTTAAATTACAAAATGTCGCAGGAGGATAGCGATAAATCCTCTACTAAGGTGTCGTTAAGAGAATTACTAATAAAACGTAGTTCAATTAAAGGACAAATTACAAAATTTAAAAACTATTTAGATAAAATTAGTAAATTACCTGATTTATCAAATATAGAACTTGCGGAATTGAGTTTAAGATTAAATAAGTTTCAAGGATTGTCGACAAGGTTTGATGATTTGCAGACCGAGATTGAAGTTTTAAATGCTCCAAATATTCAAGTAGAACTTGATGAGCGAGAACGCATTGAACAGGATATAGTTCAAAATATAGCTATAGCCAAAACAGAACTACAGCAATATAGTATTGATGATGATGGTAAGCGCCGTCAATCTGTTTTTGTAAATGCGGACTCGGATCATCAAAACGTTGGTTTTAGATTACCTCAAATACAAATTTCTAAGTTCGATGGATCACACTTCCGCTGGCTCGAATTTCGGGACACTTTTCTTAGTTTGATTCATAAAAATGAGCGCATTCAAAATATACATAAGTTTCATTATTTGGTTTCTTATCTGGATGGTGACGCTGCGCGTGTTATATCAAACCTCGAAGTATGTTCGGCTAATTACCGGGAGGCTTGGAAACAGATTTGCGAGCGATACGATAACAAAAGAATTCTCATGAATCATCACCTAGATTCTTTAATAAATATTCAACCAATCACGCGTGAATCAGATAAGTCTCTTCGGTGTTTAGTTGATAACGTCACTAAAAATCTAAGAGCCTTAAATAGTTTAGGTCTACCTACAGACCACTGGGACATGTTGCTAATATTTATTTTATTGCTTAAATTGGATAGTCGTACCATACTAAAGTGGGAAGAATATCGCAACACAATAGATTGCGTGAATGACGTGCCCACTTTAGAGCAATTTAATAAATTCTTAATTGACCGCGCTAATGTACTAGAATCATTTAATCAAAATAAATCTATAAACAATAATAACAATAATTCTAAATCACAACAAAACCCACGTATCTCGTCTAATCAATCTCAATCAAATAACAATAAATATTCTAATAAATCAAGCCGTAACCAAAATACCAATGTCTTTGCATCTACTTCACAAGCTCGTAATAATTTTTCAACTGTTTATCTGTGTGTAGTATGCAATGGAAATCATAGGATTTATGATTGTCCAACTTTTAAATCAAAATCCATTCAAGAGAAAATGTCATGCATATCTCAATATAAATTGTGTACAAATTGCCTGCGCCAAGGTCATCCTGCTTCCGAGTGCGGCATGGGTCCGTGTCGACATTGCAACCAAAGGCATAATACTCTTCTCCACGACCCTAGCCTATCAGTTAACTGTAACACTACAAACGAAAATAACGATGTTAAAAACGAGACCGTAGTGGCTTTCTCTCATCAAAATAAGGTTCATGTATTTTTGTCTACGGCTATCATAGAAGTTCACAATCCTATAAATAACAAAACAGAAAGGGTTCGCGCGCTGTTGGACAGTGGCAGCCAATCCACTTTCATTACAAAATCTCTGCAACAAAAATTAGGTTTAATATGTAATCCGTTAAATACATATGTTATAGGAATAGGAAATAATAAATGTGACACAATAACAGAAAGTTGTGTTACTCACCTAAAATCAATCCATGGCACTTACCAAGTTAAGTTGTCTTGCTATGTTCTCAACCAACTCACCGGAGACATTCCAAAGGTTTCCGTCGATATTCGTCATCTGAAAATACCAAAGAGTATTTTATTAGCTGATCCTAAATTCAGTGAACCTGCATCCATTGACATACTCATTGGTGCAGACATCTTTTGGGATATACTAGTTAGCGAACAACGCTCTCTAGGTCCTAATAATCCTAAATTACAAAATTCGAAATTAGGTTGGCTTATAGCCGGCCCTATTAATGCACAAAATTACATTCAAAATATTCAATGCAATCATGCAATTGTTCCGAAAAACAATTTGGATGAAATGCTCACTAAATTCTGGGAACTCGAGAGTCTCCCTCAAAGAAAGATTCTCAGTCCCAACGAAATAGCATGTGAAAAACATTTTCACAAAACCACAACTCGTTTGAGTAATGGCAGATTTAGAGTGAAGTTACCACTAAAGGCCTCGTCTGACTGCCTCGGTGATTCTTATAATCAAGCTAAAAAACGTTTCAAAAATCTTGAGAAAAGATTTAGAAAAAATCCGACACTAAAGTCACATTACGTAGAATTTATACGTGAATATTCAAACCTAGGACATCTCTCAGAGTCCCATATTGCAATACCAAATCCTTCATACTTTTTATGTCATCATGCTGTATTCAAAGAGGACAGTGAGTCCACCAAGATTCGTGTAGTCTTTGACGGCTCAACTCCTACAACATCTGGCTACTCTCTAAATGACATCTTAATGGTTGGGCCTAACCTACAAAATTCTCTATTCTCCATTCTAATTAGAGCACGTCAATATAAGTACATTTTGACCGGAGACATAGCTAAAATGTACAGACAAATTGCTATGGATCCAAGTGATTGTGATCTTCAATTAATATTATGGAGAGAAGATGAATCTCAGCTCATTCAAACTTTGCGATTAGATACTGTCACTTACGGTACTGCAAGTGCCAGCTATCTTAGCACTAAATGTCTGTGGCAGGTAGGAGAAGAGTGTGATGACGAATTAATTAAAACCATAATACAAAATGACTTCTTCGTTGATGACGTCATTACAGGGTCAGACAATGAAGAGCAATTAATATACATACAAAAGACACTATCTACTGCTCTAAATGCAGCTTGTTTTCCACTACGAAAATACAAAACTAATTTACCTACACTATTTCATAATATAGAAATTAATACAAAAGAAAAACTTACCTTGAGTGAATCCTCCAGTACTCTTGGTCTAGGGTGGGATCCAAGTGATGACACGTTCAATTTTCCTGTAAAAAATACAATTAATACAAATAATACAATAGTTACAAAAAGATTTATAATGTCACAATCGCTTCGCATTTTTGATCCACTTGGGTTACTAAGCCCATGCATAATTCAATCTAAAATCTTGATTCAAAGGTTGTGGATCAAGGGAATTGATTGGGATCAACCTGTACCTGAAGACATACAGGAAAATTGGAATGAAATTTCAAAAAACTTACCGTTGCTTGCAGATCTGCATATTCCACGTAGAGTAATTGGTGACTCACCAAAGTCCATAGAACTGCACTCATTCAGCGACGCCTCACAAGTAGCCTACGGAGCTTGTATCTACATGAGAACGCTGAACGAAAACGATGAGGTGACGGTGAGGTTATTATGTTCAAAATCCAAGGTGGCTCCTATAAAGCCCACCACCATACCTCGCCTCGAACTTTGCGCGGCGTTGTTATCATCTAATTTATGTCGATCAGTAACTGAATCTTTGAGGCTTGTTCCTACCAAAATTACACATTGGTGCGGTTCTAACATCGTACTATGCTGGATAAATAATGACCCAAGTAAACTAAAAACATTTGTGGCGAATAGAATAGCTGAAATTTTAGATCTTACTAATCGCAAGGATTGGCGTCATGTTCCCACTGACGTTAACCCTGCTGACCTAATTTCTCGAGGTGTAAACGCTCATCACCTTCGCGACAATTTGATGTGGTGGCAAGGCCCGTCCTTTCTATACACTAATGAATCAAAATGGCCTAAACTACATCAAGTTCAAAACATTAATTTAACTGAAATAAAAAGTCATTATATTAATTTACCTGAATCTACGTTTGATTTCAAGGTATTTTCAAATTTTTCTAAATTACAAAGAACATTTGCATATGTTTTACGCCTTTTACACAATTCAAAACGATCAAATAGGCTTAATCGCTTATCTGGCCCCTTAACAGTGAATGAATTAAATAATTCATTTATTTTTATTTGTCGAGTTTCACAGAAACAATCTTTTCCTCTTGAATATAAAAGAATGCAATCAAAATTATCGTTATTGCCTAAATCTAAATTATTAAGTTTGTCTCCTTTCTTTGAGCTCACAACTAATCTGATAAGAGTTGGGGGGAGATTACATAATTCTAATTATTCATTTAACAAAAAACATCCAATACTCTTGGATTCTTCTCATTATGTAACAAAACTTTATTTTGTTCACGAACATTTACAAAATTTACATGCTGGTCCACAGCTATTGCTAGCAACGGTCAGAGAATCTGTATGGCCTATAAACGGAAGAAGGTTAGCTAGAAGCGTTGTAAAGCAATGTGTTACTTGCGTGCGTGTTCGTGGGCAAACCATATGCCCAAAAATGGGCAACTTACCAACAAATCGTGTCTCCGTCGACTTTCCTTTCAAATCTGTTGGAATTGACTACGCCGGTCCCTTTTTTATATTAAATCGCAAGGGACGTGGTGCTAGATTAGTAAAATGCTACTTATGTCTATTTATTTGTTTATGCTTTAAATGCGTCCATTTAGAACCCGTCAGTGACTTGACTAAAGAAGCTTTTATTATGACATTTCGTCGATTTGTTGCCCGCCGTGGCAAGCCAGCGGAGGTTTGTTCTGACAACGGACGAAATTTCGTTGCCGCTGCTAAGGAAATTAGCAATTTTCTAAAATCAAATAGCGAATCTCTTTCTCAGTTTGCAGCAGGAGAAGGAATAAATTTTTCATTTATACCTGCTTACAGCCCTCACTTCGGTGGAATTTGGGAGGCTGGAATCAAGGCTGCCAAATATCATATCAAAAGAGTCATGGGAAATTCCCATCTTTCCTTCGAAGAAATAGGTACTTTATTCGCACAAGTGGAGGCAATTTTAAATAGTCGCCCCTTGTACCCAATGTCTTCATCCCCTGATGACTTCCTGTCCTTATCCCCAGGGCACTTCCTGATTGGCAGACCACTCAATGCACTGCCAACTCCAGTAATCCAAGACGACTGCAACTCATCCCATCGTAACCGGTACACTCGCCTTGAGCAAATAAGGCAAGACTTCTGGAAGCGCTGGCAAAATGAATATATCTCCGAACTTCACCAACGCACCAAATGGAAGACCGATGCTAGGAAGCTAAATATCGGAGATCTTGTTATCTTACAAGAAGACCATACACCACCACTAAATTGGCGCCTCGGACGTGTCGCCAGACTTTTCCCTGGACCAGATGGCATATCTCGAGTCGCAGATATCAACACAACAAAGGGCTGCGTGCGCCGATCTTTAGTTCGCCTGTGTCCCCTGCCTACGTGTGAAGATTTTCAAGGTTGAAGATCTACGTCCTTCAACGGGGGGAGCTTATGTACGCGCCTGCTCATAGTTTGCGAGCAATGCATCATTGTGCGTCTTACGTCAAGAACATTTGTTTTTTTTTATAATCAATATTGTGACGGTAGATGTCGGCTAGAAAAATTTGTACTCATCATTTCGGCTCCGCAAAAGTAAATTCTAAATTAATTAACATTATACAGTATTCAAGTAATCAATGAGTTTTTCTTAAAGAAATTCCAATCTTGTGCGTAAACAGACCCTATTATTAATGACCCTTTTTCTCTATAATGAGACGTTGATGTTTGACGTGAGAGCTGTTTATTAGGTACTAACGAAGCGAAATTAACAGTGGAAACTCGCAAGTTAATGCAAAGAAAAAAACTTTTTTTGCAACCATTTGGTACATCATAATTACATAAGCAATTTCTTAAACCTCCTCAATTTTGCAATAGCAAAAAAAAACAATATACTACCTGTTACTGCTCAAACTACATTACCATACGCACGTTACCTCGTACAAAAATAACTGAAGGTATAAAGGCGTACGTTCACCGGCGGTTATCACGCATGAGCGCTGATCAAACGCGATTATCTGCCCGAGCGTGTAGGTGAGACACCTCACCGAGCATAGACCGCCATCGCCTTTTAATGTGTGCACACCCCTTTAGTTTGTATTTTTTTTGTTTTGCGAATGAGGCACAGGTAGTGTTTACAGAGACTGTTCAGTTATTATTTGAGTTAATTAGCTTGAGACAAATGCTTTTTTTTGTATCTGCAACCCTCATAAATTGAATTTATACGACGAGAATTTCAGTTTTGATTCTAAGAAATGCATTATTATACTTTTATAACAGAATATAATGGAAAGTAGGACATGAGTTTAATTGTAGTTCATTTTCTAATATTTTTTCTACTTTTTCCAGTAGGTATAGTAAGTTCTTTTTAAAGAAAATAACGTACATTATGTTACACACTCAAATCTCATAAATTATGCAGAAAACCCCAAACTTAGAGCCAATGTCCTTTCCAATGTTGAATTCTGCTTCTAGTCCAACCAAATCTGATGGAAGCCACTCCGTGTAAAATACTGGTAACTTTACACAGAGCGATTGTCATTAGACCTCCGCAAACCAATTACTTAACAATGCCGATATCCTAGGGTTAGACCGATTGTCAGACTTTCAGGCTTCTGACTACTCGTAACGACTGTATTGTATGACGGTCTTGCCCACCGAAAAACGAACTTTAAGCATTTACAAAATTAAATATTTGTTGAATCAATAACGATCGAATCTTGCAAAGTTGGATTAGTATAAAGATATACAAGTTGTTTTTCTTGATATCCCATAACTCTAGGGTACGATTGAGACCATATTATATCAAAGAACCAACTGGCATATGAATTATTCTTCAATCATATTTTTTTTTTGTTTTAATTTTTCATACAAAATAATTCGACAAAGTCACGATTATTAATATAAAACACCCTTATGTATATGACAACGTCGCATTTTCGTAGCTTTAAATATGAATGATTGGTTTGAATAAAAATGAATTACTCTTATTTATCAATGAAACTTAGATACCTATAATTTAATTATGATTGATTATATCTTCGAAACTATGCATTTTTGGACCACCTATTCTAGGAGATGTTGTGTTCTTTTTACTTAAATAATATAACCCTAGAGTTATGGGATATCAAAAAACACACGTTGTAGAGTCAAAAGGAGCTTAAAATCTTCGACGTTGCTATTCCTAGTCATAGATACACTTGGCAACGCAATTCCAAGTCTCATTAGACCGCATTCAATTTTACATATATCCTGAGAAGCTAGCGCCTGGATCATTGAAAAGGTTGCGAAATCGCTAAGCGCTTTATAGAAATCTGCGCTTTTATTTATTTTTACACCTTATTAAAATTAAATTAATTGTGTAATATTCTATGTTCACTCGTTCATCACACAGACTTTTAAGTGCATTATTTTATACACTTTCATGCCTAAAACTACTATATTTTTTATTACTAATAATGGCTATCTACATTACCTAACGCTGGCCCCATTTCAACATTAATTTTTCGATCCATTCTTCGTATATCAGCAGGCCTACAATGAGCATTATACAACATAAGTCGTCTATCGCTCACGAGATAATGCGAGACGGCCATGATTATATTAATATTAGATTATAAAAAAATGTTGGAAAAATAAACGATATAAATTCAATGTGTTCAGCCTACAAAATTAAATATCAGTATGCGTGCGTATTTTAACCGATTTTACAAGCCGGCCGATAACAATATATCTTCTCCTTAAAACAAGAATCACATAATTCCCGACCAAGATAAGCTTGGTGTAGTAACGTGTATAATGGCTGTTGATAATCTAAAACACAGTCATGTTCGAGATTTTTCATCAATCGCGTTGGCGTGTTTAGTTTTCCGAAATGAAAATGCTCTTGGATTCATTTTACCTCCATACCAAACTGAATATCCTCGTTCAATCACTAGGGCCCGTCCACATCTCGACGTCACGACGTCGTCAACGTGGAACGGTGCGGTAACGCGGCACGGTGCGTTGACGTAACGTGCAAATTTACGTTACCGTATCGTAACACGTTCCGCCCGCGCTCTCCACGCCCGCGAGTTAGTCGCCGTCCATGTTCTCCGATGCTTTAAAACCATACCTTACTGTTTCTCTTATTAAAATTCAGGATCTACATGGTTAACGATAAATCTAATGATCCTGACGTGCATTTTTACGATACGGTAACGTAAATTTGCACGTTACGTCAACGCACCGTGCCACGTCACCGCACCGTTCCACGTTGACGACGTCGTGACGTGGAGATGTGGACAGGCCATAACGGCCTTAGATTTATCGTTGACAATGTAGAAGAATTTTAATAAGAGAAACAGTAAGGTATGGTTTTAAAGCATCGGAGCACGTAGATGGTGACTAACTCGCGGGCGGACCGCATATACGTGTGCGCTTGAGGCTAGAGGCGGTAAGTGTTACGATACGGTAACGTAAATTTGCACGTTACGTCAACGCACCGTGACACGTTACCGCACCGTTCCACGTCGACGACGTCGTGACGTGGAGATGTGGACAGGACCTTACGGCGTGATTAACATTCAAACACAAAAGTGGAATAACACATGTACCTACATAAATCTTTTAATTTAAAATTCATACGACTTATGTACCAGGGATTTAAAAAAATCCCATTGTTTATTCATAATGTTGAATTTACACAGACAAAAATGTTTTATTGTAATGATAATTGGTTCCAAACATAATAGGAGCTCAACGAAGTGAGAGCATGTTCGACCGTTCATGAAATTTATACGTTAGCAATGCAAATGAATACCAGTCCATTTTCATGTCACCCTGGTACCTCTGTGCCGTTCCGTATTACATGACACGTTCTGATATAACATTGAATTACAGCTGTTTACATAGAAATATATTATGTTTATTCGTTTGTTGTTATGTAAATTAGGTAAATTATGCCCGATCACGTAATTTATATTACGTAGAAATGCGAAATAATCAAATTGTTATCTACAATAAACAATTTTCCGTTGAACAAAGTATTATTTTTATTCCAGAAAGGTAACGAAGAGGTCGCTTGAAACTTGGAAGTAAGAAAGTTTCCAGATTCAGTGATTGCACCTCGTTTTCAATCGATACTGCTGACCGCCACGAAAGTTCACGAAGGAACGATAAAATTAGATGTTATTTTTATTTCCAATGAGGCATCGTTGAGAATTGGATTAGCATTCATTTATTCTAAAAAGTATTGAACCCATTTTTAAAAATAAATCACGAAATATTATCTGCGTCTTTACTTATTAGAAGATAGAGCAAAAAAAATTCAAAATCTCAAAATAATATACAGTTTATAATAAAATAAAACAAACAATAAGTTACCAGAAACCATTAGAAATGAAAATTTCAAGTTTTATAAAATTTTATTAAATATCAAGACTTGGCACACGAGGTTGTCGACATGTGGGATGTTCATTCCGCAGTAATTGTGCCGATAGCAGTTACGGCGAATTGCTTAATAGCCAAGAGCTTCGACCAACACCTAACGAGGCTCTCGTTGAGCGGCTGGATCAAGGGCCTTATACGGAAAGCGGTACGTCTTAACACGCCGCGTATTGTTAGGAGATTCCTCTCTCTGAGGCCCTGAACGCCGGTAGCTTGGACCCTGTTCCCGATGCCGGTGGGCTACTATTTTAAATGTTTTTTTTTTGTATAGCGAAGTATTTTAAAATGTAAAATTTATTTACTGACAATGAATAAACGATATAATTATTAATAAATCAAAAGTCTTTCTACAAAGTAGCTTCTATTTGTAGAAAGACTTTTAACTTATTAATAAAACTATTAATATTTGCATTTCTATATGGAGCATACGCTCCACCGTGAATTATCTCATAGCTAAATGTAACTGAATTATTTCATAACTGAAAACAGTTTCTCAACTTTTCATGAAAATCATCGTAACTGTTGATTAAATTATTTATGTCATTGCTAAAAAACTGTTTCGTAATTTTTCATGGAAAACATTGTAATTGTTGATTTAATTGTCTTACAGCTAAAAAAGTGTTTTGTATTTTTTCATGAAACTTTTTTCATATTACTTGTTGATTTAATTATCTCGTAACTAAAAAACTGTTTCGTAATTTTTCATAAAAAACATCGTAATTGCTGATAACCTAAACTGTATGTAGGTACCTATAGAGATGACCATAGTGATAAAAAATGACCGTTTGTGATTCATTTGAAATGACGTGGGGTACCTACACATATTATTTGAAATGACACGCACACTCCGCACCGTCTAGCTTCACTTTACAAGTTTACTAGACACGATATTTATGCGATGAATATATTTCAAGAACACACAATGGTACTAGAACTAAATTATTCATGCACTAAGGAACATAACATATCCGCGAAGTTTCTTCGTATTCGTGCAGACACAGACACCTTTATTATGTTAATACGTGCAGATTCCGAGATGCACTCCGTTCTTCACCGTATCTGAGAGCTTACCTATGTGACGTTCAAGTGAATTTCTACTCTTCCTAATTATTTCTGAGTCACAGGAATCTTGTTGGATTTAGTGGTAAATGTAAAATGATTTATGGATATTGTTGAGTTAATAATATTCTTAACTAGCTGACCCGGCAAACATCGTACCGCCTCACAGCGATTACGCAGGGCAACCGATCCGGATCCGTGAAAATACGAATCTAGAGCCTAAAAAACTCGGACCGAATTCGGATATTGCTTTGCACACTGCATCCGATCCGAATACGTGAAAGTGCGAATCTAGAGCCTAAAAAACTCGGACCGAATTCGGATATCGCTTACGCACTTATCCGATCTCTGATCCAAATTCAAACAATTCAGGGGCCATCTTTGGCATATCCATTTGGCATCCGATTTGAATCCAAGGTAATGCGAAAGCGTTCATACAAACAGTACTACGGCTACTTCGGTCCGTCAATTTTTCTTCCGAATTAGAATCTCACGGATGACGGAGAGAAATCGGATGGCGGGAGTCGGATCTAGTGCGTGAACTACCATACAAATAGTTCTATGACTACTACGGGACGTATTTTCTCGGATTCGGATCGGATGCAGTGCGTAACCGCTCTAACAGACAATGAATACTGTTTTAACTTTCAGTTAAACTTAACTTAGAACATGAAACAAAAAAAAATACACTTCCGCAACGTCAATCTTGTGTAACGGATGACTGATTGACCGAATGATCTGGAATGAATTGAGACCAATCGATTCGACAGTTGCAATTCGACTTGACAGTTGTTGTCACGCGTCCGTGACGTGAGCTGTCAATTGCGGAAGATGGCAGAGTTCCAAACCTAATTAAATTTAAAATTATTTTTCTGTGTAGTTATTTTTCCCTTTATTTTTCCGATATTTTATTAGTTATTCTGCTATTCGGGGCAAAGATGAATCCAATTAATTAAAGATCATTAAAATCGGTCCAGGCGTTCTTTAATTATAAATGGTGTAACCAACCCGGCTTAAATATTTATTTAGATTAAATTGTATGTTTCTTTCTTACAGGTAAGTTGAGCCAGTACTAAAAACGAAACTCATAATACGTTTTGAGGTAAGTTCGTAAATTTAACAAAAAAAAACTACTAGGGAAGCAGAAGAACCACGGAGCAAATACAAATAGGTAACCATCAGTAGAAGCCAAAATGTATGTAAGTCTTAAAAATCGAACACTCTGAACGGCCATTGGCAGATAGAAAATATCGAAATGGTTTTAAAAAATCACGCTAAGACCTAAAACTATTCAAATTGAATAAGTAATCCGTAAAAGACACGCAATATACAAATGAAACAAAAAAACGTTATTTCAAAAAAAGAATCTAATCCATAAACATCTTTCTTTTTAATTCATTCAGGGTAGGTTTCCCTAGGGACGCTTCCAATTTGCCGATACCCTATCACGTGCTATCAACTGAGTCGTTTTGGATACACGCCCATACTCGTAAATGTACCACAGATAAAAATAAATAACAATCGATATTACGATACGCGCGAAACGTATCGTTTATAACCGCAGGTTGTTGGTATCTAGTACATTATGTTTTAAATTCCTGCCGTAGTACCTACCTTGAAGTGATTAGATACTTATTATGAATTTTCTGAATTCTCACAATGAAATGTGTATCTTTTCTTGTAGTAAATAAAGTTATATTTTGAGTCGCTTTATTAAAATATGCGCGCAGCGTCGCGTCGCGTCTCGGTGTGAACTGACCCTAAGTATCGCCACACGTGGAGGCTCTTTTCATGCACCCCAAATACCACAATACAACTCCAGAATGAGATTTTCAGTTAACAAATAGATGCTACTTACCCATTCACCTATATTATCCCATAATAAAGGGAACAGTGTATTCTCTTTTCCATTCACAGATGACCTCCTAACATTACATATTCGGTACAGGTAAAGGAATAAAATCAGGTATGTAGGTTGAATGCTAAAAAAATATGTCTCGTGACGTCAGTACCTAGGTTGGGAACAGATGGCGTAACCGCATTTTTTATAATGCGTGCTCGCAAATAAATCAAAACGTATTTTATGGACATATTTTGGGAGCTTAGCTTTCAGTTAATATCTGTAGTAAAATCTTTATGCTTTTTTGTAATGGAGTGTAAAATTGTTACTCCTTTATTTCAGTAAGTGGTAGGCAGGTGTGTACTTCCACTTTTCGCTGATGTCCTAGTCCCATGTAATAAAGAACGAGATTACTGAAATCAAAAAACAACAAAAAACACTTCGTCCATTACAGGCGCTTATGAAAAGTCGAATTTAGTGCACGGTTTCAAGTTGTCATTTCCTATGGAGAAGAACCGGCAAGAAACTCCATGGTTACTCTTTGAAAATCAATATCTTTAACAACTTCAGTAAATACAGTATTATGATTTAGGATATTTATAAGAGATAACAATGTAGTCTTTGAGCACAAACCAATTAGTAAGTAAGTAATGAAGTACCAAATCTTGAGTACAACAATTAACAAAAAAAAAAACACTATATGAATAATAATAATTTACAAATTAATGTAGCCATACATCTAGCATCTACGAAGTTCTCACATTACAAATTATATTGCTACTGGATTTATTGAAACTGATTATTCTGGGTACAAAAATTTTATAGACCGAATTCAGTACATACACGTTACAGTATTATCCGTTCCAAAAAGAAAATAACTGACGTCACTCAGAAAGCTACCACGCTGCAGCGGAATTTGGCTGGATAAATCTGTCGCATGACAGATGACATATGGGCCAAACTTACTCATACGACTCAACGGAACCTCTAAATGACAAATGCCAAACGTGCCTGGCAAACGAACATGGTAGATATTTCAGCTTCAAAATTAATTTATTCAAAATGGAATAGAATTGATTAGTTCTTTTTGAACGTCAAATTATCGAATCGTCAAATAGTCGAAATTATCTCAGAATGTCCACGTTCTTCATTTGTTTACCGCATGAATGAAAATGGTTTTAACTTTTTGTTACTATTTTGATTTTGTTTCTGAAGGTAGGTAGTAGGTAAGTAGTAGGTAGGTAGTTAGTAGGAAAACGTGCATTGCAACGCATGCCGGGTACAGCTAGTCGTGTATCAAAATCATCCAATCCGATGGATTATCATATCTCAGCTCACTGTATTTCCGTCAGCAAGATGCTATAATTAAGGGTTACTGATTTTGTCAAATAATGTGTGAGACATAAGACAAAATCCCTGAAATTGTCACTGTACTGAGCGCTCGGCGACCCGTGGTAGTGTTCCCTACGGTATAATATAACCAGCATACAGGTGAAACTGCTGATAGGCAGTCAGAGAATACCATATACCCCGGCTTGACTTGACATGAGATAGAGAATGCCATGTAGAACCTAACCTACAGCGACCCATTTTTTCAAAGAAATTCTTTAAAAGAGTTCGTTATTCACAATTTACATCTAATACCGCGTCTATTTCGATGCTCACATTCTATAAAGGTTTTGTGTGAATTGTGTTAATGCGATGGAAGCTATCAATGGAAAGAATGGACACTGACTGCTCCATCATGGAGCACTGGACGAGACTGCATGTAATACTTTCCTGATTCAGTGTTTCCATTATTGTATTATATTTTATATGTCTCGGGACCCTGAGGTCCCGGGCCTTTGTAAGGCGTACGAGGGGCCGGCTAGCACATAGTGACATAGCTACAAGGGAGCAACATATTTTGAGGTGCTTGAGGAGTGGAGAGGTATTCCACGGCTATCAGGACAATCCCGGAAGTACGGTCAAGAACCCTACCAGCATCTTACTGAAATACTTCCTTCCCCCGAGCACGTTTGCTCTTGCGAATCTCCACTCAAACCGGCCAATGAAGGCAAGAGAGAGGTGGGAGTTCAGTTCCTCGTCAGTGTTCACTCCGGCCGGCCAATTAAGGCAAGCCAGAGATGAGGAAAAAGACATCTCCCGGGAGATCAGGTCCGTGGGGTCGATGTATAATATCTTTTAAATATATTTTAAAGTTAATTTACAGATGATTTATAATTTTATTGTAACCTGTCTGAAATAAATAAAATGAATTGAAAAAAAATGTGTGTAGATTTCTCTGTCTACGCGTATATAAGCCTGAAATATCTTCCCGTGCATACCTATATTACCCAAAAACATATAAAATATTGCAATCATGAGATATATTGGTGGTAAGTACGAGAATTTATCACATTTCGGCACATCAACATCGGTGTGATTTCCAAACCACTGACCGTAAAAACGATAACGTTTTTTATTTGCTTTTCATTTCTGCTTTTTCACTGATATTTTTTATACTGCTACTGATTTATTGACTTCTATATCAATGTGGTGAAAGTGTCATGTAAGTAATTTATAACTATATTATTCTAGACTACGATAATGATCAACTTCGTTTAAATGATGCGACGACTCGGCATATAGCAATTTGCGAACAAAATAATGTTACATCTGGGATGAGGCAGGAAATAAGAGCATGGAATTCCACTTTGAAGTAATTATTTGTGATTAGTTACGGTTTACTCACGTGCATTCTTCGGGATTGCCCTACTAGTTTCGGACCCAAACGGAGCCCTTAATCATGAGCTGGGGCCTAATTCTCCTAAAATAAATCTTGTTAAATCACAACCGAACCAAGGCCGAACCGTTCATTCAGACAGTTCTCAATTTCAAAAGCTATCAAATTGTTTGACACAAAAAACAAAATCAATCATTTTGAAAGTTTTCGAAAACAAAAACTGACTGACGGTTGTGGTTCGATTGCGTTTGGCAACAATTTATTTTAGAAGAATTGGGCCCCTGGGGTCTGTAAAACAAATTCAAGTTCTCAAGAAAACAAGAAAGAAACTTCATTTGCGTGAAATGAGTACGTTACAGATGTTTGTATAACATAATTGGTGCTTTATTATTTCGCCAACTAGGCATGCATTATAATAATTTATTTTGTACATAACACATTAAAATTACAAGGATATTTTACGGAAAGTACAGTCAACAGTAAATAGACCAAAATTACGAAAAAAAACCCTGTCAGCAGTTTGCTAGATTTTAAACAACTAAGTCTGCAGGCACAAAACTTGCGACGGCCGAGCGATGGCGGGGCGGCGCGACGGCGATGTATACAAAAGCATTGCACAGTATAGCGACGGGCACGAAACGGGCGACGGCGGAGCGAGGCGATCGAGCGATGCACGGGCGGCGGTGAAGCGACGGCGACGTGGAAGCGACGAGAACAAACTAGTTTGGTTTCGTCGCTTGCGCGGGTACACAGTGTTGTATTGATAAATCAAATGTCTTTATACTCATTCTTGTATAGTTGTAAAATTTCATTGAATGACACCTTAGCTCGTAATAAAGCGTAGAAAATTCTCCCGAATTGAGTCTGCGTTGATTTATTGGATGAACACCATCTCTAGGTAATAATAATTCCCTCATTAGGAGACTAGGCTCCAATAGTTCTCTTCGACGTAAACTCATGTTTCTCACAACACTGCTCGAGCGCGAAAGACCGCCAGCTTGTTTCGTGCCCGCGCGAGATATCGCTGCCTGATCGCCCCGCGTCGCGTCGTCCCGCTGCCGCCATCGCTCGGCCATCGCAAGTTTCGTGCCCGCAGACTAAATGTGCAAAAATTAAGCGAATCACATCACACAATGTTTGCAACACATAATGTGTTTCCATTTCGTCATTTAAACTGAGTTTACAATTCACGTCATTTCGAAACGTTAATCATGTGATGTGATTACGATTTTCAAGTGAACTCGAATCAATCTGGTATGAACTATCATCTGTTCAATCATTATAAAATGCTGCATCAATTTTATTAGCTTAACCTGTCGTAGTCTACTGCTGAACGTAGTCCTCTCTGAAGCTGTTGCATTTTTTTTTTTTTTTTTTTTCTTGAATGTGATTCTTGCGGACTGTGTTTACGTAACCGGGCAGTTATTGGCGAGACCTGTAGCACAGTAGACATATAAGCTAAAGCAGTACTTCAACTACCTACAACTACAATCGTCCGATTTGACACAGACACGCACTGCAACAAGACAAATAAGGTATTTTCGGGATACAGTTCCATGCAAAAACAAAACACTACTCAGTATACAGAGCGTGTCTGTGTGAGTGTTTCAATTCTTGAGATTATAGTAAGTTGAGGTACTGCTTTAGCTTATATGTCTACTGTGCCTGTGGGGTCTCCAGCCAATGGAAGGAAGTAAAATACTTAACCTAAGCTAACTACTTATACTACACTAACATCTTGTTTGACATCTACACTATTCATTCATTTCTAGCCTGCGTCATCCCACTGCTGGGCAAAGGCCATTAGAGGAACGAGGTGTGGTGTTCCTCCAACACAAAGGGAGGATCCTCCAACCAGGCGGAGTCTTGTGCCTGGCGGGCTACTGCCCAACGGTTGATGTTGGGAGGTTGTATACATATACAGGGTGTTAACGAATTCGTGTAATTCCTTCAAACCGTGTGATCTACTGGTGACACAGATTAACCATAAAAGAGATTTTTAGAAAACCAACTGAAAAAAAAATTTAAAATAAAATCTTAGTTTTATATTTCTGAGTCATTTTAGAGCCCCGAGTTAACTTACTGCAAAGAGCGATAACGTGTTAGTCTTGCCCGCCAGTCGCGTCGCCGTGCTTTCTTTCATTTAAGCGTGGCATCGAAATGTTCAAGCGCATGAAACTATTTTTATGCAAAAAAAAAAAAATCTTATTTTTTTACTGAATCCTTATTAGGTGGTTTAGATACGATCACTTACCCCTAACGCATGAAAAAAAAGATTTTTATTTTTTGATTTTTAATCAAGCTAATTCTCGTGCGGGGCCAATCTACACCAGTAGTAGATCATGTGGTTTTAAGGAATTACACGAATCTGTTAACACCCTGTATACTATCTGCGTGTTAAATATTGATATCGCGATGTAGGCATGAATAGTTCGCATATGGCGTGGATAGATGCCGCCACAGAGAGGCCCATGACTTCCAATTTTTTCGATCCAGAGCCAAAGTGGACCACTGATCATTGGTTTTGTCTAACTCGTCCAGCCATCTTCTTCGAGGTCTGCCGCGACGCCTTCTGGCTGTGTTAGGGCTCCATAAAGTGGTTGTTTTGACCCATGGCTCATTGGGCATACGGCAGATGTGCATTCTCCCCATTTTGACCTATTGATCCCAGACTTGGTCTTTAACAAACATTCAAAAGTCCAAACTCAATGTCTGCCAACGTGATATGGAACGCAGCATTCTAAGCGTCAAGCTAACGGACCATGTACGCAACACCACACTGCGCTCCAAAACACAAATTGCTGACGTTGCTCAAAAAGCCGCTAAGCTGAAGTGGGCCTGGGCCGGCCACGTGTCATCTACACTAACATTGTGAAGGACAATGCTCATGGATGTATGGAGTCCCGTACCATGTTGCATCAAAGTCAAACTTTGTTTTTTATAGACTACACTTATCATATTAACTCCTACAAAAGTTCTTTTTGTAAACAAAACGCGAGTTTCGGAGATTTTAGAAATAATCTAAATAACCTGACAATGTGGACATGTCAAACACAATTTATTATTGCTCTAAAAACAATAATCCGCATCTATTGCATTCTACATCTCTATGACCGGCTGTGAACGGCCAATTAACCATAGATAAAAAATGATAATCGTTTAAATAAATATTCTAATCTATTCTAGTTGTTTTTAATTAATGTAGAATTGGCAAAATATAATTTTTTTTACATGTTTTTTGAAAGATGTGATTATGACACTTTCACAATTCAAGGTTATAGTAATCATAAATCATGTGAAACGCAGCGTCATGTAAAGAGAACAAAACAATATGAACACTTTTCAAAAATCAAATCCCCGACACGTAATGTCGTAAAAAATATGAAAATAATTACTATAATATTTTAATCTTGATGCATGAGACTTTTTGGTACCACTTTTGGTCATTTTCCTTTAGATGTTTGTTAATCAATCACGTCTTAACATCTGAACGGATTTGCTAGACCATGACCTGGATTAGGATATAATTTTTTTTATCCGGAAACATGAAGTAGTTCCCCTAGGCTGCGAGTGAAATTGCGGGCAGCAGCTAGTAAATAAATAAATAATACTAGTATTCAACCAATAGACGTTTCTTCAGTAATTACAGCTTTTAATTAACATCAGGCCTTAAAGCTTACGTAATGAGTTCAAAGTTCCATAAATACCTTTGTTTTTAATTAAATTTTCTTTTTATCATATAAATGGTACCCGCATATAATATCAGTACGTAATTAGCAATGTTTAACGTACAAACAACTCTCACCGTAATTAACGCTTTTACAATCAAGGAAACCTTTGTGCGTCATTTTTTGTTTCTTTTTTATCTTCCGCCCTTATTTATCTTAGCAACAAACGGTAATTGGAACAAATATAGTTTTGAGTAGGTATGCAAAAGTCTGTTTTGTTGCGAACAACATACAATGGGATAGGTTCAAAGGATGATGGCAGACTAGGCACTAGGTCTGGATGGACCTAAAACTCGTTACAGATATGAACGTAGTATGATAGGAATGAGCATTTAGTTAGAATTAGCTTGATTTTATTCAGCAAAGGAAAAAATTTCGGTTTTGTGGAAGTGAGGCGGGAATGTTAGGTCCTTTCTACGCATATTTGAGTTTTCTATTACAGTTGCCAATAGCGAAGAAAATCAAGCAATCAACAAATAAAATGTGTCTTTTTTTATTGATTTTATTTCTGTAACCGTTTCGTCCAAAAACTGCCGATGCCTTTTGTAATGGTACAAACACACAGGTAAATGTAATACAAACTATTAGGTACATTTTCTTGTGCGTTATGGTACAATTTTTTTTAGCCTTTATCTTCGTGTCTTTTGGAAATTGTAGCTTAGAGCTTTATCAGGATCTAAGAAAACAACACAAAGGTATAGGACCAGTACACCGGTGGTCAGGACTCTAGAGATGGGTATCGCCTCACACTGCGTACCGTGTCAAGTACTGCTTTCTGTACCATTGACCCGGCCGCCAAAAGAGAGCCTCCTGATGTGTTGTACGAAAAATTTTGTTTTTAGATTTTTTGTCTGTTTGTATGTTTGAGCTTCACGCCAGTGCTACTGAACAGATTCAGTTGAAACTTAGCAGCCATACCCATTAAAGAGCGGATCAGGTTATAGAGTACAAATTATCACGCTATTGAGTGTGGGTGATGAGCAGTAACCTTATTGTTGTTTTCCGAATTCCACGCGGCCGAAGTCGCGGGCACAGCTAGCTTTTAATAAAAATAGAACAGACGACTTCTCGTCGTCTGTCCTTTGATTTATATCCAGAAGGCAGCAAACAAAATGATGTCCACAAAATATTATTTCCAGTACCAGATCTTTCAAGTTTTCGAACATAAGATATAAATAAAGTTGTAGCTCTCCATCTGAACTCATTAATCACTCGGAGTGGCTGCCAGTGAGCTACTATAAGACAAATGCGTACATTTTTCTCAAGTGGTCATGTTGCCTTAGTACTTTCGTATTGTTTCCTGTGTTGCTATCACAATTAATTATTTTATTGCTGTTGCTTTTAATTCAAAGAACGTCTGATTTTTGTTTAGAAGTTTTTATTGGCGTCGTGGTCTGGAGGTTTTATTATTTTTGGTAGAGATGGAATCTTAAGATTTTATTGCAGTAGTTACTCAGACTTAGCTTTTATTTGCTGTCTTGTTGCTCTCTGCAAGATCCTTTTTAAGATGTTGTTTAGCGATTCTAAGCGTAATATATCTTTTGTTTTTTTTTTTGTATTAAGTAGCAATTTGAAATTTATAAACGACTATACAAGGTGTAACATAAATAACGCACAACCTCTTAAGGGGCCACTGTACTCATCATTATGAACAACTTTTACTATGGAACAAAAGCTGAAATCGCGAAAAAAAAACAGCTGTTCCTTACATTTTGACGAGTTATGCGAACATAAATGTAGGGAACAGCTGTTTTTTTTTCGCGATTTCATTTTTGGTCCCATAGTAAAAGTTGTTCATAATGATAAGTACAATGACCCCTTAACAGTTTATGCGTTATTTATGTTACACCTTGTATACAACGGCGAGTGGCTCGTAGCTAATTAACAACCGTACGGATGATGCGATTTACAAGGTTAAGCTGCACTTGCCGCGGTCAGTCCGTGGATGGGTGACCTCACGTTACAAATCGAGACCCATCCGTGCCTCAGAGAGTAAGCCGTCGGTCCCGGGTGACATACGAATAACTATGACAATCGTTACGGGTAGTCAGAAGCCGGAAAATCTGCCAACCGGTCTAACCTTAGGATATCGGCATTGCCCAGTAACTGGATTGCGGAGGTCTGATAGCAGTCGCTCCGTGTAAAATACTGGTATTCAGCCGCATCTGGTTACACTGGAAGCTGACCACGACATAGTAATAATAGGAAAAGTCTAGGCAGAACAGTGTATTTCCTATTTGAAATATACATATTTACCTATGACTACACGTCTTATAAGTCATCATCATTCAGCCGAAAGACGTCCATTTCTGGACATAGGCCTCCCCCAAGCACATGTTGGGACGGTTTGCCATAATCGCCACGCTTGGCACGCGGGTTGGCGATCGAAGTATGGTTGTTAAAATACTCAGAGAACGCTGCTGCCCATCCTCTAGTGAATCCCATAGTTTTATGAGTAGATAGTGAATGTGACGGTGGCAGTGGTGGCGACTAGCGGCGTGCGCCTATAAAAGGGCCGGCTCGCTCCACTTCGTCCTCTCACACCGATAATTCAGCCCTCATCAAGCTGTCTCCCCCCCCTAAGCCCCCGCCAGCAACGCCCTAAGCCGAGGTCCGAGTCCCACTAGGGGTCGCCCTTAGTGCTGTTGTTGCAGGTAGTCATGATGTTAGTGTAGTACAAGTAGTTAGCTTAGGTTAAGTATTTTACTTTCGCCCCCCCCCCCCCCCCCCTCCCCATTGGCTGGAGACCCTTCAGGTCTCGCCAATAACTGCCCGGTTACGTAGGAAGGGTTCCCTAGGACCACCTACAGCAGTACAATAGAAAAAAAAAAAAAGCTTCGTCCTCTCTCGCCTCAGCAGCCGCCTAGTTAAGTACTACCTTGTTAGGTAGTACTTAACTAGGCGAACTGAACCTGAAGACCCTGGACTCCTCGTATCGTATTGTCTAAAGAACCACGCCCTGTAAACTAGTCTAATTTTGTAACTATTATTAAAACATATTATTGTATGGTTAAAAGTGTTTCCCTAAATATTCTTATGTAAGTACACTCCTACTAAACTGCTTCTGCTTCTTGCTAGATTCTGATTTTATGTGCACATGCTCGTTAAGGGTTGACTCCTCAAGCCACCCTTAACCCGCTAAGCGTGACATGGAAATTGATAAGAAAAGTTTTTAGATTTCAAACAGTCGGTTATCGTATTAGAATTAAGTGCCAGGAGCAATATAATTAAGTTAGTTAGTTAGTTAGTCAAGGTTTATATAGTTTACAAACATTTACAGTAACTACTAGGCAAACATGCACGCGGGATTGCCCGTATCGGCTGTTGTTTCGGCTTGAACAGCAAGCCTTATTTATGGCTCGCATGTGCTATCGTGTATCGAGCAATCCTACCGATTATTGATTCTGATAGCCTGGTATCTCAATGTTCGTAGCCAATGCAGTTAATTAACAATTATTTTGAAATGAATTTCGAAAACATGTTTTAAAACAGTCGAAAAAGTTTATCTGCACTCATACGTAATGCTAATTAAGAATTTGAAAATTATACCATAATGACATACTTACGCGATGGGCTGCTGTGTTTGGGCGCTATAATATTACGTTTAGTTTTAACTCCGGTCTTTTATTTAAAATATGTATTTATGAATTTGGATAAAATAGTGTATGAACGGCTTCTACGCCAGTAGAGGACGCCCTAGAAGAACATAACATCAACGTTATTGGTGATATTCTTCAAAAAGTACAGGTGCGTAGTACTTCCAACCGGCGAGCGTGTATGACAAAATGTATGAACTTGGACGAAGCAAAAGGAGTATGGATCGTAGCATGTGGTGTTCTACAGTTTCTGCCTACCCCCATGGGAAAAAGGCGTGAGTTTAGGTATGTATGCAATGTATGAAACTGCACATAACTAGGTATTCAAACAATATTGTGATGTTATTAAAAACCTCGCTACGGCTCGTATTAAAAATCCACAATCATGTTTTAATAACCCCTATTACACAACAGTTTCATTAACTAACATTATTACAGTAAATAATAAAACAGTAATTCAACAACCAACAAAAAACTCACATAAACCACACAACATACAATACATACAAAAAAAGGTAAATTCATAATCCTTCCGCAGCGTCCGGATACACACAAGGTCAATGGAAGCAAGGCTTTATAACCATAAAATATTTTCGGCGCGTGTATCCGAATTTTTTCGTCAAAAACATAATGAGACCGGACCTACAGCTATCCCGCGCATTTCCCAACGGAAATGAAATCGGCGGGATTGCGCGGTAACGCACCCTTTCGGCGGTTAGCCAACGAGTTTGTGTTGAAAAAAACTGAGGTTGGACAATAAAAAAAGTTAGGGTACTGTGTTAAGTTGTTATGTGTACAACATACATTTATTTCGACTTCAAACAAGAGTTTTTCAATACGTTCGTAGTTACACATATTTTTGAGTAGTTTATCTTACGTGTGAATGAAAAGGACGATCCAACCCAAGTATTCTGTAGTATTTTTATTTATAAGATAGCTTATACAAAGTTAGTCAGAAAGGGGTAACTAATCCGAGGACCATGTATCACTGATGACTGCTTTAAAGCAAGTGTTAATATTTCAAAATTCGATCATTTTTATTTTCAATTCCTTTAATTACAAATACAGAAAATGGAGCTTCTAATCAGTGACCCCACTTTTTTACTAATTCTGTCTTTTTGTTTTGCAACGATTTAAGATTTGATCTCTCAGTTCAGATGCACATCTTTGAAATAATGTGTAAACACAGCTGATCATAGCTGAGGATAGGTCGATTTTAGCGTATTTTTTATGTAATTTTTGAACAGCTATTTCTCTTTAATTATTGACTTTTGTGGAAAGTTGTGGAACGGTTATATTGATTTTATGGATATTCATTTTCAGATTAGAGCCCCCTTTCTGACTGACCTTGTATAACTGAAAAAATCCGGATTATTATGCAAAAGAATTATGTTTTGGAATTGAGAGCTACAAATATTAAATAAAGTCGTCATAGTCAATTATTTTTTAAATTCATAATTAGATCCCTCTTTTTATTTAGAGTGTTTTTTGGGGGACGCGAAATTTGATTCTTGACCTGGGCGCTTATGACCCTAGCTACAACACTGTATATTATGCTTATGCATACTATATGTGTCTCTCTGTAAATCCACAGCTCATCTTCCGTATGGAAGATGTCTGATCCTTTGGAAGGTATACGCGGGACACAGGTCCAACGCGCAGAGGCCCCTTTGAGAACTTTTTATCTAAAATGGGGTGGGGCACCAACCGGGGACTATCCACGGCAGCACTATTGGAGTACAGTCATGGACCGTCCCAGGTAGGTGCAAGACTATTGTAAAATGTGGTGAAAAATATCTGGTCGATGGGAAGGGGTGTTAAGTGGACTGGACAATTTCTATTGCCGGAAGAAAACGGCGTCTGCTTTTCAAGTTTAAAATTGAAAAGTTTTGGCAGACGGTGACTCGCCAGCTCACTAGCTGGGCGCCACTTTTTTCATATTTTTTTTCGTGGAAAAATCATGGATACCTAGCCTAGGGAAGGCGAAGGGTTATGCCGGATTCTTACCGGCTAAAAACCCACGGTGTTCCTTCTCCTGACCCATGGCCGGGGTCGCGGGATTCGCAGCTGCATGCACCACAACCCCGGTTGGCCTCGGTCCGCCAGCCCCTGGCGGACCTCTCCTTCTGTGGGGCCTTGCCCCACGTCCTCCTGAGAGGCGCGCACGGAACACATGCGCGCCGCCTTCTCGGGTCGCTATGTATCTATTATTATAATTTCTCAATACATTCATTAAACATACCTACTAACTGTTGCAAGCAGTTTCGCTCGTATCTTAGGAAAACTACTTCATGTACACACAAAAAAAATGTACTATGTGTTAATTGCTATCTCTGTGTGCCAAGTTTTATCTAAATCCATTCCGCCGTTTATGTGTGATTGAGTAACAAACACACAAACATTTTAACAAACTTTCACATTTATAAGGTGTGATAGTGATAAGTGAAATAAGTGGGATTATTATAATGCAAATTGCACTGCAGTGCGCTATCTTTTCTTAATTAACAGATCAAGGTAGTGATGGGTAACTCGTCTATTTTAAACGAGTATGCGGGAGGACCCCGTTTTACCTCGTGAGGTACTCATGAGGCACCCCTCATTCAAGGAGAAGATAGGTGAGAGAGACAGGTGAGCGGCGAGCTCGCTTGTTCACTACCGCGTTATACCGCTTCGCTGGGTGAGAAAAGGAGAGAGAAAGGGCGCCAAGTGAGCGAACGAACGAACACTCCTTGTCAAATATTTGCATCCATATCAGTTACACACTGATGTTACTCGCAGATGGCACCGATCTTCAGTGCCTATGCGGCGTCTCTCCGCAGACCATGGCCCACCTTTTGTCTTGCGCCGCATGCCCTATCACCTGCACGCGTGAGGACCTAATGACTGCTTCAGCAGATGGTGTTACCGAGGCTGAATTCTGGGCCAAACAAAAAATTTAACAAAATTGTATTATTTAGTATTTATATTTGCCATCGATACGCCAAGAAGAAGAAGTTACACACTCACTCGCTCATCAGTCATATGCATACTCGCAGTTACACAAATAATAAATTGAGGAATTGAATGAGGATTCAAAGTTGAAATACAACGAGGTAACTCACGAGTAAGGTGCACATCACTAGATCAAGATAACGATAACAGGGAAGTAAAAATAACTTACGCTCATTTTATCTCAATTGATAACTTATTTTATAACGTACCTACTATAAATACCAGTGCATAACAGTGAACAGGTAGTGTGTATTGGATCGTTCATAAAGTAGTACATCTGAGTAAGATGAGTTTCCAAAATAAAGTTGTTTTGATTACGGGAGGCAGCTCGGGCATCGGTGCTGCTACTGCAGTTGAATTTGCCAAGGAACGTGCCACAGTTGCTATCGTGGGACGAAATGTAACTAAACTAAACAAGGTCGCAGAACGCTGCCAGGAACATGGAGTTACACCACTCATCATCACAGCAGACATTTCCAAAGACGAAGAAGCAGAAAGAATAATCAAACAAACAATCGCTGCGTACGGTAAAATTGACGTTCTTGTCAACAACGCAGGAATCGTGGTCACAGGAACACTGCTTGATGGCGAAATTATGAAGACGTACGACAAAGTCATGAATACAAATCTTCGCGCTGTAGTTCACATCACAAGCTTGGCAGTGCCGCATCTAATTGAAACTAAGGGAAATATTATCAACGTGTCCAGTACATCGGGTACATTACTATGTCCGTGGATGACAGCGTACTGCACGTCGAAAGCTGGTTTAGAAATGTTCTCCCGGAACGCTGCCTTGGAATTAGCTCCCTCTGGAGTCAGAGTCAACATAGTAAGTCCTGGAGCTGTTTATAGTGATATTTTGGAGAATGCTGGACTTCCTGATTTGTTTGAAAAGTGGGCTAAAGACACTGCTCTAAAGAAAGTGGCTCAGCCAGAGGAAGTAGCTGACGTGATTCTGTTTCTAGCAAGCGACAAGGTTAAGAGCATCACTGGTGCTAACTATGCTATTGATAATGGTGAAATGTTGAAACAATAAAAGAGAATTGTGAAATAAGTTGTTTTTTGTGTTAAATAATAATTAAGAATGCCATGAAATGAGATGAAAACGACCTGACAAAAGAAATTCTGATATCGTTATTGTTTCCGGGGTTTTGAAAGAAATAAATGAAAAAAAAAATTACAAATTGGTTTCACTCTTTCCTGTTATGAAAAGTGAGGGGATGGCACAGATAACAGGCATAAATAGTAGGTTCTAAGTAGGTACAGAAATCTCACTCCCTAACTTACTATTGTGTTATGTAACCTACCCCGGGGAAGTCTAAGGGATATACCGGACTCTTACCGGCTAAAAACCAACGGTGTTCGTTTTCCTGACCTATGGCTGGGGTCGCGGGATTCACAGCTGCATGCACCGTAACCCCGACAGGACTCGGTCCGCTGGCCCCTGGCGTGACTACGTCCTCCTGAGAGGCGCACTTCCTTCTCAGGCCTAACGTGCTCCGCGCATGTGAAATTGGAGTTTAGTGTTAGATGAGAGAGTTTCCATTCGGCTGTGCATTCGCACTCTTTTTGGGTAAAGTCGGTTTGATCACTCACTAATATTCGGTTCAGTTTTCTGTTGTGTTTCACTCCGGACTTGCAGCGGTACATGAGCATATTTTCACACCAAAACCGTGAACAAAGTAACACAGGCGTGAAGATTTACAAATCTTTTCTATGCTTTACCCTTTGCACCTGCCTTGTTATCTCTTCACCACCTTTGATTGACTGGTAGAGAATGCCTAAGGCATTAAGTCCGCCTTTGTAAGTTTTCATAAAGTTTAAATAAATAAATACCTCCTTTATGTAGCTTAAACACACAGACCTATGTAGTTACTGACATCGTTTGAACCCACATCGATATACATTAAACATGCAACAGTGCATAACTAGGTAATGGTAGTTTAACAGACGACCAGTGAGGCATCGAAGTGTACACGTAACGTTTAACAGATGCACCGACAGGAAATCTAGGTCACCTATAAAGCTATAAATAGACTTTAAGGCATATTTTATTCGTTACTAAAATTGAAGCAAAGTATTAAATAAACTAAACAATTTAAGTTCATAATAAAACATAAGCATAATTAGCCCATTACTGTCCCACTGCTGGGCACGGGCCTTTTCTCAGAATGGGAAGGGTTTAGACCAGAGGTGCCCAAAGTGGTCCAGGTGGACCCCCAGGGGTCCACAGGAGACTCAACGAGGGTCTACGTTGGTGTGACAAAAAGATCTAATCTTCACATTATACAAGGTTAGTTTTAGTATATACTAAACCTGAAACTAGTTTGTTCAGAATCACTAGGAGAATCGATTGACATATTTTTTACACCACATTTTTTTTTTGTTTTTTTTTTTCATAAATTTCAATTTTGTTTCAGTAGGTTTCTACCCATAACAGTTGACGGGAATAGACACCTTGAGGCTTGAAATGGTCCGCTCGGTCAGTTTCCGTGTATTAGACAACCCCTGCATAGCACAACTCGGGCATTTCACACTTTTTTAGCGAACTTAACGCGACATAAACTAAGGTGTAACTTGGAGATTTACTAAAAAAAACACATATTCAGGCAGTTCTGATGAAAATCTTGATGGGGTGTCTCGGTTTTCGCATAAAGTAAAAATAACGTTGTATATGGTAATATGGTAGAAAGTAGCTGCAGGGGATCCACCTAAACAGCTAAATTTTGAAAGTGGTCTATGAGAAAAAAAGTCTGGGAACCACTGGTTTAGACCCTAGTCGATCACGCTGGCCTGGTGCGGTCTGGCGGACTACACACACCATCGAGAACTTTATGAAGCCCTCTCAAAAAGCACAATTTTAAATTACCTAACTAACTAATGATTAACGCCCATTATTAATAACCCATCTCAGAGGGTTCTTAGAGGGCTAATTAGCAACTGCGGATCATACGATTTGCAAGGTTAAGCTACGGTCCGTGGATGGGTGAGCGTTCGTTACACATCGAGACCCCTCCGTGCCTCGGGGAGCATGTTAAGCTGTCGGTCCCGGGTAATAAAAAATAACTATTACAGTCGTTACGTTTAGTCACAAGTCCGAAAGTCTGACAACCATTAGGATGTCGGCATTGCCCAGGAACTGGGTTGCTAATGGCAGTCGCTTTGTGTAAAATACTGATGTTCAGCTGCATCTGGTTAGACTGGAAGCTGACCCCGATATAGTTGGGAAAACGCTGGGCATAACATTAACAACTGATATCTCCAAATTTCTGGATTTATATAGGTTTTTGACATTACTTCTATTGAATTTCTGCCAAAAATTACATCAATCCAGAGAGTTTGGATTAAGATTGGTTATAAATACACACAACTCGATGTACTTACGATAAAACTATTAAATAATTTCTCATATTTTCAGCCAATTAACGTACATAGGCGTAACAGCGTTGAGTTACCTTTTAGTTTTAGTTATGTCTTTATGATTGGAACCGTTGCATTTGATTTATCAGAACAATAAACCATATTTGTCGAGAGAGACTGGATCCCGCGACACAGGGTATCCTAGTGCAGAATCCAGTGTCACATCCCCTTTACACCCCCCCTTATATGAGAGTGAGTTTCACTTTTAAAAAAATCTGGCTCCCAACCGTTTACTTTCTGCAATGCAACCGGCATGGATCGATCGTGAGGATGGCGAGACATCCTTACGATTGATCGATGCCGGTTGCGTTCGCAAAAAGTAAACGGTTTGTCACCAGAATTTTTTAAAAGTGAAACACTCATTTTAGTCCGGGGAGGGTTAATATTGTAACACGTAATGAAACAATATTTTTTTATTTACGTATTTAACAGTGGACAAGCACTGGTGAACATCGCCTTTTCACAGACCACTGCAACTTCATGAGAAGTTTATAATCATATCTTGAATGTATCCCGGGCTAGAATATAAAACTTTCTCACCGCACGGGAATAGACGCGTGTTGTAAGATTCAACAAATAGGCCAAGCAAATTAGCTAAACCTGGACATAATTCGATAACTCGTTGTTTTTATTATTTTATGGGATATTGATATTAAGTATCAAATATTAATTAGATATATGATGTAAAAAACCCGCGGTGGTAACCGTTTATTTAAAAAAAAAAGAGATTTCGTACACTACTTAGCTTTTTTCTAAAAGCAAAATAGGTAACCAAATACCTTGTTAGTATAATTTTGAGGGGCATTCAAATGCTATCACCTAATAGCAAAATTAAACTGAAACCAAATTCGTATGTATGTTTTTCTTCAAAGTATTCATCTGTTCTCAATATCTAGATAAGCAAAAATGGTAACTATGGTGGTTGTATCTGATTAAGCTTTAGTGCGTCTTTTTAGACATTTAAGACAAAAATTAAACAATTATTTCTTACGTTTTAATAATAATGTTTTTCTCAGTAGTTAAAAATCGAAACTGTGAAATTTTTGTTTAATAATAGGTTTTTGTGTATTACAATCATGTTTTCATCAAAATTAAACATGTTAATGTTACGCTTTTAAAATTGAAAATATTATTGATGATACGCGCGAAAAAGTATTGGAGCGGGATGCATGCGGTGGGTGCGGGGCGGGGCGCGGCGTCAAGGGCAAGATGTCTTATCGAGTTAGTGAGGCCGCACACCAGAGATTCATTTGTATTACAATAATTGTAGCGCCACATTTGAACCGCGACACATTTTATCGCCCCCGTATTTTGTATGTAAACCCGCACATCAAGGACACAGTTGTAGTAGGTGCAGTTTGTGGTGAGACGTTTGCCGCGCTTTACAAAAATGAAAGACAACATTGAATTTTACGTTGAGTTTATTGCAGAGGTTGAAAAACCCTATTTTATATAATCACACGCTCACTGTGTATAGCAAGTTGCTATGGGAAATTAGCAACAGATGGATTACAGAAATGATATGGACTAAGATCGGCGAAAAATCTAATGAAAGGAAGTACCTAGACCTACCTATACCTAACCTATACAATTTTGATTAAACGGATGAACCCAATAACGTCTATTTTTTCTCATTAATCGCCACATCAAAAAATCGTCGTCGTCAGACGATGATGTCGACATTCTGTTGCTAGTGCCACGTTACAACTGTGTTTCCGATGTGCGCATACACGATACATTTGTCGCCGCGTAAATTTTATCGCAATAATTGTGGCGCCCTAAATGTATGTTGCGTACGTGTAGCGTGTGATGCCGGTGTGCGGCCTCACTTAGGGATGCAGGAAGTCCCAAAAAGTATCGATATAAATCAAATTAATATTTAAAAAAATATATTAATTTCAAACTCGATACATCGAAAAGAACAATCGATACATCGCTGAAATTTTCAAAAAAATATGTGGTTATGAAATTCTATTGTGTTTGTTTTTACGAGTCTAGTTCAATAAATATTTCACTATTACTATTCGTATAAATACCTAACTAGGAAACTTGCTATTGAAAATAAATCGTATTTGATACATTTTCGATTCTTGATATTTTATACAACGTGGGCCCGGCTGTTTTCTCAGTTAAGTTAAGTAGCAAATTTACTTCCATGATCTTACAATAGCTGCAACGCCGTACAATGCACACCTACATAACCTAACTGAGAAAACAGCTAATAATTACGCAACGGCTGAACCGATTTCCATCAAACTTATAATGATGCTGATTAAAACCAGCTTGCTGAGCTGCTATAACTGAGTATAGATAGACTTTAGCGTATTTTTTAAGAAATCTTTGAAGAGCTATTCCTCTTAAACTATTGACTTTTGGGGAAAGTTGTAGAACAAAAGTTATTCATTATTATTGGTACTTTAATATTTTAGTGCCTACCCCCTTTACGACTAACCTTGTATAATGAGTTTTATTTGCTGTTATACATATACCGTACCATACTGCGATCGCCAACCCGCCTGCCAAGCGTGGCGATTATGGCAAACCCCCCCAACATGGATAGCACAAAGAAGAAACGTCCCCTAGTCCCCGGCGGCACTGCTAGCCCTGGTCAAGGTAGCGGCCTAGGTAACGGCAGGGCGTAGGGTGCTAAGAATCCCCGGTAGAGATCCGGTTACCACAAACAACGACGACTGGACCTGGCAACGTACAACACGCGTACACTACGGACCGACGAGAAGATTACCGAACTCGAGGAAGAATTGAGCAGGTTACGCTGGGATATTATAGGGTTATCTGAAATCCGAAGAGAATCCCGGACTCGATAATCCTCAAATCCGGTAACTTGCTCTATTTCCGGGAGGGCGATAGACAGTCCCAGGGTGGTGTCGGGTTTATCGTCCACAAGTCCCTTGTGAACAACGTGGTGAAGATCGAGAGTGTGTCGACCAGAGTGGCGTACCTTATACTCAGAATATCCAAAGGGTATTCATTGAAGGTCGTACAGGTATACGCCCCGACCTCGGCACACTCCGACGATGAGGTGGAGACCATGTATGAGGATATCTCCAGAGCCATGCATGGCTCTAAAACTCACTTCACTTTTGTCACCAGCTTTGTGGAAAAGGAGGGGCTCTTTATGATGAACTCCTTCTTCAGAAAGCGTGAGCATAGGAAATGGACCTGGCTGAACCCTGATGGTGCAACTAAAAATGAGATTGACTTCATTATGTCGACGAGGAAGCAAATATTCAAAGATGTCTCTGTGATCAACGCGGTGAAAACCGGAAGCGATCACCGCATGGTAAGAGGCACATTGAGTCTAAATATCAAGCTGGAAAGATCTCGACTGATGAAGTCTACGCTCCGTCCTGCACCGATCCAGGTCCATAACCCCGAGAGCTTTCAGATAGAACTTCAGAATCGTTTCGAATGCCTAGGGAGCTCCGTGGACGATTACAACGATGGGTTTGTGGAAACTATCCATACTGTCGGGTCTAAGATCTTCAAGACCCGTCGTAGAAATAGAACCGAAAAGCTCTCTGACCCTACTCTTAAGCTCATGGACGCAAGCCACGAGATGATTCTGCAGTCTCCAGATGACGCGCTTATGTACCGGCAGCTCAATAGACGGATCTCTAAGTCCTTGAAGTGCGATCTACGCCGATTTAATACAGAGCGTTTTAAGGAGTCGATTGAGCGGAACAAGGGCTCCAAAGTTTTTGCAAGAGATTTGTCTATTGGGCAGAGTCAGCTTATGAAACTGAAGACCGATGACGGCAGAATCGTATCCGCCAAACTAGAGCTTTTGAGAGAGGTCGAGAAGTTCTATGGACAGTTGTACACTTCAACAAGCGAACCCGTTGCGAATCTGGCAAACGACCCAAGAGCTAGATTGATCCGACACTATACCGAAGACATCCCGGACATCAGCCTGTACGAGATTAGGATGGCTCTGAAGTACCTTAAAAAGAACAAGGCGCCGGCGATGACGGAATTACGGCCGAACTTCTGAAGGCGGGTGGAAAACCGGTCCATAAGGCCCTTCAGAAGCTGTTTAATTCCATCATACTCGAGGGGAAAACGCCACAGGCATGGAACAGAGGTGTGGTGATACTTTTCTTCAAAAAGGGTGATAATACCCTATTGAAGAACTACAGGCCCATCTCACTTCTGAGTCATGTCTACAAGCTGTTTTCAAGAGTCATCCCGAACCGTTTTGACGACTTCCAGCCTCCCGAACAAGCCGGATTCCGAAAAGGCTTTAGCACCGTAGATCACATACATACGCTGCGGCAGGTTATACAGAAGACCGAAGAATATAACCTGCCTCTTTGCTTAGCGTTTGTGGACTACGAGAAAGCTTTCGATTCGATCGAGACCTGGGCTTGTACTGCAGTCTCTTCAATGGTGCCAGATTGACTATCGGTACATCGAAGTGCTGAAGTGTTTATATGAAAACGCCACTTTGTCAGTCCGATTACAGGATCAGACCTTGAAACCTATCCTTCTGCAGCGAGGTGTGAGGCAGGGAGACGTCATCTCTCCGAAACTGTTCGCCGCTGCACTGGAGGATGTCTTCAAGGTTCTGGATTGGAAAGGGCTAGGCATCAACATTAACGGCGAGTACATCACTCATCTTCGGTTTGCCGACGACATAGTCATCATGTCTGAAACCATGGAGGACCTCAGTACAATGCTCGATGACCTTAGTAGAGCTTCCGAAAGAGTGGGTCTTAAAATGAACATGAATAAGACAAAGATCATGTCAAATATGCATGTAACACCCACTCCCGTGAAGATCGGAGACTCTACACTCGAAGTTGTCGACGATTATGTTTACCTTACCCGTTTTAATGACCTCCTTCTTGTCACATGTCATCAATATCATTGAAGTCACAGGATAGTAAATTTCGAATCGATCAGACCAGTAGAAGTTGCTCATATCCCTTCGACAACCAGAAAAGAGCTGATGATCTTCAAACGGCTGAACAAATTTTCTTGAATCCATAGCTAAGAACACTCTTGATTAAGTCACCTTTCAAACAAAAGAAAAAACTAAATCAAAATCCGTTTAGGAGCTACGGTGCCACAGACAGACACACAGACACACACGTTAAACTTATAACACCCCTCTTTTTACGTCGAGGGTTACTAAAAAAGACGTTATAAGTTAGTTTTACTCAATTTTTCATTCACCCTTTTACAACTGGAATTTTCGATATTGTATGCTTTGAATGAAATTTTTATTGTGATTTCGTAGAGATAGTCTGAGATAGCTCGATGAAATTTACAGGGTAAATAGCTGATAAAATGTGTAAGTTTTTAAAAAACATCTGACGAAAAAAGTTTAGGGAGATTTATTTTTAAATCACCCACAAAGATGTAAGAAACATGCAGGATTTTAACTTTATGAAAATTCAATGTTTTTTTGTAACGCATTCGTTACATCTATGGTTACAAATGTCTATGGATTCGAAAGAGTCACTAATCAGCTAATTCAGAAAAAAAAATTACCCATGTATCTCAACTATTCACGTCACGATGATCAAAAATGTCGTTATAGTCAGAGTTTGGTTAAAAAACATGGAAAACATTCATAACTCGAAAACTACAAAAAATCGCGGAACATACATGGGGATGATTTGGGTACCTCAAAGGATGTTCTACCTCTGGACTTCCGCTTGACACTGCTTTCTGGGACACGCTGTATATTGCCATTTGATTTTGTTCAGACAAAATGTTTAAAAAAATTAACGAGTAGCAATAACAGTTTATTTTTGTTTCACAAACGGCACTGAAATAGAGTTAATATTGATAAGCTCAAACTCGGTGTGTTTAGTACTTAGCTACCAAAATATTCCACTATCTAGCCAGCTTCTTAATGATACCGTAATCCCTAATCTGCAAAGAGTCACCGATTAAGACGATTTTAATGAACCCTAACTCGATTGGTTATACTAGCTAGGAGTTTAAAAATTACATAATCCAGCTCCATCACCAAGTCACCTGGATAATTCCATAATTATTGTATCGTCATTATGTTTTTGTAGGTAAATAGGTATTAAAAAAATATATATCGCCTGAACAAAAACATAAGGCAATATTTTGGTGTTAGCCATTGATTTCGAATAAAAAAAATATATATTTCAGCTATGCATAAAATAAAATAAAAATTGAGATATGTCTCTTTCGTGTCGGGTCTGGGTCACAAGCACAAGTGACCGTTCTTCTTTCGGCCCTAGTCGATCCGCGGTGCCACGTGTTCATAAAAGTTTGACAATCATTGACTATATAGCTTATCGAATTCTTACTAGGTATATAATATTATAAAGAGGTAAAGTTTGTTTGTATATTGGAGGTAATCTCCGAAACTACTCATCCAATTTCAAAAATTCTTTCACCAATAGGCTAGCTAAGCTACGTTATCCGTGAGTGCCATAGGCTATATCTTATTATCAAAAAATTAGGGATCCGTAAGAAAATTACAATAATGTAACCCAAGGTATCAAAAATTTGCTTAAAAAAATATTATTTGGCGTACGCTGCGAAAACTAATGACGATACATAAAAATATTGTACTACATGTTTATAACACTCTTCATTATCCACAAAAAAGTCCATGAGGGTATATGTCTAATTATTATAGTTAAGTCACATCAACCGTTTTTTTGTTCAAATGAGTCGATCAAAACACGAGTAAAATCGAAAGATGAAGACATTCCTATCATGATATTAATCCTTATCCAAGTAAATAGCTTCATAATCAAGGTTGATTATGTACATGTAAAATGCTCTTTAAATTATTCGAATCCACGAAGCAAATACGCTTCGTGTTCGAATCGGACCTTTCGTTTAGAAGTGCTAAAAATAAGAAAAATGCCGCGGTGTGAGCGAACTGCCCAACGTTTAGTCTATTAGTTAACTACACATTTTATTTTTTGTAAAGTGGAAACAATTGAATAGTAGTTTATAATCTATACAGGTTGTCCCTGGAAGTATGGATCAAATCAAATAGAGGCGTGGGCAAGGTCATTTCAAAACTTGTAGTAGTAAAACTTGAGTAAAATTGCCAGACCAAAAAAGCCTTTGCAGTAAATGTTTTTTCTTATTTAACACATGTTTTCTAGCTGCGTAAAAGTACTACAACAAGAAAAGCATACTGTTCGCCAAAGTCCTAAAAAAAATGATAGCTCTGATAGTTTTTTTTATGATTTTTTCTATGCAAGTGATTGACAAAAAAAAAACAATTATTGTTCATAACTTCTGAATCGTAAAAAATTGCACCGACATTCTCAGGGTTACAAAGTTTGGAAATGACATTGCCCACGCCCCTATTCGATTTGATCCATACCTCCAGGGACACCCTTTATATAATTAAGAAGAAGATAGCTCGACCCCTAGGGAAGGACAAAGGCAAATTTTTAATTCGTGACTTCGTCAGCATCCGTGATAATAACCGACATTCACGCGGTCGAAGTAGCGGGCAAAAACTAGTAATAAATAGTGAGATACAAAAATCGCTCGTTACTCGCGATAGCACGGTCGGGAAATGGGACACAAAGAAATTACGACCTTAAGCTACAAGGAATAACGTTTATATTGAAATGTAACAGAGAAAAAATATCAATAAATGAATAATCGTGAACATTTATTGTTTAATTTGTTTACTAAGGTACTAAACATATTTTGAAGGCATGAATTAAACACTTTTGAAGTAGTTATGTATTTTGGCATTCCAAAAATTACAAATATTTGTGACTTTATATTTCCGCAAAGAGAATCTGTTTAATTTTTAATAATTTATTAACACACATGTTAAACTATGCAGAATAAACTGTTGAATTATAGTTATCTATAATTTCTGGTAAGATAATCCACAAAATCTGTAACTTACTGAACCTTCTTCATTAATGATAGTCCCGAAAGATTAATTAGTTTAATTTAGACGTTTTTTACTGGAATACAAGCGTCATATCATAATAAAGGTACTTTTACAAAGTTATTTATTATGCTGTACTTACGAAATCAAAATGTGTTGATAATTTAGTTTTTAATTTTTTTTACACTGACGCGGAGCTTTAAAATTTTTAATTCTATTTATTTTAACTATAATTAACAATACTTTATGTCATAGAAAAAGAAAATTACAGTTATCGAATTATGTCCAGGTTTAGCTAATTTGCTTGGCCTAAAAACCCAGCACGCGACGTGATAGGATCTGTACGGTCCGCCTGGCTAGCTACCATCTGAACATTAAAGTCAACACCAATCAGTTTACTGTGTTCCGTCGTGTGTAGGTACGTGAGAAATAGAGGGGTATAAGGGAATCCCTCCATATCTTTGTTACTATAGTTTTATTTTATTCAGCAACCATTATTTAAACAAACAACAATTACAAATAAAAGGATATACAGATAAAGAAAAATATATCCTAATAAAACTATGAACTAAGACTATGAACTAAAATCAAAATATTTCTCCGCATCGCTGTCGACTTGTAACGTGCATAGAAGACTGGCAGCATTGCCACGTTGTATGGCAATGCTAATCCTTTGACCTAAGTAGAGGCCAGCCTTCGGGTCACGAGAAGCGTCGACCAGCCGCCTTGCAACATTTCTGTATAGAAGTTGGGCACTCGGACCCCACGACCCGAGTGTTTCGACCCCAAATCCCATCTTTGATATTTGGATTCGTGTGCTCCATCTTATGCTTGTTTCCAACGGTGCGTGATATCGCGCACCGTGACGCACTCGCTCGCACTGACGCACCATGGAAAGAGACTCGTCCATGGTAACGAGGACGCGTGCGGACCGGTGCGCCGTATCCGCCGCGACTCGGTAAATGCAAAGGTGCAATGCGAGTTCTCTTTCACTTGGTATTTTGGAATGAAAAAATAGCTTCGAATCACGAACCCTCATAATGTGGCTTCCCACGGTGCGTGATTTTACGGGTGATACCACGCACAGCCGGTGCGCGCTACCACGCACCGTGGGAAACCAGCTTTAGACTCTGTCTGCGCTTACCATCAGAGGCAAATAGGGTCAAAAACGACCAAATCAAAGAATAAGAAAATAGACCCACATTGCCGACAGAACATTACAATTTGCAAGTTTCCACTCTTGTTAGTACACTCTGCAAGTAAATGCGAATGTTTCTGCAAAACACTTGTAATTAAATGCGTCTAATTTAGCTGCAAGTGAATGCTTACATTGTTCGGATTTGTTCTACTTGCTCGCAGCTCGAGTGCCTTAACAAACCTCATGTGTACATACATATGTCGGGCAATGTTTAACTAAGGAACTTATTTAATTCTAGCCGTGCTCCACTTAGTGATAGCCTAGAGGTGGAACGGTTGCCTTTCTTGCAGGAGATCAGAATTCAAACGACTAGTTTCGAGTTTTGAATTCATTTTCGGATTAGAATTTGATTATCACTTGCATGAAAGTAAAGGAAAACTCTCTTCTACTCTAGCCTTTTCCCGACTTAAGGCCCGGACTCCACCAAAACGGAGACGAGACGAGCGGAGCGGAGATGTGTTTTAAAAACCACTAGAATTTCGTTATTCACACATCTCGTCTCCACTCAGCTTAAGTGGATACCACTGAGCGGATATATATCGTATATGCATGGCGCGATGGAAGCGGAGATGTGAGTTGTTCCTCGCTGAGATTGAGCTGGGCCGCGGTACAAGGCGGAGATGTGAGCTTTACCTCGCAAGCTGACGACAGCGCGCAGCGGAGACGAAATGTGTGCGGCTTGCAGTGAGCGGTGCCCACAACTAGATCGCACTAAACTGTGCGTTCACATCCAACGTTCGCCGCACACAGCTCATTTCCGCTCTAGTCAGCACACATCTCCTCCCTAGCCAGCACACATCTCCGCTACAGTCTAGCCAGTACGCATCTCCGCACAGTTTCGGTGGATACACCCTAGCTGAAAAACATCTCTTCTCGTCTCCGCTTCGGACATCTCCGCACATCTTCGCTTTGGTGGAATCCGGACCTTAAGGCTTGTATTCACGCCAACGACCTTGAGCATTTGGTACCGTACTAACTTACGACAAGTCGACGAGAGAGACAGGGACGAGTGCGAGTGTGACATAGACGCAATCTGTAATTTGACGCATTTTGAATTTAATATAATGAAACTAATACATATTTAAAAAAGTAACAAGTCCAAGTTATTGCCCTTTGTATTGCAAAGCAGAAGATATTTTTTTATACTTAGTCTTTTGATAAAAAAATGTAGGAGTAAAATGGTTTCATCTCAACGATTTGGAGGTGATTTGGTGGTTTTTTTTCTTATTATGTGATGCCGATAGAAAAAATCTCGCAAGTCCAAGTTACGTATCATATCCTGTAGATTACTATCTATTTTTTCAGATATATTTTCTCTGTAAATGCCGACGAAAAGTTGCTTCATCTGAACGCTTTTTTTCCGAGAGGACCCGTAAAGAAGTAAGCTGACAAACAGACAGACGCGAGAAGCGACTTCAATTTATATTATTTAGAGATCACGTTCTTCATCGGCGATTCTAGGTAGAGAAGAATAATGAAAAAATAAATCAAATTACCTTCGGACGTCAGGTGTCAGAATTCAAACTAGCAGATAATTTATTTAAAAGGAATATTAAATTTATTTCCACCGTTCCATCTATCATGATCAATTTGTTATTACTCGTCATTCACGTGTACGTCAATGTTAGTCGTAGACTATTTTAAATGACACTTGATCATTTCATTTCTTATTTAAAAGTATTTTTATCGGCATCTTAAATTATGTACGAATTATTAAATATTCTGCAGGTTAAATAATGTACCTGTAGGTACTTATTTAGTTAGGTGTTTTTGGAACTATTAAAATATTTTACATTTTTTGCATCATTTTATTAATTTCAGTTTCTTATTGTTTCCATTTTTATTTATTTACTTCCTGATACTTTCTTTTTTATATTTTCGCACAAAATTTGTACAGTCGACGGTGATGAAGAGAAATCATGGTAGATGCACTAATTAATATGTGATGACAATATTAAAAATAAACACAAAGATTTCTGTAAAGCATTTTTGGCAATAATATATTTATGAATTAGCCTTGCTGAAAACATGAGTGTACAGTACAAATAAGATTTGCAATGTAAGATGTTGGGTTTTTATTTATCGACCTAACATATTTTGCCACATTATAGCGTACAAACTAAAGTAAGCTTACGAAGCTTACTAAAAAAACGGTTGCTACATAATTGCTAATTAAAATTGAGCTACATAATTGCAAAATAGAACTAGGTACATCGAGTGAGCTACAGAATATTTGGCCAGAAACAAAAACAAAATGTCACAATCATATTATTATCACTTAAAATCGCAATCGTTCAAAAATTCAGTTAAACTATAATAACATTTGTCGGTCAGTATTTTTTTTAGCTGTTATTTAAAATGTTTTATGTGTAATTGTTTAACCGATTTCGGTATTTTGTTAAAAATTATTGGTGCCAAACATAAAATACTTTTGTGCATTAGTGCCGTGCTCGATTTCCCTATGCATAATCTGTTATTATCCCTACGGTTACGCGTAACTATATCAGAGAGCTTATTAAATAATTTCGGATTTGTTTTCACGAAAACAGCTGCCTCGTAAATAAATAAGGAAGGCAGAGTCAAAATCTTGTATTTAATGAAATATGGTCTGCAGCTTTCGATCGCATCCAGTATTCCAGTCCAAACATTGCTCTAATGCATCTTTTAATTTTTAATTTGTACTGTACACTCATGTTTTCACAAATAAATTATCTTTATCTTTGCTCCCCCTATCCTTTTCCAAACTATGTTGGAGTCGGTTTCTAAAGTAACCAGATGCAGCTGAATACCAGTATTTTACACGGAGCGACTGATCAGAACTTCGCAACCTAGTTCAAAGTCAAAGTCAAATAGTTTTTATTTCAAGTAGACCATATCACTGGTGCTTTCAAAAGGTCAACACTAGGTGCTCGGTTCCAAGTAGTAGGTCCTTTGGAGAAGAACCGGCAAGAAACTCCATAAGTTACTGGGCAATGCCGCTTAAGTTTAGACAGATTGTCAGAACTTCAGTTTTCTGATGATATATAACAACTGACGTAATTGTATTCTTATAGGTATATTCATAAACATTGTTTCACAATAACATCGGACAATAAACAACACTTTACCTTTAATTATATTTCCTAGTTATTTAAAAACAAAAGCAATTGAAAAATAAACTATCGGTGAGACTTAGCTTGCTTTATGCAGAACAATTGTCCATAAATTTACGAACGCAGCCGAGGCTCTGTGTTGCATCTGTAACATTTTGCCGCCATAACGAGCTGCGGTACTATTGAACAAAAACTCGATCAGATCTCGCTTGAACCATCGAATGTAATCATTATCTATCAACCATCTAGAATTTGTTGTAAATATTTTATTAAAAATGGTAACCATGGAGTTTATTGTCCGTTCTTCCCACAGGGATTTAAAATATGGAACGCGGCAGTAACTTCTTTTTTTTTGACAATTCAAATGTGCCTGCAAATGGTCTAATTGAAATAAATGCTTTGACTTTGATTTTGCTTTGAATTATTGGCATGGTGCATAGAATGATGAGTTTTGCCGCAAGTTCACACTTTGCAAGTATCTTGCACGCAAGTATGATGTTATATCTACGTGGAGACGGCGAAATTAATGTTTCCATTATCCAAGCTACTTGTTACCTGCAGCTTGCATATATGTACGCTGCTTGTTTATGGAAACGAAGCTTTAACAGACGCCTTTAGAAATTACAGTCATAATAATTTATGTATGGTATTAATTAAAAGTCTATTTTCAGCTACAAATGTTCAGTATACAAAGTTGGTCGGAAAGGGTAGTTTTTACTAATCCGCGGGCCACTTAAAGTACCTATCACTGATGGCTATTTTGCAGCAAGTGTTAAAATTCATATTATTTATCAATACAAAAATAATTTTATTTACTTATTTTATTATTCAGAAAAAAAAATTACTACTCAAATATATATAATCATATAAACAAAGCTGATGTTAGCTGATTTTAGAAAAAAAAATAGCATATTTTTTCTTTGATTGATTATGAATGATGATGATGATGATATTTTTTTATGAAATAGTTGAACAGCTATTTTTCTAAAATTATCGTCTTTTTGGGAAAGTTGTAGAATAAAAGTTGTTCATTATTATGGATACTTTAACCCGCTTTATTAGTAGATGCAATCAGCTACAAAAACATGTAAGTAAACACTTAGCAAAATTAAACACTGAAATTAAGAAAAAAAAACACGAAACAAGTATTCGTATGTGATGGCAAATGAAATAATTATGTACAATAATAAAAGATTTAAATAACTACTCCTTCTACAAATCGCTTTTTAATTTCGGTAAGTGCATATATGTTACGGGTAAAGCCCGAATGGCGGGTACACCTAGGTTTACCCGGGTAGAACTAGGTTTACCCTTCATCATAGCGGGTAGAACTAGGTGTACCCGCACACCGGTGGTTAAGGGGAACCCCGGCATGGATAGGTTAGGTTCGTCATTCTCTTCGTTTTAGTTTACTTTAAAAAAACCCTAAACCCTGCAGACAGAAATAGGTCGACTAAAGTAACCACCCGGTTACTTAAGTCGACCCACACCTAGGTGTACCCGTCATTCGGGCTTTACCCGTAACATATACATCTTTTCGTAGCTGTACCCCCTTTCTGACTAACCTAGTATATGCCAAGAGGTAAGCAGAATTCAACCTGTTTACTACTACAACGTACTGTGATTACCATTACACCTGCCAGGCGTGATAATAATTATAAAACATCCCGGAAAAGCGTTCTTTAGCGGAAGCTTAAGTTCAGCTGTCGACATTTACAAGGTGTTATGCCACGTTATGACAGCGAAATTGCACGAAGTAACCTTGTCTTGCGTACAGTTGAATTTTGTAGGAATATACAGGGTGGAAACGAATTCGTGTAATTCCTTTAAACCGCCTGATCGGTGACACACATTAACCCGAAATAGGTAATTAAGAAAATCAAATTAAAAAACTTGGTTTTCTATTTCTGGGTAATTTTAGAGATCCGAGTTAATTGACTGCAAAGAGCGATATCGCGCTAGTCGTGCCCGCCAACTGTGTAACCGTGCTTTCATTCATTTATGCGTGGTATCGAAATGTACAGACGCCAGCATATCAAACTACCCGAAACTGTCAAATTTGCCCGATCAACCTTGAACCAAATGCTTTTGCGATAAAGATGAAAATCTATTAAAGAAATTGACAGATTATAGTAGCTTTATGTGCCTGGCGTCTGAACATGCTATAAAAAAACTTTGCTTATTCGCTCAAATTAATTGCAAAAAAAAAAGTTTTATTTTATTTTTAATCAAGGTAAACCCGTGCGGGGTCAATCAACACCAGGAGCCCAATTCTCCTAAAAAAAATCTTAACAAATCCCGACCGAACCAAGGCAAACCAATCATTCAGACAGTTTTCAATTTAAAAAGCTGTCAAATTTGATTTTTCATTTTGACAGTTTTTGTAAACAAAAACTGACTGACAGTTGTGGTTCATTTGCGTTTGGCAACTATTTTTTTAGTTGAATTGGCCCCCAGTAGTAGCATCGTCATGTGGTTTTAAGGAATTACACGAATTCGTTTACACCCTGTATATAACTTAGACATGGTACAGCGAGCTTGCTCTCAGAAACGTTTTACAAACAATTGCTGTTTCATTGTTCGCGTTTAGAATTACCTCCTTCATCCTTTATTTCGTGTGAGCTACATTTTCTCTGACGGATTTAGTTGAATTTCAAAGTGAGTCAACGTACACAGAGAAATTTTAAAGCTAAATTGAAGCACAGTTTAGGTACACTAAGGCTCGTGTTCACCAACATTAGTTCTGTGGTTTAACAACTCGAAAAACGTGCTAGAATTTTAAATAAACGGTTGAATAACCAGAGATATATATATACAGGATGTGTCGTAAATAGTGGTCCAACGTTAAGGGTGTTCACTAACACAATCATGAGAACTTAAAACGGGATATTTACCATGTTTATTATTTATTGTGAGTTTCCGATATTTCGGCACCGTTACAAGCGCCATGATCACGGATGAACTATCTATACTACGAAATATCGGAAACTCACAATAAATAATAAACATGGTAAATATCCCGTTTTAAGTTCTAATGATTGTATCACATACTTACCACAATTTGAACCATTTTTAACCATAGATCTCAGTTTTTTTTTTTATTATTATTGAAAACTACTCTTCATTTTACTAATTTAGCTGTAATTTCAACCCAATACATTATTTTCCTTTTTTTTTGTTTGTTTATAACTGCTGAATACATGTGCTATCATATGCAAGTAATTTTTAATTTTTAGTTAATTTTTGGCAAAAAAAAAAACAATTCTAAAAAAACCTAATTGTGGTATGTGATAGCTGCATATATCACGGTATCGACCCCTTATGGACCACTATTTTCGACACACCCTGTATAATGCTGGTACACATAGGGTTACCATCCGTCCGGATTTGTCCGGACATGTTCGGACTTCTAGAGTTTTGTCCGGACTTTGTCCGGCTCTTTAATTTGTCCGGATTGTTTTGGCTTAGATGGAATACTAGTAATAAAACTTACATAGGTAACCATCCGCTACTATGCCTACCATACCACTGTAACTAAGTGGGTATGTTTGCATTTTGTGACTAAAATGTCCGGACTTTTATTGAAATGTCAGGCTTTTTGTCAGGACTTTTCAAATTTCTAAATGGTAACCCTAGGTGCACACCAACCTAAATCGTTTAAAATGTTGAGCACCTTAGTATTCCGTTTGGCTACTTTATATGGATGATATTATGCTAATTCTAAGATAACAATATTTCTCGCTGTCCAACTTTCTCATCGTTATCCCATCGTTTTTTATCGTATCGATAGAATTCGCATTCATTAAAAACTTTTGTATCTGCCTGTGCAAGTCAAAACTAAACAATTTTTCTTTCTTTTTTTCAAACTTTATTACTCTATCCTACAGAAGACTGTTTTTTAAGGTTCCGTACTCAAAGGGTAAAACGGGCCCCTATTACTAACGCCCGTTTTCACCAACCTTAGGAAACTCCTAAATCAGATGCCTAAATAGTTAGGAGTAACCTAGTACAAAAATACGTTTCACCAATTGTTAAGCGATGACTAACGACCTAAGGCGCTATCTAAAGTTACGACACCGTTTGGGTAGTGCTTAACGCATAGGCGACTCCTAAATGACAGATGAAACAGTCGTCATTACTGAAATAGTTGTTAGTTTGAGGTATTAAACATTAATAATTTTGTTATAATTATGAGTAATGAATATTTATTAGAGTTTTTGGAGTTTTTAGACAACGTGAGTGATATGGATCTACGTTTTAATATTAGACAACGTGAGTGATATGGATCTGCGTTTTAATATTAGACCACGTCTGATTCGCTCTACGATTTTTATTATTATTATTTTAATTTTCAGAATTATGATATTCAAGACTTTTTCAAAAGATACCGGATGTCAAAGGACACAGTACTGTTTATATTATATCAAATCGATGAAAAGTTGGAGTTTGATACTAACAGGTTACTTCCAAAATTAATTTATTATAGTATTGCTAAGTAAGTTACCAGTTCAGATCAAAAGACTATGATCATTGGGTATGAGGTTACTAGGTACAATAAGCAGACGCTTTTTTTATATTGTGTGTTTATCTGCAAAATACGCAAAAATCAAATTTTTTCGTCCGAAATAAAATTTACCGATCGCTTACGTTTATCACAAGACAAAGACATCACAATTTTCAAAAAACTTCAGTAAAATATTTTGTTTTAATCTGATGAAATAAAATATTTTAATCATTGACTTGTATTTTTTTTTCTTTTTTTTTCACTTTTATTATATTTATAAGTAATATAAATATAATACAAGTCGATGAATATGGAATATTATAATTAATATAATACCTACAAGTTAATGATTACGGTAAACATAGTTTACTGCACGTCAATTTTGAATAAAATGTCAAAAACCAAAAACTAATAACGCCAAATTAATTAAGCCGACGACTAACAAGACAAATCTTATCGTAGGAGTCGCCTAGTGATAAACCATTGGTGAAACGGATGTTGGTGCTTAGGCGTTTCCTTACGTTAGGCGTTACCTTATTAGGCGTCGCTTTGTTCTTCAATGGTGAAAACGGATGTAAGACTCCGCTGTCCGTCTGTCCGGCTGTCACCAGGCTGTATCTCATGAACCGTGATAGTTAGACAGTTGAAATTTTCACAGATGATGTATTTTTATTGCCGCTATAACAACAAATACTTGAATAATTATTTTTTTTGGGCTATTATTGTCATTGTAAATACTTATCTATATAAATAAAAAAAAGGTCCTGACTGACTGACCTAGACCTTCTTTTGCACAGAGGTTTCCTTTGTAATGTAAACAAGGAATAAGGAAGGATTTTTTGAAATTCAGCCCCTAAGGGAGTTAAATAGGGGATGAAAGTTTGTATAGAAAGTAGTCACTTAACGGGTTCAAAATTTCACGCAAGCGGAGCTGCGGGCAAAAGCTAGTAGAAATATAAATTTCCATTATGCGTGGTAACAAAATACTAAACTTATCACACAAGTGAACCTAAGCCCAGTTTTCAGCGAGATGTTGACGAGTTTCCCCAACAATGGTACCCCAACTGAATCTATGTCGAGTGGGCTTCCACTCCTGCCGTTCCCCACCGCTCTCGAGTAGCGATACTATTCGAATGGCCGACCAAAGAGCGCGCAGCTTTGTTCCCGCGTTTTTAGCGACGGTTATATTTTTTTGAATTTTGGAACGTTCCAGACGTTACAAGGATGGTATAAAGTTTTAGGTTTTTTTTTAGGTAATGGCACCCAGCATTTCTTCTGATTGACATTATTCCTTTGCACATAAAGCCGGCTACTTTACTTGGCGTAGCGTATTAGCATATTTGCTAAGTTATCTCTAAAACGACAATCTGTTGAGGAGCTACTCGTTCATATTTGCTTTATTTGGACAGTTATGGCAAATAGCAAACACATGTTTCCGTCCACTTGTCGGTTTTAGTCACATCAAAGGAATCATATATATTATTTGCTGTTTCAGACATGTGGATTGCATGTTTGTCATATTTGCGATACACCAACATGCTACGCCAAGTAAAGTCATCATCCCTGCCCATTTTTTTTTTCCGGGGTGGAGATCCTCATGGATGTCCTCCGCCCTGGGGTGGGCGGAGGGGTCTGTCAGACTCTTACTGACTAAAACCACCCCGGTGTTCCATCTCACACCTGCGCCGAGGGTCGTGGGAACTTACGACACTTCCGCAACCCCCGGCTGGTGCCGGCCCGCCGCAGCGGGCCTCCTCGGGTTAGCGGGGGGAGTGAGGTGTTAGACTCCCCCCGCGCCGTCTAAAAGGGGCGCACTTGGAACACTTCGCGCCGCCGCCTCGGGTCCTGATGTATGGGGGGCGACAGACTTCCCCAAGTCCGTCGCCCCTGGACCCATTTAGGGGGGCTGGAAGAAGGCGTTGTCCGCCCTCCGCCGACGCCCGGTGCGTCTGCTGCGGGCCGGGTGAGTGGAGGTGATCTCCCTCACCCTTTCCGCATCCTCCTTCTACGACATGACCGTGTCGCAGAAGGACACCACCGCGTCCCAGGACTCCTCGCCGTCGACCATGGACTCGACCACGGCCGACAGCGACAGGTCACCGCCTACTCCTGAGATGAGGGCACGGCGCGGCTCCTCCCAAGCGGCACACTCTGCCAGCGTGTGCCACGCCGTGTCCTCCCGGCAAATCATCCTCCTGCCCTTATCCCAACTTATTTCGCCGTATCCCAGTAGTTCCATTATGGGACTACTGGGATTTTTTTCTCCCAGTAGTTCCATGGAACTAGAATACTGGGATCGGCGCAGCATGTACTTTTCTTCCATACATCTCTATTAGCGGTCATCTCAGTAGTCACCCTCTTTCTAGTCATATCACCTTTTACATTATCCATCTATTGTTTCTTTGCGGTACGCCAAGTGCAGTCATAAAATAATATAATTTTTTCTTCAAGTGGTCTCGGCCACTCAGTAATACCACCTCACTGGAGTTTTCAGTACATACGGAAAGTTTCAGACATTCAGTGAAAAAGTGAGACTAAAGGTACTATTCTGAACTGAGCTGCTAACGGCAACTGCCGACAGCACGTGCAGCGACTGCATGAAGTCGCACCACGCACGACACTCGCCACACCAGCGTCACCTCTAGCCGCTGCACGTGCTGTCGGCAGTTGCAGTTGGCAGCTCGATTCGGAATAGTACCTTTATCTAGAATACAAATACACGACGTTATAGCGTGTATCCTATTCTGTTTGAACAGTTTCCTATAGTCCTTAAAATATAGCTTGATTAGAATGACAGATGTCAGCAAAAGTGACGACATAACTTTGTAGTTACGTCGAATGGGTGATATAAATTGGCGCACGAAAAATCAATCACTTAACTAGCATGATAACATTTTTTTTTAAATACAGTGCTTCCCTTATAATTCAAAATATTAAAAATCAGCTTGAAAACTAAAATCATTCTGACTGATTCATAGTCATAAAATATAAATCTTAAGTTCTTCAAAAGTTATGTCATATTGCAAAAATGTTAGAGATGGGACACATCGATAAATGTAAATCGATTGAATAAAAAAATTATTACGTTTGTGTTATTAAAATTGTATGCGATGATAATAAATAATTATACCTACTTCGTACAATATTAAAAAGGTATTTAAAAGTTTTAAATGTATTTTTTAGATAAAAACTATTGCGGATATGATTATTCGTCATGGGCATCAAATCCAAAGTTTTCGGGTATGCTGATGCTGAAGATGAGGTCAAAACTCAAATTCAAAATGGCGGCCATGAATATTTGCAAATTAGTTTTCATGGGTGTCAATTTCATGGTTTTCCAGTGTGCTGATGCTGAAAATAAGGTCAAAATCCAAAAACAAGATGACGGCTACGAAAATATACAAATTAAACGTATTATATTTATTTTCAATGATTTATATCGATTTGGCCAGTCCTTTCCCAGCACTAGTCACACTAGTTTGGCAGCTGTCATTCTAATCAAGCTATATTTTAAGGATTATAGTAATCCCTTGCCGCGTAAAGTAGATACAAAATGCATTTATTTAAATATAACTCCAGGGAACTACTTCAGTTACCTGGATGAAAAGTATCCTGTGTCCTAATCCAGGTCATGGTCTACCTGTGTTCCAAATTTCATCCAAATCCGTTCAGCCGTTAAGGCGTGATTGATTAACAAACATCCAAACTTTCACGTTTATAATATTAGTTAGTGCTCGTTCACACAAAGACGATTCGTTTTTTTTGACGTATCGTCTTTTTTAACGATTAGTTTTTTTTTACGGCGGCTGTTCTTTTTAAATGTCCGTGTTTACACGCATCACGAATCGTGAAAAATGTCGAACATATCTTAAATCACGTATCGTCTTTTAAAAAATACGAATCGTGATGTTTTTGTGACGGATCCATCGTGTTTGATAGTTCATCCAAGACACGATCCAAGACCAATCACGAAACGAATGTGAACATCAATTCGGATATTTTGCCGAATCGTGACAAAACACGATTCCGTATGCAATGTGAACGTCCATCCGTCATGACGTATCATGTTTTATGACGAATCGTCAATGACGGAACCCGTGTGAATGAGCCCTTAGATTCAGAATTAAAACTAATGACCAAGAGCCTCGGTCAACATCTCAGGAGGCTCTATTTTGATTGCCGGATCAAGGGCTTAACACAGAAAGCAGTACATAACACGGTACACATTGTGAGGCGATACCCGTCTCTAGAGCCCTGACCACCGTTTTCTTGAACCCTGTTCCCTTGTGCTGTTCTCTTAGATCCTGATAAATTTGCATTAGCTGCAACTTCCAAGAGTAACTAAGAATAAGGAAAAAAAAGTACCATAACGCACAGGAAAATGTACCAAATAGTTTGTTACGTTTCCTATGTGTTATGCTACATTTTTTTTAAGCCTGAACCAGTATTTTATTCGCAACAGAATAGGTTTTTGCATATTTAAAACTATGTTTGTAATAAACATCCAAATTAACAAACTTTCAAGTTAATTTATTAGTAGGATTACTTTAGTGAAGACTTTAAATGGCTAACTTATCGAGAAAATTCCGCGAAAGGATATTAAATATCCATTTACAAAGTAAACCGATAAATAATTCAAAACCACATCGGAATCGTAACAAATATAAATTTAAAGTCTGCTCCACGTATATCCGCTAACTAAATACAGAGGGTAGTTTCGTCCGACCGTCCGGCCGTCCGGCCGTCCGCCTGACCGTCCACCGGACATTGCTCTCGGCGGCCTACTATGAACTGAAATACAGCACTTGGACCGACACTACAGCAGGAAATTGCACTTTTGCAATAACTCTACTGTCTATGGGAAGATCTTTTTACGATAAGCTTTTGTGAGTTAGATTAGGGTTTCAGTTTCAGGAATAAAATTTTAGTTTTATGGTGATCTCGGGATTCGTTATAGTTTCAACAATACTCTTTTTTCGTAAACTACAAGGCCGTATTGATCCCAAAAGTATACCACCGCTGCACCGCCTTTCCATGGGTTAACAAGAGAAAACACAAAGTATAAGGTATTTTTATCTCACGAAGACGCATCGTGTGACTTTTAATACAAAGACATAAGGATCATATTGCAATGATTCACGCGTCTTTGTGAGATAAAAGTCTAAATATGGAATTGTGCCACGAGGACGGAGAGCCTCACCTTTCTGTGCACTTAAACAACATTGTCAGATCATGTTATCGAATGTATACCTATGAGTTTACTCACGTATTTTATTCGGGTATATCCCTACGGACTCGACAAGAAGCTGACTGAGCTTGCGACATCGCAGTGTAAGGATCTCATGTCTAAGGGCTTAAGTCGATTCCAAGGTCGAACATACCCGAATAATATACGTGAAAACCATATCAAACACCGTTTACATCTTCGATCGGTAGGTAAACACGACACGCTGCGTCGAGGGTGCGTTCATTTGGGATTTCTTTTTACTGGCGACTGCAAATGCACATCGCGTGATGTTCAACTGCGGAAAGAATAAGTACATGAGAATAGTGTAGCTTCTTGGTCAATGATGCTGAACGATGGGTTAAATGTAGCCTCTATATAGTTCTTAATGTCTTTACGCTCATATTCATGTTGGGTAGCGAAGCGGGGTGCCCAAAAACGGGGTGCAAAACCGTATCAACCCTCAAAGATTCCGTGTGCAGAACCCATTTAGCTTTTGTGTGCAAGATTTACAAAGATTTTCTTTTTAAACGCTGTTGTTCAAAATAAAAGTTAAGGCACAAAGAGATTAAACATGTAGAACACTAACTTTTAAAAACTTGTAAATTTTCATTTAACTAAGATTCCATATAATTTATATCTGAACTAGCTTTTGCCAACGGCTTCGCTCGCGTTAAAAAAACTCTTAACACACTACTAAAGTTTCTATAATAATATAATTCAATCATGATTCGAAAGACACGTGACGCTATCGATTACCGTTATTGTTGTTTTCCTCGGGAACAGTCCTTTTTTTCGGGATGAAAGGTACCCTATGTCCGTTTCTGTACACATGACAACGTATATGCAAAATTTCAGGATGATCGGTTCAGTGGTTTAGGCGTGAAAAGGTAACAAACAAACTTACTTTCGCATTTGTAATATTAGTTAGGATGCTATGCTCTGGACCCAACCGACTGATGCACCCAAGGCTATAGCCAGAAAAAACTTTGATCGAGGGGGGAGGGGGATTCAAGGGATGTTTAGCCTAGGCGCACACTAGGCGACACGCGACAGCGACAGCTCGGCGACTAGACGCGACGACAGGCTGCGGCCGACAATTTTCATATATTTTGTTCAAAGCTCCGCACACTTGGCGTCAGAGTCGTGGAGTCGCGACGACAAGCTAGGGGAGCCGCGCGCGCTCGCTACTTGACACCGTCTCTAGTCGCGCTATACACGCGCACACACGACAACAAACGCGCGACAGCGCAGCGTCAGTCTCGCTGTAAAACAACACGGCCGTCTCTCTCGAATACTCTACTACTTACGATCGCTTTCTGCATGACGTCTTGTCGCTACGACTAGACGCGGCGACAAGTCACCCAGTTTGTGATGGCCCTTAATGTTTATTGCAAGACTGGCGAACAAATATATTCTTGGTGTTAATATTAATTTACTTTGCGGTGATTCGACTTCAATGCCAAACGAGTCAGTCTTTCCTGGACGCCAGTAGAATCTTCGAGGGAGCTTGAACCCTGGTGATTCCTTCCCAGTCACGGATACAGCAGCTTGGTATACCAAATTCATATAATTTATTTATACACTAGCGACCCGCCCCGGCTTTGTACGTGTACGTTTTATAGCTTTAAACCTTCCTCTTGAATCACTCTATCTATTAAAAAAACCGCATCAAAATCCGTTGCGTAGTTTTAAAGATAGCATTCATAGGGACAGACAGCGGGAAGCGACTTTGTTTTATACTATGTAGTGATAGGAAAACCAACAGTTACACAGAAGCGAACATACAACTAACGTAGGTAACATTAAGCCAATTACAGGTTTTCACGGATAGTAATAGGACAAACTTGTAGAGACTTTAACGATCTCTAACAAGCACAATAATGGGCATTGGTAATAACATAGAGAAATAGACAAAAACGTAACTTATTTATTATTGGAAAAGTCAAAGTTCAGCCGATTGTGTACCGTAAACAATGTTGCTAGCTTTTGGCGGGACGAGACGTACCATTTTTCAGCCCTCTTTTTCACCGTAGGACGCCTTTTTTTTTTATCGTGGGAAAATCCTCGTGGATACCCTTCGCCCGGGGATGGCGAAGGGTTATGCCGGACTCTTACCGGCTAAAAACCCACGGTGTTCCTTCTCCTGACCCTTGGCCGGGGTCACGGGATTCGCAGCTGCATGCACCGCAACCCCGGCAGGCCTCGGTCCGCCAGCCCCTGGCGGACCTCTCCTTCTGTGGGGCCTTGCCCCACTTCCTTCTTAGAGGCGCGCACGGAACACATGCGCGCCGCCTTCTCGGGCCTGTTACTGGTCGGGCGACGGGTCCCCTAACCCGTCGCCCGCAGGACCGTAGGACGCCTAAAATCCCGCTTTTTCACCTAAGTATAGGTAATATTGGCGCTGTCATTTAAAAAAATGATTTTATTTATGTTAGTGCTTATGTTTAGAGAGTCCTAAGGTGCTATTCCACCGACGACTGCAAACTGCAGACTGCAACGGCAGACCGCAAGTCGCCGTCGGAATAGCGCCTTTATGGTACACACCTTAAAAGTGCTATTCCGATAGCGACTGCAAAACTTCAACTGCAAACCGCAGCCGCAAGCTATACTACTGGTTCATACAAACCAATGCAGCAATGTGACTTGCGGTCAGCGGTTGCAGTTTGCGGTGTGCAGTCCGTCTCGGACTGTACCTTAATTCGAATTAAAATATTTTAACCATTGTTGTGCTTTTCTTCTACGTCCCGATTGTTTCGTACAAAACACGCTTTTTTTTTCAAAAAACTGTTTCTCCGTCCTTAATGCTTTTTTAGTAACTGCTAGCTTTCGCCCCCGCAGTTTCGCTTGCGTGAAATTTTGGACCCGGTGACGATTTTCCATACAAACTTTCATCCCCTATTTACCTCCCTTAGGGGTTGAATTTCGAAAAATCCCTTCTTAGTGGATGCCTACGTTACAAAAGGAACCTACTGTCAAAATTTCAACTTTCTAACCCCAGCGGTTTAGGCTGTGCGTTGATAGATCAGTCAGTCAGTCAGTCAGCTTCTCCTTTTATATATATATAGATTAGTAATTATATATTGATAAAACTATATCACAAAATCATTTAAAACCGAATATTTCAATAAAAAAGAAGGCACGTGGCTGGACAGACATACAGACTCAAGGGTTTCTCATTCTACGGAACCCTGGTGCCTCCCAATGCTTGTCAATTCTCTATGTAAGCCTCGCGGGCAGCCCTGTACTGACAGCTGTCAGTGTGGGGCTGGCCGCACAGAATATTTTGCATACGGTGCGATGTAGCATGACCCATACAAATGTCAATCATTTCCACTGAAAACTTGACGTTCAGTGTGTCTATTAATATCCGTATTTGATGGATATTGGACTTGCCGTAGAATACGAAGGCATGTGTTCTGCTATTTAGATATCCTAACTTCCTAACTAGTCCTAACTCCTAACTAATATTATAAATGCGAAAGTAAGTTTGTTTGTTTGTTACCTTTTCACGCCTAAACCACTGAACCGATCATCCTGAAATTTTGCTTAAACGTTGTCATGTGTATCGAAACGGACATAGGGTACCTTTCATCCTGAAAAAATGTACTGTTCTCGAGGAAAACAGCAATAACGTTCATAGATGGCGCCATGTGTCTTTCGAATCACGGTTGAATTACATTATTATAGAAACATTAGTAGTGTGTTAAGAGTTTTTTGAGCTTAATTAACGCGAGCGAAGTCGCAGGCAAAAGCTAGTAAGAAATAATTTATTTACTTTTTTTTCTTTTAAAAAACGTTGCAGAGGGGGACTCTGGATTTTTTCTTGTATCGTGGGTGTGTTTATAGACACAAATCTTAACATGCACTAACGCCCAGACCCGGAACAGCTACCTATCAGTAGGCTATATAAATATTTGTTCCGTGCGGGAATCGAACCCACGATCCGTAGTGCACAATGCATAAAAATAAAAAAAGCGAAGCTAAGGCGATAAAAATATTTAAAAAAAATATACACTACATCTTCTAAAAAAAACCGGCCAAGTGCGAGTCGGACTCGCGCACAAAGGGTTCCGTACTGTTAGCTTGTCTCTGGTAATACCATATTAGATTGTCTCTGGTAACTGTCATATTACTTACATTCACTCAATCGATCATTCATTCGTTCATGATTAAAAACTTATTGGTAGTCATTCGGCAGTCTTGTCAGAGACGTCGAGGTGTGAACATCAAGTGATACTTACTGTGTAATTTTGGATTAAATGGTAACACTTCAGATACAAGTGTAAGTACAGATTAAATCATTATGTATTGAATAATTGGAAATAATTGGAATTGTACCGAGTGTATTTGTGGTTTATGTTGAAGGAAGTAATAAATATCTATGTTTATACTGAAATGTCTGGTTTTCTATTATGAATCCTTTATTCTGAACCGGTGGCCAACAGTTCAGAAGCGGGATAATAAGGGAATTCTCATAATTCCCTTTTTCACGTCCACATTTTAACGGATATTTGATGTCATTTATTATCAGGTGTAATTTATTTTTCCCACCCGGTAAATATATTTTTCTGGCTATTTAAGTAAAACAAATATCAAATATTTTATTTTTCTTTTCCATCTGTCATACGATACTTATTTCTTTACCGTAATAATATTAAAGAACCGTTATTAATAAATATCACATCATCCATATTTAGAAAACGAAGTATTAATTTCGACTATGAATTTATGGAAGTTTCTACTGTGGTAGATTTATAATTATTCAATTTGATAAGCGACCAATCGATATGGTAGTATGTGTTCTGTTACATACTTAGATATTATAACATTAATAGGATATTTATATAAAGATTTTAGTTTAGTTTATTCAAAGTAGAATTGGTACGGTTATTTTATTCGTGTAATTATTATCATGATATGATGACGCACCAAATTAATTTAAATTATTTTTTTGTGTATTTGCATAGTATGGCTTACAAGGATAGAGATGGAAAAGAAAACTGCTTTATTTCTGCCTTAATAGCTTCTTTAAAATAATTCAATTATAAATGGAACAATATTGGATCAATATTATGATAATAAAACATTGACTTTGACTTTTATTATAATCTTAAATATTGTTTCGTGTTTATGAACAAACACTAAGCTTTACAACTGTAAGTTTCAGATACACTCACAATGGACAAGGAAAGACACAGTCGAGGGGAAGGACTGATGTTCATGGATTGTTATAGATGACGATGGATCGCCCAGGTTAAAGGGCCAGGAAATGTTCAGGATTAGAGCATTTAGCATTTTGGCTAGGACAGACGGCCAGGATGTTCTCAGGTTAGAGAGCAGGGAGTTCTCAGGTTAGAGAGCAGGGAAAGTTAAGTCGTTGGATAGCGGAATGAATACTACTGGATGGACCAGAAATTTGAAAAAGCGAAATGTTATCATAAATGAACAGTTCAATGAACGAACAAAATTACAAGAAACGAAAAGCAGGAATACAGGAGAAAGATCAATGCGAAGGAGATATCGCAACGATAGCTCGAGTCCGGGTGAGTCTTTACCAATTAGTATTGTGTTGACTATGACAATGTTAAATAAAGCCTGGAGTTCAGATAAAAATAAGTTAAAATTTAACGCAAACATCGTAACGGATTTGAAGCCTATGAGTAAAGAACAGACTCTGTTAGTACGGATCACTAAAGTTGAAGAATGCGCGGAAATATGTGGATTATATGAAAAACAACATACATTACGTCCTTCCTAATCTTACTGGGGTTACGAAAACGTGGTATCAAAGATGACCTTCTCTTTTGCATAAGTAGGGAGCATTGAAGAAAAAATAGTTATCTATTCCCTTGCCGTGAGAACTATGCTGAACTCCTTACTGAAATGCTAATTAACCGCTAACGTCCCGACCGACGAACCGGTTCGTCAGTGCCATTGTTTATCTATTGTGTCTATAATTACAGTACTTGAGATTTTAAACGTGTCGTGTATGGTTAATCATTGGAACAATAAATTATTATTGCATAAAACTGAATTGACTGAATAGGTGTAAAATTCATAGGGAACAGGCGGTGGATTGAATTTTAAATAGAGTAGATAATCAGGCCACAAAAGTGGGAGTTCAAGTAGCTTAATTTAGTGAGTCAGTATTTTAGAATAGTCAAAGTAGGGCAAACTAGAGAAGTTACAACATACAAGCAAAAGAAATGGGTATGATAACAGGTCTCTTATTAACGCAACACATCGACAACTTTAAATCCTGAACGATTAATTAAATTCAATTGCTTTTATTGTAATGAATCTGGCCATCCCAGCTTTAGAGTATACGTATTCAAAGGGCATAATTATACTCATAACGAATCGGCTGAAGTTATGCGTTACTGATGGTTACAGTGACGCATACGTTTTTCGATATTGGTATCAGTGGCTGCATGGGCTGTACATCCAGTCATTAGATTTGAGAAGTCGGTCTTCTCAAGTTGTCCGTTACTGATGGTTACAGTGACGGATACGGTTTTCAATATTGGGATCAGTGGCTGGGCTGTATCCAGTCATTAGATTTGAGAAGTCTGTCTTCTCAAGTTATGCGTTACTGATGGTAACAGTGACGGATACGTTTTTTGATATTGGGATCAGTGACTGGGCTGTATCCAGTCATTAGATTTGAGAAGTCAGTCTTCTCAAGTTTTGCGTTACTGATGGTTACAGTGACGGATACGTTTTTCGATATTGGGATCAGTGGCTGGGCTGTATCCAGTCATTAGATTTGAGAAGTCAGTCTTCTCAAGTTATGCGTTACTAATGGTTACAGTGACGGATACGTTTTTCGATATTGGGATCAGTGGCTGGGCTGTATCCAGTCATTAGATTTGAGAAGTCGGTCTTCTCAAGTTATCCGTTACTGATGGCTACAGTGACAGATACGTTTTTCGATATTGGGATCAGTGACTGGGCTGTATCCAGTCATTAGATTTGAGAAGTCAGTCTTCTCAAGTTATGCGTTACTGATGGTTACAGTGACCGATACGTTTTTCGATATTGGGATCAGTGACTGGGCTGTATCAAGTCTATAGATTTGAGAAGTCGGTGTTCCCAAGTTATGCGCAGCTGATAGTTGCAGTGGCTAATACGTATACGTTTTTCGATATTAGGATCAGTGGTTGGGCTGTATCAAGTCATTAGATTTGAGAAGTCGGTGTTCTCAAATTATGCGCAACTGACGGTTACAGTGACAAATACATTTTTCGATATTAGGATCAGTAGTGGGGCTGTATCAAGTCATTAGATTTGAGAAGTCTGTGTTCCCAAGTTATGCGCGACTAATAGTTGCAGTGACAAATACGTTTTGATAATAGGATCAGTGGTGAGGCTGTATCATGTCATAAGGTTTGAGAAGTCTGTGTTCATTTATTACAGTTAGTAGAGCTAGGGAACTTGGTCTCCATGTAAAGGTTTCTTCTAATATTCTACTGCTTGGAGGTATGGGTGTGAATTTTATTGTTGTATGTACACTAACAGCCAGTGTTGAGGTACAAGGTGTCAAGAAGGTTATAGATGTTTATGGGGTTCACGATTGCGTTTTGGATTGTCTCGCGCTCCTAGGACGTTCTTATACTGAGGTGCCTAGTTTAATAACCATTCAAATTCCATACAGGGTGATTTTTTTGGAAAAAAAAAGGGTGTACCCTGTATACTTATTGTCTAGTGGTGACATTGTTGTTTCGTGTCCATCGCATCTAATCTAGTATTTGATGGGAGCATTTACGTACGTGGTTCGCTTCGAGGTGAAGAAGGCAAAGAATCTTTTATCTGGTAGATGCCGTATCGAAGACGGTCATGGTTCCCTACTTGCATATAATACGTCGTAAGGACGATGTAGCAATTTCTGGGAATTCTTTGCTAACGCGGTCTATCAACACTAAACATTTGCATTTACTACAAGTTTAAAAAAAATGTTCACAGAAGACTTTTGAGTCGTATAGCTCTGATGATTTGATAAATTGTGGCGAGGAACTTGTTGGCATTGGCTGAATGGGCTAGTAGCCATTGCTCAACATAATTGCAAAAAGAAAAACACCATTTTGGGTCTGGCACTTTCATACGAGACCGGGGAAGCCATGACGTCAGGTTACACTTTGTTATAATTATAAATAGGAAATAAAGCTTATTTACGAAAAAAAAGTAGTTTTAAAACAGAATTAAAAGACAATTAGCGTGTCTATTTTTAAACATAACTTAATAAACATCAGGATTGTTTTTAATGATCTGAAGGATTTACGATTTACGGGCGCTAACGAAATGGTTACGGAGTTTGATTTGTTGGGTTTTGAAGTGGACTCATGTATACGGTCACGTGGTGGGAGAGCAGATGGTGTCTCGAAGTTCCCGGCACTTAAAACCAGCGTGAAATTGGTAAATTTTTGGGGTTGTCTACGAATTTATATTAATTGATTGATGATTGATATTTAATGTTTTGTTTATTAATAGGTATTTGACATTACCATTGACTGGCACTCGAAAGGAGGTGGCATGGATATGGAGTGGTATTCAGGACTGATACTTTACTTACGTGGCGTCTATTGTTAGCTTTGTGTGATTTTAAAGCAACAACACAAGTTACACACCGATGCGTGCAAAGATGGACGGACTGACGGGTGTGCTTTTGCAAGACGATTTCGTAGGAGTGTTTCGATCTGTCTCATGTTTTGGGCCGTAGAACCTCTCCCTGACGAATATGAGATTCGCTCCTAGGAATCTTCTACCTTGGCGGTGCTAGCGTCTTTGAGTGGACTTATAGTGTGCTTGCTATCACAATTTGTACTGACTGGTGGATTCACATTTACTAAGCGCAATCTGATTTCGTGAGTTGCACACTGCTGGGTCCAGCTACAGGTGTTTGATTGTGTTATCGAGTCTCGACTTGGCTATCGAGTGGTGCATACTAACGCGTAATCGCGGCCTGGTTTCGGTCCCCGTACATGGGAACGTGTATTTTGAACATTCCTGAGTTGAGTACTCTTTGCCATTGCGCAGAATGGTGGATGAGGAAGAGCAGATGTTTGAAAATATACTCTGCAAAAGGGGTGCACGGTCATGAATAACGCAGGATATATAATATTTCGCTGGTTTCTAAGGAGGTCTGAAGGAGATGTACGGAGGAAACCACGACAAAGTTGGGCATTGCAGATTTGATGAGGCTCTTTGTTGTTTTGAGAAAGGTGTTTGGAATGGGCTCTGTGCAAGGCGCCTGCTGGTGAGTGAGAGGGTAACTCTCATCTAAACGAAGGAATCAGCGTTATCTCCATACGGTGGATGCGGACTGCCTAGGTCTTTTCATTAAGAGTGAGGGGGGTGGCTGTTATTTGCAAGTATTGTTTTATGGTTTTATTGTATATGTTGGTATAACTGCTGTCAAAAATAATAAATCATAGATGAGTATACGAGTGTTTGAGGAACGTATTGGCTGATATGCCTTCTCGCCTGACAGCCGACTAGGAAAGAAGCTTTACCAGTAAAAGATTTAGAGAGTTTGTTCCTTTATGTGGAATGAAGAATATTGGCAATACCGTCGCCTAAAGCGAGTGGGCGAGTCGAACGTTTTGGTGGACTTATTTTGGACGCTCTGTCAACTTTTCCGTAGCCAAGATGAAGAAACCTGGGATGATTGTATTTATGAAGTCCAGATAGGCAACGGTGCCACGATCCATAACATAACCTGGAAAGGGTCACTGAATTGTCATTTAGTTTTGGCATTGCTAGCGGAACGGAAGGAATTTGTACTCTACTGTGTCTAATGCCGCCGATGTAGCTGATCTGGAGGAGTTAGATAGGCTGGGGGTAGAGCAAGCGAAGGTATTGGGGAACAACGGCTAGAGAACATAGGGGTTTGATAGGTGTGGGAAATCAGAAAGTGTGGAATGGAGATTAGGTTTGCGTTGAGAGATGGGTGTACTACGATAGTGCGTGTCGGATACTAGTGGTTAAGTTTCAAGGACCATGATCGCGTGGTAAGGGTGCTTTCCAATGAGAGGTATCTGATTGAAGACACCTCCATGTCCCGCAAACGTGGCCGTTATCGACAGGATGTAGTCTTGTATGTATGATGTAGGATGTAGTCTTGGCGTTTTGTAGAGATTTGGAGAGTAATGAAGAGGTTAGACGTAGTAGCAATAGTGAAAACAAGGTAGAGATAACAAACTTTAAGTTATTACAGGATTAAATGTGCTTTATATTATTAATATTAATTGGTTGAGTTATATTAATGAGTTCACAGAAAAATGAAGGTGTTTTATTGAGATCGCGGCCTTCAGGGTTAAGGAGAAAAAGAAAGAAGGAAAAAGTATTTACTCGGGATGAGCACAGGAAATAACAACCGAGAGCGACGTAGGAAGAAGGAATAGGTTGATTGTAATTGTTATTTCATAAAACAATGTTTTAGAAAGTATAGATACTGTTGTGTTATATTCTTTATAACTATAATTTGTTGCTAGATTGCCAATTTTATACAACTGTTTGATTACTGGAAAAATAACACCTAATTAAGACTATGATTGTTTTGTAGTTTACATAATTAAATCAATTTAACGATATTATCGTTGGTGTTTAAATAGTGAAACTCGTTTTTATAGTGTGTATAAAACTGTACGCGTGAGGACACGCTTTGAACAGGATGGCCGAACTGTTAGCTTGTCTCTGGTAATACCATATTAGATTGTCTCTGGTAACTGTCATATTACTTACATTCACTCAATCGATCATTCATTCGTTCATGATTAAAAACTTATTGGTAGTCATTCGGCAGTCTTGTCAGAGACGTCGAGGTGTGAACATCAAGTGATACTTACTGTGTAATTTTGGATTAAATGGTAACACTTCAGATACAAGTGTAAGTACAGATTAAATCATTATGTATTGAATAATTGGAAATAATTGGAATTGTACCGAGTGTATTTGTGGTTTATGTTGAAGGAAGTAATAAATATCTATGTTTATACTGAAATGTCTGGTTTTCTATTATGAATCCTTTATTCTGAACCGGTGGCCAACAGTACCATTATCTATTCTGTTTTTTAGTAGGTATTTGTTGTTATAGCAGCAACAGAAATGCATCATCTATGAAAATTTCAACTGTCTAACACGGTTCATGAGATACAGCCTAGTGACAGACGGATAGACGGACGGACAGCGGAGTCTTAGTAATAGGGTCCCGTTTTACCCTTTGGGTACGGAACCCTAAAAATTGTCACGTTTAAAAATAAAAATATAAAAAAAGAATTTTGCGATGTCTTCCTAAAAAGTTGGTGGGAAGTATCATCCATTTGCCGCCTTATTAAAGGTTAACCATCTCTCGTAATAAGACGGATAGATTTATTCCACTTTGTTCACCTGGGTGAACAAAGTGGAATTTTTAGTGTCTTCAATTCACCTAGGATTTATTTCACCTGACAATATCACCCAGGTGAATTAGTGCGACATATTTGGTCTCCTTTGTTCACCTTGGAATTAAATCACACAGGTGAACAGTTGCGACTTTTTTTATTAATGTTGTGGACTTTATTCACCCACTTACAACATGCTAGAAAAAAATCAAATCAAAGCCAACTTACGACGAACGACAAATTATTTGGAAGGGTGGCACCATGGGCTAAATTCCAGGTGAACAAAGTGGAATAAACCGACGGATAACGTCTAAAATTAATGTGCCATTCAGATACAGGCTACCAGGATCACATAAACATAAGATGTAACCCAAAACTTACTCGTACATCGCAAAGAATCAATTTCAATAAGCAAACTACTATACTATTCTTAAAGGATTTAAACACTTCGATATCTAACAAAGTGTACCAATAGTTTAAATTCTAAGTGAGGCATGATCAAGTCCTCGTCTCTAAGTAAACACTCCACTCAACCGTTGAAGTTGGAGAGCCAATCCACATACTCGAAGTGGGTAGCGCACATTCAATAATGTAGATTGTCGAGTAACTACTATTAACTATTCGTTCGGCGAATACTCGACTGGGAAAACATAGTTTGACTTATCAGGTGAGGATACTAATTCGGAAAATTTGTTTTAGTTGATTAGAGTATCTTTACGTGGATGTTACACATCCTGTTGGACGCTGATCACCATAAACCGTATTATGTATAGGGTGAAAACGTTAAGTGTCAATAGGCAATTATTTCGTCAACATAACAGGTATTGAAAAAATTTTAGTTATTATCAAAACAAAGTTGCCTAAGGAACAAAATGACGCTATAATATTTTTGAAAGTTGAATCGTTTTATGTTCAAAATTTTAATGTTACTAGGCCTATACATGTTTCGCCCCTGCCGAGGAGTCAACATAGCCTGAGGATGCCCCGTGCAGGGGCTAAACACGTGTCGTGTATTGGTTTGGTTGCATGTTGCATTATTTTTTCACTCTTTCTGCATGCATATACTTGTGGGCGGGAGGGTGGTGCTGCATACTGCATCCAAACTAGCGATCTTGTTCAGCTGAATTAAAGCTAGATATTGTTATCTGCATATTTGTAAATGAACGTAAACAAAAAGCGCACTTATGTCCAGTCTCTATGACCAAAAACGAATCGTTTTGCTTACCAATAGTAGCATTTTTCATTGCCAACTTGGTATATAAATAGACTCGTAAGGTAATCTTAAGTGCGACAGATATTTACGTATGGGATGGTCTTCTATGTAAAGTATTGTCTTTGCTTTAATAATCATAATCATACAAGTCTTAATTTTAACCGATAACGCTCGCAAAATCATAGGAATAGGCCATAAGGCCGGCCATACACGGGCAGCTCGAGCAGTTAGCCTGTGATAAACATACACGGACAGCTCGAGCAGTCAGTGTATGCCTGGCGACTGCTTGACCGCACGCCGTGCCGCACACCGCCCGAAGCAGTTGCAACTGCTCGAGCTGTTTCGTATATGTACGTACGTAGAAGGCAGTAGTTTACTATGCAGTTGCAGCTTAAAGCAGTTGATCCTGACTGCTTCCAGCTTGTATGGCCGGCCTAAGGCGTCAAAGTATTCCATCTCATCGCTTTCATCCGGAAGCGTGCCCAGAAGGCTTGCAGCGTAGCCACGCTGAATGGCAACAATAACTCATTGGTCAAAAGCCAAGTCTGCCCTCTAGTCGACCAGTCTTCCCCCGATTCCCTTAAAAAGGAAGCGTGCACTCGGACCCCTTGACCAAGGGCGTACCAGTGGAATATGGCGCCTAAGGCGAACATCGATGTTGAGCCCCTTCGTAAATGAATATCTAAAATAAATAGATACACCAAAAAATTGTCTCGGAGGGCTTTTATATCTATGGCAGCATTATGAAAATTCAAACTAGGATAATAAAGCCGCTTTTGAACACGGTCAATAGAAGCGTTCTCGCTTCTATTGACCGTGTTCATATGTGGCATTGTTCCAAAATCCTAACAAAGTCAGAAAATCGTAGGAATCTTCTGATAATTTGAACATTATACAAGGTTAGTCGGAAAGGGGGTACTGTTCCAAAAGGGTGTTAAAGTACCCATAATAATGAGTACCTTTTGTTCTACCACTTTCTCCAAAAGTCAATAGTTTAAGAGAAATAAATGTTCAAAAATTACATAAAAAATATGCTAAAATCTATCTATCCTCAGCTATGATCAGCTGTGTTTTCATTTTAGGTCGTACTTGGGGTCACGAATTAGAAGCTCCATTTTCTGAATTCGTAACTAAAGAAGGGATGAAGAATTTTTGAAAAAACTAAAATCAAAATAATCTATACATATAAAAGGAGAAGCTGACTGACTGACTGACTGATGTATCAACCTAAACCGCTGGGGTTAGAAACTTGAAATTTTGACAGTAGGTTCCGTTTGTAACGTAGGCATCCACTAAGAAGGGATTTTTCGAAATTCAACCCCTAAGGGAGTTAAATAGGGGATGAATGAGGTTACTGCATTATCTGCCGTATTTAATTAAACCAAAAGTCTATTCCAACATAAATTAAATAAAGCTAAAAGGAATAAACTCCCAATAGGTAGAATATGGATTCGACATCGACTCTGAAACGCTAGTCTATTTATAATCGAATATTGATTTCCTGCAGCCATATTTCACTGGAGGCGCGATTATTCTCGTGTTTCCCTCGTTTTATATTAAAATTAATGCAGCAATTTATTCTCGTCTTACTCGGTGTAATTATTTACCGTCCTAGATGATAATATCTGAAACAGTTTCAGTCTAAAGGGATTTTTTTAATAACTCATGTTTTATTTGAAGAGATTCTTTTTTTGTTTTATTTTTATTTGATAATAGACCGTTTGACCGACATCTTGCCTGATGTTTAGCGATGATGCGGTCTACGATGGAGCACGCTTGCCCAGAAAGCGATTCACTCGTGTCTTGATGAAGACACCCAGATTGTAGCTGTCGGGGAACACCCAATCGGGCAGCGAATTCCACTGTTTGGCGGTTTTCACAATGAAATTGGAATCAAAGCGCTTCGTTCGGATTTTTGGTATATCAACCATGAAGCGACGGCGCTTATTTATGCTTCTGGCCGTCCGATAGAAAAAAGGGGGGAATTAGATCATGCAGATCTGAAGCACACTCTCCGTAACTTATCCGATAAAACACCGATTCTTGTCATATGCCTTCAGATATTTAGCAAACAATGTGGATACTCTTTGAACTTCTGCCATCCTGGTACCAAAAAAGATAATCCTATACAGTACGCAACACAATGGACAGCCCCACCTTGAAACTTGTTGATGGATAGGTTAAGTATGATACAATCGTACAGTTTTTGTCACTACGACCGCTATCCACCTATTTTGATTTTTCTGAAATTACATATCGTCTTTCTGTTTTCTAGTTGGTTAACATAATTTACATCATCCTATTAGATCACCTGCATAATATAAATCAGTTAGAAATAAACAATCTCTACGAATGCTGATTTTCGTTATCGCAGTGTCATGAGTGGATAGCGAGGATAGTGACAAAAAGTGTATCATTGTATCATATTCGTTGTGTTAGAGCGACTACGCACTCCATCCGATCCGGATCCGTGAAAATACGGATATAAAACACTCCGACCGAATTAGGATATTGCTTATGCACTAATCCGATCTCTGATCCAAATCCAAGCAATTCAGGAGCAGATAGCATATGTCCGATTTGAATCCGAGGTAATGCGAAAGCGTTCATACAAACAGTAGGTACTACGGCTACTTCGGTCCGTCAATATTTCTTCCGAATTGGAGACTCACGGATGACGGAGAGAAATCGGATGACGGTAATCATACAAATAGTTCTATGACTACTTCGGAACGTATTTTCACGGATTCGGATCGGATGCAGTGCGTAACCGCTTTTTAGGTACTGTATAAATGTACTGCTTCTGATATCAACACATTGATATTTTTAACAATAGCATTGCCTTGGCCTAGTAATAGTTATGTATGATATAAATAACCCGTCATCGATTTTCATTTCATTCATACAGAGCGTACGGTGTAAATACAAAACATGTGGCTCCTTCACTGAAAGATTGATTCTACGAACCACAGTTTGGACATACCTAGCCAAGCATACCTGTGTAGAAGTTTCCAGACAGAAAGGGGCCATACTATACTATAATATTCTCTTTCTAATACAATCTCTTTGTCACTTCGACGTTGGCTATCCACAAGAAATTGTTTCAGTTGGATGTGGGCATTCCAATGTTCGCGCCATTTTCCTGTTTTGTCTTAGTCTAATTCGGGCTGCATTAGTATTTGTGTCTGTACATAAGAAACCACGGAATATAAGAGATATTCTGTATTCCGTATACTACATAAAATTATGAGGAAATAGCCATGACTACCATATACAGGAATTGAAATTAAATAACCCACAATTTAGCGGTGTTAGGGCAAGATAAGTTAATTTGTAGGCTTTTGTTATAATATACAGCTTTTCAGTAATTATTTTTAGTTCTAAATAAAGTCATGCAATTTGACTACCTAATCTGTCTAGCCTTTTCCCAACTATATTGGGGTCAGCTTCCAGTCTAACAGATGCGGCTGAAAACCAATATTTTATACGGAGCGACTTCATCGGGCATCCGCAACCCAGTTACCCAGCTATACCGGTTGTCGTCAGACTTTCGAGTTTCTTAATACTCGTAGCAGCTGTCATAGGTTTTCGCATGACTCCCTGCACTGACGGTTTAACGTGCCATCCGAATCACAGAGGGGTCCCGATGTGTTTCGAATGGTCACCCATCCACGGACCAAACGCGGCAAGTGCAGCTTAACCTTTGACTGCAATACACACAACGTATTTTAGACGTTGCCAATCGCATGCATGAACTGCTCAACGCGACAGCTGAATATTTTCTACCTCTAGAAATGCAGCACTAGATCGCACAGTCCCAATATCGGTATCAGGAGAGCATATTCTCGAAGCGCTTTAAGATATAAACATAAACATGCCAACATTAGCATGTTAAAGCCCGATATTTTCGTACGTGCAACCGAACCCCAGTTTCATTTCTAGACAAGGCTAAGGCTGAAGCTCTGGTGGATATAGGCTTAGCGGTGCGAGGTTTTTGTTCATACAAAACAAGCAAGAAATGCGAGCGAGGGATGTGTTGCGAGGGATGTGTTGCGAGGAATGTGTTGCGAGGAATGTGTTGCGAGGAAAGTGTTGCGAGGAATGTGTTACGAGGAATGTGTTGCTAGGAATGTGTATTTTTCTTCCTCATATTCGAAAAGAGTCTGCTACCTATCCTCGCACCGCTCATTTGTACACATTAACACATTACACATTACACATTAACACATTACACATTACACATTAACACATTACACATTAACACATTACACATTAACACATTACACATTAACACATTACAAATTAACACATTACACATTAACACATTACACATTCCTCGCACAGCTCTGGTGGATAGGGTCACACAGTTTCACATCCTCGCTACACATTTTCGCACCGCACATTTTCCTCGCATAGCTCTGGTGGAGCTCAGCCTAAAGTCTAAGTGGTTGGTACCGATATGAGGTATATTTGGTACCTATACGTGACTCCATGTTTATTTAAAAAGTTCCATCGTAAAGATCGACTTGTACTTGTTTCATTTTTGTTGCGAACTCAAAGAAGTCTCAAGGAAAGCTTGTTTGACGGTTGACTGGGGAAAGAAGGTATCTTGCTTAAACATTATCTCAACCTTTTCATCCGCTCAATATTATTAGTACCTAGAGATAAAATTAAAGACTAGAAACCAATGATATTATTATACTAACTACCTAACTAACTGATGGATTCCCAAGCAGCCTTTTCTGCCAATTACAGCTACACCCATGCGCTTTCATGTTCATCTTGCGCTTTCAACTTTCAATTCCTCTTGCGTCAAGCGCATGCAATATTGATTGCCCTAATACGCATGCAGCTTATCGTCTACACCGGTGCGCCTCGGTCAGTCGTCAGTCGACATACAATAGACGGATTAGCGTGCGCTAGGGGCATGCGCTTTTGTCGAACTAGAATTAAGGCATGCGCTATGGCGCTTCACGCATGCTTCAGACGAAGAAGCGCACTGGTGTAGACATAGCTTTCTGACTTTTTTTTGAGTTTACGTTTAATGGTATGTCCGCACCAGTGCTCTTTTATGTTCATCTTGCGCCTTCAACTTTCAATTCGTCTTGCGTCAGGCGTATGCAATATTGATTGCCATAAGACGCATGCAGCTTATCGTCTACACCAGTGCGCCTCGGTCAGTCGTCAAGATGGACGCGTGTGAACTTATCGCTATTTGTGCGGCATATTTAATGTTAAGTGCAAGAAAAGAACGCAAGAAAAGGAGAAACAGAACAACACATTCTTGAAATATTTAGAGCTAAACAATGTCACCCTTTTTAAAACTACACACTTTCACTTTTATTTTATTTTATTTGCGTAATATTTGTGCTTGTGGTCCCACAATACTTATTTTGTTCGATAATCTTCTATAAATTCCAATGTTTTTACTTTATCTTCCGTCATTTTGTCCGGTAAAACGCACGGAATGTTGCACGCGAACCCACCGGTGCAGCGGTGATAACGATAGCGTGATAGCGTGCGCTAAGGGCATGCGCTGTTGTCAAACTAGTTTTAGTGCATACGCCATTGCATGCGCTGTAGCGCTTCATGCATGCGTTAGACGAAGACGCAAGATGAACATGAAAGTGGTGTGGATATACCTTAAGAACTCCAAAATAAGTGTTGGTAGCTGGCAACACTGGACAACGTTTAGAACATAAAGAAGGGTAGTCATGCAACATAAGCTATTGCCATTGGGCGTAGCTCGCTTTCTGTGTCGATCATCCCAAGAAGTCTGACCTTTATTATCTGACTAGCTTGTCCTTATTATTTTTCTGTTCTTGCGTAAATTAATATATCGTGACTTAGCTCATGTTACTAACCACTAACCCAAATATAAACACTCTCAGTGGTGGAATCTATGTTGTTTTTATTTTCTATATTTACCGTGCCCGCATTGTACCTGACATACAGATATTAGCTATAACTCCAATGATAGATTCACTCCTAGACGATTCTGTTAGCTCTAAGCATTACATTTAATGGCAAAGATATATAATACACATCCAAAGAACTAAATATAAACATTATTATCAAATACAATAGGTACGTGTTGAATCCAAGCCAGTTCAAATGTGTCAAACTTTGTCCTACTTTCCTTCAATCTCAATAGGAAATTTTGAAATTCGAAAATTAAATACGTAGGTATGTACAATAAGGTTTTTTTTTTAATTTGGACGTGTTTGTCGAGGGACTTTGATTGATCGGCGCGCGAATGGATTCTTTATAATCGCTCATGGTGAAACGATTCCTTTTTTGAATTGTCCTCGTAAAGAATCTTTTGAGCCGATATATTTTTTCATTACTTTCCACAGAGTAAATAAATATAAATTTTAGGAGATGAGAAGCTTGTGAGCCTTTGAAATTCTCAGTTTTTGTAATCGATATTTCCTTAGAATAACGAAGCTTCTGTTTTTAAACGCAGTGGTGTAACTTAAATAAATAGCTTTCCAATTACGTTCTCTTTTTAACCAGAAATTATTAGCAATTTCTGCATGAGGCGTCTGCCTTCACATAAGCAATTGGGCTCCATAAACAGAATTTATAATGACTTTGTAATTGCTATTTTACATTAAACTAGCTGTTGCTAGCGATTTCGCTTGCATCCTAGGGGAACTTCGATAAAAAGTATCCTACATGTTAATCCAGAACACGGCGTCTGTCTGCCAAAGGAGAATGACCAAAAGTCGTACCAAAAAGTCTCATGCATCAAGATCAAGATACTATAGTAACTATTTTCATATTTTTTTACGACATTACGCGTCGGTGATATGATTGTTGAGCAGGGAATTTAATTTAAACTAAAAAAGTCTTGGTATTGTTTTATTCCCTTTACATGACGTTCCGTTTCACATGATTTATGATTACTATAACCTCGAATTTTGAAAGTGTCATGATCACATCTTTCAAAAACATGTAAAAAAATATATTTTGCCGATTCTACATTAATTAAAAGAACAACTAGAATATATAAGAATTTTTATTTAAACGATTATCATTTTTTTATCTATGGTTAACTGGCCATTCACAGCCGGTCATAGAAATGTAGAATGCAATAGATGCTGATTACTGTTTTTTAGAGCAATAATAAATCGTGTATGACCTGTCCACATTGTTAGGTTATTTAGATTATTTCTAAAATCTCCAAAACTCCCGTTTTGTTTACAAAAATAACTTTTATAGGAGTTAATATGATAAGTGTAGTCTATAAAAAACAAAGTTTGAATTTGATGCAGCATGGTACGGGACTCCATACATCCATGAGCATTGTCCTTTCATCTAAACACGTTCAGCCGTTTATGCGTGATTAAGTAGCAAACATCCATTTTCACAAACTACATTTATAAAACTACTAACTGTACCTGCTCATCACCCACATTCAATAGCGTGATAATTTGTACTCTATAACCTGACCCGCTCTTTAACGGACATTTTTACCAAATTTCAACTAAATCTGTTCAGTACTATTGCCGTGAAGCTCAAACAGATAAAGAGACAAACAGACAGAAATTCTAAAAACTTCTGTTTCGGCATTAGTATCGTTTCGAATAAAGGTAACATTTTTTTTTCAATGTACAGGTTTTGCTTCGTTACGATTTTATTATGTGTATAGAATAGGATTATTCTACTTATCGTCGCTCGGGAGTGAAAACCTCGGGAATACATTAGGTCATTGCACGGTTCCTGTGGGCTGTCACTCGGAATAAGTCGTGAATAAGTCGCGGGCTAAAGCTAGTCAATTTTATTTATTACAAATTTTATATACCCAATAAAGGCTAGTTTCAGTACCTACAAACTAATTTCACATAGAACGGCTCTCTCATATGATATAGTCCCTAACCCCCTTATTACAAAAGATGGTCTAAGAAAAACCTAGGTTTTAAAATAGCCCCGTCTCTTTTTGTTATATGACATAAGAAAGTGATGGGTATATTTTAAACCTGGGTTTACCTTAGTCTTGGTTTAAACCATCTTTATTGTAATAAGGCCTTACAAGTCGAGACAAAGTAAAAATGACCAAATTGCATTCCCGAGATTTTCACTCCCGAGCGACGATTTCAACAATACATACCGCACAAGCATTAGCACAGAGTAGGTATTCGTCAAGTTCGTTACCGAACGCCTTCACTCGACCTACGCTAGTGTGACATCACCCTAAATAAAACAAACCAACTAATGGGATGGCGCACAGATCCATCACGCTCGGACAGATTGCGGGTCGGCAGTCCACACGGCCAGTGTTCCAATAACTAGTAAAATAAATGTTTTTTCCGGGGCTTAGCTTAATCCATCTGCACGTAAGCACATGTGTACCTGATGAGTAGTGTTACTAGTGAGTTTTATCAAAAAAAATTACTTATATTAAAAAAATCGGGTCTTAAACGAAAAAATCGGCACGTAGAAGAAAAGCGGACGTAAGAATTAAAGGATTTTAACCATGGTCATGGTTATGGTCAATAAGACTCCCTAAATTGGGGGTTCCCTACGTGACATCGAAACTCAATACATCGAATGTCGCAACATCGAAAACGGTACATCGAAGGGTCATATAATCGATGGTACTCTACATCGATGGTACGCCACATCGAAAGTCTCGACATCGAAAGTTCTCGACATTCGATGTAGCGTACCATCGATAACGTAAACTTTCGATGGTACGCTACATCGAATGTCGTTAAATCGAATGGTTACAGTATCGATTTCTCATCACAGCGAATTGCAGTTATGTTTATCTATATCTATATGGTTATGCAATTATGTTTTTTTTTTATTAATATTGTTTTCTTGTGTGTTTAATTTATTTTTATTCGGTGCAGTAACTAATGGATACAACAATCTTAAGATGCAATAACCCATCGATTTTGCAACCAGTCCATGTTGTAACCATTCAATACTGTAAAAATTCGATTTCACGACATTCGATGTAGCGTACCATCGATTATGTGACCATTCGATATTGTAACCATTCGATTTCACGACATTCGATGTGGCGTACCATCGATTATGTGACCCTTCGATGCACCGTTTTCGATGCTGCGACATTCCATGTATTGAGTTTCGATGTCACGTAGGGAACCCAACAAAATCACTGGTGTTAATGATTTTTTTTATTAAATTGCCGTGCCTATTTAATTACTTAGGTGAAATAGTGGGATTTTAGGCGTCCTGCTCAGGGTGCTGGCGTAACGCAACCTGAGAGGACTGAAAAACGGAACGCCCCGAATGCGGGACGTCTGGCAACACGGCTCATGAGCAATGTCCATGCATCAGTTTAAATGGGTCTTCCCATGGGTGTCGTACAAGGCGACTGAGCGATGCACTAGAGGATGGGCAGCAGCGTTCTCTGAGTATTATAACAACCATACTGCGATCGCCAACCCGCCTGCCAAGCGTGGCGATTATGGCAAACCACCCCAATATGGCTTGGGGCAGGCCTATGTCCAGGAGTAGACGTCTTTCGGCTGAGTGATGATCATTTTAAAGCGGGTGATCCATAGGCAAACCGGCGAGCCAACGGTTCAACTAAATAGTTGGTTCGTAGGCTCGTCAGCTCGCGTTGCTGATACATTAGCGAGCCGAACAGACCATTCGCAATCGCCGGCGGAATGAGAGTGATACGTTACACAATGGCGTGTTGCTAGTCGGAATTACTCTATTACATGTCGGTCCGCCGGTTTGGCTGATACTCTAGCGGTTTCTTAGCCCACGAGTCCACGAGACAACCTGTCGATTTTTAAGACCGCGGTATTGTAGGTGCTTCATTGGCGATTTGTACCTTTGGCTCGTCGATGTGCTAACGGGATAGCGATACAGTTCGTCAATGGATCACCTACTTAAAATAGTAAGCCAAAGTATGTTCCATTTCGCTTCAAACCAGGGTTGTTGCGAACATCAGCATCAGCATCCGCTGATCTTCAGCATCTTTTTCAATATCAGCATCAGTATCAGCATCCGCATTGATCGATGCTGATATTAATGCTGATGTTCGAGTCGTGACATGACCGCAGAGGGGGCGGGGCTTATATCCCGTGTAGTTTTTGCTTGCGAGTTTTGATCAATCCAAGGGCAGACCGGGATTGCGTTTGCAAAAAAATACAAACTTGTCTCATTCATTACGTCATACTTAATACGTAACTGCGCGTGAAAGTTTTTTTTTTAACATTTGAGTTTGATAAATAATGCCGACCCCGTTGAAAAGTGGATTAGTACCTTTGATTAAATTCCAATACCTATTAATTAAACGAAAGATTGGTAGCAGGTTATGCACTAGGTAGTCTAGGTACTTAATTACTAATCTAGTACTATACTAATTATTACTAAACTACTAAGTTTGATTATATTTTTTAATAAAATCCCAAAATTTTTGAGACAACCGTTTATTTCAGTACCAAGGAAAACTATGCAACTTTTAGATATTTATTCAAAATGGTAACTGCTTTTTCCCTGCTTTTTAAGAAAATAATGAGAATCAGCATCAGCATCCGCTGATGTGAAAAAAATATGCATCAGCAACAACCCTGCTTCAAACCTAGTATGGCTACAACCTAATGAAACTAAAACAGCGAAGAAAAGAAAGAAAAAAGGACTCCATGATTAATTTGACGTGAGCAAAACACATAACACATTCAACACAAAAGCGATCCAACATAATAAATGAAGTTTGATGTAACAAACAAGGTGAATAACAAACTTCAATATTGTGAACAAACAAATCTGTTCTTCCCGAACGGATACAAAGTTTTGAACTACATATGAGTTGTACATCAATAATGCGAGTTACTTTATAGACTTTGTGTTTCAGTTTAGAAACATTATTAAGGCGGGTTTTCATATACAAGGTTAGCAGAAAGGGGGCACTAATCCGAAAGAATGTTAAAAAACCCATAATGAATAACTTTTGTTCCACAATTTGACGACACTTTTGGTGCAGTGGCTAAGCGATTGGCTTCTGCGCTACGGGTCGTGGGTTCGATTCCCACACGGAACAAAAATTTGTATGGCCTACAGATGGTTGTTTCGGGTCTGGGTGTTTGTTTGTGAGATTTGTGTCTGTAAACATACCCACGATGCAAGAGAAATCTTAGTGTGGGGCAACGTATAAAAAAAAACCCCAAGTTTAAGAGAAATAGCTGTTCAAAAATGACATAAAAAATCTGCTGAAATCTATCTATCTTCAGCTATGATCTCATTTTAGGTCATATTTGGGGTCACGAATTAGAAGCTCCATTTTTTGAATTCGTAACTAAACTAAGGACGAAGAATTTTTGAAAAAATTAAAATTAAGAGCGTGTACCCCGTACGGCATTTCATACAAATTTTCAAGTCTTTGTTTTTCGTAATGACTGAACCGATTTTGATGAAACTTCACACACATAAGCAGGATACTTAGGTATAAAAAGTTAGTAGAAAATATTTTCGAAATGTCTTACTTAAAAAAAGGTAATTGGAAATTTCTGTTTGTATGGAAAATTTAAAATCAGTCTAATTTAACTATAACACTATTTTTCGAAAATGTTTTCTACTAACTTTTTAGTCCTATGTATCCTGCTGATGGGTATGAAGTTTCATTAAAATCGGTTCAGTCATATCGAAAAATAAGGACTTGAAAATTTGTATGAAATGCCGAACGGCGTACGCGCTCATAACACGGAAATAAAAATTCTCGAATTTTGAAATTTTAACACTTGCTTTAAAACAGTCATCAGCTATACTTTAAGTGGTCTACAGATTAGTACCCCCTTTCCGACTAACCTTGTTTACGTAAATATGAAAACCCGCCTTTTATTAGATCCGATTATCGTATCCGTATCGCTAACGCGTATCATGATCGGTAGTGTGGACGGATGATACGCGGTCTCGATATGCCGCTCTGATAACGGCCCGTTCCATCTCTCAGTTGGTTTCCGTCGATTTAATACGGATATAAACATGACGTCTATAACTAGATACTGAGCTCGATAGGATACGAGGGTACGATGCGCAATGATACATATGTGGACCGGCCTTCATATAACTTAAGGTACGTCCACATTTGTAGCATTTCGGTGTATCCCGATCAGGTGTATCGTATCGAGTATTTGTATCCTAAGAATGGACGCCATCGCGTCCATCCATACTTACCAAATATTGTATTGTGTCAGCGTATCGGCATTAACGTTCTAAATGTGGACGTCACAACATTTTCTCCGATCTCGAAAGTATGTATATGTTTATAACACTTTGATGATCGCGAAAAACTGACAAGTCTCGGGACGCGGTGTATCACGTATCGTATCGCAACGTTGTATCGTGATACGGTATTAAAATACGTCCAGACTACCGATCATGATACGTGCATCATACACGAGATGTATCAAGATACGCGGTTAGTGCGGGTCGTGCCGCATCAGATACGGCATGTATCATTGTCACGAATCATTTTGCGTCCTAACCAGCGATCCTGATACACGTCGGTGCCACGCGACGGAGATACGATACACCAAAATACTACAAATGTGGACATACCTTTAAGGTACGCGTGGCACCGACGTGTATCATGATCGCTGGTTAGGACAAACACACATACAAATGTGGACGTACCTTAACTAGCGATCATGATACACGTCGATGCCACGCGACGGAGATACGATACGCCAAAATGCTACAAATGTGGGCATACCTTAAGGAAACACCAAGTCAACGAACCAACTGTTTATTTGCGGGCTACCCGCTACATAATAGTTATTACACAGATAGATAGATATAAGTGGCCCCGCCTTTCCTCAGCTATGCATTTTTTTTAATATTCTTTTCTGCAAACATTCACAACAAACATGCGTTTCACCTTCATAAGCAATCACCGCCGAACATGAACATCTGCAATCCAGAGGAGTCACCGAGGCATTGCAGACCATAAGTTCTAACTATTCATAAAAGTATTGAATCGGGTCTTCTCGCGTAACAAACTTTAAGAGGCACAAAATACCTTTTATCCCGACGTTTCGGCCGAATTTCACCGGCCGTGGTCACGGTTTTGGTGGTTTTGTGCCTCTTAAAGTTTGTTACGCGAGAAGACCCGATTCAATATTTTTATAATGTGTACAAATCGCGAAAGTTTAAAAACATTTATTCATAAAAGCTTCAAACAGCACACAAGTTAGGGCCCCCTTTTGCTGGACCCTTTAGGTCTTGCCAATAACTACCCGGTAGAAACGATCAGCAAAGACCAAAACCAAGCAGTGCAATAGAAAAAAAGTTAGGGTATTCACACACTAGACAGCTACGAGCGCGCATCTCATCGCCTGTTTTGTGTACACTATTAAAGAAAAGTGAACAAAACACTAACGTACTAAGTTAGTACAAAGAATGTCAAAGGAGAGTATATTGTGAGCGTATATGTAAGCGAGTCAACTTTTAATGGAGTTTCGTAAGGAGAAGTTTTGATGACGCCCAGTTTACGAGCTACGTTGTACGTTAAACAATTGTAACAAATTCGCCAACAAAGTATTTTGTTCGGAAAAGGCCTGTATTAATGGATTTTTGTTTCATTTCTTCGCCGAAATACAGGATTAAATGAAGATATTTATGTCACGTTGATGCAGCCGCTTGATTCTGTATACTAAAGTTAGTTAGATTAGACTTTATTTAGAATTTAGACACTATTAAACTAACTAACACCATACATTTTACCACGCGGAATATGAGAACTTTGACAGCTGAATGGGCCTACAGATAGATAGATAGATATACTTTATTGTACACTAAAAGAAATAAAACAGAAGGAATACAGGTAATCAAGAACAGTACAAATGGCGGTCTTATCGCATAAAGCAATTTCTTCTAGACAACCATTGGATGGCCTATCTACATTGAATTTGATCAAAGATACAAGAAGTAAAAAAAAATCGCAACGCTGTTAAAGACTAGGTACACTTTACTTACTATAACATAAACTCACGCCTGTATTCCCCGAAGGGTTGACAGATGTGTATAGTACACCCACATTTCGCCGTTTATGTTTAACGTCCCATGTAATAGGGGGCGAGTCTATTGCCATCGACCGGGCACAATCCAGACTCCGGGCTGCTACTGAGAAATTCCACACGGAAAAACCCAATATCACTTTGCCCGACCTGGGGATCGAATCCAGGACCTCACGCTCAGCAGTCGCGCTTGTGACCGCTAGACCAACGAGGCAGTCAACTTTACTTACTATGTAATTAGTATTTTCCTACGTATGGTCGAGGAGACTTAATCCTACCACATCCAACAGTACTTTTCTTAATTAAAAGAAAACAGAGGCTCTCCATAAGCCATTACTGTAGTTATCTTTCATCTAAATCACAAAACGCCTCCACAAAAAAATTGCGAGGAAACAAAACAAGACGAAAAAACATAAACAACAGACAATAGTTGTGTCCATCCTCAGTTGATGACGTTTCATTCCGTTCCCGGCCACAATTCACAGAGACTTGTTGAGGTCTCTACACACCGCAATAACAAGATAAAAAATATACAATATTTTTTCCACAAAATGAAGCGGGAAGACCGCGGGCTTATCTCGAATTTTTCTTTCTTTTTCCAAGATAGGCGGTGGAAGGTTGCGCCCTTGTTTTCTTATCAAAATTGAAAGACATGAACACTATGAATATATAAGTAAACATGCATGTTTAAAGTACTTTTTGGTGTGTTATTCCCATGAAAAAATGTAATCTGCCTTGTTTTTCTGTATGAGAAATTGAGATGGGCAATTGCCCTGAAGTGCAAGCTGTTATTTTGTTATTTTTAAACAAGAATTGTATATCTACTTATGTTCATACTTTTAGTTCAGTCCGCGAGGCTTAAGCTGAGCTTTGCGTTTGTGTGTGCACATAGAATCGATTGCCAAAAAGCAGTATAAACCGGTTGAAACCAAGCAAAGGACGCGTCTGCATTCATTCTCACACAAATGCGAAGCTTAGCTTAGGCTTCGCAGACTGTAAGGAGCTTCGAATTTTCCCCCAACATTCATGCGATTTACAGCACACACCTCTACTGTTTGACAAAACAGATAATACCACTTCCCAATCAACCGAGCAGTGAAGACACATCAAATTAAGCTGAAATTCCAGTAAATCTAAAACGAACGCTACGCCACAAAGCTACGCAAAAATAAAACAAAAATCTGTAGTACTGAGAAACATGAAATTCGCTCCCTTTCTCGATTATTTTTGTCCAAGCTTTCGGTCTGATGGACTGACACCCTTACAATCCTTTTTGCGCAGACAACTTTTACGAGGCGACCAGATAAGCTGAATATTACTATAGTGCCATATTTTAGACGTAAAGTTATTTAACACGACTGTAGATTTTGTCTTATAGTCTTGTAGATGTATTTTATGATTCTTGATCCTAAACATTCTGTGTTGATATTTAGAATTAAGTAAGTCAAAGTCAAAGTTTTTTATTTCAAATAGACCAGATTACAGGTAAGTACTTTTAAAACGTCAAAACTAGGTGCACGGTTCCAAAAGGTAGATTGCATGGAGAAGAGCCGGCAAGACACTCCAAAAATACTCTTTTCAAAATAGTACTTCAGGATAATTCCATTACAGTAGTGTGAGAAATAGAATGAAAATAATGCAGGTTAATGTAAGAAATAAACTCACATAAGAGTAACAAATAGAAAAATATGCCGTCTAGGATTGCCATAGCAGTTAAGGGCTGACCAGTCCCGACAGACAGCACCCGTTCACGAGCATGACGTGCACATCCGCATCGCTCAGCTCAACCATATTTTAGGGAACCCAACGACCGGATATACAACGCCACCATCAGCAGGACATTTAGTGAGCATGACAGACTCATACTACCAGACAATAGGCAGTAATATGATTTTCTTTCAACTACGTAGTAATGTTATCATTAATCACTACAAAACCGATCACAAAGGACGACTTTTTTGCTTAGAACCAAAACAGTGCAGAAATGTTGTATGAAATCTCATTATTGCACTGTTTTACATTAATGCACTGTTTTAAATTTTTTATTTAGGTATACATTTACCACAGAGGTTTAATGTCTCCCATTAAGTTTATTAAATGTATGCATTAGATCAAAAAGATACTGGCTGAAAATAAAAATTGGCTGAATAATAGTACTTATTACTTCTATGAATAAAACCGACTTGGTGAAAAAAAAAAACAAATGGCGCGCATTTTGTACCATTGTAAAACTTTGATACCTACCATTGAGTTATTATGTACTACGTAGTACATAATAACTCAATGATACCTACTTTATATTTAGCAAGAAAAGTTAAAAAAAATGAAATAGATCAAATAGACAGCGATAGCGACATGAATTCATCTCCAGAAAGTATAAAAACAGCTGCAAATGAAAATGTTAATAACCTTTTACCGCAAAAGTCGCGGGATAACTTTGTTTTCATTAATTTGAGTTTTTATTTTGAGTAGGTATATTTTATCACGGTAGGTAGATTGGTAGTTGAAAGAAAAGTAGATTACGCACCTTGCTTAAATGAGTAATTAATGCACTCGTGTTAATTTAGTGCCCTCGTTTGCGCTCGGGCACCAACATAACACTCGTGCATTAATAACTCACTTTGCGCTCGGTGCAACAATCTACTATTGATTATAGAAATATAGATGTATCATTAATAACACTCGTGCATTAATAACTCACTTTGCGCTCGGTGCAACAATCTACTATTGATTATAGAAATATAGATGTATCATTAATTGCTGCATGATGCTCATACGTTTTAAGGAAGTAGAAAGTAGTAGTCATCCGTGTGGTGCCAGACGTACAGAATAGCACTAGGTACCCCATCTCTTGCCATGGGTGTCGTAAAAGACGACTAAGGGATTCACCTGATGATGGGCAGCAGCGTTCTCTGAGTATTTTAACAACCATACTGCGATCGCCAACCCGCATGCCAAGCGTGACGATTATGGCAAACCCCCCAACATGGTTTTTGGGGGAAGCCTATGTCCAGCAGTGGATGTCTTTAGGCTGATTGATGATGAAGGAAATCGAAAATCAAAAATATTATTAGAACAAAAAAGAAGAAATTGTACGTAACTAAATTATCAAATTAACAGAATTTTATATGAAACCTTAGATATAAAGGCTGTTCTGAAACTCACTTCAAGCCGGGAACAAAATAGGGCAGTATAGGAAAGCTCAGAAAAAAAAAGGTTTTCCAGTTTCAGACCGTGAATAAAATGTTGCCTAAGGCCTCTTGTCCACGGCACGGTTTCTTAACCGTACTGCGTATTAGCCGCGTAGAAAAATCGTGTGAGTTTGTATACGACACGGCATACCACTAGCCGAAACTGATTTATATCCATTTTGTAACACAAAATCAGAGTTGGAAAGCTGTCATGCATTAATTGCCCGTCGCGAAAACGTCCGGTGCCGTTAACAAACTCTCATAGACTGTCATACAACACTAATGTAAATCAAACCGTGCGCAAAAGAGGAGCAGCCACGGTGCATACGGCGGCGCAATCGTGCCGTTGGGCCGCCGTGTCCGTCAACAAACTTCTACAGTAGTCCATACAACACTGATGACCGTGCCTGCACACGGCTAATTAACCGTAGGTTTTTACGGCGAAAAAACGTGTGTGAACAAGAGGCCTAATAAATCTAAATATTCAATGTATTGTGTTTTAAACAAAAAGAATAGGTACCTATAAATAAATAAACTTTCATTAACTGCCCTGTATTTTTTTCTGACTTGTTGATGAATCTCGGGACTCCTGTATAGTTCTAAGTTTATGTATGAAACACTGGGAGCAAAATACAATTCAAGGTAGTCTGTTAGCACATTATCTACGTCATAGCTACTGCTAAACCCTCCATTAAGCTCGGCTTCTATTGTCAAACTTGTCAAATCGAGACGTAGATGCGGTCATCGCGGAAAAATAATTCCATGTGAAGTTATATTACCAACTCAGAATACAGAAAGACCCAGAAGCTGTGATCACGCCTAATACTGAAGCATCAAAAACTACTCTTAATCGGAGTAGTTTTACGCGCAGTCGATCAGTTACTATGGGGACGTCATAACGACTACATGTATTTACCGGTGTCAAATTAAATTAAATTATGTCGTTTTGTGTCGTTCGAACCTATAAAAATGCAGCGGGCCTAAAAACAAAACAGGATGGGATCACATTTCACGTTTAAGTAGCACATTCAGATATCGTCTTATTTAATTAATCAATAAATTGTTCAGTTTGTAATTGTCATAGGGAATGATGCATCCATATTGTTAGTGTTGTCAGTATAAGAGTTTTGATTTTCCCTTCTTTTTATTACCTACTTAAATAAATTAAACGTTTTTTTGTCTAAAATTCCTATCAGACCTTCTCTATTTCTTGAGATTATCAGGTACAGTCAGCGTCAAATAGGTATATCGCGACGAACAGACTGTTCATCATTACCTAAACAGCTAAAGAAATTAAACTTTATCTAAATGGGATTCTTGTCAGAATGCCAGTTGACCTGTCCTACGTTCATTCTGAAACGCCCCTTGTTTCATTGACATAATTATACAGGGTGTAAACGAATTCGCGTAATTCCTTCAAACCACAAAATCTATTAATGGTATACCATTAATCTATAGATTAACCCCGCACGGGATTTAGATTGATTAAAAAGGAGATGGTCCATAATGTATGGACCAAAAACCTAGACTCGATTGGGACTAAATGGGTACCAGTAGTTTCATTGTAATGCACAATTTACCCCAACGAAAGGGCAATGCCGAAATCGATGGGGTATAGGAGCTATAGACTGACAAAGTATATATGAAACAACCTTGACTAACAAGTGTTTTTTAAAAGTTTATATAATATCAATACTATATTAACGATAATACTGACAGGATTACTGTAGTATTTATTACTATCAACTATCAACCATTTGGTAAGTGATTATTAAAAAAAAAACGAAAAACCTGGATTCGTATAAATAATATAACTACAAGGTGTAACATAAATAACGTATAACCTCTTAAGGGGTCACTGTACCCATCACTATGAACAACTTTTACTATGGGAGAAAAAGTGAAATCGCGAAAAAAGAACAGCTGTTCCCTACATTTACGTTCGCTTAACTCGTCAAAATGTGGGGAACAGCTGTTTTTTTTTTCGCGATTTCACTTTTTCTCCCATAGTAAAAGTTGTTCATAATGATGAGTACAGTGACCCCTTAAGAAGTTGTACACTTATTTATGTTACACTTTGTAGTTATATTATTATTTATACGAATCCTTGAAAAAAGTTTTTTTTTTGTGTTTTTTATAGTAATCGGATACCAAATGGTTGATAGTAATCAATACTACAGTAATCCCGTCATTATTATCGTTAATATATTATTGATATTGTATAAAATGGTAAAAAACACTTGTTAGTGAAGATTTTTTCATATATTACTTTATCAGCCTATAGCTCATATACCCCATCGATTTCGGTATTGCTCTTTCGGTGGGGTTAATTGTGCATTATAATGAAACTACTGGTACCCATTTAGTCCCAATCGAGTCTGGATTTTTTTTGGAACATCTCTTTTAAAAAAAAACCATTTTTTTTTTATTTCATTGAAAATTTAGATGCCATGCATAAATTAATGAAGGCACGGCAACACAGCTGACGGGCACGACTAGCCCGATATTGCTCCACGCAGTCAGTTAACATGGGACGGTAAAATTACTCAGATACAGAATACCATGGTTCATTTTTTGAAAACTTTTTTTTTTTATTCTGAAAAAATCCCATGCAGAATCAATCAGTGTCACCAGTAGATCATGCGGTTTGAAGGAATTACATGAATTCGTTAACACCCTGTAGTTTTGCTCGGATCATTTTGAACAGTCTGTTCGTCCCTATATATTTGACGCTGACTGTACCTACTCAGATATAAAATATTGCCTATATAGAAAAGCACAATTTTGATTTTATTATTATCTTACCTCCAATACTCAACGTTTTCCCCAAAAACGGGTAAACAATGTCTGAGCTAGCAACATTACGCGGGTGGGAAGTGAGACGGGCGCGGGACGCATGCTTTGATTTTGGACACAGCGTAAGGCTTGCAATTACTGTTGAAGGCGGATTCTGTTTCTTTCTGTATTCTGAGATTACCAAGGAAAGTTGATACTGAATATCACCGCGAAATTCAAAAAAACTCGACGAAAAACACTCATAACACTTTACTGTTTTTTTTTTATAAATTATTTACTATTCAATTCTCATTATTTTTCAAATTAAACTAGCTAATTTCGTATGTTGGCCAAACTCTATTAATTATACAATGAGCGAGGTTTCTTTAACCTCTTTTCGTTTCTATAGTATCCGAGTCTATCTTTCAATAATCTAACATCCAACCACTTAAAAACACCTCTTCAGCCAACTATACTATTTTAAAATTTAAAACTCCCCGGAAATTTCCAATCGAATGTACAGACAGCACAAGTAATAGCCCCACTTTCGTATAATAAATAATTCTTAGAGATTCAGTGATCAACTCGTATGTGGTCCGTGTACAGTGCGCCCAGAATATTTTGGCGGGCAAGCAGTAATAATATTACAGTTTTCTAATGTTTTATTTGATTTTTATTTTATTTATTCAGGGATAATAAACAGCAACAACATAATAGGTACAGACATAATACATAGGTAATTGAATTAATGAATTTTATAAAGTAATGTTACAGACCCACTACATTATCCACAGATTAAACAAAATGTAAACGGTGGTTGTCACAAGATGAGCAATAAAACATATTAGATTACACTACAAAAGCAAATCAAAATAATATTATATACTTATTTTAGAGTTTTACAGAGATATAGAATAATAAATACATGGTCAAATCTATTTAGAATACAATGAATTAATATTAAATGTTAAGGGCACATTGGCGGGATTCGTCGTATGTTCGCGTTGTCGCGACAACACACAACGAATGTTCGTGTGACAGTTTGGCCCGTGTGGTAATAACACTTCGTAAACAATATTTCAAATTAAGGCTCGATTGGCGCAGACGCTCGTTACTGATCTAAAGTTCCGGTAGCAGCTCCATGATTCAGAACGATTCTATTAGTGAGTTATCGAACGATTCGGTAAGCTATCTCTTTTACACTCGTTACGAGAATCGTAGACGGAATGAGATTAAAAACCGAATCGGTCCACAAATGTTTATCGAAAAAGGTTCTGAATCGGAGGGGAGGTTCGAATTCCGCAGATAACATTTGAAGGTCCTACAAATAAATTGTACTGGGTCTGTTTGTGTAAGCCCTATTTTTCATCAACAATATAAGATAAATCCTAGAATAAGATGACCCAAACTCTATTCAGTAAAAAAAAAACTCAATCCCCCTTGTTCCTACACATGGTTAAAACCACAGAAATCTAAATAATAAGTTAAAATCAAGTCTAAGGTAAAACGAGATTTAAAATATACCCATCACTTTGTAACGGCTTATAGTTACGTTAAAAAGAAAGTGCTATCCATTTCTCTTAATAAGAGGGAGTATTTAAATCTGGTTCCCTACTTTGCCGTCTGCAGAGATATACTAGGCGCACTGTATGTAATTTATCCATAGAAGTAATAAGTACTACGTACAAATTTATCGGAGTACAGACAACATACGATTTATAGGATATTACTTTAATCTGATGATCGAGCTGTAAGTGAGCTTTCGAATACTAAATTCGAAACAGAATTTTTCATCTAGATTAGTGGAAATTCGATTTTGGATTCCTTTGAAATACTGGCTTGAGATAGAAGAAGCAATTTTAAAAAGCGAATCTTGACGATCGTTGTCGTTGTTCTAGTGGTCGGGAGCGCAGCTTGGGATCTTTATATTCTAAGATCGATTTCTGGTTCTAGCAAAGTGGCTATCGTCATTACATTATAATCTTTCATTGTTTTTCCTTCGGGAATGCAGCAGGATGATTAAATTGATAAAGTCTTAATTGCTACTTGCCTACAAGCTTGTAACAGCTATATTCTGCGTTTTACTTTTTTTTATGGACTATCTTATAGTCGCAAAAATCATCACAGCTGTTTAAAAGCATCTAACATTTGGTGAAGTCAGTTCACTTGAAATTAGAACAGGAATTATGAAACAAAACAAAATCGCATTTTAAATCTCATAGAGCTTCCACAATTAGGTATAGATAGTTATACATTATTGTACACAGGACTGATTTTTTAATCGTCAGATATCTTTTATCAAGGAAATAAATATGGCAGTTTGTCATATTTTCTAAGGAATAACTGTCAAAACGTGAAACTTAGTCCCGAGATAAAAGTTAACTGACGATTGAACAATCAGCCCTAAAATAAATAAAACAGAAGGAATGCATATAATTAAGAACAGTACAACGTCGGCTAAAAGTGATAAACTGATAACTCCATTTGAATGATTTTACAGGTAATGAATAAAATTTAATAATTTCTAGGTAGTTAGTTAATTATTTATTTTGCAAAAGAAGAGCTTTCTGAGTAATACGAGTATTAGACTACTATTAATAAACGTGATTTTTGTTTTAATTCAATCTTTTTTCAATTGAAAAAAAGCAGTTTCATGAATTGTCTGTGAAATCATATTGAAATGGAGATGTCCGTTTATCACTTTTAGCCGACGACAAATTAATGGCGGTCTTGTCGCTTAAAGCAATTTATTCCTATAAAATGTAACAATAACATTTTATAACATTCCATAACATTTAGATATGTTTTTTGCTACGTGTTATAATAATAAGTCAATGTGGCATCACCATTTAGTTATGTCACCATTATACAGTCGGAAGCAATAAGAGCCTATGCACACCACGTCTTTTTAACGCGCCGTCGACGCGCGTTTCTGTCATACTTCATACTTAAAAACGTCATTGTGATTTTTTATGTATGGAGTTTGACGGAAACGCGCGTCGACAGCGCGTTAAAAAGACGTAGTGTGCATATGCTCTAATAAGTAGGTATACTTTAAGAAATTAAAAATTTTATGTAAGAAAATGGTCGCGAATGCAATCTTTGAATATTAAAAACAAAGTATTCATAACATTCGTATGTATTCGCAGATGTTATGTGTACAATATCAGAAGATTTTTATTCCGCTTTTTAATTTCGCAAAGTGCATTCAACGTGGCATTGCAGCTGGCCGTACAGGGCGCCCAGAATGTCTTAGTTGCTCATGGCTTTGTGAAAAATAGCATAATGTCATATTAAGCACCTCGAACACGACATGAAACACGGGCCTTAATGCGAAAGTAGTGACCGTAATGGTCAAATAAAACTGAAAAGGTTTGTTTGCCACACTTTACAAACTTTTGTAGCAACCACAAAACCCGAGTTTTATTAGGGACCACGAATAAAAAGAGTTGTTAATGTGTCTCGTAAAAAACCACAGAAATGATTCCTTAAGAGTAGGGCAGAAGTGTATATAACACCCTCATTTCGCCGCTATGTTTTTAACCCATGTAATAAGAGACGAGCCTATTGCCATCAACCGATGACAAATCCAGACTCCGGGCTGCTACGTAGAAATTCCACACGGAAAAACCCAATAATACTTTGCCCGACCTGAAGATCGAGTACAAGACCTCACGCTCAGCAGTCGGGCTTGCGACCGCTAGACCAACGAGGCAGCCATCAAAATGAATCATAACTAGAATAATAATGCTAGTAATTCCCCGGACGAACTCATTCAAAAAGATTGTTAATGTGTCCCTATTATCATCTCGTAAAAAAACACAGAAAGGCTGTATTCCTTCGCCGTTATGTTTAAATCTCATGTAAAAAGAAATGAAATGAAAAGAAATCCCATGTAAAAGAGCCTGTCCACATCTACACGTTGTAGTATCACCTTCATGGTCATTCACCTACCTACTTGCTATTTATATTTTATACTTTTTTATGGATGACAGATAGGATTTTAAATTGAGACTTTGTTTTGGAGATTGTTTGAGACACCATGGTGATTTCTTTTGATACAATGATTTACTGTTTATTTTATACTGATAACCTTCTGTTTTATAATCTGAGACTGATAAATGTTATAAACTGAAATTGGGAATATTGCTATAGCAGATCAGTTTTTGATATTTTACTGCAATGAAGCGTAACAAATTAAAAAAAAAGCATTTGTGAAATGTCTACGTGTTTCCCTTGGTGTTATTAACAGCTATGGCATGTTACCCAACTGGAAAGCCAGATAACGAAGCTGCGCCTCGTCGGTAACCCCTTCTCCCTTCTTTTCACTTCGTCTCCTGCCCTACCTACACTTGTGAGATCGGCGATCGGACCTGCTGTCGTCTACGTCTACTAGGTACTATGACTATGACTAAATGCTACAGCCGTTCTGTTTGCTGCCGCCGGTTTCCATCAGATGGCTGCGTGGGCCATCGACGAACGCTGTGAATACAAGAAGGAACTCGCTGACTACTGCAAGGAACGTAAAGCTATGCTAACTCTTACTCGTATAAGCACTTTATTATTGTTGTTATGTATTAGGTATTGAATGCTCTACACATTCTTTACAACTGGTGTAGCAGACGTGCTCTCAGGAGATCCTGGGACCGTCTGTTACATTACAACGTCACGACGTTGTCAACGTGGAACGGTGCGGTAACGTGGCACGGTGTGTTGACGTAACGCGTAACACGTGCTGGGGAGTTTGTTGCGCCGTTTCTTCTTCACAGCAAAAACACTAGGAAGCGGTGAAGGGAGGGCTTTTTGTGGGATGTCTATAATATTGTAAAAATGACGTTCAAAAAGAACTAAGTAATTCTAGTCTATTTTGAATAAATGAGTTTTGAGTTTTTGAGCTTTGACGTAGCGCCTCACGTATATGCGCTCCGCCCGCGCTCTCCACGCCCGCGTGTTGGTCGCCGTCTATGTGCTCCGATGCTTTAAAACCATACCTTACTGTTTCTCTTGTTAAAATTCAGGATCTACATGGTCAACGATAAATCTAACAATGATCCTGACGTGCATTTTTACGATACGGTAACGTATATTTTCACGTTACGTCAACGCACCGTGCCACGTCACCGCACCGTTCCACGTTGACGACGTCGTGACGTGGAGATGTGGACAGGCCATAACTACCACTTGTTATTATAACATGCATCTACCCAAACGCAACTGAATAATATTAATATACAGGGTGTTAATGAATTCGTGTAATTCCTTTAAACCACGTGATCTACTGGTGAGACAGATTAACCCTAAGTGGGATTTTACGAAAATAAAATAAAAAAATAAAATAAAAAATAAACTTGATTTTCTATTTCTGAGTCATTTTAGAGCCTTGAGTTATCTGACTGCAAAGAGCGATATCGCGTTAGTCGTACACGCCAGCCGTGTCGCCGTGCTTTTATTAATTTATGCGTGGCATCGAAATGTTCACACAAATAAAACATTTTTTTTGCAAAAAAATAAATTCTTATTTTTTTACGGAATCCTTATTAGGTGGTTTAGATACGATCGGTAACAAAGCCGCATGAAAAAACAATAATTTTATTTTTTTATTTTTAATCAAGCTAAATCCCGTGCAGGGCCTGTCTACATCAGTAGTAGACCATGTGGTTTTAAGGAATTACACGAATTCGTTAACACCCTGTATAGTTATTAACTAGCGACCTGCCCCAGCGTCGCTCGGGCACGTTTTATAGCTTAAAATCTTCCGGGAGAAACTACCTAAATTAATCACTCAATCACCGTAAATATGGACACCATAGATAAACAATAGCGGCGGCGGATCGGTGTGCCACCCGATACGACACCGGTCAAGATGAAAACCGCATCAAAATTCGTTGCGTAGTTTAAAAGGTCTAGGCGTACAGACGGCTGGAAGCGACTTTGTTTTATACTATGAAACAAATTTGGCAAAGGCACTTCGGTATTGAGCATAAATAGCATAAGTTAACATAGAAAACTTCACACAACACATTGAAAACCCTACAAAATCGACACAACGAAGCGCTCACTACATCACAGATCGTAACCACAAAGTATCTAATCGATCATATTTTACAGCGCAATGATAATAACTAGGACGATTTCTGTGCTGCAAGGAATAAAACTTCCATCAAACTGAAAGCGTCCATTAACCTACAAACCTCTTTGGTATCATAGTTACAAGTATAGCTGTGGAACTAGATGTATGTGGTTTGTTTCCTGGTCAAGAAAAGTAAAACTTTTTATTGTGTCGAAAATTCTCAATTTTGATGGTAATCGCCCTGTTATATCGTGGTGCTGTGAGTTGTGGCCTATACTAGGCCTGTATGCAGCAGTACCCGTATGCAGCAGTACACCCCTCACCCGTAAACCTCAATGGATCACAAGTACTTATGTGAACAACGGGCTGACCATAGTGAGAGCGCGGCTGGTACAATGTTTTCCACTTCAGAGATCCAAATCAAAATTTGAATTTGGAAGATGCTTTTCAATCTTTTTGTACTTTGCCAGTGTTTTTTTTTCAACACCCTATCACAGTAGGTTTTATAATTATACGAGTACATACTGACTGTGACCCTATTCACTATTCACCCCTATTCTAGGTAGGTGATCCATACCAGAATTTGAATTTCGAAGTTTCTTTTAATTTTTATTACTCATACCACAGTCTACCTATATCTTACTCCTTACAGTCGGTCAACGTAGAACATTGTCGCAGAGCAATCGTGCGGGGGGTTGCGGGGTGAAGGGGCGGAGGTTATGTCCCGAGTAGCCATACTGCATACTTGGCACATAACCTCCGCCCCGACATAATTTTGACATTTCATAGGACCTGTCAAATGTGTAGGCGTTGACCCACTGTATGTATTACGTAGGTACACTGTGCTTATACTTTGCGTGTTTGACTAAACCCATTTCCTTTTTCAAATTACATGACGTAGTACCTGCAATAGTGTTTAACTAAACCCATTCCCTTTTTCAAATTACATAGTACATTACCATAAAAACCGACATACGAACCGTAACTATTCGTGGTCTTTAGTGTCACCACTAAATTGTTTTATTTGGTAGTTAACACGTGAGTTCTGTTTCAATTTAAAATGGCGTGAATACTCGGACCTGCAGGACTTTTTAAATACATTTTTTTCCCCGTGCCTGCAGGAAGCATGACCGTGCATATCATGAGTCACCTACATTCCCCTTACGAGGTGTAAATTACATCATGACACACGCGAGTAAGGTTACCATTTCGAAATTTGAAAAGTCCGGACAAAAAGCTGGACATTTACCAAAAAGTCCCGACATTTTAGTCACAAAAAGAAATAATTGATTGTTTTAAATTGAGATGAGACTAATAAACTAGTTGTAGGTATGTAGTTTAATAAAGATTGAAGACTGATTTAATAGGTACCTACTCGTTTTATTTTTAAGTAATTTAATGCGAAAATTAAACATTAATTCAATTTTTTTCCATCTAAGCCAAAAATCCGGACAAATTCCGGATGAAAGGCTGAAAGTCCGGATATGTCCGGATAAATCCGGACGGATGGTAACCCTACACGCGAGGTTTTTTTTAACGCTTTACTTTTCTTTTGTTTGAATAAAACATGATGGTATGAGTAACAACTAGGTAGTCACTATTTGTAACCGACTTCAAAAAAAGGAGGAGGTCCTCAATTCGTCGCAATCTTTTTTTATGTATTTTCCCCGATTACTCAAAGACGCCTTTACCGTTTTGAAAAATTCTTCTTTTGTTTGAAAGGGTATACTTTACAGGTGGTCCCATAGTAATCAGGTCAGGATCTGATGATGGGATCCTGGAGAAATCGAGGGAACTCTTCAAAGACAATTAACATGGTAATTATTTTACTCTTTTTAGTTTTTTTGAAGTCACTAGCTACCCGCCCCGGCTTCGCTCGGTTGCAATGTACTATACATTACAAGCCTTCCTCTTGAATCACTCTATCTATTAAAAAAACAGCATTTAAATCCGTTGCGTAGTTTTAAAGATCTAAGCCTATGTATAGGGAGGGACAGACAGCGGTAAGCGACTTTGTTTTATACTATGTAGTGAGGTAATTTTATAATTATATGGTACTTCAACTTCAAAACTCATTTATTCAAAATAGACTAGAATGACTTAGTTCTTTCTGAACGTCGTTTGGTACATAAAAGAGCGCCCTCCCTTCACCGCTTCCTAGTGTTTTCACTGTGAAGAAGAAACGGCGCAACAAACTCCCCAGCAAAGGTAGCTTATTTCAGCTTGAGGTATGAGTTCCAAGTCCAATTCAGGCAAAGTGTATTAAGAAAAGACTCACCTATCTCTCCCCTCACTTTACAAATTGTACATGAACTGGCAGTCGCAATTTCGCTTCAACGTGGTTTACCTTGCTTAAATTTTAAAGTAGCAAAACTCCTTGAAACAAATTGAGGAATAAAAACCTTAAAAACCATTGACGAAGAAACATACGGACCAAGGATCTTGTAGGTACAAAATTCACGAAAAAAAAGTGTCCTACGTTTAGATACACTAACAGAACGCGCGCTAATGCACACCGCCATATAAACTTAGAAATACCAACAGACTAATTTCAGAGCGTGTACGCCGTTCGGCATTTCATACAAAGAACAATGGGTAATTTTGTTTGGAACCCGTACCCACCTTGTAGCATTTTAGACTAGGTGTCATTTAGAAGAGGCTTAAGTGAACAACTCAAAAATGAATGAACGAATGAATGAATGAATGGGAGACCGAAGTTATGATCACTTCTGTTTTGCATTTTCAATCATCTATGTAGTGTTATAATAATTATTTTAAAGGCCCAATGAATAACCAGTCGTTCTGTTTCATAGAGAGAGACTGACCAAGCTTTCTAAGGTTTACTTTTTGCTACGGAAAATATTCATTAAAAAGCCTTCAATTCAATTAAGTACAGTTTTTTTATTTATTAAGGTACACAAAAGAAACAGAGTCCCGTACGTTATATAGAATTACCCTTGAACGATATAATTGTCTACAGAAAGCATGGTTCACCGTTGAATAGTAATATGAAAAAACTATTAGTCGATGCCATTATTTACAGACAGCACGTTTCGCCGAAAAACGCTACAAAGAATGAATGATTGGCCGATACCAAGATTTGCCGATGTCATGGTTCGCCGGAACACGCTTGAACAGGCGTCGATTAAATTGCATTAACTTCTACTAACTAACATGCGTTTATCTTGACTCTATACCAAAGTTCCGACAAGCAAATACACGACAAATGTTAGGGCGACAGTACGATATGTCGACCATCAGTGGCGCGACAGCACATCAGCTCGACGTACATTAGCGCGACTGATTGTTTTCTGGAAAAACCATAGGACGATGGAACTTTTGATCGACGAACGTTAGCGCGACGCAAGTTTCGCTCGACAAACTAAAGGCTCTTACAAAACAGGAGGCGATATCGTCGGCGTGTTTTTTGTTAACATGCATTAAGAGCGAGCGAAGCGAGCTTGGGACTTTTAAGCACCCCGAAACGGATAGATTAGGTTCAGAGGGTTAAAGTGAGCGAGCAAAGCGAACGAACGAAACTCCCGTCATACCCTTCGTTTTAGGTTACTTTAAACCCTGCAGACAGAAATAGGAGCCCCGCCCAGCGGCGCTCCGTCGACCTTGGCCCCAGATTTTTTTAGGCGATATCGCGCCTGTTTTTGGGATACTTTAGTTTGTCGAGCGAAAGTTGTGTCGCGCTAACGTTCATTGATTAAAAGTTCCATCGTCCTATGGTTTTTCGAGAAAACAACCAGTCGCGCTAATGTACGTCGAGCTGATGTGCTGTCGCACCACTGATGGTCGACATATCGTACTGTCGCCCTAACATTTGTCGTGTATTTGCTTGTCGGAACTTTGGTATAGAGTCAAGATAAACGCATGTTAGAAAAAGTTAATGCAATTTAATCGACGCCTGTTCAAGCGTGTTCCGGCGAACCATGACATCGGCAAATCTTGGTATCGGCCAATCATTCATTCTTTGTAGCGTTTTTCGGTGAAACGTGCTGTCTGTAAATAATGGCATCGACTAATAGTTTTTTCGTATTACCATTCAACGGTGAACCATGCTTTCTGTAGACAATTATATCGTTCAAGGGTAATTTTATACACCGTACGGGACTCGATAGCAAGATATTGAGCTAGTTCAAGGGTATGATTGAATGGCGCGCGGTGTGAATTAACAAAGAGTTTTCAGCACATTTCAACGTTGATTATTTTTTTTCTCCCGTGAGATACAGAGTTGTCGCTACATAATATAAACATGTATTTTTAAAGACCTTTACAATGGTACTAGTCTCAATTTGCTACAAGGTGGGTACGTTTTGTTCCATGTCCTTTTCAAGTCCTTATTTTTCGATATGACTGAACCGATTTTAATGAAACTTCATACCCATCAGGATACATAGGACTAAAAAGTTAGTAGAAAACATTTTCGAAAAATAGTGTTACAGTTAAATTAGACCGGTTTTAAATTTTCCATACAAACATAAACCAATTATCTTTTTTTAAGTAAGATATTTCGAAAATGTTTTCTACTAACTTTTTAGACCTATAAGTATCCTGCTTATGTGTGTGAATTTTCATCAAAATCGGTTCCGTCATTACGAAAAAGAAAGACTTGAAAATTTGTTTGAAATACCGTACGGCGTACACGCTTTTAAATCCTTTGTCGTCATCACAATACCTAATTTAGCTTTTCACCATGTGAAGATTCGACTGCACCAATTGACGTAAATTAGACTTCATTTTGCGTATTAATCTTCATTCGGTTCGGACATTTTTGAGCGCTGAACCGAGGTCCATGTATTTTTACGTCATTGTTAAAACTGTCTCATCATTGTACGCACGGCGCAATAGTACATAATACTTAAGGTACAATTCCGTGCATGGCGCGTCCCGCCGTACGTGTGTCGTTAGCTGCACGCGTCAGTTGCAGACTTCGGAAGCGGTCTCATACATTTTCATACTCTGCCTATTGACGCATCAGCCGCGCGCGTCTGCCACACGCGATAGACCGCGCGCGGCTGCGATCAGCTGCGATGCACGGAATTGTACCTTTAGGTACATAGGTACGAGCTCGTAGGCGACTGCAGACAGCATCAACTGATGACGTGACATTGCGACGTGTCGCAGCGTCATGTCGCCGCAGTCATGATTCCGAACCCAACTGCAGATGACTGCAGTTTATCAGTTTCCTTCCTCGGAATTGGAAAAACTCATTTTTTGAGAAAGATTCAACGTGTTGTCGCCCCAGCGTCAGTGGCACTACTGATCTGCGTGTAATCAGGCGACGTATCGCTAGCTGTGAAAGGTATTTCATAGAAATACATAGAAACCAGTAGTGTCGCAGCGACACGTCGTCTGCTACTGCTGTCTATCTGGTTTTTTTTTTTCTATTGTGCTGCTGTAGATGGTCCTAAGGGACCATTTCTACGTAACTGGGCAGTTATTGGTGAGACCTGAAGGGTCTCCAGCCAATGGGGGGGGGGGGGAGAAAAATACTTAACCTAAGCTAACTACTTGTACTACACTAACATCATGACTACCTGCAACAACAGCACTAAGGGCGACCCCTAGTGAGACTCGGACCTCGGCTTAGGGCGTTGCTGGCGGGGGCTTAGGGGGGGGAGACAACTTGATGAGGACTGAATTATCGGTGTGAAGTCTGCAGTCGGCTACGAACTCGTACCTTTATACATACAAGAAACTTGCCAGCCTAATTAAAAGCTACTGTTTACCAAAAACATTATTTACACTAGCAACATTTTCCTAATTGTCATCCCGCATATAAAGCTGCGTTCACATGGGAGTAAAAAGCGCAGGCGATAGCCAATTTTCATTAGAGGTGTCAGCCTCGCCGAAAGCCATTGTCGCCTCGTTCGAGCTAGGCATTTCCCCCGGGCGTTACTCGCGACATATTTCCTTCGTAATATCAACAGTAATACCACAAAAATGTAACTACGCAAATTCGCATATTTCTCACTTTTAAATTACTGTGAGAGTTTCGTGAAAAGTTGCGGAATATTTCACTGGAAATGTAGAGTAAATAACTTGTACTTCGCTATTTCTCTCTTGAATTCTTTGATAGAAGTTATTTAGTTAAGTGGAGCACCCTTCTAGTTAGAATTTAAAAAGTTACCTACTTTTTTGTTCTTGTTAAAACCAACCCGCCTTCGCAATTCAACCCTCTTATCGACGTTTATCTGTAAACCCACATAAACATCGATTAAGGGTTTTATCAGATCGATGGGAAATAGCTTCCACTTTGTATTCTAATGGTATACTTATTACGGTCACCAATTTGCTCTATAGCCGTGATGATAGCAGTAATTTCCTTCTAAAGCCATCGTGTTAGTTTATGGAGAAGCTAACATTAGGCGAAGAACTACAAGGCTATCCAGGGCTGGAGTTAGAGGAGGGTAATAGTGGCTTTTGGCAGGGGGCCCCCACGATATTCACCCTGGGCATTTGTTTTTTTTTATACAAGTTCTCCCAAAACGTAGTGTCAAGCGGAAGTCCGAAGGTAGAGCACCCTTAGAGCAAACAAATCACCCAAAAACTACAAAAAATCGCGGAACATATCGTCACCCTCCCCGCTAACTGTCATATCTAGCAATTGATAATTTTTCAGAGAATTTCTTTCTTAATGACGTATCTGCTTCAAATGAATATAAATAAATAAATAGATATGTACCTTAGGGCTTTCCGGCCACTACTAACTTAAAAGAGTAAGCCAAGAGCAATATAAAAAAGTTATATTAATTCATTAATAAAGCCACAGCTAACGCAACTACTGAAAAATTATTAATTGCTAGTTACGACAGTTAGCGCGAGGGTGACGATATATGGGGGTAATTCAGGTACCACTAAGGGCTTTAACTCTGAAATTTCGCTTGATACTACTTTTTGGGACGCCTTGGGAAATTCGGCCCTGGATTCTTCTTCTCTCGTATCAGCACGAGCTATACGAAAATAGCTCATACTGTGGTGAAAAGATTAGCCAAGCAAGGTTGGTAGCGGGGCTGGCTGCCCAGGGTGCGCCGGACGTACTGAAGTATCGTCACTCGTGGAGGCTCTTTTCATGGCCCTGGATAGCTTTGTAGTTCTCCGCCTAATGTAAGATTCCCCATTCCCCAAAAGACACTCATTCTGACAAAGAAAAGAAAGTTCACATTCCCTAGGTTCGTTTTTAAACACACTTCAACGGGCTCCATTTCTTAGTTACACTAGGGCCTCCAAACTTTTAAATCCAGCCCTGTGGCTATATCCGTCAAACTGTGTATCCAGCCCTAAGATTAATAGCAAAATGTAAACTATATCCACTTCATAAATTATCTGAACTCCTAGTACACACTAAGTAATTTGTAATAAATCTCACAACTGACAAATTGTTTTAGTTAAGTACTTTTGTTGGAACATATCAGTGATATTGAGGACGGCCTTCGTTATTAGTGCGTTCTACTACAACGTGTGTGTTTGGGCCAAAAGTTTGTCGAAATAATTTGTACGCCTAAACGTCGAAACTGGCAAGCGATCGCACTATAAGATGTGATCGCAATCTCAATTAAATATCTTATGTTATCTGTCTTCTTATTAAGGGATAGAATGATGGCTAATTAACCCTTTATAATAATATAATAATAACAAATCGTTTATTTCAGTATTAATCAACCCACATAAATTATTACAGCACTGTTACATAAATTAAAATGAAATTACATTACATTATTAAATTAAATACAAAATTAAAAATTATAATCAAGATTAACATCAAATTCAAAATTAAAATAATTTTTTTTATAAAGCAGTGGCAATATTTTCGCCACCAACTTTTTTGGAAGATGTCCCGAAAGCCTACATGTTACATTTTTATTTTTAAACCTGGCAATATTTTTTTAACTACTTTCTATGAGAAAAAAAAGGAGAGATTTTTTTTAAATTTTTTCTTAATTAATTTTTTTTATAAAAAAATTGTTATTTACTTTTCCTAAAAAATCTTTTGCCTTGTAAATGGTCAACCGCACAAATCATACGATTTGCAAGGTTAAACTGTGCTTGCCGCTGTCAGTCCGTGGATCGGTGAACGTTCGTTATAAATTGAGACCCCGCCGTGCCTCGGAGCGCACGTTAAGCCGTCGGTTCCAGGTGTTATACGAATACCTATGACAGTCGTTACGGGTTCTCAGAAGCCCGAAAGTCTGCTGGTCTATCCTTAGGATGTCAGCATTGCCCAGTAACTGGGTTGCGGAGGTCTGACAGCAGTCGCTCCGTGTAAAATACTGGTATTCAATTCCATATGGTTAGACTGGAAGCTGACGACCCCTACAGAGTTGGGAAAAGGCTAGGCAGAAGAAGTATGAGATAGAATAGTGTTTTTAGGGTTCCGTACCCAAAGGGTAAAACGAGACCCTATTACTAAGACTCCGCTGTCCATCCGTCTGTCACCAGGCTGTATCTCATGAACCGTGATAGTTAGACAAATGAAATTTTCACAGATGATATATTTCTGTTGCCGCTATAACAATAAATACTAAAAAACAGAATAAAATAAATGTTTAAGGGGGCTCCCATACAACAAACGTGTTTTTTTTGCCATTTTTTATAGATAATGGTACGGTACCCTTTTAGAATAAAACAAATTACTTATCCTAGAAAACCATCGTAAAAGTTTTAATGAGAAAATTTAGAATTTGCACTATCGTGGCATCTCAGCGCTCGATCGCGCCATCGTCTGCAAGGACGAAGCCAGATACTGAAAAATTGATTTTCTTGTAATTACATTTTTTGTCGGTAATTGCTTACAGGCTGAAAATGTAGAGAGACACGATCACTACAGGTCTTTTAGAGAAAGAGGTTCTCTCATTCAGAACATGCGCGACAAACGTAGTAGGTATCTAACGTTTGACTCAGTAACCACGCTGAAATTGATAATTCTTTCGAGGAAATTATTTTATTGTGAAAATTTGACCTACCTATTTTTTTGTAATATTTATAACTTTCGTGAGACACATTCATATTAATGATTAGTTACGGTTTATTCACGTAAATTTTTCGGGATTGCCCGACTAGTTTCGGACTCAAACGGAGCCCTTAATCATGAGCTAAACACGCGAGTCTAACTGCCATGATTAAGGGCTACGTTTGGGTCTGAAACTAGTCGGGCAATCCCGAAAAATGCACGTGAGTAAACCGTAGCTAATCATAAATATCTACCATTATTTTTCGAAAATATTTAGTAAATATCTTAATCTGGTGAAAAAACCTGATGGTGATTAAAAAATCACATGTATCATTTATATTGACCATTGCGAGTTATACAGGGTGTAAATGAATTCTTGTAATTCCTTCAAACCACATGATCTAGTAATGGTGTAGATTAACACCGCCTGGGATTTAGACTGATTAAAAATAAAAATATTTTTTTTTTTCCAAATATTTTTTTATGTGATAGAAAATTTCGATGCCGTGCATAAACGAAAGAAGGCACGGCGACACAGCTGATGGGCACGACTAGCGCGATATCGCTACACGCAGTCAGTTAACTTGGGATGCTAAAATTACTCAGATACAGAATACCATGACTAATATTTTGAAAACTTTTTTTGTTGATTCTGGAAAAAACTTATGCAGGATCAATCAGTGTCAGTATATCAAGCGGTTTGAAGGAATTACACGAATTCGTTTACACCCTGTATGTCTAGCGACGAATTTCGACCATTCTGCTGCCCTAAGAACGTCTTTCTTACAATCTTATTTGATTTCGCATAGAAGCATCTCATAAGGGATAAGCAGCTTTCTTCCACTTTACAGGAAATATGGGAAGTAGGTTTATATATTTTCCTTTCATATTCGGGATTAGACGCGGTGAATATGTTGGTAACAATGGTAGGGTGGCGAGGTAAAAATGTAAATTGTTCCTCGCATTTGAAAGCACGGCCGACGTTCCTCTAATGCATATTTTACATATCATATCATGTGTCGATAAGCAAATTTGCATGTGTTAACGTGGGGGGGAGATCTTTATCTTTATGCTTGCCTGGTAGAATTTTAACGTACTTTGAAATAACAAAAGTTCGCCTGTTAAGTGGTTTGTTCGAGTTTTCGTACTCCTCGATTCCTTTTAAAGATGGGGTGGTTTGAATATAATACCTATTAAGCTTTAAGGAATCGTTATCGTTTATGCTGATGGCGTTTATAAATTGTCAGGTGCTGAATAATTAAATGTTATTTAAAACTAGCTGTGCCCTCACAATTCCGCCCGTTTAAGAAGTTTTTTATTACTTTTTATTATGTCTGAAACATTCGCACAAATGCCAACAACTACTTGTACAACATTTTAAGTCAATCCATCAACTAGGTACTTTTCGAGTTTTGCAGGCAGTTCTATCATCTCTAAATCATTTCTAAATATTTTTTGTAGAACATCTATAACTCGTTAGATAGCTGATTAAATAAGGATGTTTTCTTTTTGTACACTTATTGTCGTAGTACATTTTTGAAATGAACGTTTTAAGATGTACCTCGACGATTTTCTAGTACACTTAATTCACTTTTTTCATTATTACTTTCGATTGGATGTTTATTTAGAACATTTAAATAAGCAGATAGCTTTGTTAAAGTATCAACTACAAGTGAATAAGCCGGTCAATTTGATATTTTAGAGATAAATAATGTTAAAGAAGGAATTCTGGGTATTATTCAAAATAATATAAAAGTTACAAAATCCGAAATCCATTGTCTTTCGGGATAATATTTGGGGTTTTTTTGTTGCATTTTAGCCTCCGTATAATATAGTGCAAGGAATACGTAACCCTGTTTAAAGAGTTTATCTTTAAACAGGGTTACGTATTCCTTGCACCATATCAACCTTGTAACCATATCAAACCGTTTTACATTTTAATGTTAAAAACATCAGAAAGGACACTTTAAACACGAACAAGGACTTAATTATCGAAGTTAATTATTCAAAACTATTCGGTCATGTCATACAATACACATCTCTTATGCAAAACGCTCGTAAAACACATCACCTGAACTCAGCCTTACAAAACATTTAAACAGAAAGATTTTCTCATTTTAAACGTTCCACGAAACCGCTCACAATATTGTTTTAATATATTTCCAAATTCTATTCTCCTGTCAGGCAGAGTTCCGCTCCAGCCTTATTTTAGCTAAATCCTCTGTCCCAGTAAGTATCTATGCGCTAAGGAAAGTTGTAAATGGTGTACATTTCTCATTTTAATAGCCACTTTGAGTGCTATTAGTTTTGATGAAAGTCTTTCCTTAAAATCACGTAAATTAACGTTGGAAGTCTAATGGCTAAGCTGCGACTTTTGAGCGTCTGAAACAGAATACTGAAAACGTAGTTTTCGGTAGACTAAAACATAAAGTGTAATTATATCTTAACCCGTTGATTAAGAATATATATTCAAGGTCAGGATCACACTGAACATTGACTTTCGGCTATACATCAGCCACTTTAAAGTGATAATTAACGTGCTTTGGGATTATGAACCTTAATTCAATGATTAACAGTTCAGTTTCCATCACATTCAAATTACTTTTAAGCCCTTTTCAGTAATTTTTGTCATTCTAAAATTAACTTAAAAACATGTTGTCAAAGTTGATGATTGCGTAATTAGTAATAACGTTTATTTCTCTTTCCATATTGGTTTTAGTATAATAAATAAACTTATCATAAAGGTTGGGTCATATTTTATATGTATCTTTTTATTGATCTTTTAGCATCGTATCCGTATACTAATTATTTCCTGTGATTCAGGTTTAGCGTTTATCATACCTATTCCAATTTACTTTAGTTAAAGATAAAGGAACTACCCCCCGATTACGCTATTACAAACCAAATCGATCGACAAGTATTATCGTTATATTCTGAATTGGGGGCTGGTCATGCAAGAAGCAGAGAACAAAATCCGTCATACATAGATAGATATACTTTTAGTACATTAAAAGAAGTAAAAAAGAAGGACTACACATAATAATTAAGAACAGTACAAATGGCGGTCTTATCGCTTAAAGCAATTTCTTCCAGACAACCATTGGATGGAAAGAATTGTTAAGGAAAATATAAAGGACAATTTTCAGCATACAAGTAAATACCTTATAAAAATCGGGAATCAACTAAATAACTACAACATACTGTTACTAATTTCCAATTTTATGCCAAATCGCCTACTATATCTCTATGGATAAGCAGATTTTTGTAATACAGTGTCAGCATCGCACAGGTGAATGCTGCCAATCCAAGTGATGTAATCCTTTAGTCCTTTCTTCCTGTCTTACGATACGCATGAAAAGATAAAAGGTAGGCGGAGACTCGTGGTGAGGCTATTTTTAAATCAGGGACGACACGGCTTAGTTTTACCTTGGTGTTGTGACATCCTCGCTATCTTTTCTTTAACATGTTCAAGTTAGCTTCTCTGTTCAACGAAGATGAGTTCTGATATAGCGGTCATTTCGTAAATAGGGTATTTGACTGAAAAAATCTAATTAGTCCGACAGATTATCAAAAAATATTTGACCCGTATTTTTTCTTTTGTTACGTAAACCAAAATTGACGAAGATACGACACTTTTAAAATTGGCAAAACGTCACAAGCAAGTATAATTTTTGCTTGCTTCTGACATCACAAGCCCCTAATCTCGAGTTTTGATGCGTTTTATCTTTCCAAATATTCATAGATTTAACAAAAGAAAAAATACGTGTCCATTATTTTTCAAAACTCTAACTGGCGGACTAATTAGATTTGCAATTTATGGATGCTGTCAACATGCCTATTGTAGCCTTAAGGAGACTGCTATCGAAAAAATTTAAACGACATCATCAAAAACCGTGAAATAGCTATTCAATGTGTCCGGTTACGGACTAGCGATATTCTAGGTACTTATATAACAACTATTCTAGTACTCAAATACACTATACACTAGGGTCCAATTCATTTCCATTTTTTTGTTGAGATATTCTGTACGTGTGTACAAAAAAGTCATATCTCTCAAAGTTTTGGTCCTACTGAGATAAAAGTAGGCTTATTCGGAGGGCAACAATATTGTCTATCGTTTACATTACAAAACACACACATTTTCATAGGTTCACATTTTCATAACTTTAAATAGAGAATATCTCAACAATAAAGCAAAATGGCTGGCAAATAGCGCGGAAGTGGATTGGACTCTAGTGTGTAGTGTATTTGTGTGCTAGAATAGTTGCCATATAATATAGATACCTATTATTAGTATTATCCATGTTTTGTTTTTAAAAAATATTTGGTATTCTTTGTACGATAACGTTTTGTAAAGAAACGTCGGGACTCACGTTGAAAAGGGTTATAGTCTAAGCAGATGTGGTTGAATACTAGTTTTAGAACCTTTTTGATTTTTATAAAAAAAAACATTTTTAAACATTATCAAGACTTTCGTTTGTATTCTGGACGCAGATACACCTATATTATATTTCTCAAACACAAACCCCAATACTCGGCACAATATCTGTTGCCCGTATTTACATAAACCTATATCATGTTTCATGTCGGGATTTACGCTGCGAACCGTCAGTGCAGAAACCGAATCGCTTGACCCTTATACCAATCTACAATACCAACATAACATACTCAAAATAAAACATTTCATAAATAACAAATGACAAACACCAAAAGACATTCAACTACGTGTCTGAAAAGAAACTTCCGACATAACGTAACTTTAGAATGAAGCCGCACTGGTAGATTTAGACCATTCTATAGATTCCAAATGCAGCGCTGCGACGTCTCATTGGTCCAAATCTAGCGCTGCAACGTCGCAACACAACGTAACGGAGCAGTGTGGCTTCACGGTTAGATTGAAGCCACACTGCTCCGTTGCGTTGCGTTGCGACGTCGCAGCGCTAGATTTGGACCATTCTATAGATTCCAAATGTAGCGCTGCGAATCCTCATTGTTCCAAATCTAGCGCTACGAGACGTCGCAACGCAACGGAGCAGTGTGACTTCACGCTTAGGGGGATCTGACACTACTACGCGCCACGCTCCGGTGCGCGGGGCGACGCATACACGCGCGCGCTGACGGAGGCGCAGATCTGCACCGACATGCGGTTTTATCTGCATCCACGTGCAGGGCCGCAGATTACCATATACCCACACCGAATTAACGTCTTAGGTGTGTGTCTATTAACTAACCTCATTACGATTAGCTTTTTTTTTATTACTATCGTTACTCTCAAGATATCTTTATCTTACTATATAGTGATTTTCTTTGTAATGTGTTTTGATGACAATTAACCATGTCAGTTGTTTTATATAGTTTAGCGTCCTTTTTCGTTTTGTAAATGTGAGAGCTTTGTAGACTTGCTAGATGCTTGATACCTAGTTAATTTGTGACCATATTTTTCATTTTGTTTTTTTTTGTGTGGTTCCTGCTCTTAAGTCTACTTTGCTCTCTCATATCTAAGTCATAACTGTACCCACTCAAATTGTTAAAGATATGGATTTTAAAAGAGTAACCATTGAGTTTCTTGCCGGCTCTTCTCCATAGGAAACGACTAATTGGAACCGTGCACCTAAATTCGACTTTTCATAAGCGCCTGTAATGGTTTATGTGAAATAAAAACATTTGATTTGATTTGAATAAAAATTTTCGCAAAAATCTGTGCGTGTCTGCAGATCCCAGTCTGCAGAATGCCATGCGCCCCCGCGGGTTAGCGCGCGCGGTCTGCAACCACGCGCGTCGAGGCGTTGGCAGCGTGTTGCACTATGAGTGATTTATATACAAACTGAAGACATTACAGTCAACGTATGTGTTTGTGATCGCTGTATGTTACATTACATAATTATATACATTTAAGCTCATTATTAAGTGAACTATGTATTGTTCTTTATGAGTAATAAATTCGTTAAACCTAACGTTAAAAAACGCAACCCCGCGCACCGAAGCGTGGCGCGTGCCAGTGTGAGATCCGCCTAAGTATATGAGTGACGTAATCATATGAATATGTGAAAGTAATTTATCTTTTGTAAAGCGCGAGTGTGGCTCCCGCCTTGATTGATGAATGTAACTATAATATTCATTTCTTTTGTCAGATCACGTTTTTGTGAATATGATAATTATCTATGTGATAGTTTTCTACAACTGAGTAAAGTAAAACAATAGTACAATTTTTTTAACTCCATGTTTGGTCTAGTGATAGGAAGTGAAGCTCCCGAGCGTAGCACTGGTCGAGTGTGCGAGCGAAGCGAAGGGGCGACAAAGCAAGTCTTCTGGCGGAGCAAACCCAGAAACACTTGCATGCTTGCTTGCTTTCTTGCTTGCATGATGGGAAAGTTAGTCATCTAACAAGTGTAAAGTGGCCAATAATACAGTTGACTAATGAAACAGTGGCCAGCAGACTAGTCGGCGTAACAAAAAGTTACAAAACATAATTAAGGACTTTCATCATTCGGCGTTTTAATTATTCGGCGAAATGAAAAGTGACGAAAGGTGGTCGGCCAGATAAGAATCGGCTAATAATATTTCGATATTCCAACAGAGAACCGTTAAATATATTTTGTATTACATTGGTGTATCGATCTCGTGATCTCTCGAGGAGCTCGTGGCTAAATAATTACAGCCGCATAGACCGATCTTCCGGGTTAAGCCACGCTTGCCGAGGTTGGTCTGTGGATGGGTGACCATTTACCATAGCGAGTTTCCTCCGTGCCTCGGAAAGCACGTAAAGCCGTTGGTCCCGGCTGTCATTTGTAGATCTTTAACAGTCGTTACTATTGGTCAGAAGCCAGAAAGTCTGACAACCAGTCTTACCAAGAGTATCGTATTACCCAGTTACTGGGTTGTGGAGGTCTGATAGGCAGTCGCTCCATGTAAAATACTGATATTCAGCTGCATCCGGTTCGACTGGAAGCCGAACCCAACATAGTTGGGAAAAAGGCTAGGCAGATGATGATGGTGTATCGATATACCTCGCCGAAATTACGTAGCGAAACTTAGCGGTGACTACGCCAGCAATGTTTATTAATTAATTCGCGGTACCAGGCCGATACACATACACATTTTGATTTCCTGGAAGTGAACCTACACGTACCAATCGTGTTCGTATTTGTGTTACAGTTTCTGGGAAACAGTCAAAAACATGAAGGTATATTTGAGCTGAAAATAGCCCTAAAGCTATGTCTACTCCAGTGCGCTTTCATGTTCATCTTGCGTCTTCGTCTGAGGCATGCGTGAAGCGCCATAGCGCATGCCTTAATACTAGTTCGACAAAAGCGCATGCCCCTAGCGCACGCTAATCCGTCTATTATATGTCGACTGACGACTGACCGAGGCGCACCGGTGTAGACGATAAGCTGCATGCGTCTTATGGCAATCAATATTGCTTGCGCTTGACGCAAGAGGAATTGAAAGTTGAAAGCGCAAGATGAACATGAAAGCGCACTGGTGTATACATACCATAAGGCTAAGCGCCCACTACGAATTATAATTGGTGCGATTTTTAAGCTGCGAAATAAAATCGCAAATGAAAATAATTCCTACGCACACTACAATTTATTATCGCCTGCGAAATAGCGGAGGCCAAAGACAGTCAGTGTCACCAAGAAAGCCGGAGTGAAAATCGAAACATGAATTTACAAAATAAAAAAGAAAGAAGGACTTACTTACGTCTGAAATTATCAAAGATCACAAGTCGATTGAACGCTTCGCTTGCGATTTTTTCCGCAGTGCGCGCGCCGTGGTACAACATCATAGGGAACAAAACATACATACGATTCCGCATCTGCTATTTTAAATCGCAAACGATTTCTTTTCGTAGTGCGCGGACTCTAGTATATTGGTATTGTTCACAGATTGGCAATATTATTATCCGCATCGATTGAAATTAATAGTGCGCGCTTAGCCTAAAAATACTAAATAATTTTCTGTTAAAAAAAATATTTCTTAACGAATACTTAGATACGTCAGAGAACAGAATTTTAAGTATTTTTATTTTTATTTTCTAATCTCTAATTACCTAATTCTTATATATAAAGAGACTGGTACTGACTGACATTTCATTCATCAACGCAGAGCCTATACCACTAAAGCTGGAAATATGAAATTTGGACAGTAGGTTTCTTACGTGACGAAAACATCCACTAAGAAGGGATTTCTCGAAATTCCACCCCTAAGGGGGTGAAAAGGGTGATTAACGTTTGTATGCAAGTCCGTCATGATTGAAGTAAGAAGCATGAAATTAAGTATTAAGGTTTTTGGTTAGGAGTAAATGTACACATGTTTAAGCGTTTTTGGAAATTCAACCCCTAAGGGGGTGAAATAAGTGTTGTAAGTTTGTATGAGAAATCTGGTACTTTTGAAGTAAGAAGCATGAAATTCAATATTTAGGTTACTGGTCAGAAATAAACGTACACATGTTTCAGGATTTTTGGAAATTCAACCCTTAAGGGGGTGAAATAAGTGTTGTAAGTTTGTATGAGAAATCTGTTACTTTTGAAGTAAGAAGCATGGAATAAAGTATTTCGGCTTCTGGTTAGAAATAAATATACACGTGTTTGAGCGTTTTTGGAAATTATACCCCTAAGGGGTGAAATATAGGATAAAAGTTTCTACAAAGTTAAAAGCATGAAATCAAATAATAGGCTTTCTGGCTAGGTATAAATTACACGTTTTTGAACGTTTTTGTAAATTCTACCCCTAGGGGGTGAAATTGGAGGTGAAAGTTTTCTTGAAGTTAAAAGCATGAAATTAAATAATAGGGTTTCGGATTAATAATAAATGACCACGTGTGAGCGTTTTTGTAAATTAAACCCCTAAGGGTGTAAAATAGCGGATGAAATTTTGTATAAGAAGTCTGCTACTCTTGAAGTAAGAAGCATAAAACACACACGTGTTTCAGGGTTTTTGAAAAAATCTATCCCTAGATGGTGAAATAAAAGATGAAAGTTTTTTATTGTTGACAGTTGCGCGAGAGTTTCTGGCATAGTATGTACCATCACCGTAATATAGGAGGTGGTGCACGAGTCGTATTGGATGGTTTTAAATAAAAATTCACATCGTTCATCCGATTGAGTTGAAACTTTGTATAGTTGTTGTTACTCACGCGAAAGTTTCTGACATAGTACCTTCAACGTACAATAGGTGGCCCGCGAGTCGTATTGGATAATTGTTTGTCTTATTCTATTAGAAAGAGCAAGGTAGTAGGTAACTGAAAAACGATATTAGGAAATTCGGTTCCTTTTGTAACGTAAGCATCCACTAAGAAGAGATTTCTCGAAATTTAACCACTAAGGGGGTGAAAAGGATGATTAACGTTTGTATGCAAGTCCGTCATTATTGAAGTAAGAAGCATGAAATTAAACGTTAAGGTTTCTGGTTAGAAATTACTGTACATGCATTTGACCGTTTTTGTAAATTCAACTCTCAAGGGGGTGAAATAAGGGTTAAAAGTTTGTATGAGGAATCTGATACTTTTGAAGTAAGAAGTGTGGAATTAAATATTTAGGTTCCTGGGTAGAAATAAATCTACACATGTTTGAGTGCTTTTGGAAATTCAACCCCTAAAGGGGTGAAATAAGTGTTTAAAGTTGGTATGAGAAAGGAGATCGGACATTTTTATTTGGGCTCTGGCCCAAGTGGCGTCGGAGCATGGCGTATATTTTATTTGAAAGTTCATTACCTAAGCTTACTTTTTTTGTATGGGTACAAAAAAATCTATCCAGGGAGAAAAAAGTTATAGTGCATATAAAAATACTCATCTATCGAGCTATTTTCAACTATTTAATCAATTAAATCTATTTCTTTTAACTTAATATGGTATGTTTGCTGTTGTCTAACATCTATGATGACTCAGGTGCGTGGTACTTTTTGCGCCAACATTAGAAAGAGACAAAAATGATACAAAGGCAAAGAAAACGCAACGCGGGCGCAGCGGTAGTGCGTTTCCCTTCCCTCCGCTCCATGATCAGGATGACGGCATCAGCTCAAGTCACTGGCAGTCACTCTCTCCACTCGCTGCTGTTCGATGTGATTGTTTCAACTGCGTTACCTATTCTGTTATTCGTCCACTGTTTACCGGCTGTGTTTGATTGCTTTCTGACGACATTCGCGTGTTTATTATTATTATTGTATTATTATTGCCGCCATGGGATCTGAAGGCCAGAGCCCTCGTGCACGTATACGCGTGGCGCGTGGAGGCGCTACGCCCCGGGACGTAACTCCGTTACCGCGGCAAATCGCAGCACGGCGGACGGAGCTCCGGCAGGATCTCATGGCGGTATGGAGACGGCGACTGTCGCAACACAGCGCTGGGCACGTCATACGGCGATTAATCCCCTCTTTGAGGAGTGGCTAGAGAGGCGCCACGGCGTCCTCACCTTGCGCCTGGCGCAGGCACTCTCCTGACACGGTTGTTTCGAGAGCTACCTGTTTCGGAGTCGGCGGGAGGACACGCCCGGGTGTTATCAATGTGAATATCGCCCGGAGGACACGGTGGAGCATACGGTGGAGATCTGCCTTGCTTGGGCGGAGCACCGCCGTGTCCTCGTAGAGGCGATCGGCGGCGGCGACCTCTCGCCTCCGGCCCTGGTTCAATCCATGGTCTGGAGCAAGAGGGCATGGGAAGCAGTCACCTCCTACTGCGAAGCAGTAATGCTAACGAAGGAGGAGGCGGGCCGCGTGAGGGAGAGGCAAATCTCACGCCCCAGCCGCCGCAACAGAAGAAGACGTCCTGGGAATCGGGAGTCGCAGGGCTCGTCCCGGCCGGTGTAGGCGCAGACCTGTGGACGGCGAGCGTTGGCTGGCTCGCCGTCCAATCAGAACCAGGCCCGGGTCGACAAGCGTTGTGTTCCACGCGCACCTCAAAAAGATGTCAGCAAAGTAGATGGAGCCCGCTAAGGCCAGTGCCTGCCAGGGTTGCGGAAAATGTTCGAAAGAGTTACCGCAGCCCTGGAACGCAAAGGTCTTTAGGTCCTCCTAATGCCCTTACACGGATGGGTTTTAGTCAGTAAGAGTCTGACACTCCCTTCCGCTCCGCCCAGAGCGGAAGAAGTCATTTGATGATTTCAAATCATTAAATAAAAAAAATGGACAATCCAGATGAAATCGGACAGTTCAAGTAAACACGCCAAGTTCGTCAGAAAGTAATCAAATACAGCCGGTAAACAGTGGACGAATAACAGAATAGGTAACGCAGTTGGAACAATCACATCGAACAGCAGCGACTGGAGAGAGTGACTGCCAGTGACTTGAGCTGATCCCGTCATCCTGATCATGGAGCGGAAAGAAGAGAAACGCACTACCGCTGCGCCTGCGTTGCGTTTTCTTTGCCTTTGTATCATTTTTGTCTCTTTCTAATGTTGGCGCAAAAATTACCACGCACCTGAGTCATCATAGATGTTAGACAACAGCAAACATACCATATTAAGTTAAAAGAAATAGATTTAATTGATTAAATAGTTGAAAATAGCTCGATAGATGAGTATTTTAATATGCACTATAACTTTTTTCTCCCTAGATAGATTTTTTTGTACCCATACAAAAAAAGTAAGCTTAGGTAATGAACTTTCAAATAAAATATACGCCATGCTCCGACGCCACTTGGGCCACACCCGTCCGATCTCCTTTGGTAGTTTTGAAGTAAGAAGCATTGAATTAAATATTTAGACTTTTGAAGAGAAATAAATATACATGTGTTTGAGGGTTTTTGAAAATTCTACCACTAAAAGGTGAAATACGGGATGAAAGATTTATGTACTGAAGTTAAAAAGAGCATGCATTGAAATAAAAGGGTTTCTGCTGGGAAATAAACATACACGTGTTTGATGTTTTTTGGAAATTCTACCTATATGAGGGTGAAATAAAAAGTGTTGAAAGTTTGTTTGAGAAATATGCTACTTTTAAAGTAAGAAGCATGGAATTAAATATTTAGGATTCTGGTTAGAAGTAAACATACACGTTTGAGGGTTTTTGGACATTTTTCCCCTAAGGGATAAAATAAGGGATGATAGTTTTTTCGTAGTTAAAAGCATGATATCAAATAATTGGGTTTCTGGTTAGAAATAAATGTACATAAATGTTTGAGCGTTTTTACAAATTCAACCTTTAAGGAGGTGAAATAAGAGTTGCAAGTTTTAATGAAAAATCTGGTACTTTTGGAGTAACAAAGGGAGAAACTGACTGACTGGCTGACAGATCTATCAACGCAAAGCCTAATCCGCTGGGTTTAGAAACTTGAAATGTTCAAAGTAGGTACCTCTAATAACGTTGGCATTCACTAAGGAAAGGTTTTTGGAAATTCCACCCCTTATGTGTTGAAATGGATTGTTAACGTTTGTATGAAAACCCTTATTCCATGGGTAACCCCATAAACTTAAAATTTGCACAAACACTGTTCAAAATAAATACTAAAAGACGGACTTTTTTGATTTTAAACCCACATTTAAAAAGGGGCTTAAAGAGGGTTTAAAATTACACGCAAGCGAAGCTGCGGGCAACAGCTAGTCATTACATAAATTAGTGAACAATAATTCCTTGAAGTGTTTATTGTACTTCTACTACAAACAAACTAATTAAACACCCAATCTAAAAACGTTATCCGATTCAAAAGCAATAAAGATCTACCGATATGTATTACTTTTAGATAATTTCCCCCGGGGATTAACTTCGTGGAACTCGAAATCCGAACATCAAATACGGAATATAAAAAAAAAACATTAAAATCGACTAAGCGTGGCCCTTAGGCTTGTTTCACACGTAGATACAACCACAAAACACCACAACAACAACAGGTGTGCGGCAGTAATTTGTATGAAAATTAATAATTTAATTCACACGGACCACATTCTGCCGACAAATTCAACCGTGTGGGCGATACCGACCACATTGCAACCACGACGCAACCACCAGCGACACCGCCCACTAGCGGCCAGCCACTTCGCCAACACAACGTTGCGTTGACGCAACGACACCGCGCGCACGCCTGCCCTACCACTAGCCACAACGTAACCACATCGCAACAACTAGTGTCGACATTTTGTAGTTACCGAATGTTTTTAAAAATTATAATGTCCGGCTGATTGGTGGCGTCGTGCGTTGGGTCGTTGAGCTCCCTAAACTAAGGTTGAGCTACACGATGGCTGATGCATGCGTGCCGTCATTTGGGACTGGTCAACTCAAACCTGCTATGGCTCTTTCCTCAAAAGGCCATTCCAGACGTTGCCCTACATTGTTACACTCGCATAGTTTTATACATGGACTTTAAAAGAGTCGTTGACCTCTGAGTTCGTTTCGACTTTTCTTCTCAGAGCTAGTCAGATAGGAAATGCCGGCGCTATCTAGTCTTAAAAATAACATTACAATGAGTTGTAAAAGTGTCTGTAACAGATTTAGTTACAGAAATAAATATCATCACTACATAGTACAAAACAAAGTCGCTTCCCGCTGTCTGTCCCTATGTATGCTTAGATCTTTAAAACTACGCAACGGATTTTGATGCGGTTTTTTTTAATAGATAGAGTGATTCAAGAGGAAGGTTTTAAGCTATAAAACGTACGCGTGCAAAGCCGGGGCGGGTCGCTAGTTTATCATAATTATCATTCATCATTTATCACAACGCAACAGCAAGAAGCTGCAGCGAGACCATTCACACGTAACCACTGTCTGACCACTTTTTGTCGCTACGATGTGGTGTGGTTGTGGTCCGTGTGAATTCTCCCTAAGTCGATTTTCCGCGACTCTTAACGCCAAACCCTAGCAGCCTGAACACTTCAAGCATAAAATTAAGCGCGTACAAATATAGCATAATATAGAGGGTAAGTAAATGGGTGCTTCAACGTTTCACGGGCGGCTGCGCGGACGCCTCTTCAATTAGCGCACTAGACGGAAAATTAGCTCTCGTCATCTAAATGCACACCTGCCTCAGTTTGGAAAAAACAACCTTTGAATTATCATGTAACAACATTGATGTAGAAACCGGTTATCATGGTATGTGATGCGGAGGAATGAGGAACATTTCGTGAGGAAAGTTTTGAGTATGAATGTGGATGGTTATAACAGTAGAGGAAGACCAAAGAAACGATGGATTGATAATGTAAAAGATGATATGACTAGAAAGGTGACTACTGAGATGACAGCTAATAAAGATGTATAGCTATGTCTACACCAGTGCACTTTCATGTTCATCTTGCGTTTTCGTCTGAGGCATGCGTGAAGCGCCATAGCGCATACAATAACGCATGCCTTAATACTAGTTCGAAAAAAGCGCATGCCCATAGCGCACGCTAATCCGTTTATTGTATGTCGACTGACGACTGACCGAGGCGCACCGGTGTAGACGATAAGCTGCATGCGTCTTATGGCAATCAATATTGCATGCGCTTGACGCAAGAGGAATTGAAAGTTGAAAGCGCAAGATGAACATGAAAGCGCACTGGTGTAGACATACCTTAAGGAAGAAAAATTCCTGCACAGACCCCAAATAAGTTGGGAAAAGGGCAGGAGGATGATCATGATGACGTAAAAACTCATGGATGTCAGGTCAGCGCTCAAAAATGTCCGAACTGAATGTAGAAGAAAACGCGAAAATGAAGACTCACTTACGTCAATAGGTGCATCGAATCTTCGTATGGCTGTAAGCTAAATTAAGCATTGTGATGAGGTCATAAGATTTAAATTAGTTTGTTGGTATTTCTAAGTTTATGTGGCGGTGTGCCTTGGCGCTCTGGCGGTGTATGTAACTCAGGACACTTTTTTCGTTAATTTTGTACTAGACTCTTGGTCCTGGTGTTTCTACATCAATGTCTAATAAACTACACACACAACACTACAATTAACCATGTCAGTTGTTTTATACAAGTTTAGTTTTAGTATACACTAAACCTGAAACTAGTTTGTTCAGAATCACAAGGAGAATCGATTGGCATGGTTTTTATACCACATGAAATCTTGCATTTTTTTTTCATAAATTTCCGTTTTTTTCAATAGGTTTCTATGCATAACAGTGGATGGGAATAAACACCTTGAGGCTTGAGACGGTCCGCTCGGTCAGTTTCCGTATATTAGACAACGCCTGCATAGCACATTTCATCTCTACTGGGGAACTTAACGCAACTGTAACTTGGAGATTTATTTTAAAAAAATGCATACTCCGGTAATTCTGATTAAAATATTGTTGGGGTGTCTCGGTTTTTGTGTATACTAAAAATAGTGATGTATAGTTAGGCGTCCTTTTACCTTTTATAAAGGTGAGAACTTTGTAGACTTGCGAGATGCCTTTTTTTTTTTTTTTTTCGTGGGAAAATCCTCATGGATACCCGTCGCCTGGGGAAGGCGAAGGGTTATGCCGGACTCTTACCGGCTAAAAACCCACGGTGTTCCTTCTCCTGACCCTTGGTCGGGGTCGCGGGATTCGCAGCTGCATGCGCCGCAACCCCGGCAGGCCTCGGTCCGCCAGCCCCTGGCGGACCTCTCCTTCTGTGGGGCCTTGCCCCACGTCCTCCTGAGAGGCGCGCACGGAACACATGCGCGCCGCCTTCTCGGGCCTGTTACTGGTCGGGCGACGGGTCCCCTAACCCGTCGCCCGCAGGCCACACACTAGGGTGGCCGGAGATCGTCGCGCGCCCTCCGGCGGCGCCCGGTGCGTCTGGCGCGGGAAGGGAGAGTTGCTGCCGCCTCTCTCTCCCTCTCCGCTCCCTCCTTGGTCGCCATCACCTCCTCGCAAAAGGAGGCGACGGCTTCCCACGCACTCTCGCTCCCGACCATGGACAGAACCACGGCCGGAAGCGAGAGGTCACCACCGACTGCCGCGACCAGTTCGCGGCGCTGCGTCGACCACGCAGGGCATGCCTGCAGCGTGTGCAGCGCCGTGTCCTCAGGGCAGTCGACGCAGTGGTGACATCCGGGCGTCTGCTCCCGGCCTATGCGACACAGGTACTTCCCGAAACATCCATGTTCCGAGAGCACCTGCGTCAGCCGGAAGCTGAGGGCGCCATGCCGTCTCTCCAGCCACTCCTCCATAACGGGTCTTACCGCCGCTATTGCGGCGTGCCCTGCGCTGGGTTGCGCAAGTCGTTCCTTCCACTCGGCCACTAGGATCTGGCGGAGCTCACTCCGCTCAGGCGCCTCCTCGCGCTGACGATATCTCAGCGCGAGGGCCCTCGCCTCCAGATCCCAGGGCATCGATCCGGCTAGGAGGCTCCCCGCCTCGAAGGAGATCGTACGGTACCCCCTTATCACCCTGACGGCCATCGCGCGCTGCGGTCTCCGCAAGATTGCGACGTTGCTGGCCGTCAAGGTGTCTGCCCATATTGGCGCCCCATATAGAGCCATGGACCGTACGATCCCCGCGTAGAGCCTCCGGCAGGAGGCGTTGGGCCCCCCCAGATTGGGCAGCAGCCGCGATAACGCAGACGCGGTGCCCATCAACTTTGGCGTCAGCTGCCGAAAGTGAGGCCCAAAGTTCCACCGGCCGTCGAGGACAAGTCCTAGGTATTTCATTGTCGTCTCGACGCCGATGTGGACGCCCCCCACTACGATGTGGGATCCCGAGGGTGGTCCCTTCCGGGGCCCGTGGAAACACAGGGCCTCGGACTTCTGCAAGGCCACCTCGAGACCCAACCGCCGGATCCTTGCAACGACCTGCGCAACCCCAGCTGTCGCCAGTATGGCTGCCTCGCGGTGCGTCCCCCCCCCGCGCCGTGACCAGCGTGTCGTCGGCGTAGCAAGTCACGCCGACGCCGCGGAGGAACGCACCGCGAAGCACCCAGTCGTATCCGATGTTCCACAGGAGCGGCCCCAGGACCGATCCCTGTGGAACACCGCACGACATCTCTCGCCGACCCCATCCTTCCTGACCCGGGTAGATGACGGCTCTCTGAGTCAGGTAGGCCCCGACAATGCGGCGGAGGTTGGTCGGCACCCGATGGTATTCGAGTGCCGCTCTTATGCAACTCCAGGGCAAGGTGTTGAAGGCGTTGGCGATGTCTAGAGACACCGCCAAGACGACCTCGCCCTGGGCAACTGCTTCCTCCGCCTGGGCCCTCACGCGCATGATTGCGTCCACGGTGGAGCGCCCCCGGCGGAAACCGAACTGGTTGTCCGCCAGATCCGGCCCCACCCCAGTCATGTGCGTGAGGAGGCGGTCTGCAATTACTCTTTCAAAGAGCTTGCCCACCTCGTCCAGCAACACGATGGGGCGGTACGCAGATGGCGAGTCTGCGGGGCGCCCCTCCTTCTTGAGCAGGACCAGCTTGCCGGTTTTCCACCGGAGCGGAAACTGGCCCCGCTCGCAACATGCGCTCAAGAGCCCCCTCAGTCGGGGCCCGAGAGCCTTGAGAGCCAGGACCCATGCACGGCCAGGTATGCCGTCGGGCCCCGGGGCGGTGTTCTTGGCCTGAAGCCTTTTCACCGCCGCTCTCAGCTCTACCCGGGTCACTTCAGGCACGTCGTCGTCGTCGTCCGCGTCAGGCGCCAATGAAGGCGGAACCATTGGCGGTGGCGTATGCTCCGCCCTCGAAGGGAACAGAGCGCTCACCACTCCCTCCAGAAGCTGAGGTTGGAGACTCTGGGTCAGTGGGGGGGCCCACGGACGAAGTTTGCCCCGTACCATAAGGTATGGGCGCCCCCACGGGTCCCGGTCCAGAGTCTCCAGCAGTGTCTCGTGAGCCGCAACTTTGGCCCGCGAGATAGCGTTCTGGAGGGCGATCTTCGCCTCTCTGTACCCCTCGTACAGCTCCGCCTCCTCGGTTGCCGTATCCGGGCCACAAAGACGCCTCCTGCGGAGCCTGGCGTACTGGCGTCGCGCTTCCACGCAGGCGTGGCGCAGGAAATCTATGTCCTGCGACCACCAGTACACCTGGCGCTTTGCAGGCGCGGTCTGGACTCGAGGCATCGCCGTATCGCAGATATGCGACACGGCCTCCCGGAACCACTCCGCCTCCTCGTTGATGTCGGCAGGCCTGTCTAGTGCCGACACCCAGGCCTGCACAATCGAGGCCTCCAGGAGTGCCTCTCTGTCCAACCGCTTTAGAGCCCAACGCGGACCGATCCCAACCGGGATCGTTCGGGCCGGAGCGCCTGAAGTCTGGGTGGAGACGTCGAATCGGATGTACCGATGATCCGACAGCGTCTCCACCCCCTCCATGACGCGCCAACCCTGGACACGGCGCGCTAGAGCGGGGGTGGCGAACGTGATGTCCACTATGGATCCGCCCCGCTGTCGCACGCACGTGTTGGCGGAACCCCGGTTGAGGACCTGTAGGCCCGTTTCCAGGGCCCACTCCTCTAGCACCCTACCCCGTGCATTCGTGGCCGGGGAACCCCAAGCCGTGGACTTGGCGTTGAAATCCCCGAAGGCCAGCACAGGGCAAGGATGGCTGCGACTGACGACGACGGCCAACTCCCCCAAGAAGTGCTCAAAGTCGGCGAGAGATTTATTAGGAGAGAAGTATATTCCCACTGCGAGGAAGTCTTCTAGCAGGGCCGCTACGTATCCCCGTCCACGAGTGACATTCTCAATGGACGGAGAGCCAACTGCGGCCCGCGAGACTATCAGGGCCACCGAGCCGTCCATGTCCCCGATCCAATCATCCCTAGGTGGAACGAAGTACGGCTCGGCGACCACAGCCACATTGATCAACCACTCCGCCATGCTCTGGAGCAGAAGGTCCTGAGCTCTGGCGCAGTGGTTGATGTTGGATTGGAGGAGGCGCAGGTGTGGGGCCATCACTGACAGTCCATGAACGCCTCCCCCTCTCCGCTTTGCGGCGACCTCTCGGCAGCCGGTTGGTTAACCGGCTGCGAGGTCACCTTGGCCGCGGCATTCTTGCCACGGCCTCGCCCTCTTCTGCCCTTTTTTTTGGTGGGACCGGCGCAGGCCTTACTGCCTGCCCGGTGCTCCGCCGGCTTGCCTGCGGCTGCACAGATTGTGCAGTGCGGCGTGGCCTCACACGTGCCGGCAATATGCCCCGGTTGACCGCAGCGGAAGCAGACTCCACTGCGATCGACCTCCGAGGTGCACAGTGCCCCTGTGTGCCCGTTCGCCAGGCACCGGTAACACCTCAGGGGCCTGGCTGGCAGCAGCTTCGCCTGCGCCGAAACCCACCCCACCAGCAGCCGACGGCCCTCCATGATTTTGTGGGCCGCCGCAACGGGACAGCTCACCAGAGCTGTCCCTAGGCCGTTGAAGCCGGAGCGAATAGCGCCCGACTTCACCTGCTCCGGAGGGCAGCCGTCGACCTTTGCGACAGCTGCCACGACCTCCATGGCCGTGACCGAGTCGTCCAGGCCCGAAATGCGCAAGTCTGCACATTTGGTTGGCCTGGACACCCGGACCTCCTCTGCCTCGAGTGACGCCCTCAACTGCTCGGCGAGGGCGTCCGCTTTCGGGCCGCTGGTGGCGCCGGGAACCGATGCCTGGATACCTACTTATTTAATTTGTGACCATATTTTTCATTATAATTTTTTTGTATGATCCCTGCACAAGACTACATTGCTCTCTCATAACTATTCTAAATCATAACTGTACTAACTCAAATTGTAACAGATACTGATTTTAAAAGATTAACCATGGAATTTCTTGCCGGCTCTTCTCCATAGGAAACGAATAATAGGAAGCGTGCACCTAACTTCGACTTTTCATAAGCGTCTGTAAAGGTTTATGTGAAATAAAAACATTTGATTTGAACTGGAAAACCACCTATTGAGATTCCTCATTAAAAAATAAGAATGTTTCTGAATAAGTTCTAAGATAAAAACACTCGGCTCGGATAAATTAGGAAGTTTATCTAATTTATACGTTGATTACATTACAGGAGAATGTTTCTTTTTCTTGTTTAGTGTTAGTAATGTAATTAATTAACACGTAGAGTGATTTCCTCGAGCCTCATCTAAATGAATTGTTCCACTGCATATACAAGGTTAGTCGGAAGGGTACTAATCCGAAAGGGTGTTAAAGTACCCATAGTAATGAATAACTTTTATTCTACAACTTTTCCCAAAAGTCAATAGTTTAAGAGAAATAACTGTTTAAAGAGTTTTAGATCATATTTGGGGCCACAGATTAGAAGCTCCATTTTCTGAATTCGTAACTAAAGCTGTACAAAAAAACGAATAGAAAAATAATTTTGCTTGGAAATAAAAATGATCGAATTTTGACATTTTTACACTTGCTTTAAAACAGTCATCAGTGATACTGTAACAGTTTTAGTGTAAAATGAGTCTTCCTAAGAAACTTAACTTAATAAAAAAAAAACAAGATCGATTGGTAGATGAAAATACCCTTGCTTCACAAAGATGGACAACTGCTCCGGCACTTCAGTCTACCCGTGCCGGGATGGTGTTGCCCACGGCCAGTGTAATTCGCCCGAAACGTCGGGATCAAAAAGGTATTTTTGTGCCTTTTAAAGTTTCTGCGCGATTAGATCCGAATCTGTATTTTATAATTTATTTATTTATTGCACAATGTAGTTTACAGCGAACTTATAGAATAGTTATCCCAAACATACATAGACCCTGTAAGGGTGTTGCAAGGCATACAATAATACTACTTATTTGTAAGTTATTAATTTATTAGGAAAATAAACGACTGTATTACTGAACTTCGAAGTTTAAAATACCGATGTACTGTATTCATAAAGTTTAAAATTACGAATTACGTGAGTTAGAAAGTACGCTATTACGAATTACTTTATTCAGAATGTTCATCATTCCGATGTACGTTACTCCGAAAGTTTACTATTACGAATTACGTTCTTGAGAATGTTCATCATTCCGATGTACGGGACTCCGAAAGTTTACTATTACGAATTACGTCATTAAGAATGTTCATCATCGCGATGTACGGAACTCCGAAAGCTTACTATTACGAATTACTAAATTTCGAATGTTCATCATGGACATTCTGAGAAAGTATTTAGGTACGTTGGCATATTTAAAATTTATTAAACTACCATTACCTATTTAGATTGAGATTTTTAATTTCTGTAGCCATACACTGTTATAGTTCATTTGTAATTATAAAATTGTATACTTATATAGCTTTACTTTTTTTTAACGTTGTTAAATCATGAATTGACTTCTTACGGAAGGAGCGGAAGGGAGTGTCAGACTCTTACTGACTAAAACCCATCCGTATTCCTCCTAATGCCCTTTGCGTTCCAAGGCCGCGGTAACTTTCGAACAAAGTCCGCAACCCTGGCAAATTATTACCTAGCTAGTTACACAAAATTAACATGAACTGAACTTAACATTTAATACATTTTAATTAAGTTATCTTTACATCTATACATATATAAGTACATAAAAGCGAAATACTCTCTCGGAATCTCGATGTTGAACATTCGAAATTTAGTAATTCGCAATAGTAAGCTTTCGGAGTTCCGTACATCGCGATGATGAACATTCTTAATGACGTAATTCGTAATAGTAAACTTTCGGAGTCCCGTACATCGGAATGATGAACATTCTCAAGAACGTAATTCGTAATAGTAAACTTTCGGAGTAACGTACATCGGAATGATGAACATTCTGAATAAAGTAATTCGTAATAGCGTACTTTCTAACTCACGTAATTCGTAATTTTAAACTTTATGAATACAGTACATCGGTATTTTAAACTTCGAAGTTCAGTAATACAGTCAAAATAAACATCACATTAAAATTAGGTTACATAGGCGATTACACATTATATTACTTAGGTGTAATAGGTACATTATTTTATACATAGGAACATAGTTGTTTGATGTATTTTTTATTTATTGGCATACATATTAAGTAGGTATTTTTTAGAATTTATCTTCCATAAATTCTTTAATGGTATAATAGCATTTCTCTAACAGCATGCGTTTTAGCTTCACTATAAATATGTTGTTGTATCTATTAAATCTTAACCTGTTGCAAACTATAAACAATAAAAACACATAAATCTTATTCACAAATAGTCACTTAAAAATACTTCCCATATCTCAAATGTTCTTCTCCGAGTGAGAGAAAAAGATCTACAGTATCCATTCTTCATCTCTGAGGGTACCAGGATCGCAGCACTACTCAAGAGCTCCATCAATCAGGCGTCAGATCAGACACGGATCGTTGCGCGCCACAGAGTAGATAAATTGTCTCAGTTACATACACAAATATTTAGGAGCTCTGTGTTATGGACTTGAAAAAAACGATTTTATCTTATTTTAGATACACTGTGTGAGTTAGAACGATTAGGTAATGCCACAGAAAGCTAAATAATGGTACTGTTATAGTTAAAATGTTCTGTATTACTAAACTTGTATGCTTTATACTTTTATTAGTACATACTATATCTAAATTAAACTGCTTTGATAGAATTGTCATATTTAATACGTGTTTAATACACATTAATTTTGATTCAAAATAGATTAGACTTACTTTATTAAACAATATTTACACAAACATTATTTACATTAATACAAATAAAAGTATATACAAATAAAAAAGAATGTAACCTAATAAAACTATAAACTAAAATAGGGCATCAAAATATTCCTCCGCATCGCTGTCCACTGGTAACGTGCCCAGAAGGCTGGCAGCATTGCCACGTTATAAGGCAATGCTAATCCTTTGACCAAAGTAGAGGCCAGGCTTTGGGTCACGGGGCGTATTGACGGCTGGCATCATATCAAATAGACATCACTTAAAACTAATTCCGTATCTCGGAGAGCATGTTAAGAAGGCAATTAAAAAAAGGGAGTGCCTCCGCTGTCGGCACCGGCACCCAAAAATAACGCCATTGGGAACCGGCGGTACATTACTGCCGGTAGCCGATATTAAAAACATCGGCTGCCGGCACCCAAAATGGACACCGGCGGCGGCAATAAGTTGTTTGGTAGAAATGTTAGTTGAAAGGTAGGTTAGATTTTCGGCTAAGCACTGTAACTTGTCTTCCAATTGACAAATTTCAAGAGCAAGCGAAGCGAGCTCTATAATTTAGGGCACCCCGACACGGATAGGTTAGGTTCGAAGGGGATGACGGGGGCTATGAATGAGCGAACGAAGCCCCCGCCATCCCCTTCGTGTGTTACTTTAAATCCTGCAGACAAAAATAGGAGCCCTGCGCTACGGGGCTCCGTCGACTCTGCTTTGGAAACCCAAACAACCTTACAAACATCCCCTTTCACTTTTTTTTCGGGACGTCATCGTGACGCAGTCGTGATCGTTCTGTTTGGGCGCTATTAAATTAATGTTTTTTTGTGTGCTAATTGGACAATATTATGTTTGTGAATGTAAACTTGTTGATTTGTGGCGTTTTCAAGCTGCAATAGTGTGTGATTTTTGGTGATAAAGTTCTTTTAGTTTAGTTTCTCAAATAATAAAATTATATATTGAACTGACAGAATAATTTGACATTACATTTATTTTTCTTTTTTTCAATTACGTGATGGCCAGTGATAGCGATGATGAGGACGGTTTCGGCCGTCGTCGTGCAAGTGAGATAACATTACGTGCTAATGTGCATAGCAATGAAATTTCGGATCTGGAATGGGATGATAATGAAACTACTAAAAATGCCAATAAAAGAGTAAGGAATGATTCTAGTGTTGAAGAGGATATTCAAACTGATACTTTTATTACGGTCGGTAAGGGTGGGAAGAAGGCTAAATTAATGTTGTCAGCGCCAAAATCTACTAGAGTATCTCACGATACGGACGATTTGCCTAATGAGATGGATCAAACTAGTGATCATGAGTATGTGGAGGTATCGATTATTTGTAAAGAAGCCTTACCAAAAAGTATTGGAATGGCAAAAATTTTGAAGAATGAAAAGATACCGGGAATTATGAAAGTAACCTACAAAAGTCCTTTTAAAGTTCTTATAAGGCTGATGAGTCATGACGCTGCTGAAAAAATTATACAGTCTGATAATTTTAAACAAAAAGGTTGGATGTGTAAGAAAACTAGCGAAGTAAACGTTTCCTACGGACTAATTAAAGAAATTGACTTGGAATTGGATGATGAAAGCATTAAAAATATATTACAATGTGACTTAGAGATTTTATCTGTCAAACGTTTGAGCAGGAGGAATAAGGAAGGGGAATGGGTAAAGAGTGAAAGTATCCGCATATGTTTCAAGGGTCCTATTTTACCCTCATATGTATATACATATGGATTGAGGATGAAGGTAGTACCATTTACTTTTCCTGTAACTCAATGTTCTAATTGTTGGAGATTTGGCCATATCAAAGCATTTTGTCCATTGAAAACACATATTTGTCCCAAATGTGGCGGCGAGCACGAGAATTGTGAGACGTTGCAATTTAGATGTGTAAACTGTAAAGGTGATCACATGTCTATGGTAAAAAGTAAATGTCCTGTGTTTCTACGTGAAAAGGAGATAAGGAATATTATGACTAATTATAACTGTACGTACAAAATTGCTTTGAGTAAGATTAAGGAAAAGAGAAACGTTAAGGAGAGCCTGCCATTGTTTTCTATGATTGAACCATCTTTAGCTGAAGAAAACCTAGGCAGAAGATATTCAGAAGTTGTTAAAAAAGCTCTTCCATTGATTGAAAGTTCAATTAGTGAAGAAATTTCTGATGAAGAAAGAAGGTCACCTATATTGAATCAAAGTAAGACAGCTACTGTAAAAGGAAAATCTAGTAAGTCTAAAAGCATTAAGAGTAAGCCTAAGAAGATTGGGTATAAAGTACAGACCAAATTATCACAAAACCAGTCCTTTACTATGAATAAAGAAAGATTCGAGAATAAAGTGGGTTCTTCTGAAAAAGAGATAGGTGCAAAAAAGTATAATGAAGGGAAACCAAAAATACAGAAAGGAAATCAATTTTCTTTTTCCATTTTTATGGAAAAAATTAAGGATATATTACTGTTGGATGTTGATATTTCGTCGAAAATTGCAATGGTATTTAAGTATATAGTATGTGAAATTAAGGCTTATATTATGAGCTATCTAAAAATTGATGTATTGATGGAGTTCTTGGGAATATGTCGTAATGGATAGTAATTCTACTACTCGTCTTAGAAACATTAACATATGCCAGTGGAATGCAAATAGTTTATGTCCGAAAATAAATGAATTTCAAGTACTAATATTACAAGAAAAGTTCCATATTGCCATCATCAGTGAAACATGGTTGTCATCAGAAAAAAACATCAATATAAGCAATTATAATATCATTCGAAAAGACAGATGGGATTCGTATGGAGGATTGTGCATTATGACCCATAAATCTATAAAAGCTTTACAAAAAAATCACGTTCACTCGAATTCTAGTATTGAGATTCTAGTAGTGCAAGTTTTAAATGTTCCTGGAATCAAAAATATTATTTCTATTTATTGTCCTCCGTCATCTACTCCCAGCCAGTCTGATTGGAATCAAGTTTTTGACATGTTTGATAAAGAAACTATTATTGTCGGAGATTTTAATGCACATCATATAACATGGTCAAATAAGACAGATAGACGAGGAGAAAGGATATTTACCTCTTATTTTGATAAGGATTACATCTGCCTAAATAATGGTAATGCCACTAGAATAAAATTTGTTAATGGATCCTTACAACAATCTTCACCAGACATATCGTTTGTGTCTACAGATTTAGCATTAAAAGTAGCCTGGCAAACTACAAACGAATGTTTAGGTAGTGATCATATCGTCATCAAAATGAAGTATGGATTTGAATCAACGAATAATTTTATTAAGCGTCGTAATTTTAAAGAAGCTCGTTGGGGTGAATATCATAAGAAATCGGAATGTATTTTTTCTAATTTGGATTTGTCATCTAATGTGCAAGAATGTTATGATCTATTTGTATCCAGAATTGAGCGTTTGGCGGAAGAGACAATTCCGTGGATTAAAACCTGCCAGGACCCTTCAACAAAATTTGTACCGAAGCCATATTGGAATTCTCAATTATCGATGGCAGTAGCGGAAAGACGCCTAGCACTTTCAAATTTGAGACGTAATCCTACTCCTGATAATTATACACTTCTCAAGACCAAAACTATTAATGCTCGCAAACTTATCAAAAAAGCTCGCTGTGAAGGATGGAAAGAATTTTGTACAAGTATCGATTCAGAAACTTCAGCATCAGAGATGTGGAGGAAAATGAAGTGGGTGAAAGGTGGAAGGTTTTGTAACCGCAGTGTAGACTCCCAAAAATGTAAGGAGTTATTACAATCTCTAACCCCGGACTTGGCCTGTGAAGAGCCTCCCTTATTTACTGAAGAAACAATTTTAAATGAGCTTGATGTGGAAATAACGTTGACAGAATTAGTGAACTCTTTTAAGCGTAAAGACTCAGCCCCAGGTTTAGACAATATTTCTTACTCTATGCTTTATAATCTGTCTCTTTCCGGTAAGAAGTTTTTATTACATATTTATAATTTAGTTTTAAGAACATGCGCTGTACCAAGGCAATGGAGGAATATAAAGGTGGTTCCTATTCCTAAGCCAGGTCGAGATCCGAATTCCTCTTCTTCTCTGCGACCTATATCTTTAATGTCTTGTCCGTGTAAAATTTTTCATGTGATTTTGTTAAAACGTCTTGAATGGTATGTCGAAAAGTTAGAACTGTTTTCTCCATCAACCATTGGTTTTCGTAGATGTCATTCATGCTTAGATAATCTTACGAGACTAATTACAAATATTCAGATAGGGTTTTCTAAAAACATGGCTACTATAGCGTGCTTTGTTGATATAAGTAATGCATATAATAATGTTAATGTAAACTACATGGTTAAGATATTGAAGAAAATTGGGATAGGAGGTAGAGTTTGTAAATATCTCTGGAGTTTCTTAAGTCAAAGGTTCTTACAGATTGAGAGTGGTAATAATGAGATATCCGTAAGACAAGCCAGTATTGGCTTAGCTCAGGGTGACCCTTTATCCCCTCTTCTTTTCAATATTGTTACCATGGAGATTTGCAAAGTTATTTCTAGTGTTGCAATTTCACAGTATGCAGATGATTTTGTTCTCTATATTTCGTCTAACAAACATAATTTAGATCCAGCGCTTCGCCATTTAGGCACCGCTATAGATATACTTGTGAAACATTTAGCGGAAATTGGCCTATTTCTATCAGAGTCTAAAACATACATATGTCTGTTTAATAGGTCAAGAATACTGTCCAATATTCATTTTCAGATCAATAATAAAGATGTCCAAGTTGTTGATAAAATTAAATATTTAGGGTTATGGCTAGATTCATCACTAAGATGGGGTGCACAGATAAATGAGGTATGTGAAAAGGCGTATAAATATCTAAATATTCTGAAGGTTTTAGCCGGTAAGTCTTGGGGTGTTCATCCTAGGCATTTACGCAGACTGTACATTTCCCTTGTTAGGAGTAGGATAGACTATGCTAGCTTTTTATATGGAAATAGTGCTAAAACACACTTATATAAATTGGATGTTTTGCAAAATCGAGCTTTGCGGATATGTGGTGGTTTTGTTTGTACAACTCCTATCTGTGTGATGGAGAATGAACTCTGCCTTCCTCCATTATTTGTGAGAAGACACTGGTTAGCTTGCAGGTACTGGTTGAGGGTGAGTTCATTCTCCAACAATGAAACAACTAGACTGTTGGAAAATTTGACCGAATTGAGTGAGAATATTTATTGGCGACATAAGAAAAAACCGATTTTGATTGATATTTATAGCAAATTCAAAGGAAATAGTGTGCATAAATCTCCTATATTGGAAATGTACAGTGTTGGTACCTGGGTTTCAAGTATAAATGTAACAGATTGTATTAGCTGCGTTATTGATGATTTGAATGTACCAAAACGACTCACTAGTGTAACTAATTTAAGAACGCTAACTTCCACGATGTTGGCCACTAAGTACAATAATTATTACTATGTATTTACTGATGGATCAAAGGACTCGCATGGTGTTGGAGCAGCATTTTTTGATCCGCAGACAAACACTAGTATGAAGTTTATGTTGTGCCATGATGCCTGTATTATGAGAGCCGAGTTGACGGCGATTACCGAAGCTTTATCTTATATTCAATCTCTGCCATACAAAAATGTGGTAATTCTTTCGGACTCAAAGAGTGCTCTTCAGCATCTGGCTCGATGCGTCTCGGGAATTCGAGGTATGCCAATAGCGTACGAGGCACTTAAGATATTACACCTATTACAGATGAAACTTGTTAATATAAAGCTTCAGTGGTTAACTTCTCACGTAGGTATTGTTGGGAATGAAATCGCTGATAGACTTGCTACAGAAGCTATTACAGATGGCATTGACAATCCGTGTGAACCCTATTTCACAGAACTTATTCCGAGCATGAAGCGATTTTGCTTTAGTCTATGGAAAAACCACTTTGAAATTATTACTGCGGAGAAAGGTCTGTGGTACAGGACGATTAACAAGGAGATACCTCGAGTTCCATGGTTCGATGCTGCTAGTCTTTCCAGAGAAATGGTAGTTTTAGCGTTGAGGATAAGATCTGGGCATGTACCCTTAAATAGTTTTTTACATTTAGTGGGTAGATATCAATCACCTTTCTGTTATACTTGCCATAACAAAGTCGAAGATTTATATCATCTATTGGTCGAGTGCAGCACGTATGCCGATATTAGGGAATTATTGTATGGTTTCATTGGTGCGGATTTTTATAATGGGGGAATTGGTGTTGTTCTCAGTCGGCCTCTTTCGATGGAGGCGATGGCTGTTTATGAGTTTGTAGGGTGTGCTTTTTTGAGAAGGTCGGCCCTTCTAGGAAACGCACTTTCTGCGGATTTGTAGGTGGCTGATGCTTTTTTTGGAGGTGGTTGGTTGGGACCGATATTGTTTGGAATTCTGTTATGGAATTCGTGCCGGTGGAACTGTATAGCGGTTCTCTGATGTTGACATTTAGAAGGTACCTATGAGGCTTGCATAGTCACAAAAGTGTACTAGTGCCTCGAAAAAATAGAATAAAAAAAAAAAAAAAAAAAAAAAACATCCCCTTAAGTTTTTAATTTGTTTTTGTTGTGAAAATGAAAGTGGGTGACGAATAATCGTGTCACGAAGAGTTTGAAGAGGACTTGAAGTTGTAAAAAAACAGTGTATGTAGTCGGCGCGGCGCCGGCAGCCAGTTTGGAAGCCGGAGCCGGCACTCGTAATGGCAACCGGCGCCGGCAGCGGAGGCACTCCCAAAAAAAAATTACCAGCTCATCAATGCGCCATAAAAAATTTCAACCTATATCCACATTGTATTCAACCCTCATGTTTCCTGGCCGCACGTAAGAACAAGTAAATGATGTTCGTGCTCATACATATTCAGTGGCATCACACTCACTTACCTGTGCCTCGGAAAAACGACGCCATCTTACCTTTTATCTTGTTTATTTACAGGTATTTCGTATCTTAAGACACGTGAAATGTATCGCATTGATTTGTATTTATGAACAAATACAAGGTTAGTCGGAAAGGTGGTACTAATCCGCGGGTTAAAGTATCGCTGATGACTGTTTTAAATCGTGTTTTAGTTTTTGAACTTACTTTTAGGATTCCGTAGTCAACAAGGAATCCTTATAGTTTCGTCATGTCCGTCTGTCCGTCCGCAGCTTAGCTCAGAGACTCTTAGTAGAAAGCTATAATTTGGCACGGATATACATATAAATTACGCCGACAAAGTGGTAAAATAAAATCAAATAATTTTTTTTGAGGGTGCCTCCTGTACATCTAAAGTGGGGATGTTTTTTTCAAAAATATTGTCAGTTTGTGAAATCAATTTTTCGATTAAGGGATCCGTTTCTGAAATATTAAACTTTGAAGTACTAATTTTTGTTAGGGTCTACCCCCCCCCCCCCCTGCCAGCTAAACGGCTAGTTTTGGCTAAGTGAAAAAAATCACGGTAGTAGTATACACATCGAAGTTAAAAGGAAAACTATCACAGCTAAGTATGCTTTTACAGGTTTACAAGTAATAGTCGACCAACCGGAAAAGTAAAACGTACAAATTCCATTGAAAAATTACTAAGCCCTCTTCTTAGTCCGCATTATTGTGCAACAACGAAACCCTATTATACACGCACTTGGCCGGTTTTTATTTTTACTTTCCTACAAATAATTGAATGCAACAAAAAATCCTCTTCATCCAGCTCAGTTCACGTTCGATGACAAAGACAGACATCAATATCGATTTCATATTATCCTGGTACAAAATAAGCTTACCAGGGAAGAATAAATCATGCAAGGCAATAGCAATTTGTTAAACGTAGGCGCCAACAGGAAATATTGCACGGTCATCTTCTGTTGTTATTTATGTTTATACTTTGTATATCGGTTATCGAGACTGAAAGCAATTTAGAGATACGAGCTTTATAGATTTTCAAAGAAAATATGCTTTGAAAAAGGGAAAATAGCTCTCAGTGAGGGTGGTAATTTTAGTTTCTAGAACATTGACGTAGAAACACATGGACGAAGGGTACAAAATTGACGAAAAAAGTGTCCTGAGTTAACATACCGCGCGCCAATGCAAATCGCTTTTTTTACTTTTAGCCTTTTTTACAGATGGCATCAACACTACTTGGTACTACTTGACTGTAAAATTGAAGTGAAAGTTCTTTGTGGCATTACTTTGGCTTTTACTTTTGATGAAGAAACTGGCCGTTAGTAAGGTCTAACCTACAACTTGATAAAATGACGTTTACTTTAGCTTTCACAGCAGCTTATTGAGCAGTAAAGGTTAGAGACAAAAGTAACAGTAAAAGCAATAGCTAAATGTGTGAAGAAACAAATTTTACCGTTATTTTGACTTTGTCACGTTACTTTGGCTGTTACTTTTGATGAAAAAACTGGCCGTTAGTAAGGTCTAACCTACAACTTGATAAAATGACGTTTACTTTAGCTTTCACAGCAGCTAATTGAGCAGTAAAGGTTAGAGGCAAAAGTAACTGTAAAAGCGATGTTCGATCGTAAGCTTCTCTTAACCTCGATAGATGGCGTTGTACCGTTCGCTGAATCGCGGTGTTAAGAGTCTCCGCCAATACTACATACGGCAATGGTTATAATAAGTTTTTGTACTCACTTGGAACGTTGTTTTATTTTCGTTTCTTGGGCAGTTGTTTGGTACCGTAACATTTGGTCCTTCGAGCCGGATAGTGCTAATTATAGTCCGTCGACTGTCGACTACTTTTTGCGTGTTTTGAGACATAGAAACCAGTGGTGGATCGCCACTGAAGTGCCCAATCACCGGTGTGTGGTGATTATCGGTGAGAAGGTGATACGAGTGCAGGCACGGTGCGCAGCCTAGTGGGGCGCGCAGCAGCAGTCACCGGCAGAGGGCGCCACCAAAGTTTGCAGTTGTGCATGCAATAGTGAAGCTCGGTGATATCATAGTGTGAAAAATAAAGTGTGTGTCATCAAGAATTATTCTCACACTATTTATTATAGTGTGAACACATTTGCAGTGACGTACAAAGAGAGGTTTGGCAGAACTAAAACTGTAAGTACATTCAAGTGTTATTTTATTGACTTGTAAACTCAGTGACTAACTTTGAAGATTAATAAATTATTGGAAGTGTTTGGGACTTGTAAAATTTTTGCGATAGTTTTAGACTTAGAATAATTACGTTAAAAGTGTTGTGACGGGGAACCTACGCCCGATTTTCCTAAGTTTGAAAGTGTTCTTCAAACACTTGTAAAATTTTATCAGTTTGGTCATTAACTTGTATTAATTTGTCGTCTGTTGCCTTTAGTAATCAAAGATAGTTTTATAACTTAGTATTTTTTGTGGTATTTGTTTTACTTGAAAGAGTTGTAAACAATGGAGTCCTTGATTAAGTTGCAATTAAATAATAAAACTATAATTGAAAAGGGAAGAATTAATTATAAAAAATCGCCTAAAGATCGTTTAACACCAACTTATATAGAAACAAGATTAGAATCACTAGAAGTTCAATGGAAACAATTTGTTGAAACACATAGACGCATCATAGAAAAGGCAACCGACATAGACCTAAAAAATGTTTATTTTACAACAGAGGTATATGATCAAACGGAAGAAATATACATAATGTACAAATCTGAATTAAAAGAGAACATGGTCAAATCCATTCCTTGTAGTAGTGTTAGTAAACAATCTAATAATTTAAATGTAAAGTTGCCCAAGATTTGTCTTCCCACGTTCTCCGGGCAATATTCAGAGTGGATTACGTTCCGCGATTTGTTTTTGTCACTGATCCATAAAAATGAAGCACTGGATGACGTTCAATTTATTTTATTTATTTATTTATTTATTTATTTATGCTAATACGGCTTCAATAAGCCAATTACATTAACATAATAGACTAGAACAAATCATAAACACACTAAATTACGCAATAACGAAAATATAACAAATAAAAACAAAACAATTATAAACATTATATCAAATCGTCTTGCTTTCACAGAAGCTCAGACATACGCACATAACACTTTTAAAATCGTCCGCAAATAGATCCACGTTCGGGTTGGCTTCCATTAGGCTATTGAGCGCGGACAGAACGCGAGGAACAGGTGATGATGCGCGAGCCACTGTGCGGCATGCAGGCACGGCTAGCAGACGATGCTTCCGGCTGCGGAGATAGTTGCAAGGAGCGTAAAGACGAATCAGCTCATTGAGGAGATCAGGAGCATCTGTTGTTCCCCTACATATTTTAAGCATGATATTCAGCTGGTCATATGCTCTTCTGGTTTCCAACATATTATAACCTAGACATCCCAAAATAAATTTTGTTGGATATAAATATGGATAACATCCTAAAGTGGATTTATAGAGGAATCTTAAGAACGCTTTTTGGACCTTTTCGAGTAGAAGTGCATAAGTAGCCTCACATGGATTCCAGACGCAGGAGCTCGCCTCCAATTTGCTCCTGACAAGCGTACTGAATAATAGTCGTATGACATGCTCGTTTCGAAAATCTCGTGAGTTTCTGAGAACAAATCCAAGCCTTTTGAAGGACTCCTTGGCAACGGTAGCGATGTGATCATGAAATGTCATCTTCCGGTCGAATACAACACCTAAGTCTTTCATGGTGTTCGACCTTGTTATAATAGTGTCATTTATTTTGTATTCAAAGCTAATTGGGTGCCGCATTCGACCAAAAGTCATGACAAAGCACTTAGAGGAGTTGAACTCCATTTTATTAGTTACTCCCCAATCATAAACAGCATTAATGTCTCTCTGAATAGCCTCACAATCTGATGCACTGTTGACACAAGCATAGAGTTTTAAGTCATCCGCATACAGAAGACATTTTGTATGCACGGGAATATCAGTCAGATCATTAACCATCAGGAGAAACAATAAGGGCCCGAGGATTGAACCCTGACTCACACCAGAACGAGTGTGGTAGGCACTGGATTCATAAATTCCTAGCCTCACAAACTGCTGGCGATCACGGAGGTAATCAGCCAGCAGTCGTAGAAGGCCAGGGCAAAATCCTATGGCGCTAAGCTTTGTGAGTAAAATGTCATTATTGACCCGGTCAAAAGCCTTATGAAAATCAAAGTATAGTACGTCTACCTGCCGCCGCTCGTCAAGTTGTGCTGAGATGTATTCAGTTAAGGTCAGCAAATTGGTTTCAACGGATCTCCTGCGTCTAAAACCATGTTGAGCGTTACTTAGGTGTTTTTCTACTTGATCATATATTAGTTTATGAAGAACATTCTCAAATATTTTTGCTGGTGAGGATAATATTGCGATGGGCCGGTATTGTTCTACAGCTACTTTATTGGAAGTTTTAGGTATAGGCGTTACGCGTGAAATTTTCCATTGAAGGGGATATACACCAGTTTTTAAACATAAATTAAATATATGGCATAAAGGAGATAAGAATTTTTTTTTTTTAAGTGTTTGAAAACCGTGGGTGGTATACTGTCTGGGCCTACAGAACTACTAGCTTTTAATTTATTTATTCCGTATAAAACATCTTTGTAAGTAAAGTGGAAAATGTTGATATAATTGCTATTGAGACTAACGTCGCGACTGTTGGCGTTTGCAACATTTAACTGTGGTGTATCTGTCAGAAACACACTTGCAAAGAACTTGGCAAAAGCGTCAGCCGCTGCTGCTCCTCTATAATTGTCCCCGCGGTAGTTCACACACGGTTCAAACCCACCCTTAGATCGTAAACTGCAAATGTGTCGCCAGAATTCACGCGGATTGATTCTGATATTATTTTCAACACGCCTAATATATGTTTGGTAAGCTTTAGCAACACGATGTTTTAAAGAACTTCTAAGATCTGAGAAAGCCTTATAGTCATCATGGCACTTAGAGCGTTTCCAGATTGCATGCAAGATGAGTTTATGTTTGGTGTCATTAGTTATTTCGGGAGTGAACCACACAGGGTAGCGTTTGGTGACAGTTTTTGAGCGATGTTTTTTTGGCATACAATTATCAAAAATAGCGTAAATTATTTTATAAAAGGCATTGACAGCATCCAAAACGTTATTGGCTTGTAATACAGGGTGCCAAGAGATCTCTGATAGTAACAAGTAAAGCTGTTCATAATTACATTTGTTAAAGTTCCAATCTCTCGCGGGGTTTATGTTACTTGGATCTATTACATTTGAACAATGAGCTGACTCAATTCTTACCTCTATCTCCAGCGGAGGATGGTATGTATCAGGTTGAACAATGCTATCCGTATCAGAAACAAATACCTCATGAAAGCCCTCCCGAACCAGTACAACATCCAGCATTCCTCCGTGAAAATTCAAAATAACATTCTTATCTACCAACGAACAGAAAGACAAAAAGTAGGAATAATAATTCTTGATATTTGTTGACGCACTTTTCAAATTAAGATCACCCATAATAATGACGAAACCTTTAAAATTGTGTATGAAACTTTCAGTTTTGCAAAACCAACGCATATACTCCTCGTCACAAGCGCTTGGTTTTATATACACAACACACACAAGAAATGCACGACCATGACACACGAAGGACGCAAACAGATCTTCACCGCTGTCGGTTTCGTACTCGCGTCTCCTACGTAATACGAGAGGAGATCGTGCTGCAAGCAGGACGCCACCACATGGCGTATTCCTGTCACGACGCAAAACGATCCAGTCGCCGCATTCGAGTTCTGAATCCGTAACAGAAGAATCAAGGAATGTTTCCGTAACAGCAACCAGATTGTGTTCTAACAGAGACAGGTTATTACGCCACGTAGAAAGTTTAGTTTTCAAGCCGCGAACATTCTGATAAAAAGCATAGATGTTCTTAAGCTTAACATTTTTACTGCTGTTGTTGTGTAGTTGCGGATTTACGAAAGGGCTGATGGGTTGACAAGATTGCCAAATCGTTAACCTTGGTGGAGCCTGTTTTCCTATAGTTTATCCAAGGTTTAATCCTAGCATTTATTGGCCAGGCGTCTGTAGAATATATCTTGTCAGAGAACGCGGCTGCGATACCAATTTTGTACGACTTATAGTCCCCGCGGGCAGTTAATTCTTCCACCGAGCAGTTGGTTTCCGGACACAGGTGAGTAACATAATGACGAACTTCATCGACACCTGAGGCCATGTTCCACAGATGGAAATATTTGCGTATTTCCATTTCCAAAAACTCCACTACTTAAAAGGTCATCTCACAGGTGAAGCAGAACAGTTGTTGCGACATACTCCTGTCACTGCGTCTAATTATAATGAGTGTTGGTCGATTTTAAGTAAAAGATACGACAACAAAAGGTTCTTGGCTAACTGTATGCTCAAACGATTTGTAAATAAACCATCCGTTACGAAGGAGTCATCATCTTATGTTAAAACGCTTTTAGACACCACTGTGGATTGTCTGCATGGTTTGCGTACTCTAGGTATTGACGTGAGCTCTTGGGACGCAATCGTTATATACTTAGTTAGCGAAAAATTAGACAGTGAATCTCGCAAACTATGGGAATCCAAGATTAGTTCCAGTGATGATTTGCCTAAGTTCGATGAGTTTAAGACGTTTATGGAGTCCAGGTTTAGGGCCTTAGAATATTTAGATCCTAAGGCTAATAAGCAGAGTAGTGTACGTAACAATAATGCCAAATCTTTTCATGTCGCTTCCCAACCTTGTATACTCTGTTCAGGAGATCATAAATTGTGTCACTGTAAATATTTAAAAGATTGTGACGAACGTCGTGAGTTTGCTCGAGCCAGTAAGCTGTGTTTTAATTGTCTAGGTAAAAATCATACAGTTTATTCTTGCCGTCAATTAACTAAATGTCATCTTTGCAAAAAGAGGCACCACACACTACTTCACCCCAAAACAACTGCCAATTCTGTTGAACCTGTTGACAGTTCAGCAGACGGGAATGTTGTGGTTGCTACTGCAGCCGCTTCTTCCAATCAAAGTGAGATTACCAAACCCATTTGTTGTTTTGCAGATGTTCACAACCATGGTCTGTTAGCCACAGCCTTGGTCAACGTTGAGTCAAGAACTGGTACTGCTATTGTTTTAAGAGCTCTGATGGATCAGGGCTCTCAGGTCTCTTTTATTACAGAGGCCGCAGTACAGTTGCTCGGTCTGAAGAAAACACCTGCACACACTGACATATTTCGACTAGGCGATGATGAGGGAAATACAATGCCCTCCAAATGGATAGTTCGTTTTAAATTGCAATCACGTCTAGATCCCACCTTTGTTTTGTATGTCGATGCATATGTACTGAATAGACTCACATCACGTCTTCCTGAGAGGAAGATCGTTCAGGTATTGCCTACATTTACATCCTTAAAACTAGCTGATCCATCTTTTGACACGCCAGGTAAAATTGATATACTTTTGAGCACGCGGGTGGTAGGTGAAGTTTTATTGGACGGTTTAGTCAAGGGTCCACCTGGAACTCCAGTCGCCCAGAAGACTAAACTTGGATGGATCTTATCTGGTGAGATCCACACGTCGTCAATCTCTAGGCCAGTTTGTTATAATGCTATTATAAAGACAGATGTGAACGAGCTATTAAGGAGTTTTTGGGAGTTAGAGTCAGAGTCTTCCGCTCACAGGGTTATGTTGACTGAAGAAGAGCAGAAGTGTGAGGACTTTTACTCTAACACAACCACACGAGATGCGATAGGGCGATACGTTGTCAAATTGCCGTTCAAGGATGATCAACCTAGTTGCAAGTCTGGTGGGTCGGAAATTATAGCTCGTAAGCGATTTCTTATGCTGGAAAGAAGATTGTTAAAAAATCCTGAACTTAAAATGCAGTATATGGCTGTGATTAATGAGTATATTCATTTAGGACATGTTGAAGTTGTTCCCCAGAAAGATTTAGGGAAAGATGCTGTTTATTTGCCGCATCATGCAGTAGTACGCGATGACAAAAGTACTACTAAGGTTCGAGTCGTCTTCGATGCTTCTTGTTCGGGATCCAATGGAGTTTCGTTGAATGATGATTTGATGGTTGGCCCAACCTTACAACTTGAGTTGCGTCAGATTATCATGCGATGGCGCCGCCATCCCATATGTTTGGTAGCAGACATTGTAAAAATGTACCGTCAGGTAAAGGTTACTCAGGAGGATACTGATTATCAGCGCATTTTGTGGCGTGATAACCCAAATTCTGTACTGCAGCATCTACGGTTATTGCGTGTCACTTTCGGTACATCCTCTGCGCCTTACCTGGCAGTACGGTCGTTACAGCAGCTTGCTCGTGATGAAGGAATCCATTTTCCTTTAGTATCAGATCGGGTCCTTAAGGATTTCTACGTCGATGATTTTTTATCGGGTTGTGAGTCAGTTACTGAAGGTGAAAAGATTTATCAACAGATGAATGGGTTGTTAGGTCGTGGGGGCTTCGAGCTTCAGAAATGGTCAAGCAACAGTGATGAGTTATTGAATAAAATAAAAGATGGACCATTAAATGAACATTTAGAATTTAAAGTAGATACTATTATGAAAATTTTAGGATTAACTTGGGATAGGAATACTGATGACTTTAAATATACTGTCCATCTTCCTCCGCTCGAAGCTCCCGTGACTAAGCGAAAGGTAATATCTGACATCGCCCGCTTATTCGATCCTCTTGGTTGGCTCGCTCCGGTGATAATAACAGCCAAGATATTCATTCAACGTCTATGGCTTGCAGGATGCGAATGGGACGATGAACTATCAGATCACTTGTTGAAAGACTGGCTTAATTACAGAAATAACCTCCACAACCTCAAGAATTTTCGTCTACCACGATGGATTCACACAAGTCAACAGGACATCCTTTTAGAATTGCAAGGTTTTTGCGACGCCTCTAATAGCGCTTACGCAGCTGTTGTCTATACACGGTCTATCGATTCCAACGGGCACGTTCACGTCAGTTTGATTGCATCCAAGACCAAGGTGGCCCCTGTCAAACAGGTTTCCATACCTCGTTTGGAATTATGTGGCGCTGTGCTTCTCTCAAAACTTCTCTGTGAAGTTTCGGACACCTTGGAAATAGCAAAGGAAAATATTCATGCCTGGACTGACTCTTCCGTGGTTCTTGCCTGGTTAAGTAGCCACCCCAGCCGTTGGAAGACATTTGTCGGAAACAGAGTTTCTGAAATACTCACCGCTATGGACAACCATCAATGGTCGCACGTCCAGTCTCAGGATAATCCCGCAGATTGTGCGTCACGAGGAGTGGACCCTGCCGAGTGCGCAGAGCTGGATCTGTGGATGAAGGGACCTAGTTGGCTGAAACATAAAACTATAGATTACAGTAAAGGTGAAGTTAAGAAAACTAGCCTGGAAGAAAGAAAGTCAAATATTGTGTGTAATACAATAGTAAAGGAGAATGAAGAAAATTATATAATATTAAAATATTCATCTTTGAGGAAGTTAACTAGAGTAATTGCTTATTGTAGGAGATTTTTAAAACTAAGAAATAAAACAGATGATTCTAAATCTACCACTTACTTAACTTTTTCAGAAATTAAGCAAGCGTTAATTACATGTATTAAAATATGTCAAAACGAATATTTTAAGGACGAAATAAATTGTTTAAAAATAAAGGGGAAAATAGATAAAAAAGGGATACTTACCTCACTCAATCCTTATCTCGATCAGGAACAGATTTTGAGAGTTGGCGGGAGGTTACACAGGGCCAACATCCATGAGGACATGAAGCATCCTATAATTATTCCTCACAAGTCACATTTAACACAACTTTTGATAGCTGATGCTCACGAACGCACATTGCATGGTGGACCTCAATTGGTTCTGAATTATTTGAGAACCAAATATTGGATCATCAGCGTAAAAGGTGTAGTTAGACAATATGTACGCAAATGTGTGACTTGCATCCGTTATTCTGCTCGAACTCTAACTCCTTTAATGGGTCAGTTGCCGTCTGCCAGGGTCAATGCTAGCCGTCCTTTCTTTAAAAGTGGCGTGGACTATGCCGGTCCCATTAGCATCAGAACCACAAAGGGTCGCGGTTATCACTCCACTAAAGGCTACATTTGTTTGTTTGTCTGCATGGCCACTCGAGCCATACATTTAGAAGTTGTAAGCGACATGACGTCGCAAGCATTCTTGTCAGCCTTCAAACGCTTTACAGCAAGGAGAGGCCATTGTGGTGAGATGTGGAGTGATAACGGCACTACCTTTGTGGGAGCCAATAAAGAGTTGAAGGCATTGTTCACCCACGAAAGGTCTGGCGTAGCACCTGAAATCGCAGATTGGTTGGCAACCAATGGTGCAAGCTGGCACTTCATTCCACCCCACTCTCCAAACTTTGGAGGGCTTTGGGAGGCTGGAGTGAAGTCCAGCAAGCACCACCTCAAAAGAGTGATAGGAACTAGCACTCTCACTTTTGAGGAGATGACAACAGTTTTAACGCAAATCGAAGCGTGTCTAAATTCCAGGCCAATTTCGATGATTAGCACCAATCCGGAAGACCCGTGCCCTCTGACACCGGATCATTTTTTAATAGGAGAGCCTTTGCTGCTCGTGCCTGAGTCTAATTATGAAGATTCGAATATCAGCTCTTTAAAGCGGTGGCATCTGACTCAACGCATGGTCCAGGATTTTTGGCGTAAATGGTCCCATGAATATCTTGTTCAGTTTCACCAAAGGAACAAATGGGCACATCAAACGGTAGAACCTAATGTGGGTGACGTGGTTTTGGTCATGGAGGATGATTTGCCACCCGCAAGATGGCTCTACGGTCTTATTACTATAAAGCATACTGGCTCGGACAACATCACAAGGGTTGTTTCATTGCGTTGTAAGGGGTCTATTGTAAAAAGACCTGTATCGAAGTTAATAGTGCTTCCTGTTGCAACTTGAATATTATGTTTGTTTTGTGACTAATAATTAATTTTAGCAGTTTAGTTACAATTTAAGATTAGATTTAAAATGCCAATGTAGCGGTTACAACCTGTAGTTAAGTACTTTGAATGTATTCATACAGTCCACTAATGTTATCACCTCCCACCAAATCTTTGTTTTGTTTCATGGTGGGCGGTTTAATTTTAAGTTTTTTTTTGTTGTTGTATTTAACTTCGGTTCTGGACATTCTGTCCATGGTGGGCGGAATGTTCGATCGTAAGCTTCTCTTAACCTCGATAGATGGCGTTGTACCGTTCGCTGAATCGCGGTGTTAAGAGTCTCCGCCAATACTACATACGGCAATGGTTATAATAAATTTTTGTACTCACTTGGAACGTTGTTTTATTTTCGTTTCTTGGGCAGTTGTTTGGTACCGTAACAAATAGCTAAAAGTGTGAAGAAACAAATTTTACCGTTATTTTGATTTTGTCACGTTACTTTGGCTGTTACTTTTGATGAAGAAACTGGTCGTTAGTCTACATTCGATTTGGATTTTTTTGAGCGCTGATCCGTGTTCCAACTGTTTCTACATCAAAATTGTAGAAAGAAAAAATAAATATGTTTTTTTCTTGTCAGCATTTACTTTCCCACTGCTGGGCAAAGGCCTCCCCCAAGTCCTTCCATGTACTCTTTTCCTGCGTCACCTCAAACCAGCTCTCACGGTACGCGCCTAGGTCATCTCGCCACCTCTTTCTGGGCCGACCTCGCGCCATCCATCTATTAATATATTTATCCGATTAATTATTACCACGAAATCGATAAGACTTCGAACTTCTACTTCAAATTCATTTCGCCTTCGAATTATATTAATATTATTGACTTTTTTCCAAGATCTAAGTGTATTGGGGTCGGCTTTTAGTCTAAACACATGTAGCATAAACAAGGTAAGGTACTCTGAAATTGGATGTATTCGTTGCACTACGCTATAGTGGACCTAAATATCCGATAATAACACATATATTTTATCGAAAGTCAATGAATTTCGAGTTATTACATTTTTAAATATTTTTTTTAATAAAACCCAATTTTCTTGTGTAAAAATTGGCCGGTTTTAAATATTATTATAGTATTATCTTGTAGTTGATACTTTAACAAAGCATTCTACGTATTCGAACGTTAAGAAATGCCAACCATCAATAGTAATTAAACATACAACTTATAATACACCTATACCAATACCTATATACTCGATAACAAATTACTCGATAAACTATGTTGTTTTAGTTCTAGTACCTATCCATAATTAAAAATATTGTGTTTACATAACAATAGTCAAGAATTAGGAACTATGTTCTAAGTAGACACATAAGTAAATTTATAAATATAACGAGGGTAGTTCACTCATTGGGGGTACCTCGTCATCAGAGTCCAAGTTCGACTTGGTGTAGGCAGGAAATAATAGTCACAACACTGATTATAGTCCTCTATTTATTCACTCTCGATAACAAAATAATAAAATCTCTAATGATCAAACCGATGGAAACTGATTAAAGTACGGAAACACGGTAAGTTCGGTGCAGGCTGGCAAAACGACGTCTCGCCCTCGTGTCTCACGCCAAAGTGACTTCACTCAAATCAAATGCATCCAATGTCAAAAACAATGACAGCTGACAGCTTACTGACAACCGTCAAACAAGACATGCCACGCCCCGCACCGACCTCACCCAAGCACACTGCTTGACGTTTCCGACAATAGATGGCGTCCTACTACATTAACAATAATCAATAGTCATTCTAATAGTTGTGCTTCTGTGTTGATTCTGCGACAAATATGTATACTTTTATCTAATTAGGGCCCTTAAATATTGCAACACCTGGAAAAGGTTGCTAAGCTGTACCTACTTTATATAACATTAAAAACTTTTAGGAACTGCCAGGCAATGTTAAAGAATGATGATAATATCAAAACTTTAACAAAGTTGAGACTTAATAAAGTTAGTTGTACTTTTAAGCCTAGCATCCACTAGGCTCGCCGAGTCGAATCGAATCGAGGAAATTTGCCTTTTATAATATTTAGTATGAAACTGTGTCCATTAGCGACGAACCGCGGCGCGCCGAATCGAGTCGCTCGCGCGCATTGATTGACAGGCGAATTTCTGTTTTAGCGACTTGCGATTACTGACCGTTTCGCCTCGCACGGAAAAAATGCGACTCTACTCGATTCGACGCGTTTCGGCTGTAATCGACGCCAGGCTTTAATCAGCCGAAGTCAAGTGACAGGTCCTACCACTGTTGTTTGACAGTAGTGCATTGTTATTTGACAGTTGACCTGTCACTTTAGTTCGTCCGATTGAAAATACAACTTTAGACATTATTGCGCCTTCAGAGGAATACGTTGAATTCATCTCAAGATACCTGTACCCCAAGTGTGAGTTCTTTTCGTTAACTACTGTAGTTGCGTCACGCCAAAAATGTATGAAAATTTAGGCTGTGTGTCTAGGCGCACCGTTCAATTAACGCGCGAATATTAGTTAGTGCGCCTAGACCCGCAGCCTAAATTTTCATACATTTTTGGCGTGACGCAACTACAGTAGTTAACGAAAAAAACTCACACTTGGGGTACTGTTGATAGAATTGTACACGATGGTAAAAACTGTGTAAGAATATATATTCAAGCATTCTTAATCTTAAAAACTAAATAAGTAAAAGAAAATAATGCTACCCAGAAGCGTTTTTTTTTTTGTTTCACTTTACTGGTACATCCACTCTGCAGTTATTTAACTAACTTATGCCTTCATAAAGTGTCTACATTCAATAAAACCAGTACCTGAAAGAGTAATATTATATGTTCGGACAAAGTGCTTGCACGGTCAAATGGTCCCGGAGGACTCGCAATTTGAATATAAAGTGAATCTACTGCTTCTATTTAGAAACTCTAGACTTCGCACATGACTTCTTAGAACTGAATTATTCACGGTAATATCACACGCAAAGGCCGGCCGTTTAAATCGATTAATATAAAAATTAATGTTCGTTTATTCATCTGTTCGTCTTCTCTGCGTTCCCGCATCATTCATCCGATTGAGTTGAAACTTGGTACAGGGGCCTAATTCTCCTAAAATAAATTGTTGCCAAACGCAATCGAACCACAACCGTCAGTCAGTTTTTGTTTTCGAAAACTTTCAAAATTATTGATTTTGTTTTTTTGTGTCAAACAATTTGATAGCTTATGAAATTGAGAACTGTCTGAATGAACGGTTCGGCCTTGGTTCGGTTGTGATTTATCAAGATTTATTTTAGGAGAATTAGGCCCCAGTTGTTATTGGCAGTTGCGCAAAGGTTTCTGGCGAAGTAAAAAAAAAGTTCTTACTCGGGCGTAACCGCGGAGGCACAGCTAGTTTTCTACAAAAAGCTAAAACAAACCTTTGAGCGTGACATTTATTCACTTTAAGAATCTATTAAACATACACATTTTTAGAAAAACTTAACATTTTGATATACTTTTTTTTTTATTATAACTTTCGTTAGACACATTCATATTTATGATTATTTACGGTTTACTCACGTGCATTTTTTTCTAGTTCGACTCGCGACCTCGCCGCGTGTTCAGCTCATGATTAAGGGCTCCGTTTGGGTCCGAAACTAGTCGGGCAACCCCGAAAAATGCACGTGAGTAAACCGAAATAATCATAAATATTTAGGTATACTGTCCACGGAAGCGTTGCTTCATAGGAGCGTATTCCTCACTGTACGCTTGCTGTACGTCTGCTTGCTGCCTACATACGAACTAACAAAACTGTAGACGGATTGCTTGCGTCGCTGCTTGCAAGCTTCATGACGTCAGTCATCACAGGTCGTCAAGCGTGCCGTACGGACCGTTCGAACTCCAATTTTCCTTTAAAAAATTCGTACATTAGCTATTTTGCTTCATTTTAGTGTATGAGGAAGACTTAATGATAAATGTTTGTACTTTGAAACATAAAAAAAAAACCTATTTCACGATTAGTCTAGTTAGTATGTATTGTCAATTCTTTTGTTAAGGCAGCACTGGTTGTTTATGAGTAAAACAACGGTTTTGTTTTGGTTGTATGATTTGCGATTCGGTACCAATTACAACTGCAAATTAGTTCAGCTAATATTAGAATTACTTTTTGGGACCGTGATGTAACGTTGATAGAAAAAGTACCGTTAAAGTTTATCAACGTCGTTGTAAATTAGCGGAATCAACCCTCGGACTGCGTATACGTGTAGAAAATAATAGCGGAAATAGATGCTCAGCAGTAAATTAGAGAAAAAGTCGTGGAAAATATTGCGGGCGCTGGGTTATATTTGAGCGTCCTACTTTCTTATCATTATTATGTCTTGATCTGAAGCTGTCCTCATTCATGCTAATCCCTTAGTTATACATACGTCAAACGCCACCTCACTTATATTCTATAGTGTGCTTATACAAATGACATAATCATACCGCGTGTTTAAATCGTAATTTTGTTTTCAAACGTTCCGATTTCGGTAGCTTGTCTACGCACGTAGCTCGTAGGCGCGTCTACGTGCGTAGGCGCATCTACGTGCGTAGCAGCGCGCTACGTAACTAAACGGAAGGTAGCAGCGTCTTGTGCGTGTCGTGTAGCAACAATGCACGTAATCGCGACCAGTAGCAGTACCTAACCGACAGGCAACGAGCCTAGTAAAAAACTATTAAAAAAATCTCGGCAAAAAAACAGTTGAACATCAACTTTATTACTGAAGTGCTGATCTAATTGCTCTGTCTAGTCAATTTCCAGACCGTTGCGTTATCATAAGCTCTCGCAGATTGGCTACGTGTCGTATCAGACGACGGCGCCACCATCTAAAGTGGGTCTCAATCGCTCCACTTTACACGAACTTGCGTACGAGGAGGTAATCAAAAATTCAATTTTTCGAATAGAATTGGTATTTTACGTTGCCTTCTATTACCTATGATTCTTATTACCTATTTTAAAATGTAGGCGTTGGGTACTCGGAAAGTACCTATTTAATATTATAGTTGATTTTTTGATTTGCCTACCGAAAATTTTGTGTACTTATATGTTATCGGAAATGTGAAATCCATTATTAGGTATACAATCCAGAAAATGTGTGAAATAAATTTTAATATACACATTTCCTAGGAATTCAATACATTTTCTAAGCAGCAATCGGAAATCTGTTAAACTACAGGGGCCTAATTCTCCTAAAATAAATCTTGATAATTCACAACCGAACCAAGGCCGATCCGTTCATTCAGACAGTTCTCAATTTCAAAAGCTATCAAATTGTTTGACACAAAAAACAAAATCAATCATTTTGAAAGTTTTCGAAAACAAAAACTGACTGACGGTTGTGGTTCGATTGCGTTTGACAACAATTTATTTTAGGAGAATTGGGCCCCTGATTATTTTGATTAATGACAGTGTGAGCTTTTATAAAAAAATACATGATGACGGTTTTAAAGCAAATGTTAAAATTTCAAATTCGATAATTTTTATTTCCATGTAAATTAATTTTAGTTTTTTCAAAAATTCTTCGTCCCTACTTTAGTTACGAATTCAGAAAATGGAGCTTCTAATTTGTAACCCCAAATATGACCTAAAATGTAAACACAGCTGATCACAGGTGAGGATAGATAGATAATAGCATATTTTTTTGTAATTTTTGAACACCTATTTCTCTTAAACTATTGACTTTCGGAGAAAACGGTAGAACAAAAGTTACTCATTACTATGGGTAATTTAACACCCTTTCGGATTAGTACCCCCTTTCTGACTAACCTTGTATATATTTCTTAGTTAGACTTAATTTTCTTCATCTTTATCCCAGCGTTTTATAACAGCCATTCGAACGACCACTCTCCAACACTCTAGCTAAGTTTGCAAAAATACTTCTCGACTTAATAAATTTCTAAAGCATGATAAACAAAAAAACGAATCATGAAAGAGTATGAGCAAAGAAGAAATGGAGTGCTGACCTAATAGACATATTGGTCCAAAAACGCCGTTAGGAAGGAAACGTTCTGGCGTTGGACGATCGCCTTCGTGTCATAACAAGAGTTGGTCAGACGCCTACAATGTAGGTGGCATGTGTCCACCGATCGTGGCAGAACTACGTCTAACAGCTATTACACACTGCATCCGATCCGGATTCGTGAAAATAAGAATGTAAAATCTCGGACCGAATTCGGATATTGCTTTGCGCACTGCATCCAATCCGAATACGTGAAAATACGAATCTAGAGTCTAAAAAACTCGGACCGAATCCGGATATCGCTTACGCACTTATCCGATCTCTGATCCAAATTCAAACAACTCAGGGGCCATCTTTGGCATATCCATTTGGCGTCCGATTTGAACCCGAGGTAATGCGAAAGCGTTCATACAAACAGTACTACGGCTACTTCGGTCCGTCAATTTTTCTTCCGAATTAGAAACTCACGGATGACGGAGAGAAATCGGATGACGGAAGTCGGATCTAGTGCGTAAACTACCATACAAGTAGTTCTATGGCTACTTCGGAACGTGTTTTCTCGGATTCGGATCGGATGCAGTGCGTAACCGCTCTAACGCAGGACGGTGATACTAAAAACTATAGTGCTTAATTTATATCGACGTTCGCCCGCTCTCGGGATTCCATTTCTTTCTACTCCACGGTTAGCTATACGCCATACGATACGTCAAATCGAATGTTCATGTTCACTGTACCTGACGTCGGTCACTGTACCCTAGATATTTGACATGGATTCCTAAAGTATTTCACTTCATTCGGCATTATTTGTAACCGGGATTTTAAAATTGGTTTAAAACTATAAAGAGATGTTTGTGGTCAAATAATTTTAATAAATGTGACATTAATTTCAATATCAAGTTTTAGGATTAATCATAAGAAACTTTGATCCTACCAAAAGCTAGTTTGGTGGACTCCATCTGCTCGTATACTTTGTCTCATCTTTTAAGGAATACTTCTATGAAATTAAAATGGGTGCTTTATTGAAAGTTAATTTTCTATTGTTACAGATCATCATCATGGGCCAGCGTTACTTAATAACTTTATGTGCTTTGATATTCGTCACGGCGGGCTACTGTCAAACTGGTAAGTAAAGCTCAAGAAAATTGTGTAACTTCTTCTTCTTCTTCTCTTGTGTCAGCGCGACCTATACGAAAATAGGTCATGCTGTGGTGAAAAGATTAGCCAGTCAGCAAGGTTGGTAGCGGGGCTGACTGCCCAGGGTTCGCCGGACGTACTTAAGTATCGTCACTCGTGGAGGCTCTTTTCATGCACCCTAACTAAAAACAAGGTACATCAGAGATGATATGGAGCTCCGTAACCGAAATTATCGGATCATCATCGTTCAGCCGAAAGACGTCCACTGCTGGACATAGGCCTCCCCCAAGCATCGCCACATCGACCGGTCCTGTACTTCTCGCATCCAGCGGTTTCCCGCGACCTTCACCAGATCATCGGTCCACCTTGTGGGAGGCCTACCCACGCTGCGTTTTCCGGTACGCGGTCGCCACTCCAGAACCTTTCGGCCCCATCGGCCATCCGTTCTGCTAGCAATGTGCCCCGCCCACTGCCACTTAAGTTTGGCAATTCTTCGAGCTATGTCGGTTACCTTGGTTCTCCTGCGGATCTCATCATGTCTGATATGATACCAACTATCGGATATTCGAAATAAAAACCTATCCGAAACCGTAACCGAATCTGATATAAAAGTTACGAATAATTTCGGGTATGGGCGAAAATCATGTATATCTAAATGATGAGTATGTCTAAATGAGACACGTTATGACAGGTTTTCGCCCAGCCGGGCCGACACACTAGCCGTGCGCGTCTCTTGCATTGTTTAGATAGTTTTTATCATATCTGTTGCTTGGCCATATTAGTCAGTCATCCTTCTTTTGGGATTACATTTACCTGGAAATAAAGTCAAATCATTACCGATTTGTATTTTCCTTTTGCAATTCCTTATAAATCTAATATCCGTAACAGAAACTATTCGAAATTATCAGATAATCCGAAAAAAAATCATATCCGTTACAGTATCTGAAACCGGTATAATATTATTCATATATCCGTATCCATATCGGAAATTTCATATCCATAACATCCCTGGTACACACGACTACATACCAAGCTATACATTTCCAGTATAAGTTGACCTCTCCTTGTTCGGAAAGCCTTTACAATGCGAGATCAGCTCATAGCGGAAAAATATAGCTTGATATGCAACCGTGAAAACCGTGCCGCGAGTGGGCGAACCAAAATGTAAAAGCACGAACGTTTAGCGAAATGGGAACTCTCTCGCGTAACACTAAGGCCTCATTTATGGAGACGCGGGGCGTCACGCGTCGCGTTGTGTGGCGCGACCCGCACTGAATTCAAACATATGGCGTTGTATGAGAGCGTTTACGGAGAAGCGATTTTACACGCGTTTGCTTGTAATGCAGGCGGAGCCCGCGGATGGCATCGCCGCGTCGCACGCGACGTCTATCGCGGCGGCGCACGCAGCGTTGCGACCAGCTATTCCTGCAATTCTCCGTCCACTGTAAAACGTAGCGTCAACCACGGCGGGACCTGCGGCGTCACACGCGCCGCATCCTCATAAACAACCTCGTACATTGCCATATGTTTGTGTTTGCGCGTGTGATGATGCGGGCCGCTGCACGCGCCGACGTTCCGTAAACAGAAAAATCGTACGACGCGTCGCGAGACGCCACGCCGCACGCGACGCGCGACGCCCCGCGTCTCCGTAAATTAGGCCTAAAGCTTTATTTTGCATGCTCGGAGCTCATTTTTCTAGGTATTTGACACATTTACGATGTGAGGTTTCTGTACGTCTATTTATTATTCTGTGTCAAAATATTTTCAGAAACGGAGCCCCCAACAACAGCAACCACGAAGGCTCCAGCAGCGACGACGGTTGTGACCTCCACCACCACGGCTTGGGAGACGGAGACGCTGAACGAGGGGCAGGCGATACAGAAGGCGTTGCAGTACCTGTTGCAGCATCGCCAGCCTGACTGGGGATGGGGCAACGATACGCATCATGTTATGCTTACGTTGCAGGTATTGTATTCTTCAACACTTATTTGACTGGCTCCTAGGCCTATCTTAGGCTAATAATAATTGGTTATTTGATTTGGCTATTTGGTTGCTTCGCAGCATTTGGTCCTTATCAACTTCATTATCAACTGGTGCAATAATACCTACAGGGTTGTTGTAAAAATGTTGGGTTTGATTACTGGCTAAACAGCTGCTTTAAAAAAATCTAAAAATGCCGTTTTATGTTTCGATGTTCCTAATAGTTTCAGATTTAGCACTACAGTCCTATGACCTATTTAAACCTAGTCCTAGATTTAGTCCTATCTCAAAACCCACCCGCATCCCGACTTGGCTATACAAGCCAAGTCGGGCTGACTTGTCGTCTACTGTTGTCATATACCTATACCTAACTGCAGTGTCCATAGAAAGGCGACGATCTGTTAAATATGTGAGAAGTTAATGCACCATTATACAAGGTTAATTGGAAAGGGGGTACTAATCCGAAAGAGAGTTAAAATACTCATAATAATGAATAACTTTTGTTCTACCATTTTCCCCAAAAATCAATAGTTTATGAGAAACAACTGTTCAAAGATTTCATAAAAAATACGCTAAAATCTACAACGTTATTTTTAGTATATACAAAAACCGAGACACCCCAACAAGATTTTCATCGGAACTGCCTGAATATGTGTGTGTTTTTTTTTAATAAATCTCCAAATTACACCGTAGTTTATGTCGCGTTAAGTTCCCTAGTAAAGTGTGAAATGCCTGAGATGTGCTATGCAGGGGTTGTCTAATACAACGAAACTGACCGAGCGGACCATCTCAAGCCTCAAGGTGTCTATTCTCGTCAACTTTTATGGGTAGAAACCAACTGAAACAAAATTGAAACTTATGAAAAAAAAAAAGTGGTGTAAAAAATATGTCAATCGATTCTCCTAGGGATTCTGAACAAACTAGTTTCAGGTTTAATATATACTAAAACAAAGCTTGTATATATCCTGAGTTATGATCAGCTGTGTTTATATTTTAGGTCATATTTGGGGTCACGGATTGGAATGACCATTTTCTGACATCATAACTAAAGCAGAGAAAAGATTAAAAAAAAACATTTTGCATGGAAATAAAATGATTGAATTTTGAAATTTTAACACGTGCTTTAAAACAGTCATCAGTGATACTTTAAGTGGCCTGCGGATTAGTACTTCCTTTCCGACTAACCTTGAACTCTTCGGACCTGCCCTCTGATGATGTACGAGATAATAAACCGAATCGATCGACAACTGCTTATCAAAAAGGTTCTGAATCGCGGGGTGCAGGTCCGAGGAGTTCATTGCTACATATAATGGCTCTTAAGTCAATCCCTCACATTTAAGTCATCTATCACATCGTCACATATACATCACATATACGTTAACGAATTCGTGTGATTCCTTCAAACCGCGTAATCTACTGGTGACACAGACCTAAACCCTAAAACCTAACCCTAAAAGGGAATTTTTGAAAATCAAGTGAAAAAAAAAATTTCAAATAAAATCTTAGTTTTCTATTTCGGAGTCATTTTAGAGTCCCGAGTCAACTTACTGCAAAGAGCGATATCGCGTTAGTCTTGCCCGCCAGCCGTGTCGCCGTGCTTTCATTCATTTAAGCGTGGCATCGAAATGTTCAAGAGCATGAAATAATTTTTTTGCAATAAAAAAATTTTCTTTTTTTACTGAATCCTTATTAGGTGGTTTAGATACGATCGCTTACCCCTACCGCATGAAAAAAAAAGATTTTTATTTTTTGATTTTTAATCAGGCTAATTCCCGTGCGGGGCCAATCTTTACCAGTAGTAGATTATGTGGTTTTAAGAATTACACGAATTCGTTAAAACCCTGTATAACAGAGTGACACTCTTCTTTCTTTCTTTCTATACCTACATATACGACAATAGCACACATCTTGAGTGCGCTGTTCATAGACGTACAGACGCCAGCAAATAAAGCTACTACAGTCTGTCAAATTACTTTAATCGATTTTCATCTTTATCGCAAAAGCATTAGGTTCAAGGTTAATTGGGAAAATTTGACAGTTTCGGATACCTTGATGTGCTGGCGTCTGTACTAGTCACACAAACAAACCTTGCGGAGATCACAGTCATAAGTACCTATGTCATAGTCGTCAATACTTGGCCCATAACCAACTAGGCGAACAATCTCCAATCAAACGTACCTCCAATGGTATTGGCACCTGCCTTAATCTACATAAATGTTTATCTATGCGCTGCCAATACCTTCATGCGTGTAGGTTCTGTTGTGACGACTTCATACGCCTAACGGAACACTAGTAATGTTTATGAATGATTAGTTACGTTTACTCACGAACATTTTTCGGGATTGCCCGACTAGTTTCGGACCCAAACGGAGCCCTTAATCTTGCGAACACGCGGTGAGGTCAGCTAAAATGCACTTCAGTAAACCACAACTAATCATAATATGAATCTTTGATTAGTTACGGAGAACCAATCTATCACTGAGCTGCAAGAAAGATACCATTAGGTGATCATTAACTAATCCGTCATTAAGAATAATGTTTCCATTAAATTAATGGCTATTGCATGAACACTAATTTGGTCGTAGTTCGTTCTTCATTTACTAATTAACTTACATTGAAATCATGAGGAGTTTGACACATCAAAAATTAATTTTAATGGATAGTTAATCATTCCATTAAATCTAGCTTCTTGCAATGGACAGAAGAGGTTAATGGAGCATTAACATTCTAATGAGAGCATTAAAATTTAATGGACCTTTCTTGCAACTGAGTGTTAGTCAATATAATTGTGAAAACCTGAACAAAATCCGTCCAGTAATTACGGAGAAAATTGCGCACAGAGAGACAGACGTGGTGGTCCGAGTTTTGTTATAATTATGAGTGATGATGATGAGTGATGATTAATATTTGTGCTTGACGATTTTCTCCCCTGCTTTACTGAATCCAACTTTTGTGAGGGTTACGCCTACATTGTAGACGTACAAAAATATCTTGGCATAGTGATTGACTGAAATGACAATAAGAATAAGTTTTTTTTCTTTTCCTTAGTATATTTTTTAAGTGCTAAAGCTAACTATTACTTGTTCGCAGTTGGCTAACAACACAGGCAAGGAGATAGAACAGCAAGGTCTGGAGATGCAGCTGTCAGCGAAACAGATGGAGATCGAGATACTGCTCATGATGTCCAAGTGAGTCACTTTGTAACAGTGTTTAATATAATAATAAAATATTTTTCACCATATTTTGCAATAATCTTGCACCCACCTGGGACGGTTCATGACTGTACTCCAATGGTGCAGCCGTGGATAGTCCCGGTTGGTGCCCCACCCCATTTTAGATTAAAGTTCTCAAAGGGGCCTCTGCGCGTTGGACCTGTGTCCCCGTGTATGCCTCCCAAAGGACCGGACATCTTCCGCACGGAAGATGAACCGTGGTCACAAAGAGATCCCTTAGATTAAACTGCTAAATGCATATACGGAAATGTCGAAATGGTTGCGCTTAGCAGGTTTTTAGGTCCGTATTAAACAGCTCTTTTAAGAGATCCCTCGTGTCGATTAGATATGAAATGAGATGAATTAAAAAAAAAAAAACTAATTTATGGAGTTCTACTTTATGTAATTCCTCTTGGGAGATTTCTCAAATGAGCGCTGTTTATCAGAAGAATAATTTCGGTCGGTAACACAGCTTCTATACAGTGTGTCCGGTCATGGACTAGCGATATTCTAGGTACTTATATAGCAACTATTCTAGTACACAAATACATTACACACTAGGGTCCAATCCACTTCCGCGCTATTCGGCAGCCGTTTTGCTTTTTTGTTGAGATATTCTCTATCTTAAAGTTATGAAAATGAGAACCCATTGTATAATAATGTAAACGATAGACAATATTGTCGCCCTCCGAATAAGCCTACTTTTATTTCAGTAGGACCAAAACTTTGAGAGATATGACTTTTTTTGTACACACGTACAGAATAGCTCAACAAAAAAATGAAAGTGGATTGGACCCTAGTGTATAGTGTATTCGTGTACTAGAATAGTTGTTATATAAGTGCCTAAAATATCGCTAGTCCATGACCGGACACACTGTATAGCGTTTTATAACAAAAACGGTCAAAGGTTAAATTAACTAATAATTAGTAAGCTAATTAGAGCTCAGTTTTTTGCCAAGGTTTCATTGTTTTACTGGCAATTTCGTATTTGATTGTGGAATAAGGAGTACTTACTTAATAAAATCGACAATCGAGGAGCTCGTGGCTAAATAATTACAGCCGCATAGACCGATCTTCCGGGTTAAGCCACGCTTGCCGAGGTTGGTCTGTGGATGGGTGACCATTTACCATAGCGAGTTTCCTCCATGCCTCGGAAAGCACGTAAAGCCGTTGGTCCCGGCTGTCATTTGTAGATCTTTGACAGTCGTTACTGTTGGTCAGAAGCCAGAAAGTCTGACAACCAGTCTTACCAAGAGTATCGTATTACCCAGTTACTGGGTTGTGGAGGTCTGATAGGCAGTCGCTCCATGTAAAATACTGATATTCAGCTGCATCCGGTTCGACTGGAAGCCGACCCCAACATAGTTGGGAAAAGGCTAGGCAGATTGATTGATTGACTTAATAAAATCGACATGTCTACGTATCGTTAGCTCAACCATACATAAAGTTCGTAAGTCGGTCATGCACAAAATACAAAATGCACGAAAGATTTTATATCACCCAGCAGACATTTTACTCTAACATAATTCGTCACCCTCCGTGCTAACTGTCGTAACTAGCAATTGATAATTTTTCAGTAGTTGCGTTAGCTGTGGCTTTATTTTAATGAATTAATAACTTTTTTATATTGCTCTTGGCTTACTCTTGGCTTGGTTAGTAGTTGCCCTAAAGGTGCGTACATATTATATAACATAACATGTTATAAAACGTTGTAATATGACATGTTTCAGTAATGTGGAGACTGAATGTTATAAAACATGTTATAATAACAAACGTGTTATATAACATGTTATTAATATTTACAACAATGTCAATAAACTAGGACGAACCCAGCATCTACGTTTTTTTTTCTGTTGTTAGTTAAAAGTACAACAGTCGCTGCAGCAGCTAGCAAAACGTCCTCTCGTGTCGACATTGTGAATAGCACTGCAGAACGACAAACGATAGTGTTATATAACATGGTTATATTGCATTGTTATTCTAATGTGTACAGTATTGTTATATGTTGCACTGTTGAAAAACAATGTTACATATTGTGGACGTGTTATATAACACAAGTTATACAACATGTTACTTAATCTGTACGCACCTTAAGGTATCTATTTATTTATTTCTATTCATTTGAAGCAGATACGTCACTCTGTGAGAATTTCTCTGAAAAATTATCAATTGCTAGTTTCAACAGTTAGCGCGAAGGGGGACGATTTTACTCTAACATAATTATGTCATTTTCTCTCAGGCACCACGAGTCTCCCCCTCCATTAGGGCGTCTCGCTGCCTACACCCTCGCCCTAGGTGCTCTCTGCAAGGACCCACGATCCTTCCACGGCCGAGACCTGGTGGCTGCCTTACTGCATCGAGAGCCTCCCCATGATCTGGAGTTCGCATATGCGACTCTGGCAGCTTGTTCATCAGCCGCCCATGTTAGACGCCGACATATCAGGAGGCTGCTGGATATTGCCAATGCAGCGTCTGACCATAGTCTTGGTAAGTTCCTCATAACAATTTTTAATTGCTTTCGAACGGTAAATTCGTACATGGAAAGCAACCTCCATCAGCGAAAATGTAATTCCAAAATTCTTTCCCTTCCGCAGTGTCCGAAACTATTGGCTACAAAGTGCATGTTGAGAGAGTCTACCTACTAAAATTTGGATTAAAAATGTGTGTAATATATAAACATAAATTACATAACATCACGCCTGTATTCCCTCAAGGGTAGGGCAGAGGTATATAGTACACGCTCATTTCGCCGTTATATTTAAAGTCCCATGTAATAGGGGGTGAGCCTATTGCCATTTTAGAGACTTGGTATTTCTTAACAATGCTGCATTACACGATTAACCGGGCACAAATTCAGAATGCGGGCTTCTACTAAGAAATTCCACACAGAAAAACCCAATGATACTTTGCCCGACTTGGGGATCGAGGACCTCAGCTGTTACAGCTCAGCAGTCGCGATTGCGACCACTAGACCAACGAGGCAGTCAGTGTGTAATATAAGACTTTTATAACAAGCTTGTATGGACGAAGGCCTCTCCCTCAATTCATTCCAGACCTTTAGCCTGTTTAGAGCACTGATCACTAAATAAAAGACACCACACCTAAACATTTCCTTTTATATTCCAGACACTATCTCGATGGTCATCCTGGCTCTGCGGTGCGTGGTTCAGGACCACCGTCACCGCAGCCTCATCCACTTCGTGCGGCGCCCCATGGCGGGGCTGGCACGACAGCAGCACTCTGACGGCAGCTTCGGTACCCTCACCACCACCGCGTTGGCTATCCAGGTACCTATAGCTATGTGAGAAATGAGATGTAGGAGTGAGTGAAAGGGATGAATACATAGGAGAGAAAGGGATGGAAGGTTTTGAAAGAGCAAGGATTAGGTTGGCCGACGTGACTGTAAGACGTGGTATGATTTCTTTGTATTAAGAAAAAAAAGTTTTTGTTTTATGCTATTTATTGTTTTTTATCGGAGCTATTTATTCCCACAGCATAAACTGTGCCTTTTCATTCTCTAGACAGCCCAATAGCAGTATCTTTAATAGAAACTGGTGCAACGACCCAATAACTCCCAGGAAATTAGAACTAGAACTTCTTCATTATTCTTCTTCTTTTTAGCGTGTCGATGACAATCTACACTGTGTCGGCCCAGAACTCAGCAAGTTTAGCACTATCCGTAGCGTCCATTAATTAGTTCTTGTGGCGTACAGGTAATAGGGCAGGCGGGGCATGACATTAAGTCACTTCTTCATTTGTACTGCAACCCTTTTCTCACGTCTTTGAACATCCCAGGCCCTCGAGGACTCCGACAGTGGTCCCGGCGCGCACCAGCACTGGAGCTTCCCGGCGGCTCGCAAGTGGCTGCTAGAGCGACAAAGCGCGGACGGTGGCTGGGGCGACGTGGCCAAGACAGCAGCCGCCGTGGCAGCGCTCACGCCTGCCTCGCTCGCCGCCGTCCGGCCTCCGCACTGCAGCGATAAGCTGCTTGATAACCGACATGAACCGTTAGGTAAGGATTAATCTGAAACTCGAATAAGCCAAGGTTGTTTGTTTCAACTATTTAATCTAGCAATTTCTGTCGCTGCTCAGTGCCAGGGCCCACTTGTAAAATATGTGTAAAATTTTACTCTGAATTTTTGTATACCAGACAGCAACGGCGGCGACGGCACTCTGAAACTGGCCTACCAGTCAGGCAGCACCAGCAACGAATCTGATGCGCGCAACGTATCCTTCACGTACACCCTGTGGCTTGGAACCAATGTCACGGAGAACTACACCTTGCACATGGTCGCTCCTAGGTGAGTGATACAACGACAAAAGTACTAGGCAAACATAATGACCAAGGAATATGAAGCATGCAAGTGCAACCAATGTCACGAACGGGGAGTGCACTCTGCACACAATACATGACCGATCGTAGATGAGCCAATAACTACGACAAAGGTACTAGGCAAACAGAACAAGCAAGGAGGCTGATGCACGCTACCAACATCATGCTTTCTTTCTTCTATGCTTTTCTTTCATACTCAGAAACACATTCTAGTTTTTAGAAGGATGAACGTACTAGGCTAGCATAATAAGCAAGGAGTAATTTGCACGCAATCGAGAACCACTGACACATGAGTAGATAAACGGAACCACTGAGATTCATAGAAGTAATAAAGTACTGCCATGTGGTACTACGCTGAGATTGCACATGGGCGAGGTAGGTCATAACATCGAAAAAAGTACTAGGCAAACAGAACGACCAAGGAGGCTGATGCACGCTACAGACAGACCCTCTCTCTCTACATCATGCTTTCTGGCTGTGTGGCTCGGAACCGAATTAACAATGAAAGTACTAGGCTAACATAATAACCAAGAAATAATTGCACGCAACATCGGGAACTCCACTGATTGCATAATAAAGGCAAGGTTATAACATCGAAAAAAGTACGAGGCAAAAGGAATGAGCAAGTTAGTCTGACGCGCGCAAAACGCAAATCCTTGTTAAAAGCGCCCAATTGCAGATCTTAGAGAAGTTCTCTCCGTCCAATGTTGCGTGCGAGACTCCTTGTTCGTTATGTTACCCTAGTACTTTTTTACACCGAATAGCAGTGACAAAAGTACTAGGCAAATAGAACAAACAAGGAGCCTGCACTGCACTGCACGCCTTTGCGTAATCGTAGTACATTATTTCTATGAATCGAACATGCTGTGGTTCAGAACTAATGTCAAAGTCAATCGTTACAACGAAAAAGTACTAGGCAGGCAAACAAAATCAATATGGAGTCTGATACCTACATGCACAAACTCTCGCAATTCCAGGAACGTCTCGTTCTACCACGTGATGCAAATGGCAGCAGAACACAACCCCAAGTTCAAGTTCGAGGCCAGCGAGTGGCCCAACGGCCACTATGTGCACACACTGGCCGGCCATAAGGAGGAGCCGATGGGCTACCACTACTGGCTGCTGTACCGTCTGCCAGAGATACCGGACCCCGCCAGCCCTCCTGGCAACCAGTTAGTCGCTCCTGTTGGTAAGGACTTATTTATATCCTTAACTTTCAATCTCGCCTTGTGGTGCAACAACAATTTCTATCATATAGCTACTATTTTTCATCATCTTCATCCTCCTGCCCTCATCCCAACTTATTTTGGGTCGGCGCAGCATATGTTTTTCTTCCATACATCCCTATTAGCCGTCATCTCAGTAGTCACCCTCTTTCTAGTCATAATATCATCTTTTACATTATCCATCCATCGTTTCTTTGGTCTTCCTTTACTCTTAAAGCCATCCACATTCATACTCAAAACTTTCCTCACGAGATGTTCCTCATTCCTACGCGTCACATGCCCATCCCATGACAACCGGTTTCCACACTATTTCTCAGTCACCAGCGCCACTTTCAGACTTCCTTCCAGTTACTATTTGTCTGTTTAACCGTAATTTTCTATTCCAGGTGTAGACGACTTATTAGTTGAAGACGGAGAACACTACTTGTTCTGGTACAAGAAGCTGTAATTCCACCACCAACCACTCCGCAGTCGCACCCCAGCGCTACCAAATTAATTGTACTCCCACTGTCACTGTACCCATGAACCATAACCGAAAATACAGCGTCAGTATTATTTACGCCACTTTTTGAAACCTTATTTCTGTTAAATCGTTAATATTTCCCAGGATTTAGGTATAAGGAGTTCACAGTCATATGTATCTCAATAGAAGGAATAGAGGTTAGGAAATTATGTATCAAACGATTGTATTCATAAATAAAATGTGACTACTTGAAGTTTTGCAGTGGTCAATTGTCTAACGTTACATAGAAAATAGACTTTGACATCATACTTTTGAAATATTAAAGTGCTGCTGTTATCCTACTTGTATGGAGACTGCTGTGAAGAAACCAAAGATCTGTTTTCCATATCATGCCCCGAAGGGATGATTTTGATGTAAATATTTCCACGTTGTTTTAGCATGAGATGTGTACAGTATTGAATCTGCAGGTTAAGTTTCTAATAAGCCAATTCAGAGTTAGTTTGCAGTAGAATTTCTCCTGTATCGTGGGTGCGTTTACAGACATAAATTTAATGTTCACATGAACGAATACCCAGACCCGGAACATCTGTAGGTCATACAAATATTTATTCTGTGCGGGAATCGAGCTCACGATCCGTAGCACAGAAAGCCAATGTCTCCACCACTGCGCCAAAAGTGTGGTCCTTTAATTAGTGATGCATGTCAGGAGACGCGACTACATTAAATTGGTTTCTTTTTTCAACTGTGCCTAAACGTTACAACTACGTTGGTGGTCGAGTGTTTTCGTGGGCTTGGAGCCCTAGGCCTTAGGACTAATCTCATGCTATAACAACTTTCGTAGGTTCTATCAACAAGTTCAGTGTTTACTTAATATGCATTATTTTAAAAGTGCAATAATTCTGTATTTGTAACGTTGTCAGTAATATCGACAGAAAATGTTCATCTCTAAAGATGTTTGACAATTTTCTGTCAATAATATTGACATTATTTTTATCTGCAATACCTACCTTGCATGCATTAGTTGGGCATGTATAATAGCTATTAGATCAACGTTTAAGATTCATGTTAAAGTAAGCGATTCTCAATTTAAAACATTTTTAATACATTCATCGAATCAATGGGAATAATGTGCTATCTTCCGTAAAATAAAAGTGTCGACATTATCAAGGAATCTTGCACTTGTTAACAATATACTGAGCAAAAGCATTAATTACATACCACACTAAGATAATCGATTACTACCATGAAGTACTATACATTTTTATTTCGTAATTTTTAACACACATTTCAAGGAAATTGCCCAAAGGCTGGTCGACACTTCGCTTGACCAGAAGGCTGGCTTATTCTTTGGCCAAAGTATTAGCGTTGCCATCCAGCGTGGCAACGCTGCCAGTCTTCTTTCTGGGCACGCTTCCAGATGATAGTGATGCGCATGGATATTTCGACGCCTAATACACACATACGCGTTCATAGGTAAAAGAACTATAGTAACTATGTTCTACATAAGTAACTGAAAGATATTAAAAGATAACAATGATTAGATGCAGTTAATTACTTGCAAATTACAGACTTATCTCGATGACCCTTTGCTGGTGTGCTGAAAGTTTCCATATAATCAGTTCTAACATAAGTGCATGCATACACGTTATTGCCATTGACTCGACTATAATTCTAGTTATATAGGTATTGTGTAATCTCAGAAACCATAGATTTTAAAACTAATCATTTTAGACGAGACTGAACGCAGCGTTATCTGATTGAAGTGCGTTAGATTAACATTTTTATTGTACCTATTGAATGGTTCTTAATAAAGTATGAAAATTCATGAATATTTGCAGTTTTATTCTCCTATTAGCTTTTGCCCGCGACTTCGCTCGTGTTAATTAAGCTCAATTAACACACTACTTACTAAAGTATCTATAATAATATAATAATTAAATCATGATTCGAAAGACACGTGGCGCCATCTATGAATGTTATTGTTGTTTTCCTCGGGAAAAGTACTTTTTTCGGGATGAAAGGTACCCTATGTCCGTTTCTGTACACCTGACAACGTATATGCAAAATTTCAGGATGATCGGTTCAGTGGTTTAGGCGTGAAAAGGTAACAAACAAACAAACTTAGTTTCGCATTTATAATACTGCCACGCTAACGAAGAATACAATACATCGATTTTGGACGATTTTGAGTTATATATCTATTAGGAATCAGCCAATCGAGATCTATTAACTCTCTCTAAGTAACTTTTTATAATCCTTCAGGAACTCGGTTTGAAAAACCGAGTTCCAGTCCAGTTCCAGAGTAAACAAGAATGCAATAACTAAAACTTAGAGCGCGTTTTTTTCGGAAGCGGCAAAATCGAGTTATTGTATTCTTCGTTAGCGCGGCAGAATATTAGTTAGGATTAGGATAGTTAGGATGAGGATTTTTAGGGAGACTAATCAACATTGAGCTATGCTGCGCTGTGCTTAGCTAAACTAACTTTCTAGTAGTGCTATGTTTTTTCTACAAATAACTTTGAGCTTTATTAGTACCTGATAGACGGAAGACCGAGCGGGTGGGCGGTACGGTGAGGAGCGAGTCATCATGTATCACGTGATCCCTGCTATGTTTGAAACAAAATGCAGCCACACAAAGCGCAGCGCAACACGTTTTGTTTGTTTCCTCATCATAATCTAAAAGGATCGAATTGACTAAATAGATCATAGCACAGCACAGGGCAGCATATCGACTCTGATTGGCCTATTTCACCACATTTTATGTAGGTACCTGTGTTATTGGGCGGGCCACTTAGGGTTCTTACAAACGAGCGGCACTTTGGCAACGCGTCGACTTCCGTCGGCGGGAGGCGACGGCTGCAGTGGTATCTGCCGTTGGCAAAGTGCCTCTCTTCTGTAAGAACCCGAAGACATAGTGTCGCTCGTCTGTAAGAGCCCTCAGTTGGCAAGCCGAAAACAGATTCGAGAATGGCGACAATGACAGAAAAGCCCATCTCTATTTTTCTAAACTACAAAAATAATAAAAAGCATAAATATTAAGATCCAACATTTATTAAATTTGTACAATTTACATTTAACACCAATTTGACCACGTCGGCTAGGTATCGATACCTAAATAGTGCACAGTAAGCTACAAAATCTTTCATATATTGCATAGAAAATGGAAAACAAAACGTCTTCATAAAAATAGCATTTGAATATATTTAATTTGCAAGTGCTTATCATAAGAACTTACACAATAAGTTATTAAATAACTTAAATCACACATACAACCTTTATTTATAATAATTATTGAAACATTAACCAATAATGTTTTTTACTGAGAACGTAATAGTAACATTTGTAAAATAAACTTACATAGGCATCCCTCACGTTCACAGATAAAATAAAAAAATGCCAACCACTGTCACAGTATATACACAATGTGTCCGGTCATGAAATTAGGGATATTCTAGGTACTTATAAAACAACTATTCTAGTTAACAAATACACTATACACTAGGGTCCAATCAACTTCCACCTTTTTTGTTGAGATGTGTACTGTACGTGTGTACAAAAAAGTCATATCTCTCTCAAAGTTTTGGTCCGACTGAGATAAAAGTAGTCTTACTCGGAGGGCAACAATATTGTCTATCGTTTACAATACAATGGGTTCACATTATCATTAATTTAAGATAGAGAATATCTCAACAAAAAAGCAAAATGGCTGCCAAATAGCGGGGAAGTGGATTAGACCCTAGTGTTTATTGTATTTGTGTACTAGAATAGTTGCTATATAAGAACCTAGAATATCGCTAGTCCATGACAGAACACATTGTATATAAGCTACAGCAGTACTTCAACTAAATACAACCGTCCGAATTAACACACTCACACAGACACACACTGCAACAAGACTTGTTACCATCGGAGTACAGTCTTAAACGGCTGTCATAGAGTACATGGCAAATAGTACATTATACTCATTATACAGTTCGTGTCTGTGTGAGTGTGTCAATGCAGGCGATTATAGTAAGTTGAGGTACTGCTTATATATCAACTGTGTCACTGTTTTGCACTTTACAAAAGTGTTTAACTCAAAAATTCTTCTATTTCCTTGTCAATTGTTATACAATATTCCTCTACAAAGTATTTCGACTCAAAAGAGAACGAAAGTATATTTCATAATAATTTAACTAAACAGAATATTTTCTTATGCTTTGGAGTTGTTTGAAAGCTAACTAAAATTACTAAATACAACAATACAAAAAGTAGCAACCTTACGATTCAAAACGTGCACACGTTTTCCAGATTAATAAATATTTGTGTAGTGTATGTGTGAAAGAGAAGAAAGTATACTGTCGTCTCCTACACACATGCTGCACGTAACTAATGACATAGTATATAAGCTAAAGCAGTACTTCAACTGCCTACAATCGTCTGATTTGACACTCACACAGACACACACTGCAACAAGATTTCCAAGGTATTATCGGAATACAATCCCATACAAAGAGTGCGTTATACTCAGTATACAGTGCGTCTCTGTGTGAGTGTGTCAATTCAAGCAATTATAGTAAGTTAAGATACTGCTTTAGCTTAAAATGTCTACTGTGGTAATGAGAAGAAGGGGCTGGGTGACCTCTCACTACACTTGACATCTCAGTACAGTGACGTACACAGAGATGAGGTCTCATGGTACGTGAAGTGAGTGAGGTCTAGAGCAGATATATCAAGTAATCCTCGTAATAATAGGTATTCTACAATTTGTTTCACAACAAAAAATGGTGAGTGTACGCGCGGTAGAAGTTATACTTCGACTGAGATAGAAAATAAATGGTGCCGAATCTCTTGTTCACCAACCAAACTAAAATTAGAGAATTGCTATCTTTTACTAACAGATAGCGCGAGAAAAGGACGGTGATAAACAACAACTAAGTTAGAGATGTCAAATTAGTTTACGCCTTGAACTTCATCGTGTTTTAGTCAACACGTTTTAAATGTCGTCTAAATTTGTATGGAACTTTTAGTTCAACTAAATTTGACAGCTCTTATTTGCGTATGTCTCTTTCTTATTTTATTAGAGTGAAAAAGATGACAATAGCCTAAATTAAGTTTAGTTTGTCCTTAACAGAATCGGCACCATTGTCCACCATCAACTTCATGGTGTCGCACAGAAAAGAGGTTTATGTCAACGAGACTTCATGGTGTCTCATTACCGTTACAGCTGCGAGCGTAACTTTCGAAGAAGTATAACTTTCAAAAACACATTTTATTAACATCAGTGTTATGGTGTTGGAAAAAAAACGGAACATTTCAATTGGTTCCAAAACATTTTGCAACTCAACATAGGAACATATTTACGCCCGCAAAGACAGATTTAAATTGTTTGCATAAAGGAGCTATTCCATCGGTGACTGCAGACTGCAACCGCAGACCGCAAGTTACATTGCCGAGATGACGTTGCCGAAGTAGCGATACATACATTACTATGGCTGCATGTACACCGCACGTCCGTCATCCGAGCGCCGTCATCTCGGCCACCGAGATTGTGAGTAATTCGGCGCTACTGCTAGAACTCCGCCGAGATCGTGACGGACCGAAATGCCGGCAATACAAAACGCGTCTGCTCTTGTCCACTACATCCGAGATTGACGGCGCCGGTACACGGACTTTTTCTTATGTTGGGACACACCGAGATCGGTAGCGGTGGACACACGATCGCCGTCACGTCATTCCGAACTCGGTCCGAAATAATCTCGTTTCTCAATGACGGCGGCGATAGACAAACGCTCTTAAGGTTCTTTTCCGGCAACGGCGACTTGCGGTCTGCGGTTGCAGTCTGCAGTTTGTACAGAATAGCACCTTAACATGCCCGTTTTTTATTGGATTCAACTAAGAAAATTATATTCCACGATAAGGAAAATTCATTCTATCGTAATGTTTTTCAATTCTTCTCATTCAAGTAACAGACAAGGTCACATACCTTACGTAATACAATTCATTCTAGTACAATACATAAATTAAAGTGAGCAATATTTAATAAATAATTGTGCATAATGTAAATAATTGTGTCGATATAATAAATGTGCAAACACAGCTTGTCTAGTAGATATTCATGGCTATGGAAGATTAAACAAAGAAAGGTATAGAATACTCTCGAAAGGGTATCCGTTTTTACGATATTTTGGGAGATCTTATGCAGATAGCAGCACTGCCGCAAGCCCTCATCACAACCAATCAGAACGAGTTAAAGAAAAGAAGCAAATTACGTTGGCAAAATTAAATATAGGATGACTGGTAATTAGTGACCGATACTTGAGCACATGATTGTACTCATGATAACAAACAACTTTCCCAAAGAAACATTATTTTTCATTTTATTTTTTTCATTTAAAATTTATTACTATGCCGTTACGTGAGATACTTTTGCATTTATTATATTAAAGTTAGGATTAGAATGTCAATTTAATTCGTTCTGTCAGGTTGAGGGCTAACTTTGCTGCCATCTGCTTTCGCGTCGAACCTTCCATTACTATAATTCCGTATTTTCCCGACTATTTGAAGTTCAGTCTAGCTTAAATGATGGATTGTTAAAAAATGCAGAATAAAATATTATTGTGAAATTCTAATACCCGTAAGTTTTAAATGAACGTAGCAATAAGTACTCACAGCGTTACGTATCATTATTATAAACAAACGCCGAACTAAATAAATGCTTTAAGAAGTCTTTATTAGTTGATAGTTTCCAAAAGAGCGATACAGTGCGTTCAATGTACGAAGACGCGCCCCACTTCTTTTTGCGGTCGGTAGCCGCGTGGTGGGTATACACACATCTCATATTATTATCTTATACTGCACACATCTAACTATTGTGTGGTGATACAACTAACACAATAGCTATTTATAATCAGTGATCGGATAATCGGGCGCTTATATACCTAAACTTCTTCCCACGGAAGAATAATATGGACATTCCTTTATGAATAAATAAGTAATCCCGGAATCCCGGGATTGAACAATTTTGTAAAACAACTTTAACAAATTTAATGAACTTATAGCAATGGTTATTTTGATTTAGTATGTTTATTTTATTCAAAACAAATGGAATATCAATAAAAAATTATAATGTGCACAATGTGCTCAAGTAGTGGAAATTGATTTATCTGCCTAAGAGATTAGTGATCGAATCGACTAATTTGTTGTATTTTATACGAACAGAAGACTAAAATATTTTGTTATTTTTCTCATTTTCACTACGAGTTCTAAATATATTTTGTATGCAGGTAACATTATTAGCAATCTCAGGAATTTCAAACGATTCCGGGATCCGGGATTCTGAAAGGCATGTCCGTATTATTCTTTCGTGGAAATAAAAGTGAAGTTTAGGAATATTAGCGCCCGATTATCCGATCACTGTTTATAATGTACACTTTCGCACTGTAGCAATTTAGACAAAGAGTGGGGCGCGTCTTCGTGGATTGAACTATTTGTAAATCGTTGAATATCAGCTAGCTATACCTTTCTTTGTGTAAGTTTGTATCACTTTTTGCTCTAGCATTTTCAATTATTGGATCTAAACCTTTTACATGTTGCTATATTACAGGCTGTAAGGGTAAACACCGTTACCCTTGAAACCAGTGGTTTGGTTTCATTTATAGAACGTAAAATCAATGAAAAATAACTTTTTTTTTATAAAAATTAATTTTTCCTCAAAAGCATTTCACCCTATGCGCGGGGGCAACAAGCTACGGGAGGGGGCGCGGGGAACTCGCCGCGTGGCCCGACGCACGGCCCTGCACAGTTCGCTACCCCAGTCAGTCAGCTGTCTCGTTAGCGAGTATGTGTACGCCGCGTCGTAGCGCCGCCGCGTCGCTCATTTCTCGCGCGTATATTTTTTTATTTATTTTTTACTCGGTCCTATATTTTTATGTTTAAGTCAACTACCCATGGTTTGAATGATAACGGTGTTTACCCTTACATGCTGTATATTTGATATAACTTTAGACAAGTAAGACCCATTCTGTCAAGGAAATGTACAGAAATAAGCAACATGTTTGCTTGCAGCAGGGATTCAACACAGTATTATGCTGTTATGAACCTTAACGGTCAATCAAGATGAGCTGAAACTCTATTTGAAGAAATGGTTCAAAGATATTCGTGCCTATTTGGGCAACTTTTGTCTAATGTTATATGAAATAGAGTATAGTTAAGTAGAAAATCTTCAAGTGTACGTATACACATTTCTTCGTACTCCGATTAAAACCCGTTTGTTAAACGCACTACACACTAAAACCTTAACCGTTTACTGCAGTGTTGCAAAGCTTATCAAACAACCAAAGTATAAATTCCTAGGAGGAAGTATAGGATAGTTAATCTAAACTAAGATACCTACCACTGACATACGGTGAAGGAAAACATCGTGAGGAAACCTGGACTTAATGGTCTGAAATCACCAACGCACAGTGAGCAAGCGTGGTGATCAATGCTCGTTCCTTCTCTGTATGAGAAGAGGCCTTTGCCCTGAAGTGGGACGGTAACAGGCTGATGTTTATTTATTTATTTTACTATAGAAATTTTCCGTGAACAAATCAATTTTGACGACACGTTTGGTGCAGTGGCTAAGCGATTGGCTTCTGCGCTACGGGTCGTGGGTTCGATTCCCACACGGAACAAAAAATTGTATAGCATACAGATGGTTGTTTCGGGTCTGGGCGTTTGTGTATGTGAGATTTGTGTCTGTAAACGCACCCACGATACAAGAGAAATCTTAGGGTGGGTTTTTTTTTTTTTAAATGAAAAAAATGAATTAAGGTTTCAATGTGTAACGCCTCAGTCATATGCATTAAATTCGAACATTTTCTAATTAGCAACAATAATACAACGTACATTACAGGTTTACAATGTGCGCCAAACTATTGCTTATAGATGCTTGCGATAAAGAAGTTTTTAATAAATTATCAATTATTTTTAAACATAATATTATTAACAAATTAATATTTTATAAAAACACAGTTTAATTTAATATACTTAATACAATACATTATTGTAATTAATAATAATATACATATTCTCGGTACAGACAAGTCGGTACGAATCGGTACCGATCGGCCTCGTGTTATCTTATGTGCTTAGACATAAAGAAACAGGTTGAAACTTTTCGGTACCGATTACCTGGACTTGATCATACGGTCATTAACTTTAAGGTTTATTTAACCTGTTCCTTTATGTAGATTGACCTGTACCTATCAGTACCGATCGGTACCGAAAAGTCGGAACCGGAATATCTGTTTCTTTATGCAAGCACCTTTCAAAATATAATACCAGCTTTCAGCAAATTTTATTTTATTTACAAATATAGTGGAATAGACAGAAATAATAAAATACTTATATATATATTATTTATATCACATAGAGTACCGAAGAGGTAATGGTTGCATGTCAAATCACTTATTTATTAAGATTAGAATGGACTGGATCGAAAACAACTTAAAATGTTTTAAAAGTAACAAAAAATGTTTCCCTGTATAATATGCGTACGATATTCTATCATTAAAACTTTTGCAGTACAGAAGGTTTGAAATAAACCGTCTTTACAAACACACACCATTCATTTAATGAGATATTAATTCGGGCGGCTTATTGCTAGTTAGTGCTAACAATTTCAGGAAATAGGTTGAAGGCGTGGAAACTAAATCGCACGGAAATTGTGTGGAATTTAAAGTTCATGGTACAAGCCCGGGGGCTTACTATGACCTCTTATGAAAACGTTCAAATGCAACCAATCAACTTCCGTTCAAAAGCAGGTTCAAAATCGCAAAAAATCGTACCACGACAGTACTAAAGGTGAACGACTATTGAACCAAGTTGAACGGTAATGCTTGTTCATGGTACGAAAAGTCTGTACAAAAAAAAAGGTGAACGGATTTCGTAAATGTCAACATAGCAGGCCTACCGCAGGCCTGCTCTAACGATGTCATAGTACAAATAAGCAGGTCAGTTCAACTTCCAGGCAACTTCTGTCGTGCTTTAAGAGGTCATAGTAAGCCCCCTGGCCTTAGGGCCTAGTCAAACAGGACGCGTATTTTACGCACATCAAGGTGTATTCTAGGAACAAATGTAGCAGAATTTTCGCGGGAGCAATTACACGAACTGAATTTCAACTCAGCCTGTTGCTCACCCAGATATGGCGCGTTCGATAAAATGACACGAGGGAAATTCCGTAGCGTTTTTCCGCTGAGATTTGTACCTAGCCGTACTAGCCTACCTTTTAGCTTTTAGCCTATTCGCGTATTGCGCTATGTGACAGTCATTTACTATAACGTTACGATTACGACGTAACAACACGCTTTGACGGACGTAAAATACAAGTTATGTTTGGCGAGACCTTTGAACTGTATTACCTACTTACAATCACCACAGAAGATAGTCATACAATTATACTATTATGGTGAACGCACACTTATCCGAGCCGAACGCATCGAACGAAACGAATTTTAGAATTTTGTGTATGAAATCTTATGGAACCTCGCACACTTGCCCGCGTTGAATCGTCCGAATCTGGAAGAAGCCCAGAAATCCTAGACGAATTCGGATGACGTCATCAGATTCGGCGTGGCTTATGCGGTCGTTTCGACCGATGCGCTCGCTCATTCATCTTTCATTAATAAAACACTGACAATAGAGTAATAACAGTGCGACAAGCGTAAAGGAAATAGAAACGATTTCTTCGGCGCGGTCGATTCTTTCGGTGCGGATATGTGTGCGAGGCCTCCTTGATTTCGATTCGTTCGACGCGTTCGGCTCGGATAAATGTGCGTTCACCTTTAAAATACATCTTACGTACACAGAAAACACAATTCTAATATACCTTCAATCTAAGAGGAAAATCACATACCGTTCTTTTATGCATACAATTTCACACATAATATTCGTTCAGCTACTATTTTCGACCCAGTCCATGCTACCTTCATGCGACAGCGGTGTGTTGACGCGTGACGTCACAGCACTAAGGTTGGATCACGATTCGATTCATGACTGTCGTGTAGGCGAGCCCTAACGCCCAGGATACTTCATGGCCGTTCACTTTCTTGAATAACTGGAAATAATATTGTTTTATGAGTTTCATTAAAGTTATGTACGGAACTATACGGAAACATAAGGTAACTGCTCATCACCTACACTCAATAGCGTGATAATTTGTACCCTATAACCTGACGCGCTGTTTAACGGATGTGGCAGCCAAACATCTGGATCTGTCCAATGGTACTCGCGTGGAAGTCAAATATACAAATGGACAAACAGACAAAAAATCTAAAGTCGATATTTTTGGCATCAGTATCTTTCCTAGAATCAGTTGCACTTACTTTTTTCAAAAAAAAACTATTTAATGTTCAGTTTTTGTATTGTTACAATTTTATTATGTATATCTTTGAAGATGAAAATCCACGTAGTGTTAGCCTAATTAATAAGCCAAAGGTCAGGTGAACACTGAAGTAAATTGAGAGTATTTAGGTGCTATTTATTGTAATATTCATATTACAAAAGTACTGATTTTCAATCCATCACTACATAGTATAAAAGAAAGTCGCTTTCCGCTATCTGTCCCTATGTATGCTTAAATCTTTAAAACTACGCAACAAATTTTGATGCGGTTTTTTTTAATAGATAGAGTGATTCAAGAGGAAGGTTTATATGTATAATACATGCATATTATAGTACCTGTGCGAAGCCGGGACGGGTCGCTAGTTTATAAATAAATGAGTTTAGATCAAGTTTCAGATGTGTAAATACCGAGATAGGCTCGTTGTCCTTGATCTTGTAGACGTCCTTGAGCAGCGTGACGACGTAGACCAGGTCGATGCAGGCCCACGGCTGCTCCACGTTAGCGGCCGAGCACGCGCGCACCGCACTCGCGCGGTACTCCGACACCGACACTGTGCCGCCGCGCATCATACACTACATACCGAGATAGGCTCGTTGTCCTTGATCTTGTAGACGTCCTTGAGCAGCGTGACGACGTAGACCAGGTCGATGCAGGCCCACGGCTGCTCCACGTTAGCGGCCGAGCACGCGCGCACCGCACTCGCGCGGTACTCCGACACCGACACTGTGCCGCCGCGCATCATACACTACATACCGAGATAGGCTCGTTGTCCTTGATCTTGTAGACGTCCTTGAGCAGCGTGACGACGTAGACCAGGTCGATGCAGGCCCACGGCTGCTCCACGTTAGCGGCCGAGCACGCGCGCACCGCACTCGCGCGGTACTCCGACACCGACACTGTGCCGCCGCGCATCATACACTACATACCGAGATAGGCTCGTTGTCCTTGATCTTGTAGACGTCCTTGAGCAGCGTGACGACGTAGACCAGGTCGATGCAGGCCCACGGCTGCTCCACGTTAGCGGCCGAGCACGCGCGCACCGCACTCGCGCGGTACTCCGACACCGACACTGTGCCGCCGCGCATCATACACTACATACCGAGATAGGCTCGTTGTCCTTGATCTTGTAGACGTCCTTGAGCAGCGTGACGACGTAGACCAGGTCGATGCAGGCCCACGGCTGCTCCACGTTAGCGGCCGAGCACGCGCGCACCGCACTCGCGCGGTACTCCGACACCGACACTGTGCCGCCGCGCATCATACACTACATACCGAGATAGGCTCGTTGTCCTTGATCTTGTAGACGTCCTTGAGCAGCGTGACGACGTAGACCAGGTCGATGCAGGCCCACGGCTGCTCCACGTTAGCGGCCGAGCACGCGCGCACCGCACTCGCGCGGTACTCCGACACCGACACTGTGCCGCCGCGCATCACGTCTGCAAACAATATTATACTTTAACGTCACGCGTTTAACATTCAGATTAGCAAACCAAACAAATCGTACACCATAACAATATATTTAATTTATCAAACTCTAACACAGTCAGTGTGACTGATAGACAACGCACAGCTTAAACCGGTGGGTCTAGAAGCACAGTCTACCTAAATCTTACTCCTTTCAGTCGGTCAACGAAGAACATTGTCGCAGAGCAATCGTGCGGGGGATTGTAGGGTGAAGGGGGGCGGAGGTTATATCCCGAGTAGCCATACTGCATACTTGGGACATAACCTCCGCCCCTACATCATTTTGACATTTCATATGACCTGTCAGATGTATGGACGTTGACCCACTGTATGTAGTGAGTAGGTACACTGTACTAGAAGTATGAAATTTTGCACAGGAGTTCTGTTCGATGTTATTGGAACGCACTTTTGCTGATCTAGCGAATCAATTAGGATTTAGGCTGCGTTGAGTGCGCGCCGACGACAGTGCATATTCGGACAGCAATCGGGTGCATTCGACAGCATTTTCATTAGCCATCATTTTAGCGTAGCCTTTTATTCGTTATAAAATAAATTGTTTTTAGCAAGTTAAATAAACCGTTTTAGTAACCAACCCAATAGTCAATACCACTTAGGTCGCGACCCGAACAAGTTCCTTACACAACGTAGGTGGACAATTAAGAAAGGATTTTTGAAAATTCTATCCTTAAATAGGGGATGAAAGTTTGTTTGGAAGTTCGTCATTTTTGACGTATGGGAAATCCCATCGGGGGACACGGCTAGTAACTAATAATAGTATAGAAGCGAAACTTGCGCTCCAGACGCGTTCATAGTCACGTGTTGGCTAAACCAACCGAATCCATTTTTTTTTCTTCTGAAATTCCTCCTGGATTCCTTTCGCCTGGGAAAGGCGAAGAATTATGCCGGACCAGCTAAAAACCCACGGGGCCTTATTACAAAACATAGTTTAAACCAAGACTAAGGTAAACCCAGGTTTAAAATATACCCATCACTTTCTTATGTCATATAACAAAAAGAGACTGTGCTATTTTAAAACCTCGGTTATTCTTAGACCATCTTTTGTAATAAGGGGGACGGTGTTCTTTTTCCTGACCCTTGGCCGGGGTCGCGGATTTCGCAGCTGCATGCACCGCGACTCCGGCAGGTCTCGGTCCGCCAGCCCTTGGCGGACCTCTTCTTCTGTTGGGCCTTGCCGCACGTCGCCCTGGTCCGCCGCCTTCTCGGGCCTGTTACTGGTCGGGCGACGGGTCCCCCAACCCGCCGCCCGCAGGCCACACACTACGGTGGCCGGAGATCAGTGTCTGGCGCGGGAAGGGAGAGTGGCACCTCTCTTAGCACACTAGGTACAAATAGTAAGTTGTATATACCAATGATGCCCGCATCAGCTGCCACGTCATAGAAGTAGCTCATAGCGGCGACGGTCCCCTGCGGCGGCTGGTCGGGCTCCCAGTCGAGTGTTGCGTGTACGTACTGCCGCACTACTTCGTGACACGCTAGGTACACTTCGGTGCGCTTCGCTCCTTGCAAGCGCTTTGCGCCGCTGAAAAACACAACTTTGTTTTATTCTATGGTACACACGGTGCACCAAGATAGGTAACCTATCTGACGTTTTAGTTCTGAACACAACGAGCACTGTTGTGGCGCACACACGCGCTCTCTACGCATGCGCGGGATGCGGGAAAGAAAGAAAGATTTATTTGCAAGAAACAAGGTTAGTACAGGTTCTTAGAATAAAAATGAGATCATCTTGTTTCGCCAACACAGTGGATGCAAATTATGGTTTAGTCTACAGCTTTATTTGTACAATTTTATTATATGAATTAAATAAACGAAAGTATGTACTATCTACGTATATTCATTTTTCATTTATACTTTACTTTTACATTTTAATGTTGCGTGTATTTAAGAAATCATTTACAGAGTAATAGCATTTTTCTACCAGCCATGAATACAGTTTACGTTTTAAGAATTTTAAAGGTAGGGTTCTGATATTTTCTGGTAATTTATTATATATTCTAATGATCATCGGATAGCAATTATTATGATAGTAACGTTAGGTAATAGAAGCCTAGTAGGCAGTGGCGTGCCTTCCATACAAGCCGAAAAGCCCGGCTTTATATCAGGAAAGCGAGATAAATAAAAAAAAATAAAAAAAAAAACTCATGTAAAGTAGTATTGAATTAATTGAATCATCATGTCTCATAACAGCTAATACCTACTGTAATAAATAAAAATATGTTTAAACTCCGCGCGCAATGCAGCGAGCCACCGTGTGGCCTACGTTGCCAGGTTTACATAAACAAACAATAAATATATTTCGCGTCGCGCCTCGGCCGGCCTCCGTAACGTAACGTTGCCAAACCGCCTGCAAGATCTTGCATTCTGGTCGCACGCGCTGGCTTCTTACGCGGCTTAAGCCGTCTGTCTCTTTTCCTTCGATTTCATTGATAAATCCTTTATAGATATTCACATATTTATAGCTAGACATAGCTAATTTCTATGAAGGAAGAAGCCGGGCTTATGACTCTGTTAGTTTGACGAAATTGAACATTACTCTAGTGTGTTTACGAGTGCAATTTGTGTGGCATGCGTGTTTAGGCACATAGATGCCGCGACGTTTGTATTTTGATAGAAATGATACAATTTCAAATTAGTTCACATTTTGTTTTGAGCGATATTGGAGCATTTTTTTGACGCGAAATATATTTTTTCAGTTTCTGTGATTTAAAGTATTGTGTAACTTTTATTCGTTTGTTTTAACGTTTGTGATTAAGTTTCTTTGTGATTTGCCTTTCTTATAAGATGAATTCGGAAATAATTGTTCCTTGTGTGAAGTTGTGTGTGATGGATTGAAGTGTGTGCAATCGTTACTCGGGAAGGTAAATACTTTGAATTTTGCAGACAAATACCGTTTTATTACTTCACCTGAACCTACTCCTGATTTGAGTATTTTTGGTAAATCAAAGTCACAATAGGCATTTTCATAAATCGGCTTACAAAACTCTTTGGATTGTAGGTTGCTCTCATTTAAAGAAATTATTCTGCAACACCAGTTGCATATTTTTCTCTAATGATACGAACGCCTGGAATACATCAGGTCACGATGATTTGAATAACTTAAGTATCTGGTGCCAGGATTAATTTTGCTCTAAACAAATAGAACGAAACAACAAACAGCTTTTATCAAAGCTACCGAAGGTATGTGATTGCTGATAGATATGTCTGTAAATCTATCTAGTGATGCCATGCCTTCAGTGTGCTTTGTTGTTTGTCATCAGCAGTAGTAAAGAAGCGAAGAATGAAGAGTTAACACGGCTGTTTACATCGAAAGTAATTATAAATTGTTTTTAAACTTTTGCGATTTGTACACATCACAAAAATATAGATCGGGTCTATTATAAATTAACAATATTTTTTTCAACATTATAAACATTGCGTAAATATACTCATCAATTATTTCTGAGCCATCTATTGGCGGCGACGGGCGATTGTGTCATTTTTCCCGTCGAACTCGAAGAGCGCAAAAAAGCACCTGTAATGCTCATAGATGGCTCTTAAACCAAATTGTATGTGATTTTGCAAAATCACACAATTGTATTATTTGCACTCTATTTATTATTAGGGTGAAAATAATAGTTGTGTGATTTCGCAAAATAACGAATTAAGGGCTGATTTTTCAATCGTCAGATAACTTTTATCTGGGGAATAAGTTTTACCTTTTGACAGGTTTTAAATAGAAAATATGTCAAACCGTCATATTTATTCCTTGGATAAAATTTATCTCACGATTGAAAAATCGGCCCTTAGTCAAATTTTACAGGGTTTTTTTTTCTAAAAATCTATCGGGCTTGCCCTAACTTTGAACCCTAGGCACGCCACTGCTAGTAGGATATCTGGTATTAAACTTGCAATGCGCTCCATATGTTTTAAATAGATTTTCATGTTTTTTGGCAAAGATGCAGCATTCTAATATGTATAATGACGGCAGAGTTAAGAGTTTTAATTTAGGAAGTAATGTTTTACAAGAAGATGATGATAAGCTTGGAGTGCGACCTTTTGGTTGCAAATTTTGGTGAGTCGCCAAACTGCATAGGCGAATTTGTAGGAGGTTGGGAGGCGAGAGATAGCCAGCCACGGCGTCTCGTCGGGGTAAAATACTGGTATTCAGCCGCATTTGGTTAGACTGGATGCTGAATTGCTGATCCCAACAGTTGGGAAAAGCCTAGGCAGAACTTATGGCAGAGACCAACTACAATAACATGGCACGTCCCTTCAACATCTGTCTTCAATGTATGTGTGCATATACCAGCGAATAACCATGCTTATGTTTGATATTTAGTAGACGTATTGCTCGACTAGTGCATAATTAAAGTTCGCGTTCACCTCCAAACGGTACCATATTGTTAATTAGCGACATCAAATCTGTGGAGCGACTGTAACATGTTTTTGTTTAACACATTAGAGTTTACCACACTTTTCATAGAGCTTATACGCCATCCCGCCATACATATTGCTAGTGGACCTTCCAGGACGGTCCTCGGCATTACGTTTGCGCTAAGAATGAACCCTCGAGGAGGGTTCCTGGCATTAGGTTAAAAACCTTGAATAATACGCTACTACGTCGTAAAATAGGTGTTTGCTTGTTTCATGACGGTGAATTTTCCAAGAAAAACCTACATTTAAAATGAGCCCTCCACGAGGGCACCCGGTATGGCGAATGCGACTACCGGGCACCCGGCACTGAACGTGTTAAGTTTGGCATACAGTTACAGAATGCACACATCTGCCTTGAACGAATGACGCATTGTAAATAGGTATACTTCCTCACACATTTTTACTGGCAGTTTCAATGGAAGAGTGTGTCACGCTATCGTAGATAATCTCTACAGGTTAAAGATGATTGCCCGACTTGAACCAACCGCCTCGGCTTTATACAGCTAACAAAAGGCGTTCCCTAGCAATACTAATAGCCTCAGAGTATACTAAAAAAAAAAAACAAAAAAATGATACTTAAAAGCAACGCTTTGTCGCACTCGTCTATCAATGTGGAAAGCACGGTAACATAACATATAACCTATCTACGCAACCATTTTGGTTGTAAACAGGCCGTTCCGAATTGTTTAATTATATATGTATTGTTGGCAACATTGGAAAAACGTGTACCACAGGTTAAAAAGAGCGGCACGCGCATGCGCTCTAGGGTAGTAAGTAAAATAACCGCCATTGAGGAGCGTCCGATATTTTTGGTATTTTCTCTTTTTATGATTAACTTTGTTGTGATAACTTAATAACTGACTGTGATTCAGTGTCTATGTTTTTAAAAAGTACCTTTAGTTCAAGGTGTACAAGAGTATATATTTTTTGCTTATTTTTTTATATTATTCTATGAATGATGTAGATTAACGGGTTTAGTTTATGGGAACGCCCTCTGTAATTTTACATACTGTATGAAAGTACTTGTTTATTTTAAATTCTGTCGATAATTTTATCAATAATAAACTCACCTCACGAAATAGTTGGTGTTAGCGTAAGTCCAGGGCTCGCGCTGTATGATAGGGTCGACACACACCGACTTTAATTCCCGCGTGTTGTTGTCGGCCGTTTCCATTCGGAACACGCCGTAACGTGCCGCTAGCAACCCTAAGTTTAGGTAGCTGGAACAAATTAAACAGATTGCAGTATATCACAACTGAGAAGTATGATCGGCAAAGTTCGTAGAACCGATCACTTCGTGTATTAAATGAGATTGCAAAAAAGAAGAGAAAACTTGGATACGTCATTTACACTATATTTTTTTGTTATTCTATAATGTTTTTTTTTTATTATAATATAATAATAATGTTTATTTTGTACTTAAAAACACAATACAGAGCACGTGAAACAACAGCAGGTTGTACAATAGAGTCTTAAGAAATGACAGAGTTCCGGCCCCTAAACTAGGTACCTGTAGCTTAGGAGTCGGGAGTTTCTACAGCTTCAGTTATATAATATAACCGTGACATTACAGTAATTTAAAGCGATTGGGAGAGTGTATTGGTGGGGTGAGTTTGAGTGAGGAGTGATGTGTATGTATGTGTGGTGTGAGTGAATGTGTGTGGGTTGTGGTTAATTAATTTGCCCAGTATGTATTGATAACATTTTAAAAGCTCTCCTGACTGTGACTCCGACCAGCCATGACACATTGGAAATCCATGATAGATCCTTAACGCGGTGTGTTAAAGTGGGCTGCAATAATCTCATGTAGATATCTTACTTATTTATTTATACTTTCGCACATAATTTGTACAGAGGCGGACTTAATGCCATAGGCATTTTCTACCAGTCAACCTTAGGGTGATGGAGAGAAAACACGGTAGGTGCACTAAAAGAGCTAAGTGATGTGATTCGCTATTAAAAATAAATACAAACATAACTAAAACATTTTTGCAATAATATTACCTACATACCTAATAATAAGACATTTACATACATATTATACAAGGTTAGTCAGAAAGGGGGTACTAATCCGAAAGGGTGTTAAACTACACATAATAATGAATAACTTTTGTTCTACAACTTTTCCCAAAAGTCAATAGTTTAAGAGAAACAGCTGTTCAAAAATCTCAAAAAAAAATCTCTAAAATCTATCCTATCCCCAGTTATGATCAGCTGTGTTTACATTTTAGGTCATATTTGGGGTCATGAATTAGAAGCACCATTTTCTGAATTTGTAACTAAAGCAGGGATGAAGAATTTTTGAAAAAACTAAAATAAAAATCATTTTATTTGGAAAAAAAAAATATCGAATTTTGAAATTTTAACACTTGCTTTCAAACAGTCATCAGCGATACTATAAGTGGCCTTCGGATTAGTATCCCCTTTCCGACTAACCTTGTATGTATATGTTACGGCTAATAGCCGAAGTGCGGCTACACCTAGTTTTAGCCGGTTAGAACTAGGTTTAGCCTTCATCATAGCGGCTAGAACTAGGTGCAGCCGCACACCGATGGTTAAGGGTAACCCCGACACGGATAGGTTAGGTTCGAAGGGGATGACGGGGGCTAGAGTGAGCGAGCGAAGCGAGCGAACGAAGCCCCCGTCATCCCCTTCGTGTTAGGTTACTTTAAACCCTGCAGACAGAAATAGGAGCCCCGCGCAGCGGGGCTCCGTCGACTTAAGCTCCACCTACTTCTAACCAACTGCTACTGGTTGCACCTAGTTGTACCCGGCTAAAACTAGGTGTAGCCGCACTTCGGCTATTAGCCGTAACATATACATACTTATGCGTAAATAAATATATGACGGCGGGAGCGACGGCTGAGCGATAGCTCCGTCATCACCTTGATTGGGTGGTACAGGGTTCATAGCGTAGAAAGCGTAGGATAATAATTTAAATGCAGTTCGTTCGAGTTATAACTTCACTTTATTATTTTTAATCACAAATTACTAATTAATTCGGTAAACAGACAGTTTCGTTATGGAGGAGTGTCCTAGGTGGCGTCCCGAATCAAACTGTGTCCGCTGCACGATCCCCACTCTCCAAATCGACTCTGTACACGTGACGTCATTACAATAACAAGTGACGTCACGGTGTTTACCACCTCCTTAGTACTATAATAATCAAATGAAGATCTTATTATTGATCGATATCGTTTTCCACGACACGGCCATCCCGACGAGTTACACGCCCTCGTGTATACCTGTAACAAACCAAAAAACAACTTGGTAGTATGCTTGCAACCTCGGCCAACCTGACCGTGACATGAGAATACAACGATTGCCTACTCATTACTTAACTACTAAACTTCTAAATCATCCTAACAATTCACAAACAAAAGATTCCTCCGAGCCTCAAAAATAACCAAATGTTTGTAATAACATAATGAGATAACATACACCGTTCATGACCCGGCTGCAACAGCAGCTAGTGACAACTTCACCATTTGCCACCCATATCGTCATCACCTCATGTGATACGACCAACACTTCATCTTGAGTCTGCGACTCCCCGGTTAATACAAGACCGGTACACAACAATAGTCTCCTTTGAGACCCGGGTCCCCGCCACACCACTAGCTGCCCACCGCTCCCTGAACAACTCACAAGTGAGTTGCAGTTACGACTACAGACTAGTGCGTGCAGTGCGACCAAAATAGCCACCGGTATGTGTTCTCTCTACTAGTGGAGGCACCCTCCTCACTATCTTCAACGTCAGACAAATTAACTCGGCAGGTACATCACTTAGAGGAATCCTTCGTATGCGATCATGAGCGTACTTACCTATAGGTCCTATTACCAGTTAAAGATTTCAACATAATATAACGATCACCATCAAGCAACTCTACAATTTTGAACGGTCCGTTATATTTGGGGTCTAGCTTCGTCTGATTTATTTCTTCATTTCAAACTACAAAACTCAGTAGGGATTATGAAGAATATTCTAAATGCAGGGCGCTTAGTAAAAAATCTATAGAAACTGTTCACAAACTGCATCAACATAAAATCCAGGGTCAGTTTGCTAAAGATCCTAAGGCATTCTGGCAGTACATACGTTCAAAGAAAAGTGCAGTAGGCAAGAAAACTATTATAATGGATGGTGAGCATTTATCGGATAATGAGTGTGCCAAACAGTTCGCAAAATTTTTCGAATCGGTTTACAGCGATCAACCGCCGCGGTTAGACGCTCAAGCGGCGGCGGCGGCGGGAGCGGCGAGTGGTGCGCGGGTGCAACTTGACGCACTGAGTTTGGAGGACGTTAGAGGTGCACTTGGGCGCCTGAAACCGAAGCGTTCAGCGGGCCCGGATGGTATACCGGCATTTCTGTTTAGAGATTGTGTTAGGGTGCTCGCGGAACCGCTACTTTATATTTTTAATATGTGTCTTCATTCCACAACGTTCCCCACTCAGTGGAAGATCACGCGGGTCATTCCTGTACCCAAAGGTAAGGCGGGCTCGGACATAACTGGTTATAGACCGGTGGCAGTGCTGTCGACGCCGGCCAAGGTGTTCGAGTCTGCTATCCAGCGCTGCATTCTGGAGCAGGTGCGCGGACAACTGGCTGACGCGCAGCACTGCTTCCGGCCGGCGCGCAGCACTGCCACCAACCTGTTGAACTTTATGGCGCAGGTGGTGCCGGCAGTGGATGCTGGTGTGCAGGTTGATGCTGCTTATTTTGATTTTAAAAAAGCTTTCGACACCGTTGACAACGACATCTTACTAACGAAGCTCGCAGAAGTCGGCTGCACACCACATCTATTGCAATTCTTCGCCAGCTATTTGCAAGATAGACAGCAGTACGTAGACTATAATGGGTGTGAATCCGACCCATATTACACCTGGTCCGGTGTGAGCCAAGGCAGCAATTTGGGGCCCCTCGAATTCATCATAATGATAAACGATTTGCCGGAAGTCATCAAACATGGCACTTGTTTATTGTTTGCGGATGACCTTAAGTTGCTGCTCGAGGTTAATAGTGAATACGATTGCGAACGATTGCAGGAGGATATAGATAGGGTAGTGGAATGGAGTCAGGACAACAGGCTTTTCTTCAACGTGTCGAAGTGCTCGGTGATGAGTTTTACGCGCGCGCGAGCCCCTCTAATGCACGAGTACGTGGTGGGCGCCGTGCCTATGCAACGAGTCTCTGAGGTGCGGGATTTGGGGGTTGTTGTCACTCCTGAGCTGTCGTTTCGCGATCATATTACGAGGATCTGTAAAAGGGCGTTTAGGAACTTAGGATTTGTTCTGAGACAGACAAGGCACTTCACTAACATCGCAACAGTCAGGGTCCTGTATGACGCACTTGTCAGGAGTCATCTGGAACATAGTGCTGTCATATGGGCTCCTCATGAGGCCAAGTACTCGTTAATGCTGGAGCGCGTACAGAACAAGTTCACGCGCCACTTGTATAAGAAATTATATGGGGTATACCCGTTTTACCCGTTGATGTACCCCACTCTGTTTGTGCTCGGGATGGTCGGGTACAACCAACTGAGGGTACGACGGGAATTCACGCTTGTCGCGTATCTGGTTAGGTTACTTCGCGGCATTGAGCATAACCCAGGAGTACTGCAGCGCCTGAGTGTATGTGTACCAGACCGCTATGTGTGGAGGCGGCGCCGCCCGCCGCTGCTGGCCGTGCCGGTTGCCAAGACTAACCTTCTCGCCAAAACACCATTGACCCGCGCAATTCGGGTTATTAACGATCTTCACCTGAAGATCGACGTATTTACATGCTATTTGAGTGAACTCGCAAAAATACTGTTGTTTATTTTATGTTATAGTGTAGATTAGAGTAGGCTATGTGTTGTTTTTATTTCCTATATTTTAAATACTGTCTGTTTTATTTTAGGGGACTTAGTAAAGTAGTTTTTATTTTTATATATATTATTTTAAGTTGTTTAAATTTATCAGAGTTTTAATTACTAGGTAAGTTAATGTTAAGACCACTCTATCGCATTAGGTGTACACCTGTAAAGATAGCTGTAAGGGAGATTTTAATAAATAAATAAATAAATAAAAATAAATAAATTTTGAATCAAAACTAATTCACCAATATTCAACTTCACTAATTTAGCTTTATCCCTATCAAATCTAGATTTCTCGTAACTAGCACTCTTTTCTATATTCGCTGCCGCTTGCTCTCTTGTCTTGTTAATGTCTATTTCCGGTTCAGAATCATCAAAACTTAAAAGACTTAATGGCCTAGCTACGCGCCCTATCAAAAGCTCAAGCGGACTCGCCCCAGTTACACGATGCACAGAACAATTTAGAGCAAGGTGTACATCCTCTAAGGCTTCCTGCCAAGACAAGGAAAGATTATGTGATTCACAAAAATCTTTAAAATCCTTGTTTGCAAAGCATCGACCTTGATCTACAATAACTCGAGTCGGAGCTCCAAACAGGGACACACTAGATTTAAGGGCTCTAATAGCGCTAGCTGAATCGATGCGAAGAGTGTGGTACATAAGAACAAACTTAGTGAAAGCATCGATTAAAACTATGACATGTTAATGGTAAAACCTTGTTTTAAAATTTCGCGGCCAATCATCTCATTATATTTCAAACAATTATCGGCAAACACATGAAATAAAACGCGTAAACAATTGCCATCAATTAACACGTCGCAAAGAATTTGTTCAGTACAATCTACATTAGCAAAACCTATACCCCGTATAAGAATAATCGCGAATGTGCGTTCACCTATGAAGTTACGAGTGACAGATTGTTTAACAAGAGAGCATTCGGCACCAGAGTCGAAATAAAAATAATACGACTCACCAGATTGTTGTAATTGTCCACAAACACGAGCTACTTTGCAGTTATCGACGCGTCACTCCGCTACCGCGCCGCCTCCGCTACTGTAGCCCAGTGCAGGCGCGCCGCCTGCGCCCGCGTTGCCACGCCGCTGACAGTTTGATGCAATGTTCCCGTTCTCTCCACAACGAAAGCAAATCACTCGTTTACTGATTCCAGGTGCGCCAATGAGATTCAGATCCCACTTCTGATGACGGCGGGAGCGACGGCTGAGCGATAGCTCCGTCATCACCTTGATTGGGTGGTACAGGGTTCATAGCGTAGAAAGCGTAGGATAATAATTTAAATGCAGTTCGTTCGAGTTATAACTTCACTTTATTATTTTTAATCACAAATTACTAATTAATTCGGTAAACAGACAGTTTCGTTATGGAGGAGTGTCCTAGGTGGCGTCCCGAATCAAACTGTGTCCGCTGCACGATCCCCACTCTCCAAATCGACTCTGTCCACGTGACGTCATTACAATAACAAGTGACGTCACGGTGTTTACCACCTCCTTAGTACTATAATAATCAAATGAAGATCTTATTATTGATCGATATCGTTTTCCACGACATATACATAAATAATATATATCCTACCTGTGCGTATACAAGGTGACGTTGGTACCAGCAGGTACCACGTACTGGTCTACGGCTGGGTAGGAAGGCGCATCACTTTCACTGAGCTGGTATGTGATCTGTGTGGAGCCGCCGCCCAGGTCCAAAGCTGCCATCGTGTCGCCGTCCATTAGGTCTAAAATTTAAAGAAACGGATTCCTTATTGGTTTCGCGTCGCTATTTCTTTACACAAGTCTAACACTGAGTTGCAAGAAAGATACCATTAGGTGATCATTAACTAATCCGTTATTAAGAATAATGTTTCCATTAAATTAATGGCTATTGCATGAACACTAATTAGGTCGTAGTTCGTTTTTCATTTACTAATTATCATATATATTGAAATCATGGGGAGTTTGACACATCAAAAATTAATTTTAATGGATAGCTAATCATTCCATTAAATCTAGCTTCTTGCAATGGACAGAAGAGGTTAATGGAGCATTAACATTCTAATGAGAGCATTAAAATTTAATGGACCTTTCTTGCAACTGAGTGTTTGCTTGTGTGGGAAAATACCTAGACTACAAGTTAAGTTTCAGATTTCGGTGCTAATCCACGCTGAACCAAATTGAAGGCACCGACTTCTTAAACTGTTAATTTTAAAATCCACAGAAAAGCGTATAAATTCGTGGGCCATAACTACGAGTAGAACGCCATCCATGTACAAAGTGTAACATAAATAACGCACAACCTCTTAAGGGGTCACTGTAATCATCATTATGAACAACTTTTACTATGGGAAAAAAGTGAAATCGCTTAAAAAAAATCTGCTGTTCCCCACATTTTGACGAGTTATGCGAACATAAATGTAAGGAACAGCTGTTTATATACCAGGTGTTAACGAATTCGTGTAATTCCTTCAAACGCGTGATCTACTGGTGACACTGATTGACCCTGCATAGGTTTTTCTCAGAAGCAACAGAAAAAAGTTTTCAAAAAATTAAACATGGTATTCTGAATGTGAGTAATTTTAGTGTCCCGAGTTAACTAACTGCGTGGAGCGATATCGCGCTAGTCATGCCCGTCAGCTGTGTCGCCGTGCCTTCATTAATTTATGCATGCCATCGAAATTTTCTATCACTTAAAAAAATATTTGGGAACAAAAAGTTTTTTTTATTTTTAATCTATTTAAATCCCGTGCGGGTATAATCTATACCATTTATAGATCATGTGGTTTTAAGGAATTACACGAATTCGTTAACACCCTGTATATACCTGAATAATGTAGTTCAAGTTCAAAGATTCTTATTTAAAATTTACACGAACCTATGAAACATTATGAACTTTGTAACACGGTTTAGTTGCACAGTTCCAAGAATTTAGTCCTATGGGGAAAAACTAGCAAGAAACTCCATGGATAAGTACCTACTCTTTTCAAATGGTAAAATAATACAATCCGTCTTGCTACAATATTTCGTCTTAGGTGATAGGGTGAACTTCTTTATAAAGTACCAAAAATTTAATATTTTTTCAGAGAAGGTATTAAAAGAAAAAGAAAGAAACTAGTGTGGCGGCATCTATCTCGCCACATGCGAACTATCCTACATCGCGCAATCAAGATTTAACACGCAGATAGTATATATGTATACAACCTCCCAACATCAACCGTTGGGCAGTAGCCCGCCAGGCACAAGACTCCGCCTGGTTGGAGGATCCTCCCTTCAGTTGGAGGAACACCACACCAAGTTTCTCCACACTAGAGGGGGGCATTTTCTGTCCTAGTTGCGCAAAACGGACAATGTACAAAGTGATGTCATGTTTCTATGAAATTCACAAGGTATGACGTCATTACCTCGCAATGCCGTCTCTGTCACTTACATTATAATCGAAAAACATGTTATTTAAATACATTCAATATGTTTTAACTTACTGTGCAATAAGTTGACTGTGTACCAAATGAAGATACCCTCATCAGAGCCGTCCATGATCTGCACTCCGTCGGCGGCTACGTCATAGCCCAGCCTAGAAACAAATGTAATGTTTACAAATGCAGCGGTGCGAGCACGGATCTGTTACTATCGAATCGATTCGAAAAATGTATCTATTCTAAACGTCAAATTTGACATAAGATATAGATAAAATGACAGCAGTTGTCGTTTTATCTATATCTATTTTCTCGAATCGACTCGATAAAAACATCCGTGCTCGCAGTGCTGTGTAGACAAAGGGGAATGCAACTTTTACTGAGGATTCGTGGCATAATATTTTTCCTACGCCTGTAGTTATACTTAGGTCATAATTAGAGAACTATCTAAGAAGTCCATAACAGAATTAAGTATCTAAGCTGTAACATATTATTATCAGAGATATGACGGTTTCTCTTTTGTTTTAATTGTTTGGCTTAGAGACCTAATTTTTAGGGTTCCGTACGCAAAGGGTAAAACGGGACCCTATTACTAAGACTCCGCTGTCCGTCCGTCCGTTTGTCTGTCACCAGGCTGTATCTCATGAACCGTGATAGTTAGACAATTGAAATTTTCACAGATGACGTATTTCTGTTGCCGCTATAACAACAAATACTAAAAATCAGAATAAAATAAATATTTAAGGGGGCACCCATATAACAGACATGATTTTTTTGCCGTTTTTATAGATAATGGTACGGAACCTCTCTGATTATGACCAAAGTACTACCACAGTAGACATATAAGCTAAAGCAGTACTTCAACTACCTACAATCGTCCGATTTGACACACTCACACAGACACGCACTGCAACAAGACAAATACCTAAGGTATTTTCGGGATGCAGTTCCATACAAAAACAAAAAACTACTCAGTATACAGAGCGTGTCTGTGTGAGTGTTTCAATTCTTGAGATTATAGTAAGTTGAGGTACTGCTTTAGCTTATTTGTCTACTGTGACGAAAGAAAAAAAAATTATGCCTAAAGGTTGCATTGGCCTTTAAGGAGCTCTAAGAATCATCTTATAAAAAAACGACTACCTACAGTATAAAACCTACAGTTTCACGGCTTAAAACCCTTCTCATTCTAAGAAGAGGCCGGTACCCAGCAATGCGACAGTAACAAGCTGATCATAATGCCACAGTAAAATGTTAAATATGCTAAACGTATCGTAAAACGTAGTCCACACTTACTTGGCAATAGCTTGAGCAACACTGTCTATGAGGTTTTGTGCCTTATCCGAGGGCAGTAGACGGAGGCCGGCAGTCGCGCGGACGATGAGCGGCGTCGACTGTCTCTTCTCCGGCGGCGTCAGAAACTCCGCTTTTTTTATTAGCTGCACTATTGTGTCCGCGCCCTAAAGAGCAATAACGAAGAAATTATTAATATCATACGTAAATAAAGCAGACATATTATGTCCTATGAAATCTTTGGACAGAAGAGGCTATCTGGTGGTAAGTGGTTACCGCCGCCTGTACAAGGTGTCCCAAAAAGTAGTGACAAGCGGAAGTCCAGAGGTAGAGCACCCTTAAGCTGGCTTCCCACGGTGCGTGGTAGTGCGCACCGGCTATGCGTGCGTGGTATCATCCGTAAAATCACGCACCGTGGGAAGCTACATTATGTGGGTGCGTGATTCGAAGCTATTTTTTATTTCCAAAATACCAAGTGAAAGAGATTTTAACTATTGGACTGCTGTAGGTGGTCCTAGGGGACCCTTACTACGTAACCGGGCAGTTATTGGCGAGACCTGAAGGGTCTCCAGCCAATGGGGGGGGAAGTAAAATACTTAACCTAAGCTAACTACTTGTACTCCACTAACATCATGACTACCTGCAACAACAGCACTAAGGGCGACCCCTAGACTCAGACCTCGGCTTACGGCGTTGCTGGCGGGGACTTAGGGGGGGGAGACAGCTTGATGAGAGCTGAATTATCGGTGTGACTGCGGAGTCTGAAGAGACGACCGGCTCTACGACGGGAGAGCTCGGTGGATCGTGACACCGGCGGAAGTGAAAGAGAACTCGCACCGCACCTTTGCATTTACCGACTCGCGGCGGATACGGCGCACTGCACCGCACGCGTCCGCGTTACCACGGACGAGTCTCTTCCCATGGTGCGTCGGTGCGAGCTCGTGCGTCGCGGTGCGCGATATCACGCACCGTAGGAAACAAGCATAAGAGGTGCTCGAATCACTCCCATGTATGCTCCGCGTTTTTTTGTAGTTCTCGAGTTATGATTTCTTTTCATGTTTTAACCAAACTCCGACTATAATGACATTTTTAATCATCGGTGTGATGAATAGTCGAGACAAATACGCGGTTTTTTATTAAATTATTTAGAAAAAATAACTATACACGTCACTCTATACAAGGTTAGTCAGAAAAGGGGTACCTACTAATCCGAAAGGGTGTTAAAGTACCCATAATAATGAGTAACTTTTGTTCTACAACTTTCCCCAAAACTCAATAGTTTAAGAGAAATTGCTGTTCAAAAAGTGCAAAAAAAATATGCTAAAATCTGTATACTCGTATTCTCAGCTACGATCAGCTGTGTTTACATTTTAGGTCATATCTAAATATAGACGCTTCTAATTTGTGACCCTAAGGTCACAAATTAGAAGCTCCATTTTTTGAATTCGTAACTAAAGTAGGGACGAAGAATTTTTGAAAAAACTAAAATAATAATTATTTTACATGGAAATAAAAATTATCGAATTTTGAAATTTTAACACTTGCTTTAAAACCGTCATCAGTGATACTTTAAGTGGCCTGCGGATTAGTAGCCCCTTTCCAACTAACCTTGTATAACTATACACCTACAACAATACCAAGAGGATTGCTGATGCGTTGCCGACCTTAGAGAGGAAGTATCATGTGTCTGTATTATCACCGTCACCTGTGACCCTTCAAAGAGAAATAGGTATGGTGGTAGTAGTTCCCCTGACGAATTGCTGCACAAGGAGCTCTACTGATACTATTTTAAGCTACGAATACTTCAATTTATAAGTCAGTTTCCACCTTAAGTCAATGATAAACTATTTTCACTCTATATCTTTACAGATAGTTCAATCCACAATGGCGCGCCCCACTCTTTGTCTCAACCGCTACAGTGCAAAAGTGTGCATCAGTGGCGAAGGGTGAATTTTCTTAAAAGGGAAGCCGGACCAAAAAATGCTTACCTTGCTCAAGTGTGATGCGTGAATTCCAGTAACTACTCGTTTCGAAAGGGAATCCGATAGGAATCGAGTTGTATGGAGCCTTCGCCACTGGTGTGCATTATAAATTGCTATTGTGTTAGATCTACCAACACACAATAGTCAGATGTGTGCATATTCACACTTATACAAGGTTAGTCAGAAAGGGGGTACTAATCCGAAATGGTGTTAAAGCACCCATAATAATGAATAACTTTTGTTCTACAACTTTTCCCAAAAGTCAATAGTTTAAGAGAAATAGCAGTTCGAAAATCTCAAAAAAAAAACGCTAAAATCGATCGAAGGATACCTTAGCTATGATCAGCTGTGTTTACATTTTAGGTCATATTTGGGGTCATGAATTAGAAGCTCCATTTTTTGAATTCGTAACTAAAACAGGGATAAAGAAATTTTGAAAAAACTAAAATAAAATAATTTTAAATGGAAATAAAAATTATCGAATTTTGAAATTTTAACACTTGCTTTAAAACCGTCATCAGTGATATTTTAAGTGGTCTGCGGATTAGTACCCCCTTTCCGACTAACCTTGTATAAGATAATAATAAAAGATATGTGCATACCAGTGGCGAAGGGTGAATTTTCTTAAAAGGGAAGCCGGACCAATTATTTGTTTAAATGATAATTGAAAATAATAGATACTGTATTTGTCATATTTCGAAAGGGAAGCCGATAGGAATCGAGTTGTATGGAGCCTTCGCCACTGCTGCATACGCATCACGCGGCTACCGACCACAAAAAGGAGTGGGGCGCGTTTTCGTAGACTAAACGCAGTATATCTATTTTTAATCTCAATATTCAATTATTTTTGTCAGCAACGCCTGTTGTCAGCGAAGGTAGCATAAGCAAAAATGCACCACAGCCAAGAAGAACGGTCCAACCATAGGTCCAATACAATTAAGGGAACAATACAACTCGGAAACGCACATACTTTGCAGCTACTTCAATTTTTCTATCCCAAAGTGATAGTTTAGCTGGAAATCGAATCCTTCGAAGACTTCGCACTCAGCAGCCAAGCTAGCGGCTACTAAGCCAATGATGTAATAAAAAGTGGGAATATTATAGTATTACCTTTTCTGGGTCATCAGCAAAAGACGACAGGCCCGGTTTGGATTGTTCAAAATATTCTTCAACTAAGTCCAAGTTGGCTTGACCGAATACTGAAACAAGATTATAAACTAAGATTAACGCGACATATTTGTATGTTCTACATCACGCTTATACTACCGGGGTAAGCAGAGGTGTACCTACAGTTACACACCTACATTTTGCAGGTGCCTTTATTACCATAACATAACATTCCACCTGTAATCGCGAAGGGTTGGGCAGAGGTGGAATGGTACTCCATCACTTTGCAGTTATGTTTAAGTCCCATGTAATAGGGGGCGAGCCTATTGCCATCAACCAGGCACAAATTGTAACGTGCAAATAAAAAAAAACAAATAAAAAAAAATAGATTTGTTTTTGGGTGAAATATGAATTTAAATTAAAATTAGCTTTTGCACGCTACAAATATTAATACAATCAACCATCACATCACGCGTCATTCGGTTCTGGGTACAGCGTGGCACGCGATGCGATGGTGACTGTAAAATAAATGTTAATGATGTTAAGGTGTGGGTAGACAGGAATGTTACCCACCAAATATAATAAGAGGTTGCCGAATAGACTCTCGGAGAGGGATCGAACCTCTGGATCAAGGACCTCTTGGTGGTTGTTGTACTGCAGGTGCTGATACTCAATTAAAATACAGTTTATCAGTAACACATGTATAATTTATAAAATCAAAAATTGATTAATCGCGAACATGGCGGTTACGGCCGCGGTATCTGGGTACCTTACAAGCTAAGCCGTGCTTAACCTACCACTCGAGTTCGTTCGCGACGGACTGAGCATGCTCGCACTATAGTTTTGGGTTGGCCAACCTTACCGCACTTGTTTCTTCGAAGTGTGGCTCGAAGAAGCCTGCGCAATGCGCACAGGCAGGTTGTGTTGGTCCCCCAGCATACCACCTAGCAAGGCGGCGGCGTCGACGTCGTCGAGTGCCTGCGCAGCCGGTACGTGGTGGCAGCACTGACGGCGCACAGGCACCGGATGATGCGGCATGCGGCACGCGCACCCAGCGAGGTGGCGGCGGCGTCGTCAGCTGCGCCGACAATTGGGCAGCGGTGGCATCATCTGCGGTCGCCCACGCAACTGCCGACCCCGGGTGTCCTTGGCATCGTCCCGCGCAATCAACCGCGGGACACACCGCTACGGCGTCCTACGGACACGGGGGGTGGCGATCGGCGAATCGCAGGTGTGGAACCCACGCGTACAGCGTGGCGATATGAGTCCCCAGACTTAATGGATGAACCCCACTTACTTGCTAAGTTCTATGCATCACCATGCAAGATGATATATCCAGCCTCAACCGCGAGTGGTTGAGGCTGGGGCAGGACGCGATCACGCCCTCGTGGCCAGCACACCGGTCCGTAATATCTTGGACTTCTTCACAATTAGGTTCGCCTCAGCAGCAAACCCAAAGTTGAATGTCATGGTCATGCGCAACCGGTCTAGTGATTGGAATGACTTGCCTGTTTTATGAAATAGTCGACTTGACGATTTAGTAAAAATTACTAATAAATTAAATGTAATAATTATATTTATACTAGGTCAAAGCCGCTATCATTTATCACAGGACAAGCCAATTCCAATCACAGGAAACCATCCTGGTATCGCATGACCATTAAATATTTAAAGATATCGATTGATAGTCAATCGATACTTTCTGCAATTGTCAGTCAGTTTGTAACTAATTTGACGTCACTAATTTTGACAATTGACTTTATGGATTTTATTTTTAAATTCAAATAATATTGAAAACAAATGAAATAGATTTATAGAACTAATTTTGCTGATTCCATCAATACTAATATCACGGTATCTCGTACTGTATTAGCAGAGATACAAGCGCGAATGTGTTTCACAATGAACGCCGGTATTGATGTTTCATTGCTTCAAAAATACAAATATTTACATTTATGTAATGCATAAAAGATGCTGACACGGTGGTCTTAAATCACACGATTATGTGTAATTCACTTAATTATTAATAATTAGTGAAATACACATAACCTATACTGAGCTGTTTGAAAAAACAAGAAAAGTAAGTAGTATACACTACAAAATATAGACTCCGAACTGCTACTGAGAAATTCCACACGGTTAAAACCCAATAACACTGCCCGACCTGGGGATCGAACCCAGAACCTCATGCTCGGCAATAGCGCTTGCGACTGCTAGACCAACGAGACAATCCTGCCTGCATCAAGTCCTGGACAATAGGAGGCAAGGCTGGCCTTTTGCCATTAAGGCACAATTTTACAAATATGTGCTAGCAATCCATAGTTAAGTCAACATCTACATTGGCGCTCGAATAATAATCAACATTTCGAAAATACGATTACGAACGAACAGTTAACGACATTAATTAATAATGTATTAAACTTTTTCTAAATTCAAGTCAAAATATATAAAAAAAAAAACAAATAGTCCCGCTTACAGGTGCTGTCGAAATGTCAACACTAAGGCTGAGATCTATAGACCCAACTTGGACTTAGCTTAGACTTTGCTCAGACTTTACTTACGTAATACTTTGCTAAGTGTATGCTTAGCATAATCTTAGATTTGGAATTTATAGACTTAACACGTTGAGACAATGCTGAGCTTAGGCTAAGCATTCGCTAAGACGGCCGATGTCAAAATACAAGTTAATGTTTCGTTTCAAGCATTACATTCTTGATTTTTCTTTATAAATGTTTAACAATAATAACATGTAAATAATCTAGAACTATGCTCATATTTCTTCTATGTATTATTATTATAAGAATAAGCAGAAATTGGCATGCATATATGTGTTTTTTGTTTTTTTTATAAACGAACACAATATTATATTCATTGAAACGGATCGCATCGTTTTGACATCTGCAATTTGTCGAAAAAAAGTAACTTTTAATTCATTTTTATACATTTTAAACTTAGAAAAACTTTTTTATGTGATGTTATAATACCTAATTGTTTTTATCTTAACTAATTCAGAATTAGTTATCAACATCAAGGAAATCTTTTCTAATCTGGTATTACTGAGATGAGTCTGGTCACTTGATAATACTACAAAGTTAAAAAGTTGTGTAAATATAATAATGGTAAAGTAAAGTTTGTACCATTATTTTTTGTTAGGATAATAGTAGCCTAAGTATTTGCTAAGTCGTCGATTTTGTGAACTTAGACTTTGCTAAGCATTTGCTAAGCACGCACTCAGATGAATTCAAAGACGGCTCTATAAATACTGACTTTGTCAAAAGTCTAAAGTAAAGTCTGAGCAAAGTCCAAGTTGGGTCTATAGATCTCAGCCTAAGTGCACGGTTCCAAGTAGTAAATCCTATGGAGAAGAGCAGGCAAGAAATTACAAGAAAAGCTTTCAAAAAAAAAATATGTTTGACGGTTTTAGGAGAAGTAGGAAATATACAATAGTTACAGTATATCTGCTTAAACAGCATTTCACAAATTGATTCAATGGTCAGCGCCATAAGTGCAGTCCCATCTTGCGGGTGACATTAGCTTGCGCGTTTGAGACGTCAGCAACGTGTAAGCGTATAAAGCCGAGCAAGTTGCCGCATACGATTATTTCGTTCAACTGACACTGCACTAATGAACCCAACTTTACATACAATGGTGTTACAAGATAAAAAATAGTTCTATTAAGTACTTAACTGCCTTTTCAGACGTTGCTAAAATATATGTAAATATACAGCAGTCATATTACAGGGTTTCATGAAAAGAGCCTCCACGAGTGACGATACTTAAGTATGTCCGGCGCACCCTGGGCAGTCAGCCCCGCTACCAACCTTGCTGACTGGCTAATCTTTTCACCACAGCATGAGCTATTCTTGTATATTAATAGCTCGTGCCGACACGATAGAAGAAGAACCACTACTGGAGGTACCGCGCGGTCGCACCAATCTTTTAAGAGAGGCACCGCTGATGCGCGCACTTCGCACGCTCAACCTCATTGCTAGTGGGACTGACCTATTATTTGGTACTCTAAGTGAATTCACAAGAAGTGCATTATTTATAATAAGATAAAGGTGTAATTAAGTAACAATTATTTTATTTATGCGCATTTATCGCATTGTGTGATCCTGTAATGATAGATGTAAGATAGAGATAAATAAATAAATAAAAGAAAGAGTAATTTTACATCCAAAAACCATGAACTATCTGCTCATCATTCTATACAACTTTTACTATAGAACAAAAATTTAATTCGTGAAAAAAAAACTGCTATTCCATACATTTTGTTAAACAACGTTGATTATTTAGTATGGAACAGCTGTTTTTTTTACGAATTTAGACTTTGTCCCATAGTAAAAGTTTTACAGAATAATGAGTAGAGGGTTTTCAGATGTAAAGTGATTAACCAGATACGATGGATAAGACTCATAATAAAAATTGAATGACTAATATCAAAGTCAAAGCATTTATTTCAATTAGACCATTTTTGACCCACTTACCGAAGTTTTTAATAGATACATCCTCACCTATTGTATTCAAAAACCAGTTAAAAAAGTTTTTAATAGAAAAAGCCTATTACAGTGTATCTGAATATTTGCAGGATAAGCTATAAGAATTTTGTTATTAATTTGTGATATTGTGATAATTTTGATGTCATAAAATACAGTTTATTATTTATTTATATAATTATAATTACGTTACATGTTAAAAAATAAATAAAAAATATTAATATCTTATGTGGGTGTACTAAGTACCTCTGCCTTACCCATTGGGGAGAACAGGCATGATGTTTTGTTACTTAATTTGTACTTGAATTAGTTTAAATACAATTTTTTTTCTACAGTTAAGTACCTGTAATTTGCATGCCAAATGGTTAAATATGGTGATACCAAATTGTATGTTACATATGATTATTTTACATCTGTTTTTCTACCCATATTTGCAAATAAATTATTTGAATTTGAATTTTACAAGTACTTCTGAAAAGTCGGGAAAAAAAAGTTACTGCCGCTTTCCTATAATTTGTTTGGAGAAGAACGGGCAATAAACATCATGGTTACTCTTTTTCATCAAATATTTACAAAAGTTCTCATCTTAGGCCTGAATTACATAGAAACGGCATAAGGCGCAGGCACGGCGCAGGCGCGTCACTTTCATGCATTTTTCGTGCCGCTTCAATTTTTTTTCGCACAAAATGTTTGAAAGCGACGCGCCTGCGCCGTGCCTGCGCCTAATACCGTTTCTATGTAATTCACGCTTTAGTAATCTAAAATAATTCTAAGTTAATAAAAAACTACCCACATTGTTAAGGTTATCAAATAACCTTTCAGGCGATATGTATATGTTTAGAATTGATCTGTTTCATACAGTGGCGTGCACAGAGATTTCAGACAGGGTATGCACAAAAAAAAAGCTGGGTTCGTCATGACCACGGAATGCTAATTCAGATTTACCTAGAAAACAAACTACATCAATCAACCGTTTGAAGATGTTTCTATTTCTGTCGTCTTTCGCGTTGTGCCCTTCAATATCTAACTATAACTGGCTATTCAAACTAGTCTCTATTCTACCTTTATCAAAAGTTTGGAACTTTTAAGCAGGATTCTAGATGTTTTTCTGAAGAATCATACTTAGCAGCCGCTTTGTGAAAATTATTTAAATCTGAGTATCCGCTAGGTCCAAACATTATTTTTAACTTGATTTATAAACAAAATGCAAGGGAAACAATCCAATGTATTTGTGTGTACACAACGAATTAGCCAGGAATAGTCAGCATAAAACATTTTATGAAAATAACGAGTAGTATTTATTACCTTTTCTTTGAGTTAAATCCAACCCGGGTACACGCCTTCCCTTTGCAATCAATTTAACTGTTTCCTCAAAAGATAACGTGAAAACGCGGCCGATTTTAATTTATTTAAACACATTTCGCCAGCACAGGTCTCACAGGTATAATTTTCCATTTTTACAATAAACTTACTAAATAATTACTCGACAGTCAATCACTTGCGCCAAAAAAAACAATAAGGCGAAAAAACTTTGCAATTTATTACGTTACGAACTAATTAATACGAACGAATGAATCATTTGGTTAATCCGACTAAAATAAGTCGACTCTCTGCAATCAACAATTAAACGGTGCATTTACGGGTTCTCAATTTGAACGGTTTGCAATGTAAGCTATGCCTCCAAAACTCCAACACACGCACACATTTTCACGCATACAGTCACTCTTTTGCTGTGTACTACACGAGATGCGTTGTATGAAGAATAAGCCAGGCGTAGTACAGCTTATGCTCACGGGAGGCGCTGCAATGCGCGGTCGCGGCGGCGTGCGGCGGGTATTCCCCGCTCCGAGTTAGTTCCAAAAAAAGCAATAGATGGCGTGAAAACTAAATTACCATGATTTCTTTTAATTATAGTTATTTATCACTTAGAGGGGCATGTATGGAACTGCAGGGTATGCAGAGCTTATTTGCATGTATGGAGTGCACGCCACTGGTTTCATAATACCAAAAAAATACGTGAAAAATAGAAGTGGGTCTATTTATTTGCTCCCAAGTATATTTATTAGCTATCTGTTCTTCGCGTACATCGGTGGCGTCACCCACTGAAGTATTCTTCCAATTTCCTGTTACAAATAGTATTAATTGATAAGGAACTGTATGAGAAACTGTACATTTACGAGACGTCATTTAAGAGATCATTAAATAGTTTCCAATATAACCTGACCTCCTGTTTTACGAAAAGCCTATGTATTGTTAGATCAGCTCATACTGGGAAACAATAGGTTGATATGAAGCCGTGCGTACATTGCTTTACTATGACCATGACTAACATACCTATTACATGTGACGTACTTTGAAATGTTAGTTACATAATCACAATTAACAGTTTAACATCGAAAGATAACAGTTTTCAGATAAAACAGTGCGTATACAAGTACATAGCATTAATTGAATTTCATTGTAATCAAATTTTTCACACTTTCCGGGTACAGAACTCGAAGGCAACATTCATTTTATTTTACCAAAATATTATTATGATGTACAGCCGCAGACTCGAAATGTTTATCAGATTTCAAATTCGATTACTTCTCACACGGCGCAATAAGGTTCAAGATGTCATATCAACTTACATAAGTATTAGTTTTTAAAATTGTGAAGCGTCGATTCTAGCAAAAAGGCTATTAAGCTCTTTTTGATGTTATGAACTACTTTTTAGGTATGTGTGTCTAGTCAAAACTTGTATAGAGCGAACTTGATTGAATTTACTAAATAGGTTGATTTCTTTTTCTATGCTACCTGGTATACAACCTTATTTTTACTTTATACGAAAACCGAGACACCCCAAGAAGATTTTCATCAGAACTGCCTCAACGTGTTTTTTTTAGTAAATCTCCAAGTTACACCTTAGTTTATATCGCGTTAAGTTCCCTAAAAAGTGTGAAATGCCTGAGATGTGCTATGCAGGGGTTGTTTAATACACGGAAACTGACCGAGAGGACCGTCTCAAGCCTCAAGGTGTCTATTCCCGTCAACTGTTATGAGTAGAAAACTACTGAAAGAAAATTGAAATAAATGAAAACAAAAAAGTTGTTGTGTAAAAATATGTCAATCGATTCTCCTAGTGATTCTGAACTAGTTTCAGGTTTAGTATATAATAAAACTAAGCTTGTATAGCCTCTTTAAATGAATCTTTTATTGTCATAAGAAAAAAATATCTTTGCCCTGTCAATTCTTAGCGAGCGACCGAGCGACCTTATGAAAAAGTAATATGCAAGCAATTATAGACCTTAGGGTAGTATTTCAAGTCCGCGACTGTACGCTGCAGCATATAAAGTAAATAAGTTTCAAAAATGATCTAGGATTGTACAATTACCAATTTTATTATCTTAGCGACAATAATGGAATTAAAAACACTAACGTGTGTAGTGCTGTAATTATAGACACAATAGATAAACAATGGCGGCCGTACCGTTTTCGGTACACTTGGGCGGTTGAGATTTTAAAGACTTGTTCTTAGATTTCGAAATGTAAATGTCACTGTACGAGTCTTTAGTAAGATATAAATAGATTGTTTTGTATATCATTTTATTGATAAATAAAGTGAATAAGGTATTTACTGCATCGTGAATTAATATTTTTTTGTAGTTAAATACAGCAAAACCTAATTATTTTTTAGATAACTTAACTGTGATTAAGATAGAAACCATGAAGCGTATCGCGGGCGTCAAGCTATAGGGGTGTATTCATAGAATTTGTGGATATGCCCCTATGCTTTGAACCCGGCGATATGATCAAAAATGTTTTAACATTGTTCTTTCATATCTATCCTGAAAACTGAAATTGTTAAAGATATTGATTTTAAACGAGTAACCATGAAGTTTCTTGCCGGCTCTTCTCCATAGAAAACGACCAATTGAAACCGTGCACCTAAATTCGACTTTTCATATGAGCCTGTTTTTTTTTTTTTTTGATTTGAATGTACTTAAATGAAATCTACTTTTGATGGTAGTTATTATTAGAGATGGGCCGAACATGGATTTCACCGAATACGAACATTCGGCCGAATATTCGGTAAAACTTTTACCGAACCGAATATTCGGCCGAATATTCGGCCGAATATTCGGCATATTTGATTCCCTAAAGTAAACAATACAAGTCTGAATGCGTTTACGAAAAGCGCGCGGATGGGCGTTTTAAGAAAATTTACCTTTATGTAACTTAAATAAAAATGTGAATTCTTAAGGTTATGTTCCTGTATTATTAATTTATTATATTCGATTTGGTCTCTTATAAAGATCGCATATTTGTCTTAGTATGTCACTAACATTTATAATAGAGTAACTCTGTTTGTGTAGGGGTAATTGATTGATCTCTCAAATGAATACCTATAAAAAATGCTATTAATTCTTTCTCTTAAAAAAACTATATTGGTTTAATACTTTTAACGTTTAAACTTTTAAGTATACACCCCTAAATTAAATTCACCAGAAAAAAATTAAGGGTACATACGGAAGCGGTATACTTATTGAAATGTAAAATCATTAATATAATTTATTTAAATCTAACAAAGTTATTTACTTTTGTTTGATCCTGAAAATATGAATAATTTTATGCACATAATACTCTAATACTAGAAATACTACGTCAACGACACGGACTATCAATGAAATTCATCCCACCGCGCGTAAGCTACACACATCATGCACCATTATACGCTTGTGTGAGTCATGCGTCAGTCAGCTATACCGGTATGTAATGCGTGCGAGCGAGTCGATAGCGCGAAATCCGTGCAACACACACACAGAAATGCTTTCTCCCTCACTCCACTCCACGTATTTAAAAAGTTAGAATTTGTTCTGAGACAATGGGGATTTGAATTTGAAGGGATTAGCTAACAGTGATTAGGATCAGCTGATAAGGATTGAAATCAGCTGATAAGGGTGGTAATTTACAGTGTTATTAAAAACTTACAGTTCAGCAATTTTTCAAAATGGCCACCGCCCTTTGTTATCAACACACAAGCGAGCACTTTTTAAAAGATAGTTATTTAATGATATTAGAACATCACTTTGCCCTTTTACTTCGAGTTGTTTTAAAAGTTTGCGACTATCGGGCTCACTCACGTACACTCTCCGTTTGATTTCACTTCACATGTAAAAATCCATGGGTGTGAGGTCAGGCGGCACGCGGGCCAGGCAATTAGGCCGCCGCAGCCTGTCCACCGACTCCCGAACTCCTCGGTTAGGTACTTTCGCTCCGACCTATCTAGATAAGATTCACCTGCGTGCCGGCCTTTTATGAAGTATTAACACAAAGGGTACTCTCGAGACGTGAACTGATGATCGTATGAAGCCATCGTAGTTATCAATTTAATAACAGATGTTAACAGGTAATACGTATTGCGCGCTCGCGTAAACTTAATAACCTCTCTGTTGCGTTCTGAGGAGACGGGTTCGGTGGAGAGGGCGCGATACAGTCTGCTTTGACCTTAGTTTACCGAATATTAAGCCTATTTAGTATTCATCAACACAACATGTAATTACGTATACAACAAAAACCGGGTACGCGGTAACGAGAGGTTGCGCTTGTACCGCGCGTCACGCAACTTGATCTAATCTAATTACTGCGGGCGGCCGACTGCGGCGGGCGGCGGGCGGCGGGCGACACGCGCACGCGCCGGTGTGGGTGGGGCCGAGGGTGGTGCGGGAGCCAGACTAGTTGGCGCCGTCCGTCTCGTGCGCAGCCTATGTATTGCGCGGGCTTTTTTTGAATGAATAGATAAAAGGGTTGCGTGTGTGCGTGCGCGTACGAATATCATTGTCAATGTGATTGAACTTTCTTACCAATTATTGATGTTTTTGAAGTACAGTTTTCAAACAAAATAATTTTCTTTTTTTTTCTCTTTATATGTTCTATTACAGTAACTGACCATGCCCTTAATTTTTTTCTGGTGAATTTAATTTAGGGGTGTATAAGACAATAACTGTTTATTTTCAATAAATATTTTTTGCCACTTTAAGTAGAAACTAGAAATATGATTATCATATCTGCTGAAATGTTGTAATTTATAATAATAATAATAATAACCCCCTCTGGGAAAGGCGTTACCTCACCATGAGATTAACGTAAAACCGGAGGGAACATTAGACTAGCTTTCAACAACTCCATCATATAATAAAAATGTATCATGAGGTCTACTGAAAAGCTTACAAACCGCAGGGCAGCTTGTGGCGAGCTGTTGGTGAGTGGCGACACTGCGTACCTTATTGCCTCAGAGAGTCGGTCAGGGCCTCGTCTTCAGTTTGCCTTTATTGGCTGGCTGGAGTGGAACCCCAAGAGTGCCCGCAGGACTCTCAACTCTGGCTTGCCTTTATCGGCCGGCCAGAGGGCGGCCGCCAGAGCTATATGCTCGGGGGTGGAAGTGTCTAATGGCGTAATAGCGGGGAAACCCACTCCGGGTCTTTTAGACCCGCGACGGCGAAACCGGGGCCACACCTCTCTACACCCCTAGCCGCTCACACGTTTGTTGCCCTCTTCGCCTATGTACTGGCGGCTTTTCAGGGGGCCCAGCTAGTGAGCTGGCGAGTCACCGTCTGCCAACAGTGTTCAATTTTAAATGTTGAAAGGCAGACGCCGTTTTCTTCCGGCAATAGAAGTTATCCATGCAGTCCACCTAACACCCCTTCCCATAGACCAAATATTTTTCACCATATTTTACAATAGTTCTGCAACCACCTGTGACGGTTCATGACTGTACTCCAATAGTGCAGCCGTGGATAGTCCCCGGTTTGTGCCCCACCCCATTTTAGATTAAAGTTCTCAAAGGGGCCTCTGCGCGTTGGACCTGTGTCCCCGTGTATACCTTCCAAAGGACCGGACATCTTCCGCAAGGAAGATGAGCCGTGAATTCAGACGAGATACAAATAATAATAATTATTTATTTGCAGGAATATTGTAAGTTACAGTAGCAGATGGTTATGCTTAATATTAACAGTTAGTAATATTCCGCCAAGTAATAAATTTAATCCTGCAATTCTTTCTTACGTTATAGATTATAATAACGTATATTATATTATTTTATTATAAAGAGTTCACTGTAGCTTAATCCCAAAATAGCTACATACTTATATTTGGTTTTTAATAACCATCTTTTTATCTGCTGTTATTGGAAATAAAACTATGGTGCCGACAAAAACATGTAAATTACTTACCTCATAAACATAACCCATTTAACACTCAACTCATACTCAATCATACACGGCTCAATACAGTAAAAATACTTTGAGTACCACTTTGCCGAACGTTCGGTGATTTAGCCGAATATTCGGCCGAATACGAATATTCGGTAAACCTGCCGAATAACGAATATAAAACGAATATTCGGCCCATCCCTAGTTATTATCATACCTGCACTAGTTCCAAAAGTATAAATAAAAAATTAAGTACATAACTTATAGAGTCATCGAAATCGATTCAACTTTTGAGGAAAATCTCGACCAAACCATAATCTGAAGTCGAATAAACAATTAATTAAATAAAACACTCACCTGTAAAAGGTACTCTAAACTTATAAGCAAGCACCCTGGAGCCCGATGAGCCGGCGTCGATGATGACCGCGTGGTGGAACACGCTCTCGTAGCCCAGACTCTTGGCGAGTCCGTCCAGCCATTGTGATTGACCCGCGAACAACCCTAAAACATAAAACCTCATGCTGAATCGGAATAACACAGACACCACCTTTGCCAACATTCTTAAAATTTAAAAAAAAAACTGTCAAATCTTTTCCCGCGTTTTTAGCTGTCAAAATATTTTTTTTCTCAGTTGCTACTCATTCGTCTTTAACTGGCCAGAACGATAATAAACTAAATAATAACGTTTACAAATGCATTGGTCGTTGTTTAATATTGTATTTATACGTTTAACATAACATGATTAATTACATGAGATGACCTGGATCGAACTTTATACAATACGATACTTCTACTAGGTATTTGTACAGAGATTAAAGAGCTACGACAGACAATTGGTATTATACCTACATAATAAGCACAAGTTAATTACGTATAAATGACTAATATCGTAAATTGTTGAATATGTATTTTCTACATATTGTGACGTAATTTTAGAATCGATAGCTACTAAATCGTTCTTTAAAATGTGAATCATGTTTTCTTTACAGTCTGTATTATACATTAGTGATGGAGTGCATTAAAAAAGGCTCCACGAGTGACGATACTTAAGTAGGTACGTTCAACGCGTAATTCACGTAATTGCACGTAACGTCATGACGCACAATAAAGTTGCAGTGACGCTGCAGTAAGGCCTGGTTTTCACAGTCCCAGTTTCTGACCACCCATTAGTCAGCAACTGTACATTCTGCTGTCTATACAATACTGTCACTTTCCCGATGTGTTCTCACTACTGGGTCTGCATAGGAGACAGCAGTGCACAGCTACTGTGTTACTAGTTCTGCCTGGTGTTTCTGACCCATCTAGTTGCGTTCGTATGGAGCCAGTGACGACCCAGTAGCTGTATTTATGGGAGTGGGGGAAGGTTAGTGGACAGTAGAAACAAAAAATTTTGAAGTAGCTGACCGACAGCAACTGACCTGTCAGTACTGGCTCAACTTTGTTTTCTCGGACCCAGTAGCTGCCAGAGAGTAACTGTCCTTCACTGTCCGCCAGCTACTGGACCTGTGAAAACTAGGCTTTAAGTTCATGCGAGCGTATCGGATATCGATCGCCGATTAAGAGAATACGAATAGCGTTGTTTTGATCGAAACTTAACTGCAACTGAACTTCTTTAGTCAAGTGAATTAGCCTATTAGGCAGTCAGCCCCGCTACAAACCTGAGTGACTGGCTTATCTTTTCACTACGGTATAACCTTCTCAAAGCAACTCTCAACCTCTCTTCTCAACCTCTCTAGTTCTCAAACTCATTTCATCTACCGCCCACTTTGAGAATCAATTATTTTCTAGTGCTTCTCAAAAATTTCTCATCTTAGAAATCACAATCGTATACATTATTTTTAACGCTCTTTACCGCCCCTGTAGGCCTGTAGCAGCCACAAGGGGGCGTTATCGCCCACTTTGAGAAAGACTGGCTTATAACGACCTGTGCACCATTTAGATTGGTTTTCATTAAAATTGTAAAGAGAAAATGCCGTTTATAACGACTAGACGACTCCCGATATAGCGATAAGGAAAAATAAGAATTTTCTTCTGGTTATAACGACGCGTTCTTTTTTTTTATTAATAACATAACTTACGCTAAAATCGGTGTTATAAATAGCTACTGTCATTCAACTTGTAGATATACTGGAAAATATTTTTATATTTCTAAAAGTAGATATAAATATCTACTGACGCTTTTAGCGACGAACACTTAGTACGACCAAATACCGCAATTCCCATCGTCGTCTTTATAACTGGCCTCCAAGACTTTGTTTAATTATGTATAAGTATGCAAGAACGTTCGTCTAGACTATTTGTTCAGCTGATATCTATATCTGGCATAATATATACCACTGTATATACTGTACCTCGAATTTCTTGTACAAAATATATTTTTACAAACCGCAAGTTACGGTGATCAATTTTGTCTGTTTAAACAGCTTTAAACATCTGAAGAATAAGTTAAAAGCAAATATTGATTGGGCAATTAATAGCCAAAATAAGAAATAAAATGAAAATAACGATGATATAGGCTACTGATGGTCCTTGCTTCAACATATCTGGGCTGTTACTGGCGAAACCTGAATGGTCTCCAGCCAATGGGGAAAAGTAAAATACTTAACCTCAGGTAAACTTATACTACACTAACATCATGACTACTAGCAACAACAGCACTAAGGGCGACCCCTAGTGGGACTCGGACCTCGGCTTAGGGCGTTGCTGGCGGGGGATTGGGGGGGAGACAGCTTGATGAGGGCTGAATTATCGGTGCGAGACAAAAACACGTGCGTCAAATCATGTACAGTCAAAAGTCCCAGAACCGTAGATACTATTTTTATTCTGTGACACGAATGAATGAATGAATGATTTATTTATTTACTTAAAATTTCTTAACGCTAAGTACATTGCCCCACAAAACTGCTTACGCAGTTACGCAATAAAGACATTAGGAAGTCTATAGGATCTCCACACACCTTATTCACTCACTATCCTATTTTCCAATTACCTTCCAGAGGGGACCCGTGCTACGCACACCGTAGCGAACTTTTTTTGGACTGTACCTTAATGTGCGTTTCCGCTGAAATAGTTGGCAATTTTTGTGTTTGCACCTGTTTACAATACTTCAGAACGTCAACAACTTTTGTTTCCATTTCATCGACACCGAATTACAATAAGTCGTCAACAATTTGAGGTACATTTCAGTTGACAAATAGCTGTCTCCAGTCTCCACCAAGACTATTCAGTTGACAAAACGTCGTCGTCGACGTCGACGATGATATTATATTATTTTTGTTTCCAACTGATTTTCCCAACAGAGCAAGCATACACACAGAGCAATGAAATATCTGCAACGCGCGTATTCCACGGAAACACGGTTTGTTATCGCTGGCGGGTAACACTGGGCAATGTTGACAAAGAAGGTATTCATCGATATGGATCAACGCACCCGATGTTATAAAGGCGGTGGTCATTCGATGAAGCGGGGCATTCTGTGTTGTTCAGCTGAAGAAGTCTGACCTTTTATATCTGACTAGCTTGTCCTTATTTTATGATTGTAATTGTGTTAAGTATTATATTGTGATCTAGTTCAAATTACTAACACTAGCCCAAATACAAGTACTCTCAGTGGTGGAGAGTCTATGTTGGTTTTATTTACTACATTTACCTTGCTCGCAATCCTGACATACCGATATTAGCTATGACTGTAATTATAGAAACACCCCTACACGATTCAGTTCTTGTGTCTTTTACAGGTTCACAACATTTTTTTACAATTTGGGCGCTTTCAAATTAGACGGTTGTTGTCGGACTGTAGCCGTGCCGCAGCGGTGCGGCTGTCGAGCTGCAAACGGGCGGTTGTGTTTTTTCATACAGTTGTCGCGGCCTGAGAGCAGTGCGTCGTCCGTACCGCGCACGCACGGCAGCAGGGGGCCTACTCCCTAAGTCCGTCAACGAAGTTAGTCGCCCGTCCGAAAGTAGCTCGAAACGTAGGAGTGAACAAAACAATTGTCAAGTTCAACTTTTCGAACGGGCAAAAACACATCGGTAGTAGGGACAACTGTCAAATCGTGTTGGCATTAATTATTAGTTCGGGCCCCGAAATAATCGTATGTCCGTAGGTGATAGGGAGTAGGAAACGCTTGTAACTAAGGCCGAAAACACGGACTTCGTGCTTAGGGAGTGGACCCCCAGGTCGGGCGTCACACACACTGCTCTCTCGTCGCGTCAACTGTATTGAATTTGAAAGCGCCCTTTTTGTTGACAACTTAATATAATTACAGAAACGTTTGTCATCAACACGTGTTGACGACGCAAAAGTTGCCAATTTTTCTTTGGTCAAGACGTTGTTTTAGAGCGTGATCTCATTGCAACGAAACCCACCGTACCGAATGACACTGGCTCGAAACGGTTCTATGATGTTTTACACACAATTCAATATTTAAAGCGAAAGGCTGTTAATCGAATGAAATTATTACATTGATGATTTTTTTATATTTATAAATTAGTTCCGGTTTACTCACGTGCATTTTTCGGGATTACCCGACTAGTTTCGGTCCCAAACAGAGCCCTTAATCATGAGCTAAACACGCGGCCCAGTTCGACTCACGAAGCCATAACTAATCATCATAAACATGATGAATATGTCTCACAAAAGAACGTACGGACCACTTGAGCTTAACTTTAATCAAAAACCTACACAATATGGACAAGAAATCACTGTGAAATATAAACAAATATACGTACATAGTAGCAAACTGAATATAAACATTGGCTCCGAGATTATATATCCGATTTAAATTATATAAAACACACGTGCTGTACTTTACACGCGAACCCAAGATTATGACTAAGAAAACCATAGTTGTAATATATTTTTTACAATCATAATATAAACTCGATCTCTCCGATAAAAAATAATTCTAGTTGGCAATGGTAGCTAAAACATAATCAGGTAATGACCGTGACCCTTTACCTATTATTATTAAAAGTAAAACGTCGCATTTTTTTTTTAATGCGTAAAAAAAAGATTTTAGTGTTCCATTTCATTTAAAATCAAAATTGTGTAAAGAAATCCTAACTGATACATATTATAAATGCAAAAATAAGTTTGTTTGTTTGTTACCTTTACACGCCTAAACCACTGAACCGATCATCCTGAAATTTTGCATATACGTTGTCAGGTGTACAGAAACGGACATAGGGTACCTTTCATCCCGAAAAAAGTACTGTTCCCGAGGAAAACAACAATAACGTTCTTATGATAATAGATGGCGCCACGTGTCTTTCGAATCATGATTGAATTATATTATTTTACAGAGGCCAGCAAGTCAAGCTAGCCGAAACTGTCAAATTTTCCCAATCAACCTTGAACCTAATGCTTTCGCGATAAAGATGAAAATCTATTAAAGCAATTTGACAGATTGTAGTAGCTTGATGTGCTGGCATCTGTACCTACCTAATACAACCCGAATTGATTGTCAAATTCTAAATTAACGCAAGCGAAGCTGCGGTCAAAAGCTAGTATTAAATAAACGAAACCACTATCATTTACAGTTCTAATCTAAATACATTAACTATAAATCTAAATTAAATTAAAGCTATCTTTTTACTCATATGGGTAGTTTACACGATGACAGTGACTGGACCCAGTGACTCGGATTTTCGGCGCTAGTCACTGGATCTATGTGGACGGTATCTGTCAGTAAGTAATTGCTAGCGGTTTTTAGTGAGGGAAGCTACTGGGTCCGAAAAATAGAACGAGGAGCTACTGGACTGACCTGCAAGCAACTAGTGTCCACACGAGTCCAGTAGCAAGTCAGCGCTGGGTTACTGTACTGTCATCGTATAAACCATGCATTACGCAATGGTCTACAAACAAAATACCTGATAAACAAACAACTGTACGCACTAACGTGGCCGTGCCATTTTCCATTTTTCACTAAACGAGTGTCCAAATTTTCGGACATGTATCTGTCTGTGAAACAAACACAACTGTAGGAATAACATAACAAAAACCACCTTATAATGAACGAGAATAAATACATTAAGCATCATTCTTAAATAATTTTCATCTTTACTACTTTATAATAGAGTAGGTTTTTCTAATATAAATAAAAACGCGGCATTGAACGGATATCTCGTCTCGAATTGACAAAAACGTGCCAATACATAGTACTCGTTTGATTTCGAAACTTGTTCTCTAGGTGACCGTGTGTATAATAATTTATTGGTGATTTTAACTCGTGCTCGACAAAATGTTCATACAGTGCGTGACAGCAATTGCTTAGAACTAACACACACTTCAATTTTTTTTTCTGTGTTTTTTGTCGTCTTTTGGATATTGATTTTTAATCTCTATTGCATACTGATTTCAAAACAAAAATGCTCATTTTCATTAGTTTTATAAAAAAAGAGTAAGTTTAAACCGCGTTCGCCATAGCTGTGCTAGTTAATTCGAAGCGGTTCATATTCATAATTAACTTAATACGTATAAAACAAAATTATTAATCATCAATAGGGCCCCAATCACAGGCGAAATAACAGTATCAGAGTTTTTCATTTTTTGCTTACATTTTTACTAAATATTTCATGTTGCCTAGAATATTGTTCAGGCACTACCTATACCGAAAAATAAATAACATCTAATTCCAAAAAACTTTGTGCTTATTTCTGTATTTATGATTATAAAGGAGGACCGAACAAAGTGGTCCTTTAGACCAATAACGACCAACATAAATATTATGTCATTAGAAAGTTATTTCAGTGTACTACACAAGTTTCTAAGTTACATTAAAATTGCTCAGAGAAAAAAACTATAGCGTTGCTAAGTGCTCATTCCTCCCGAGATTAGTTAGACCAGGGGTGGGCAAAAACTACCCGTCGCCCGATCAGTAACAGGCCCGAGGAGGTGGCGCGCCGTGTTTTGCGCGCTCCTCTCGGGAGGACGTGGGGCAAGGCCCCAAAGAAGGAGAAGTCCGCCAGCCCCTGGCGGACCGACCGAGGACTGCCGGGATTGCGGTGCATGCAGCTGCGAATCCCGCGCCCCGGCCAAAAGTGAGGAGATTATTATCCGGTAAGAGTCTGGTATGACTTTTCGCCTTTCCCGGGTGAAAGGTGTCCAAGACGATATTAGAAAGATAAAAAAAACTTTTGGCAAACTACGGTCCGCGGGCCAACTCCGGCCCGCGAAAGGTTATAATCTGGCCCGCCAAACCTCCTTTTTAGAGCAAGAGTGTATGGCCCTCGGAAATATATTTTTGCAGCTTCATCGACACGAATAGGTTTAAAATAAATACATAGATAATTTTAAAATGCTATAACAAATACTCGTAATGATTTGAGCCAAAAATGATATTTTTGGCAGAACACATTTTTTTAGAATTCTGGGCCTTTCAATATTTTTTGCGTTTTTCTAACCCCTGATGAAAAATGTTTGTCCATCCCCGAGTTAGACGTAAATGTGCTCCTCAAGACTAATAACGACCACACATAATATTTCAAAGTGAAAGCTATTTCAATGTACTAAAATAGTTATTACTCGTATGGCGGTTCATTTTAAATCGCAGTGAGGAAAAGTTATACCGTTGCAAAGTGCTGCATTGTTCTCGGGATTAGTTAAACCGGAAAAGTAATCCTTAAGGCCACACATACTGTCATTAAAAACTTATTGCAATGTAATAGGGGGCAAGCCTATAGCCATCAACCGGGTACAAATCTAGACTCCGGGCTGCTACTGAGAAATACCACACGCAAAACCCAGTAACACTTTGACCTGACGCACTTTGAGGATCGACCCAGGACCTCACGCCCAGCAGTCGTATTTGCGACCACGAGACCAAAAAAGCAGTATTAACTACATACTAGCTTTCTAATGACATACGTGTGGTCTTTATTGGTTTTGAGAGCCAACTTCCACACATCATTCAACATTCTCCTTTGAAGCCCAATACCTTAAACTCATGAACATGTTTCAATGACCTACTATAGTGAACTAATTAGTTGGGTACCGTCATTAAAGTTATTAAGACGACGTCTTGGCCCAACTAATCAGGATATATTGGTCGTTCTGTGGCCGACCCAAGGAGTCAGTCACAGTTTTTGGGGACCACTTGGGCAAGGGTCATATTACCGTCCCTTAAGGGGCCATCATTTGTCGTTGTTTCAGGACTTAGGGTGCCTTTCCACCAGAGATGTGCCATGCAACGTTGCTATGGATGCGTTTGATATCCACCAATCATATGCATTGGTCTACATAGCATAGCACTGGTGGAAACTGATTCAACTAAGCTACGTTTTTTATATGGTAGGATGCGTGATGTGGATGCGTGCTATGGATGGTCGCGAGTGGTGTAGCTATGCCCGCCGCTCCTCGTGCCTTCTCTATTGTCGGTAAGTCGCATAGCTCCAGCTGCGCATCTTCCTCGCACAGCTACATAGCTTAGCATCAGTGGAAACGGTCACATAGTTTCGTAGCTTAGCTTTTACATTCTCGTAGCATAGCTGCATAGCACATCTTTGGTAAAAAGGCACCCTTACACTCGAGCTGCAGGTATAGCATGACCACCGTAGACAAGGATTTTGTCGACTGAAGAATAGACAAAATGACATAATATTGCCATTTTGTGTTATTTCGTCTATTCTTGTCGACCGACGTCGAAAACCATTGTCTACGGTGGTCACGCTATGCATGCTTTTTTTTATTATTATTTTACATTTATTCAAAACTAACTACTTACTGTCCAAGTTAATCATTTATCGGGGTTTAAGAATACTACGCATTAGGAAATCCTTGCAGAGGACGTTTAGCGATGCACGATGCGATATAATTATCAGTCACGATGATTAATATTATTATGTTTTCGGAAATTATGTAAAAAGATTTATGTAATCTATCGTCTTAATTATGTTCTGATTATGATTCTAATTATGTTCTGATTTTGTAATATATCTTAATCATAATCTTTCTCATCGTGACGAGGCATTCCTCGTCACGATTATTTTTAAAGTAGACGACATAATGATTCGTGATAGTATAATCTATTTTTTTTTTTAGATCGCGATATTAATAAGTGCGAAAACGCCTTTGTTGTCAAGTTCCGTAACCGTCTGTCTGTGTGTTCAAGGCTAATATTGAAAATAATTGCATTGAAACAATGTGTAAACCAACTGAAAACAAATTTCGGCTTCTCACAGTTGGAGCCGAAATCGTTTTATCGACTGTTTATTCTTTTATAAAAATGGTTATTAAAGGAGTGTCCTCGAACGGAGTTTTTGCTGTTTTGCTGACGTAAAATACTCTTGTTTTAGGCTGAAAGTAAGCCCGAAACTACATCTTAAGGCGCTTCCCCCACCGAAAGTGGCGCCACTTCAGAAAAAAAGCATTATCTCTGTCAACACATAATATATTGAAAGGAGGCCTGACACGCTTCATACATTTTTGGACCAAAATCCAAAGTAGCCGGCCAAAGAAAAGTATCTACATATTATGATAGTATATGACTACCTAAACATTTTTTATTATTACGTCATTCCCCTAGGTCTGATATCTGAGTCACTACATAAGGTTAAAATGTTCAATATTAGTGAAAAAAATTCAAGAATTAAAGCGTTAAGATGTTAACTAACAGTACCTACACAGCATCTTAATGTTTGTTAGTAATATATATATATACCGGGCTACTGGTAATTCGACGTATTCCTTGCACCACGTTATAGGGGGGCTAATATGCTACAAATTTAACCTTACATATGTTCTACGAAATTCAATGGATTTCGAGATATTGCAATTTTTATATTATTTTTAATAATACCCAGAATTCCTTCTTAAACACTATATATCTCTAAAATATCTAATTGATCGGCTTTGATTATGGTATTAGCTTAGAGCTGATACTTTTACGAAGCTTTCTGCGTATTTAACTGTTCTTAATGACCATCCAATTGAAAGTAATCATTAAAAGTTAAAGATGTGTATTAGAAAATCGTCGAGGTACACGATAAAGAATGATGTTTATCTCAAAAATTTACTATGACACTAAGTGTACAAAATGCAAGACAAACATCTTTATTTAATCAGCTATCCAACAAGGTATAGACGTTTAAAAAATATTTAGAAACAAATGTAAAAATGTCTTGTAATACTGACAAAGGCGATTTCTGAAAAATCTCTACAAGCACGCAGGTGGCCCGTTAAGTGCAATTCATTGCATAATCCTCGCGTAGAGATTAAACAGCAGTCTGTCGGGCACCAACTGTCCTCTAAATGTCAGGATTAGATTAGGTCAGGTCGTTAGGTTATGTTTGGTCAGGGTTAGGTAGGTTAGGTTAGGACCTAAGTGTGCGAGGGAACACCGGGGTGGTTTTAGTCAGTAAGAGTCTGACAGACCCCTCTGCCCACCCCCAGGACGGAGGACATCCATGAGGATATTCAGAAGGGAAAAAAAATGGTCAGGTTAGGTCGTTAGGTTAGGTCACGGTTAGGTTTAAGTTAGGTCACAACTTCGATGCCCTGAAATCTGGAGGCGAGGGCCCTCGCGCTGAGATATCGCCAAAGCGAGGAGGCGCTTGAGCGGAGTGGTCTCCGCCAGATCCTAGTGGCTGTGGAGGGAACGACTTGCGCAACCCAGCGCAGGGCACGCCGCAATAGTGGCGGTAAGACCCGTAATGGAGGAGTGGCTGGAGAGGCGGCATGGCACCCTCAGCTTCCAGATGACGCAGGTGCAGATATCGCAGCGCGGGGGCCCTTGCCTCTAGATCCTAGGGCATCGAAGTTGTGACCTAACCTAAACCTAGCCGTGACCTAACCTAACGACCTAACCTGTCCATATTTTTTTTGCCTTCTGGATATCCTCATGGATGTCCTCCGTCCTGGGGGTTAGCAGAGGGGTCTGTCAGACTCTTACTGACTAAAACCACCCCGGTGTTCCCTCGCACACTTAGGTCCTAACCTAACCTACCTAACCCTGACCAAACATAACCTAACGACCTGACCTAATCTAATCCTGACATTTAGAGGACAGTTGGTGCCCGACAGACTGCTTTTTAATCTCTACGCCAGGATTCTGCAATCAATTGCACTTATCGGGCCACCTGCGTGCTTGTAGAGATTTTTCAGAAATCGCCTTGGTCGGTATTTTAAGATATTTTACATTAGTTTCTAAATATTTTTTGAACGTCTGTACCTCGTTGGATAGCTGATTAAATAAGGATGTTTGTCTTGCATTTTGTACACTTGGTGTCATAGTAAATTTTTGAGATAAACATCATTCTTTATCGTGTACCTCGATGATTTTCTAATACACATATTTAACTTTTAATGATTACTTTCAATTGGATGGTCATTAAGAACAGTTAAATACGCAGAAAGCTTCGTAAAAGTATCAGCTACAAGCTAATATCATAATCAAAGCCGATCAATTTGATATTTTATAGATAAATAATGTTTAAGGAGGAATTCTGAGTATTATTAAAAATAATATAAAAATTGCAATATCTCGAAATCCATTGAATTTCGTAGAACATATGTAAGGTAAAATTTGTTGCATATTAGCCCCCCTATAACGTGGTGCAAGGAATACGTCGAATTACCAGTAGCCCTGTATATACTATATACTAATACGCTGTATATATAGCGTATTAGGATACGACGATACGATACCAACACTGGACAGTGGACATAGGATAGCTACCCTAGCTGGCTAAAAAGCTACCCTAGTCACGCAGGCATGCGATCTTTCGGCCTTCATGGCTACCTGCCTCTAAATAAAATAACAAGTAACGTTTGGCACATGTTTTTCACTTACAAATTATTTTTTAGTTTTGACTGAAATGGAATATTTTAACCTTATGTAGTGACTCAGATATCAGAGTTAGAGGAATGACGTCTTATTAAAAAATGTTTAGGTATTCATGTACTATCATGATATAGGCATAATTTTTTTTGGCCGGCTACTTTTCTTTTTGGTCCATTTTGTCAGATGTCCTTTCGTACGTATAACATTTTAGTCAAGTGTTGTAGAAATTTTCGAACACATCAATTACAAACTAATTAGTCGATAACTAAATTATCGAAACGGCAGGCGAGAGACATCCACCTCTAGACAAAGGCCCCCATGAATTTTCTTGGTGACTGGTTAGTTCCTTTACATCCGAAAACCATAAACCCTGCTCATCATTGTACAATTTTTACTATGAGGAGACAAACTCAGAATACGTAAAAAAAAACAGCTGTTCCATACATTTTGTAAAGCAACATTGATTATTTTGTACTGAACAGTTTCTTCTCTTCTCTCGTGTCAGAACCAGCTATACGAAAATAGCTCACACTGTGGTGAAAAGATTAGCCAGTCAGCAAGGTTGGTAGCGGAGCTGACTGCCCAGGGTGCGCCGGACGTACTTAAGTATCTTTCGCGGAGGCTCTTTTCACGCACCCCAAACTGAACAGCTGATTTTTTGTCACGAATTTAGATGGTAACCCATAGTAAAAGTTGAACAGCATGATGAGTTTCTTTTTTAGTTGTCATGGTTTTCTAATATAAAGCGACTAACCAGGAGCCCAATTCTACTAACAGGGGTCCAATTCTCCTAAAATAAATTGTTACAAATCGAACCACAACCGTCAGTCAGTTTTTGTTTTCGAAAACTTTCAAAATGATTGATTTTGTTTTTTGTGTCCAACAATTTGATAGCTTTTGAAATTGAGAACTGTCTGAATGAACGGTTCGGCCTTGGTTCGGTTGTGATTTATCAAGATTTATTTTAGGAGAATTAGGCCCCAGAAACGTCTATCAATTGCAACTGAATCGTTTAACTCAGACAGTTTTCGTTTACAAAAACTATCAAATTGTTTGACAACAAAAACAAAACCAAACATTTAGACAGTTTTCCTAAACGAAAACTGTCTAAATGAACGATTCAGTTGCAATTATTGATGGCAGTTTCCGTTAGTAGAATTGGGCTCCAGTCATGCTGTAGAATGTAGAAAAAGAGCAAATTCCTCCAAACAAACCCCATTTAAAACCCTGTTTTAATTAACGTGAAATTAACGTATTTTTATGTTTTTCCAATCACAGATAGGTATTGTTTAGTATACCAATGCAGCCGGTGTTTACGCGATAGCATGAGAATGTGAACCGCGCGTCCGTTGCTGGCATTTTCATGAAAATTCTAGTCATTTTAATATTAAATTACGACTAAAGGGAGCCGACTACAAAAAAGTCGAAGAAAGGCTGGTTATAATGATCTGAATGAATTGGATTGCATCTAGCTCGGTACTGAAACCGCGACTACGACTGGTATTATGTTAATCACAAGTCGCTGAATGGTCACCCATCCACTGACTGACCGCGGCAAGCGAAGCGACGCGTACGGTTGTTTATTAGCCACGAGCCCCTCCCCCGCGATCCCGCATCAACCCGCGGTAATTCGAAACACAATTTTATGGAAGTTGGTTCTTTCGATACAATTCTACCAAACAGTGTATAAATTAGTCATCATGTTCGCAAATTACAATGCAAACATCAATTGTATAGCATTATTATTGCAAGCGAGTTTATTCTCAAGTGTTGTTTGGCTATCTGACAGTGTTGCTAGTGTTCGGTTTTTACCGAACTGGGGGGTATAATCTATACATCCCTAGTCCCTACTAATATTGAAAATGCGAAAGTAACTGTCTGTCTGTGACGCTTTCACGCCTAAACCGCTGAATCGATTTTGATGAAACTTAGTACGCAGATAGTCTGGAACCTGGAGAAGTACATAGGCTACTTTTAGCCCGAAAATACGGAATATGCGATAAACGCACGCGGGCGAAGCAGCGAGCGACCTAATAAATCATATTATCGTAACGAAGCAAAAACTGTACACTAAATATTAAACAAATAAAAAATATTAGCCTCTAACTGTCCCACTGCTGGGAAAAAGCCTCTTCTCATACAGAGAAGGAACGAGCATTGATCACCACGCTTGCTCACTGCGGGTTGGCGATTTAAGACAATTAAGTCCAGGTTTCCTCACGATGTTTTCCTTCACCGTATGTCAGTGGCGTCTTAGATTAATTAAGACAGAACATATGCAATTGAAAAGACCACATTGGTACATTCTTGGTTTTAAACCCGCAACCCGCTGCTTAACAAGCGGATCTGTAACACCTCCGGGCTACCACAAACCACAACATTGACACCACAATAAATAATATTTAAAAAAAAAATTGCTATAGGTATTTACTAGCAGTAACGATACTAATGCCGAAACAGAAGTTTTCAGAATTTCTGTCTGTTTGTATATTTGAGCTTCATGCCAATACTGCCAATACTACTGAAGAGATTTAGTTGCAATTTGGCAAAAAAAAACGTTAAAGAGTGGGCCAGGATAAAGGCTATCACGGTATTGAGTGTGGGTGACAGCAGTAACCTTGTTTCCGTAGGTAAAGCCGCGAGTACAGCTAGCAGTGTTCACCCCCGCAGCAAACCCCATCGTCAGACAATGTTCGGTAATTTTGACAATTTGATCTGGCAACCCTGATACTCGGCCTTGACGGCGCGACTGTATACCAGATAGGTCGACCGTCGAAGACTATTCAACTTAATAATACACACGACTTTACGTTATTGTTTATTTTATTTGCCTTTATCCTGTAGTGGGAAACTAGACGGAAAAAACTAATGGTGGTACAGTACCTTCGACACCACTAAGAACTCTCATCGGTAAACTTCGTAAAACCGATCACTTCCCAACTGAGTACGACTTTAAGACCACGAATGTTTAACCGCCATTTTCAATATCCTATCTATCGGCGGTTTGCCTTACTACAGATAGAAATTTGACATTACTTCTATGGAGCTTAAGTCACATTTCTATCTCTAGTAGGCGAAACCGCCGATAGATAGGTTATTGAAAACGGCCGTAAATAGAGTTGGTCTACTTTTTTCCAGGAACCAGATAATATCTTATAGCATTATTTAATATTTATTATCAGCCATTTATTAACAATATGTTTCAATTAATTATAATCTCTACATCATTTACGTTGGCTTGATAGGAATCATACATACACAATACTCACGCCTTTTTCCCATAGGGATAGGCAGAAACTATAGATCGCCACATGCTGCAATCCTTACAATTCCTTTTGCTTCGTCCATGTTCACACATCATTTGATGATGATGACCATTTATAGACAAAATGAAGTTACCTAAGCGTGTACTCCTTCTGTTTTATTTCTTTTAGTGTACAATAAAGTATATCTATCTATCTAAGCATTCCTAAGCCAGTCTTCTATGCCATGAATACTTGTACTCACTATACTTGAGCCATTACAAACGTGCGAACTGAGTCATAAATCATTTTTATCGGACCTCTCGCTCACACTTATAGGCCTTATGGAACTGCCCTGGTGTTGTGTGGAACAGTAAAAAAAGGCTTTGTCGATAGTCGATAAAAAGTAATGAGAGAGAGGTTAAGGAAATAATGCAAAATATTATTTAGGATGTGTTTTTTTTATTATCGATAAGGACTTGCGCAGCATTGTCACATTCCTTTAACGTAATGATTTATGATTCAGTTCGCACGTTTGTAATGGCTCAATTATAGGGACAAATGTCCTGCAACACGTGTCGCTAGAGATGTCGGGCGAACTCGTGCAACGTCGGGAGATATCGGCTAACGTAACCAGACACCTTGCCTCGCGATCTAAGAGCGAAGATCTATTAGTTGCAGCACTGCATCATTCGTCCACATTGTTACGCAACACACGTCTACACTACTTTTATTCCTCAATTGAAGCGAGAAGCCTACAAGGGACTAGCCGCGGTATGTTGCCAGAATTATCGTGCAACGTCGCCCGGACTTCGCCTGACATCTCTAGCGACACGTGTCGCGGGACATTTGTCTCCTAGTGTATACGAGGCTATTAATTTTTGTAAATAAATCTTTTACAAACGCCTTTTACAAGTCACAGTTACAATGTAATGTTTTTTTAAACACTAGATGGCGCCGGAATTTCCTGTCTGACTAGCTCTTAGAAGAAAATCTGAAACTCAGAGGTCAAAGTCTCTTTTAAAGTACAGAATTTGTAATATAAAACTATGCGAGTGTAACAATGTAGGGCAACGTCTGGAATGGCCTTTTGAGGAAAGAGCCATAGCAGGTTTGAGTTGACCTGTTCCAACTGACGGCACGCACATCAGGTATCAACCTTATTTTAGAGTCTGTTACTATGGAAACACGTATAAAATAAAATCGGTACTTTATGGGATCATGTATTGTGTGTTTATTAACAGTTGTCACGAACCTCAGGCGATTATTGTAAACATGCTTTTACATTATTATTATTTTATTACTCCTTTAGAAATAATAGCTACATCATGCCTGCAATGTCATTATAAAACGTTTTATTGTTTTTCTAATACGCAAACATCATTAATATAACAATGGACTGCAAATATTACTACCCCAGTTGTAATACTATTGTACAACACACAACAGCGCTTATTATTTAATTTTCTTATACTTATTTATTGGTTGTTTATCATAATATGTTAACATAAAAGTGTTTTGATCTTGAAAAATGTGGTATTGTAACAATATAACAAAAAATATTAACATAAGAATACACCTGTACTGAAGGTTAAAAACCTCAAGCACGGTAATTATAGACACAATAGAAAAAACAATTAAATGTCGTCCTGGGACGACGGGCGGTACGCAACCGGTGTAATTAATAAAATATATTGTAAGTATTATTAACAGTGATCGGAAAAAGGTGAGCTAATTTACGTAAACTTCATAGAACAGAGACAATAAGTGGAGATTTCAAGACAAGTTTTTTTTCAAATTTTTAATATTCACTCAAAACCAGTAGACACGTTTTTTTTTGTTTTCAAAAAATAAAAGACAATCTCCGTTTTTGAAAACAATAAAAAATCTCTTTTTTGAAAACAATAAAAAATGTGTCAACTGGTTTTGTGTAAATTTTGGAAAAAAAACAAGAAACCAATTCAATTGTTTTCTGTATTAATAACATTAATATTAAATGTAGTTTAGTCATGTCCCGAAACCCGGGACAATTTTCCCGAAAAAAAATGTTATCGTAAGGAAGTCTCCACTTTTTGTCTCTGTTCTTTGAAGTTTAGGTAAATTAGCTCACCTTTTTCCGATAACTGATTATTAATTACATTACATTATTAGTTACATATTATTCTTTTTTTTTTAAATCTTTTTACTAATCATTGTTGTACTCAAGGTGCTATTTAAAGTTAAGTATGAACTTTATTAAACATTTTCAATATTTAAATTTACTTGTATAATGTGTAGTAGTAAAAAATATTATTTTTAGTAGTCAAATGATTTTTAATACTTATAATTTGCTTTATGCGAGCATTTTGGTTCTAGATTCTTATCAAGAATTCATAAGAAATGTTGTTGTAGCCAACAAGTTGTAGTAACAACAACAACACTAACAAACAACAGCAACAACTTTCCTGCTTTTCAGTATTTTCAGCCATGACATGGGTAAAGATTAATTTTAAAGTCACTACTATGATACTACTATAACAATCAATTGTCTCTTGAAAACTAGTAACAATATTGATAGGGCTATCAATAGTATTGATCAAAAAATTTAGTAATACTATTGATGAAGAACAATAGTATTGTAGTATCGGTACTATTGAGTACTGATACTATCTATAGTATTGGTTTTACTACAAACACTATCAATAGTTTTGCCTTATCGTTAGCTAAACAAAATTTTATGGTATTGCAGCGGATTTTACTCATCATCAACACAATACTATCGAATTTTGTTCAACTATTGACAGGGCAAAACTATTAAGTATTGATACTATCAATAGTATCGACAGTGATTGTAGTAAAATCAAATACTATAAATAGTATTAGTACTCAATATTATTGATACTGTCAATTCTGTTGCATCAATAGTATTGTATAATTTTCAGTTAGCTTAGTATAGCCTAGATAATTTTTAAGGTCAACTATCAATAGTAAGGCAGCTAGCTTCCGTTTTCAAATTTTGTTGTTATTGGTGTGAAAAAATTATATAGTGATGTGTAATATAAATCACCTTCGAAAAGAATACCTTGTATTTTTATACTGTAGACCAGGGGTAGGCGAACTACGGCCCGCGGGCCAACTCTGGCCCACAAAGGGTTTTAAGCTGGCCCGCCAACCCTCCCTTTTAGAGCAAGAGTGTATTGCCATAGCAAATAACCTTAATTGAGCTTATTAGAGCCAAAAATTTTAGTTTTGGCAGAACAAAATGCATTATCTTTTGGAATTCTGGCCCTCGTTAGAATTTATTGCATTTTCCTGGACCATGATGAAAAAAGTTTGCCCACGCCAGTGTTGGGCATTAATCAATTAATTTTTCAATCAACTTGTCAATTGACTAAAAAATTAATTGCAATTAAATTAGTTACAATTAAAGTAATTGCAACTAAACTTTTAGTTGCATGTTGCAATTGAATTATTCGGATTAATGTATGTTAATTGTAACTCGCAATTAAAATAATTGCAATTAACTTTTTTAATTGTTTTATGAAACAATTAAAACTAAAAATTAACCTAGGTACTTATCTTTACATAAACAAATTAAAAGTATTACAAGATTTAGAAAATTCGAAAATTTCTTAAATGCAATACTAGGTACTTATTTTATATAATTATATTTTTATTCATGTACCTACCCATTTGTTTAAAGTTATTTAATTGCTATCACTACAATTAACAATTAATCAATTGTTAATTGTAAATTTTACAATTACAGTTGATCAATTGTTAGTTGTTACGGTCACGATAAACAATTAATCAATTGTTAATCTTTAGTTGTCCTTAGAACTAAAATTTGCCCAACACTGGCCCACGCCTGCCGTAGACAAATACATACATAGAAGTATAGTAATTATAGTACTCACCCAAAAAGTATGTGACACATAATGCCAACACAATGAGGAAGATAAAAACTTTCTTCAATCTTCTCGGGTGTTTAATAGTCCTACTCCTAACATTGATATTGATATGTGGGGCTGAGGTATCATCTTTTAACTGTAAAAGAAAATGCAAAAAGTTACGAAACATCACTAAGAAAGCAGTAAGTATGTGAGAAAATATTTTATTACCTACTAGTATTGTTTTAATACCAATACGGGAAAAAACATAAAATGTAATGAGTTTTTGTATTTAATTACTTTGTTAAAAATTTTAGTTGGCATGGAAGTGTTAGCAAACGATCTTACCACTTTTTTTTAAATCGGTTTAATAATCAAGCCAGGATAAAATATTATCTTAGACCTGTATTAAAATTGCATATCAAGTACTGTTTATAGTATAAAATTACTCTAAAATTCACTAAACCACTAAGTTGGTTTTGTATTTATCATTGCAAGCTAGTTACGACCGAAAAAACTATAAATTTTAATTAAGTATTCGTTTCGCACAGAAAATTCTCGTACCTATCTTTGAACCCTTTTAGGTAAAATAATAAAACAGTAGTTTTCTTCTTCTATTAACGAATAGAAAAACTAGAACGATTATAATAAAAATAGAATCATCAGGATCTATACGGTCCGCCTGGCTAGCTACCACCCTCTCATTAAAGTTTGTCAAGCAGTTTACTGTGTTCCGTCGTGTGTATGTGAGAGCCAGAGGGTTATAGGGAATCCCTCTATATCTCTGTTACTTGGATTCGTGTGCTCCATCTTAGACCCTGTCTGCGCTTACCATCAGGTGCGACGAGGGTCAAACGCGACCAAGTCAAGTAGGTAATAAAAAAAATTTAATACTTTATTTACATGACGATACACACCTCTAAGTACCTGTACGTGCTGAACTTTCCCATGTTGACTTAAAATAAACATCACAACCGATAAATCAGTATAAGTAATATTATATTTTCTAACTGGAATATAATAATCGGTTTATAGACATTTTTTAATACTATTTTTACGAATAGAATTCGGAATCACAAGGAGACACCGACCGAGGAGAGATGTATTTAATTTTGGGAGTAATAATAATTTCGTGTATCAAAAGCAAAACTGACAATCAATTGTCAATTAGTGATGCGACATGGGAGCGAGTTAACCTTGTGAGTCAGTCAACCAATCGATTTAGGTAATTTTTAGAAATCGACTAAATACTAGCATTAATATTTTTTTTAGGTTTGTATTACTTTTAAGTACATTCTCTATGACCATCAAAACATTTTCAATGCACAAAGCACAAAGCACAAGCACAAATAAAATTATTATTTCGACACGGTACTATGCCACAACGGTTAAATTAAAATATATATTGTTTTTTGTTTGCACAAGTGTATATGTCACAGACATTATGGATCGCTAAATAAGAAATGGTGAAAAAACCGTCCGTTCGACAATTTCGGTTACCTTTATCTACCAATACCTATACAAGAAGTTCAAAATCTGTGTATGAACAATCAATTTATTTAATTTCAAAGTTATAAAACATATTAATGCAAAGTTGTCTTTCTATATTTATATAAATCTAAAATTCTAACCCAACAGAAGGAAGGAACTATAATTTTACAAGGTAAGCAAAGTGTTGTTATTCTTTATCACACTTTTATTTTCAGTGTATTACCACTTATCGCCGTGTTTTTAATTTAACACCTGAACATTATTAGATAAAAAAATAACCTAATCGTAAAATTAACCCTAAAAAAATTATAAGTTCCGAAATGACTTCATAACCTCTGAACCATGATAATAACGAAATTAAAACTTTTTAAAAGGTTTATGTACTTACTTTTCTTTGGCGTACGTTCATTTTAATTTATAATATTTAACACTTCCGTAATATTTTTACCACAAATTAACCAAGTTCCGGTAGTCGTTTAACAATTTTTAATACAAAAATTAATATTACACTTGATTACACTTAACTAATTCATAAACCTCATTGAATACTTGCCGAACGTAAAGTCAACTTTACATATATGTCAAGTAATTATCTTAGCCTTGTATAATTACGTAGTAGGTATATATAATATTATTATCACAAGTACATAGCAGACGTGCGCATCACAAAAGTATAAAACCACAGACTATATAGCTACTAGACAACATTACTACTAAAACTTATGATGATGACTGAGCAATACTGAACATCATTGGTAGCACTTTATCACAGGCCAGTTTATCGCTAATGCATCATGACTTTGTAACTTCGCATTGTAGTTAGCAAAATGATTAAGAGGTAGCCGTCCAGTAACGTTTCGAATCCGATAACGATAAGATTCGCCTGCAGATACGTTGGTTGATTGAAAAATCTTTTTGACCTTATAAATCAACCAATTGTGAAATTGTTTTTATGTTGTAGATGGCATAGTAAACCTTACTACTTAAACATCGTTATGGAGATGTTGCAGATATTTTGTTATTTTTATGGATTCACAACAGCTACTTTAATTATAGGTAATATTAGATAATAATATTTATTAACATATTTTATGTTCTTAACCTAGTTTAATTTTGAAAGAAAATGTACTTACCTAAACATTTGGCCGTGTGATTCCCGGCATAAAAATACCACTAGAATTCTTTTCTTGGGTGTCGTAGAAGGGGATAAGATATTCGTGTTAAGAGGATGGGCAGCGGCATCTTCCTTTGAGCTTATAGGGTAGGGTGCATCAAAATAGCTTCCACAGGAGACAATACTCAAGTAGGTAGGTACGTCCGGCGCACCTTGGGCAGTCAACCCCGTGACCAACCTTGCTGACTGCCTTGTCTTTTTACTACGGCGCTATCTACTCTCGTATAACTCGTGTCGACACAGGAGATAAAGATGTCAAAGTCAAAGTTTTTTATTTCAAGTAGACCAAATTACACGTGCTTTTAAAACGTCAAACAACAAGTTAGGGAGTATGTTGGTATAAGCTCATCACCAATCCGCAGAGGCGTACCTTGAAGCGCTAGAGGTGGCGCAGTACCCCGGAGCCACCAGTCATAAGGGGCCCCCGAGTAAGAAGATAGAGGGCCCCGCGACGGCACTAGTTCACTACGGCAGCTGCGGCCTTACCAATTTGTTTGCAGAGCACGATTATTATGCTATTATTCCCTCGCCACCGTTCACTGCAGCGATCTATAGGGGGGCTCATGTTCTAGTATAACTGGTGTTTATAAGTGGACGTTTACAGGTTGATAAATTGCGGTGTACACTACGTCATTTTATTAAACATACAATAAACTTAGAGCATATACCTAAATAAATGATGCAATTTACACTTTTGTTGTATGTAAGTTGTAGGCTTGATTATAAGTGACAGCTTTATAAATACTCCTCAAAATATGTGGAACTAGTTATTATTTTCTTGTAGATATGTTGCTAGGTACTGCCTACAAAAAACCACAAGGCTAACACTCATTAAAATAACTAAGAAGACAAAATAATTTAGCAATTCAATATTGCACTCTCATCATGATTTATTGAATTCGTAATCTTTTATCGTTGGAATAGTTTACAGTGCAATATTATGTTGTAGTCTAAGGCTAAAGCTTAGGCAGACTCAGGAAGGTTTGACCGGTCAATCCTCTACTTTGACGAGCCGTCCTATTTAAACCCCAATCTGTTTTGAGATTCAGTGCTTGACTTACAATACGGCCGACGTATCTTGGCGTATCTGAATTTAGTTGTTTGGCTGCGTAATTAATCTTTTAGAAACGAAATTGTCTACTGCGCAGCTAATAGGCTAACTTCAGATTCGCCAAGATACGTCGTATTGTTTGTTTTGAGGATAGTATGGCGCGCCCCTTCTATTCTTTCTCACACATTTTTACTTGCAGTGTCAATAGAGTTATCGTAGTTTATCTCTACGAGAGATCAATTTGGTCGAGCTTTGACCAAGGTGTCTTGTCAAACCTGAGTATTGGCAAGTCCAGAGGCGGACTAGTAGTCTTGGCCGCCCTAGGCCATGTAATAGGTACTAGCCGCCCCCTTCTCAGCTCATTACTGAACTAAGATATTTTTTTTTCCGCGATTGGGCGCCCCTTATTAAAGAGGAATGAAACGCATGTGACTAAAAGAGTTATGAATACGAATGTCGATGGATGGAGGGGGAGAGGGAGACTGGAAGAGAAAAACGTATTGTGCCGACCCCAAGTAACTTGGGAACAGGGCAGAAAGAAGAGAGATTGGCCGCCCCAGGCCCGTGCATAGTCGGCCTTAAGGAAAGTCCGCCTCTGGGCAGGCCAATCCAGCAGTGCCCTTAAAATTTTATCATAGTGCTACGTAGCATAGTCTATACAAATACCACATTTCGTCCAAGTATTCTTCTTTTAGTGCAAACACTTTCATCTTCCTTCCAGGATGGAATCCAGCCAATGCATTCTGGATAAGTTAGTATCATACGGAGTGGGTCATCGGAAACTCGATGACATACTTTTTATTAACGATAAACCGCCGCCAAGACTTGGAGTTTACGACTTTGACGACGAAAACCTCTGCCATGAAGTGTAAGTAGACTAAAATGTATTTTGTAAATGTAGCGACTAATAACAAGTTCAACTTTGCTGTTTAGTACTCTCTTAGATCCAACCTAAATCTTCGGGAGTTATTTCCAGATTTTTACGTAGCAGTTTTATTTTAAAGTCAATAATTTAAGAGTTTTAGTAGAAATAAAGTTACACTTCTGTTAGAAAGACTTCGTTTGAGATGTGTTAAGATTGTAACCATTTTTTTCTGTCCACCCCGGAAGCATAACTGCGCTAATTACGTAATCGGAGAAAAACATTCGTAATACTGTTTTTGTATGCAGTTTTTCTGTTCAATTCACATGTCAGAACCAAGGTTTTACAGGACACAAAAGCGAATTCGTTAGATGGGTCTATCTAAACTATTAAATGAATTCGTCTTTCAACAACCTTGAACCGTTACATAAAAATCAGCAGAGCAATGATCTGTGAATTTGTATAATCTGCACTGTAGGTTTTATGTAAACAATTTAGCGAGCAAATCGCATGATCGTAAATTATTACGCAATTCCGATATGGTTGTCAAATTTAGATAACACTTTTTATATGTTTTAGCATAAAGTCTACATGTAACATTCCTGGCTGCATATTCACTGCAGAATCTGTGTTGGAATTCGAAAACCACTACAACGCATCACACAGGTACTCCTGCGCTCAGTGCAAAAAGGTTTTACCTTCGCCTCATTTACTGGATTTGCATATACAAGAAAGTCACGACTCATTTTTCGCAGTTTTGGCTGAAAGGAAGCCTTCGGTAAGATAAAAGATAAAAAAAATCGTCGTTGCGCTTTCCAAAACCCATGTTATTATGTGGATTTCATGAACTTTTGAGGAAGGAGCTGTTTTATCTGATAACTACTTCATAAGTTTAAGAAAAAACAAAAAATTAAAAACGCCAACAAAGCATCAAGTTTTATACTGGGATAAAAAGATTTGTTTAGTGTTACTTCATTAAACGTAATATATACTTTTTAGGGTTCCGTTCCCAAAGGGTAAAACGGGACCCTATAACTAAGACTTCGCTGTCCGTCCGTCCGTCTGTCACCAGGCTGTGTCTCATGAACCGTGATAGACAGTTGAAATTTTCACAGATGATGTATTTCTGTTGCCGCTATAACAACAAATACTAAAAAACAGAATAAAATTAATATTTAAGGGGGCTCCCATACAACAAACGTGATTTTTTTGCCGTTTGTATAGATAATGGTAAGGAACCTTTCGTGCGAGAGACTGACTCGCACTTGGCCGGTTTTTTTTAGTATTTTTTGTGCACATGTCAGATTTTTTGGCCGTTCAAATATGGGTTTTAGTAAGCGCACCTACGATATATTCTAGATGTTTACAAAGTCAACACTTTACGATCTTTTTACAGTACTGCTGCTACATTGAAGAATGCAAACAAAAGTTCATAAACGCCAATGAACGACTGCAACATTGTGTCGAAGAACATAAATTGCCAAAAGAATTTCGGTTCGAATCGAAACCCAAAAATAAAAGCAGAAAAAAGGCTAAACCAAAACAAAGTACAGAAGAAACTGAGAAGTCTATGGAATTGGACACTGAAAGTACTAGCGAGGTAAAAAGTAAAATTGTGCTTGCTACTAGCAAACAAAAGACCTTCGCAAAATACATAGGAAGGAAATTTACTAAAAATGATGGCAAGAAAATCACAAAAGATGTTAACATGGATGAAGTAATGGCAGACTTGAAAGAGAATTTACCGGAATAAAAGAAATATTATGTACACTTATTACGTTTTATTCTAAATCAACAAGCACTCTACATTGATAAATATTGTAAACTCCTATGGCAACAACTTGATTCGCTCGTATTGGCATACTCCCAAATAAAAATTAAACTTTTGATCGCTAGATTTTTGAATGCCAATTCATATATTCAGTAGCAGATTCCATTGCACATTTTTCACTGGCTTATATAACGATATATTTCTTTTTATACATAATAAGATCCTCGTAATAATGTCAACCGTTATGATAATTTAATGATTACAACAAAATAAATTAATGTTTTTTCTTAAATCTACTTGGCCTTGCCTTGGGCGGCAACGGCTTCCATCGCTTTCATGACGGTTTCCTCATCGCCAAGGAAGACCATAGAATCTACTGGTTTCATGTCTTCATCTAATTCGTAAACGAATGGAATGCCGGTCGGCAGGTTTAGTTGCATGATGGCACTATCACTGAGACCTGAAAATAGTGTAATAGAAATGAAATCGACCTCTGAAGTATCTTTCAATGACTTTAATGTCAGTTGTTAACCTTTTGACCGTCACGGTCTACCAGAGGCCAAGAGTGAAGCTCAAGTCATTGTTAGATTACATAAACTTCACATATCGTTTAAATTGTACAGAGTTAATTAAACTTTAGTTAGGTAATCAAAAGATTGAACATTTCGCAAAACTATAGATTTATGATATGCCTACTTTTTTTTCAACCAACCAAACCTGTTGGATTCCTAGCATGTTAAATAATTTCAAATTATTGCTATAATTAATACATACCATCTAAATGCTTGACAATACCCCTAAGGCTATTACCATGGGCAGCGATAATAATTCTCTTGCCTTCTTTGATCTGAAATTAATAATGACGTTTTATCAGCAACTTATTTATATTTTTGTATTATTATCAGTTCGACTCGCGACCTCGCCGCGTTATCAGCTCATGATTAAGGGCTCCGTTTGGGTCCGAAACTAGTCGGGCAATCCCGAAAAATGCACGTGAGTAAACCGTAATTAATCATAAACTTATTTATAGCAGGCAGTGAAGAAAGATGATACTTAATCACTGCCACGTGTATCAGATAACACAGTAAAAAATAATGCAAGATCTTGATACAGCGAGTTTGCGCCCATCTGGCAACGTGCAATCTAATTCTGGGACGCATCTAGCACTCAAGGGTAAAATCAGAGATGCTCTGAAAAACTAACAATTCAAATATTGGAGCTATTTCTGGCTGCGTTTCTAAAATAAATAAATTATAATTATTCCAATGTATTTCCAACCATGCCATCCAGAATTACCCATCCTAGTTGCCGTACGAATACAGGTAGTTGATAACCTGCCCTCAGAGACAAAACCCCTTTTTCTTAAACATAAAAAGCTTGCAGAAAAATCAAATTGTATGAAAATGAAATGCTCAAGCGTAAGAAAATGTAACTTCCATACAATGTGATCTTTCCGCAGGCGTTAACGTTTAAGAAAAAGGGTTTTGTCTCAGTGGGCTGGTCAATTTTGTCCAAAAGTCTGACTGCAGGTCCAACCTCAGGATATTGTTTTGTCTACTAATTAGGTTGCGAAGGTCAGATAGCAGTCAGTGTAGTAAAATTGATATTCAAACGCTTCTGGTAAGATTGGAAGCTGGCCCGAACATAGTTGGAATAAAAAACTAAGCATTTGATGATTTCGTACCTGAGGTACAATAACATTGTTCCAGTAAGGCAGTGTCCTCTCAATGGTAAGCTTCAAGCTCTCAAACATGGGGAACTCTTCAGGTTTTGGGTCACCAGCATAGCGGGGGTCGTTGACAATGGTTTCATAGTAAGGGTGGTCCTTCTCCATTGGTGGTGGGGGCACGTCGAAGCTGCGACGCCAGATTTGTACCTGCCGAAATAAATAAATAATCGTCAGGAATTGATTTTAGTTCTAAGGTCAAATCAAGGTCTAAGATTGTGTCCCAAAAAGTCTATGTCGACGGGTCCTACGTATACTAGTATAAGTGCAAAAATCAAACTTTACAGAAGAGCAGTTTAAAAGTTCGAAAGCTTTTAAATTTGACATAAATCAGTAGAAGTATTTGAAATTTTGGAATGGACCATACCACACCATTTGAAAATTTCAAATATTTCTTTTGATTTACGTCAACTTTAAAAGCTTTCGAACTTTTAAACTGCTCTTCTGTAAAGTTTGATTTTTGCACTTATACCAGTATACGTAGGACCCGTCGATGTTACGATTTCTTTGTGAAAGCTTAGACTTGCACAAGCCTGTGTGACGACGTAGTGCCTAGATATCTGTGCAATTTTTTTCCACAAACCTAACTGCATATTTGTACAAGCCTGAACTTTTGCAAAGAAATTGCTACGTGTAGGGCCTGTTAAACTAACGAGTATACATAATAAAGCATAGGTACCTGAGCTTCACCATACTTAGCAGCAGTCTCAGCCTTGTTGAGACCAGTAAGGCCACCATAATGCCTTTCATTCAATCGCCAAGTCTTCTCTATGGGTAAGTCGGTTTTACCAAGCTGTTCCAAGATTGAGTTCAGTGTGATTTGAGCGCGTTTTAATACTGAGGTGTGGGCGACGTCGAATTCATAGCCTTCGGATTTCAAAGCCTTGCCAGCGGCTACAGCTTCCGCACGTCCTGAAAACGAAATAGGTCTATCATATATATTTTATTTATAATAAATAAAAATATAAACATTAAACTAGTCTACCAACGAAATCGAAAAAAAACAGTCAAGAGCGAGTCGGGGTCGCGCAACCAGGGTTCCGTACCAGAACTTTATACATTCTTTTTTTTTTCAGCAACTTCGTCCTTCGTAAATAACGCTACGAGTTTACCTGCTATCTACAACTCAAAACCTACTTCTCTTTAAAAACTTAAAGGATCGACGAACGGTGTTTTTTCGTCATTTTGGGCTATTTCTTTATAAAGCTCCTTTTTGTTTGTTGGACTTCTTTTTTTTCATGCCACTTTCAAGGGATACCACGACCAGGCTACAAAAAAAGTAAGGGGCCCGATATAACCCCATTATAAAAAGAATTATGAAATGTCGTTTTAAGAAAAAGGAAGGACGCAAAAGTGACCTTAAAAGGTTTCCGTTTTTCCTTTGGATGTACGGATCGCTAAAAAGGATAATATGTTATGAACTTACCTTTATCACTGAGATCAGCATCATACCACCCACAGAACAGATTTTTCTCGTTCCATTCACTTTCACCGTGGCGAATCATAACAATCTTGTATTTGCCTGGCATTTTGAAGGATTAAATTTTAATTTACAACACGAAGACCGGCGATGTAATCGAAGCCGACACTTTTTCCTCTTGACGTAAATAACCCGAATGACCTCTAGTCCAAAGAGACAAAGAGTAAATTATTTGTACCAATAGGAACTCCTCAAAGTCATAACAAAATTACGTTCCAGACCACTTGTGAGAGAAAATTCAGCATGTTAAACAGATTTCAACAAAACCCAATAATCGACTAAAAACAGGATAACTCACGCAACACGCAATAATTATTTATGGTCAAATACAAACAGTACAACACTAAATGAATGAACTAAGAAAAAAAACTTCCGCGATAAACCTGAGCTACGAAGTGATAACCTTAAGTTTTTGTTTTCACTAAATAAATGTTAAAAGTATTTGGATTTAGCAAGGAGAGATGAAAAACTGTTCAGTTACACTATATTTACATAAACAAATACCTGTAGACTAATGGTCTAACAACATATCATAATCAAACTATTGCCTTTGACCATAATTTCACAAAAATGTCACCAAAGAAAACTGTTAAAAATCCGACACCAAAAAGAAAAATCACAGAGAAAATTCAGAAGCGAACTGTTAAAAAAGAAAAATCTAAATTAAATATGCCTGCTAATATAAAAGTTAGCATACCGCATACTCCAAAAAGTACAGGTAAGTTTTAAAAATACGCTAACTCACTAATTTTACACTTCTATCCAACGGGGTTCGAATTACATGAACATAACACTGTTCTGAGAACAAGAAACTTTTTTTTAATGATTCAAGATCATGTGCCATGTGAATACTTCTGTTTTTGAAAAATGACCACAGAAAAAGTGTGGTACAAATCATGTTTTGCTATTTTTGTTAAAATTAATGACATTAGTGATGTCTATTATTATTGAATAGATTGTTACTATAAAATTAAATACCGCGCATCAATTTTAAACAGGTATTGCAATGCTCATACTGATTTATACTCTATTTTGTATAACATTAGACAAAAGTGGCTCACGAAAGCATGAACATCTTTGGAACATTTCTTCAAATGGAGTTTCAGCTCATCTTGATTGATTATTGAGGTTCTTAAAAGCATAATACTGTGTTGAATCCCAGCTGGAAACAAACATGTTGCTTATTTCCATGTTTCCTTGCTAAAATGGCATATGTTATATTAAATAGTTGAACTACAATCTTTACATAGTATAAAACAAAGTTACTTCCCGCTGTAGGTATGTTTAGATCTTTTAAACTGTGCAACGGATTTTAATGCAGTCTTCTTCAATAGATAGAATGATTCAAGAGGAAGGTTTATATGTATAAATTGCATCCATGCAAAACCAGGGTGGGTCGTTAGTGTTCCCTTTAAATGTTATTTAACACAGAACTGCCATACGAGCAATAAATACAGTAAGTGCAATTTTAGAGTATCGAAAATTAAACCTTATTAGCTAGACTTATCACAAGGAGTACATTATTTAAAAAAAACTTACTGCGTTTATTGCTCGTGGGACAGAGAACTCAACAATTTGCGGTTAAATTTCCATTTAAACAAGAACAGAGTGAAGTTTATGCCAAATCCCCGCTCAATGGCATTGGTATGTTGTATTATAGTATAGGATTTGAACAATTTGAAATGAAAAATAATTATATTTCTTTCAGTAGAAGGAATTCACGTTCCAATCATCCGTGGCCGTCGTCCTCCACAATATAAGAAGACTAGTCTTTTAGACTTTGAAACTAAAGTAGAGCTAGCAAATTCAGGTAATATATTATTTATAATTAATTAACCTCTCAATTACCATTTATACATATAGACACAATAGATAAACAATGGTGGTGTCGTCCTGGGACGAAAGCAGGACCAATGGCGCAACAGTTTTTTTTTTTTTTTTTTAAACGTTGCCCCACACTAAGATTTCTCTTGTATCGTGGGTGCGTTTACAGACACAAATCTCACAAACAAACGCCCAGACCCGGAACAACCATCTGTAGGCCATACAAATTTTTGTTCCGTGTGGGAATCGAACCCACGACCCGTAGCGCAGAAGCCAATCGCTTAGCCACTGCACCAAACGTGTCGTCAGTTAACTGTAAACAAACTTGCAATCTGTTAGCATAGTTCTGCCTAACCTTTTCCAAATATGTTGGGGTTGGCTTGCGCTCAAACCAGTCTCCATCTTCTTCTATTGTGTCAGCACGAGCTATACGAAAATAGCTCATGCTGTGGTGAAAAGATTAGCCAGTAAGCAAGGTTGGTAGTGGGGCTGAGTGCCCAGAGTGCGCCAGACATACTTAAGTATTGTCACTCGTGGAGGCTCTTTTCATGCACCAGTCTCCTAATTTAGAATGATTCTATTAATCAGTTGCCGAATGATTTGCTAAACTATCTCCTTTCCTCTCACTACGAGAATTGTCAACGGAACGAGATAAAAAACCAAATCAATTGATAACTGCTTATCGAAAAGGTTCTGAATCAGGGGGCAGATGCGCCTGAATATTAGTATTTTACATAGAGCAGTTGCCATCAGTCCTTTGAAGTTACTGAGCAATGCACTTAGCCTAAGGTTAGACAGGTTGTCAGACTTTCGGGATTCTGAGTACTCATAACAACTGTCATAGGTATTTGTATGATACCCGGGACAGACAGTTATACTTAGGTATTGGCTGTACCAATGTACACAATGTGCACCGTGGTGGTGCGGACGTAAAGAATAGCACTATCCTATCTCTTCACACGGGTATCGTAAAAGGCGACTAAGAGTTTCACTAGAGGATGGGCAGCAGCATTCTCGTGAGTATTTTAACAACCATACTGCGATCGCCAACCCTTCTGCCAAGCGTGGCGATTATGGCAAACCCCCCCCAACATGGCTTGAGGGAGGCCTGTGTCCAGTAGTAGACGTCTTTCGGCTGAATGATGATGATGATTGGCTGTAAACTATAGTGTGCTAGGGCCAATGGCCTGTGTTAGTACTGATTAAGAATAAGAATTATTTATTCACATGATATAAAGTAAAATAAGTTGACAAAGTTAATATGAATAAGTTCCGTCATACTCTATTAGCTCTTTTTGATGGTTGCTGTTCATATGTAGGTACTTAATTTCACTATGCCTTCTTGTCATTTTAGGTAAATCTCAATTTACCATAGTCGCAAAAAACGATACAAGCTGCTCAGCTAGGATGAAGGGTAAATATCCTATCTGCATCACCACACAAAGGTTAAGGAGATTGTGGATTATATCAGAGTCAAGTCCAAATGGACAAACAAAATTATAACATTACAATGCCAAACTACACGTTTCTACGTAAACCTAAAGTAGTCATAGTAAGTCTCAACTCAACTGTACTCATTTCTGAGGCATTTGTCATTTTAGTCATTAGGAAATTCAGTCAATTCGAATTTCAGGCATTCTGAGACTACGGTAAATTTAGATTTAGGCAAAATGATAAGAAGGCGTAGTGAAATTAAGTACCTACTTATCAAGCGCATCCTTTTTTAATCAGTCAGTTGTTGAACCATTCGGCTTGTTATCAGTTTCCTCTCGTTGTGAGAATCCTAGACAAAATGAGATAACAGTGGATTGGTTGACAACTGACATTTCAAAACATCCTGAAACAGGGGCTGTAGTCAGTTGGTTCGCTCATTGACTCTTTGTAGTTCCATGGCAAAGTATTATTATAAGTGTTGGTTGTGAACATGGATGTGGTGATACTTGTAGTAAGTCAGCTAAGTAGAAAGTAGCTTGGGTCCCAAGATTGAACCTTGGTGAATACCAGCCATAATCTGAAAGAAGTTTGAGGTTGTCAAGGTTCCATTAGTAAAAAGAGGTATTCTGATAGGTAAAAGAAGTGTCTTTAGAAGCTATGACCACTGATTTGGATGAGTATATACCAAGAAACAGATATTGCAGAACAGGTTTTGTGTCACACTCTGTCAAAAGCCTGTCAGACATGTAGCAAGACCATTAATAAGCGTGATTTTATTGTAAATTCAAGGCAATTTTAAAATGTAATTCGGTATTTATTACAACTTCAACAAATGACAACCTTAAGAACATTTCAGTTGCATTCGAAATTGAACTATGTCTTGAATTAAATTTTCTAATCCCAAAGCAAGTTAATTCTAAATTTAAAGTAAGTGATGTTTATGTATTATTATACTGGTTGTTTGTTTCAGTTGCTAGACAACAATTGGTAAAACAAGAAACTCCTCAATTTGAACCACAAACTGAGACTAAATGTCGAAAGAGAGGGAGGAAGAAGAAAATAGAAGTGGTTTCCAACTTCTTCAAAGTCATAGATAATTGTAGTACAGGTTTGTGATCTGTTCTGCTAAATTATAATCTTTCTAGCTGTTGCCCACGGTTTTACTCGCATCCTAGTGCAAATACTTCATGTACCCAGATAAATGGTATCCTATGTCCTAACTCAGGTCTTGGTCTGCCTGTGTACCAAATTTCTTACAAATGGATTGATTAACAAATATCCAAATTCATGAATTCGCAAACATCTAAAATTTCTCATTCATTATACAGGTTGAAATTGTAATCACTTGACAAACTGAAATGGGAGATTGTACTCATCACTACGAACAACATTTCAGTTTGTCGAGTGTTTACAATTTCACCCTGTATTAGTATAGGATGTTACGTCTATATCCAGCAACTTTGTGCTGATGATGAAAAAGTATGAATGTGTTCACTATGCATCACACACAAGGAGAAAAAAGCCTCTTTCAAAAAGTAAGGTAATGTATGGGTAGCATTGTTGTTTGTCACCATCCTAAGCCTTTAAAGCTGGCAAGTTAGTATAGTTTACCCGCCATCCGTCAGGTCAGGTGTTGACAGTTGGAAAAGCTTCTTTTCTCGTGTCGGCATGAGCTGTATGAGAATAGTTCATCCCATGGTGAAATTAGCTGTAGCGCTGGGGGGCTGGCCCAGGGTGCACCGAAAATACCTCAATTCAATTCAAGGTTCTTTATTTGCGTAATATGGGTAGGCACACATGGTGTTACAATAAATACCGTACCTTAAGTATTGTCACTCATGGACGCTTTTTAATGCACCTCAAATTTCTGGAAGCTGAAACTTAAAATGGATATTTGCTCATCACCAGCACAGAATTCATAATCAGCCCTTAAACTGAAGATGGTCCTTTCAAACTCCCAACTGATCTCATGACTGGCTCCTATGGGCAAAAAGGAACCATTTTGCTTACCAATAGTTAGTGTATTTTATTGCTTAATCATTTGACAATCACAATTGTTAATTATCAAGTATTATTCTAATAATACCTATGCAAAGCTTGAGGAGCTGTGAGGATCATGCATTAAATTTTAAAAATGTTACACATGCATTCTTATTTAACTATTGCCTGTTGGGACTGGTCAGCCCGTAACTGTTATGGCAATCGTTTTAAAAGGCTAGTTTTTTTATGTTTTTAATTGCAAATACATTGTTTTTACATTACTCCAATGAAAATTAAAAACTATTTTTTAAAGAGTTTCCATCGGTATTTTTGGATTCTCTTCAGCTTAATTTACGTCATAGCTACTAATCTCATCTCTCGTGTCAGCACGAGCTATACGAGAATAGCTCATGCTGTGGTGAAAAGATTAGCCAGTCAGCAAGGTTGGTAGCGGGGCTGACTGCCCAGGGTGCGCCGGACGTACTTAAGTATCGTCACTCGTGGAGGCTCTTTTCATGCACCCCATAGCTACTAATGAATAAAGTGTACGCAATGCAAAGGTGGGGATGGGGGCTTCGATTCATTTTTGGGAGAGATACAACAGTTCTGATTTTATCCAACCTTCGCTAAATCATAGGAATCGGCCATCAGTCAACTGGCGTTAAAATAAAAATAGTAATGTTGTCAATGAAATAATGTATTTAGGTAATCTTTTTACAGAAGATGTCCCCTCACCAGTCATTAAAAAGCAAGATGAAAATGCATCTGTAACAAAACCAGAACCTACAAGAAGAATTGGTAATCATCTATTTTTTTATGTACACCCAAAATATATAGTTAGAAAGGTCAAATAATACTTGAATAAAATTTCTGAATTCGTGAAAGAAAGACTAGCAGTTCCATATATTTTGTTGAATTGAACATGAATAATGTATGTTTCAATAGAACATCTGGGTTTTTTTTCAACTAAAATTTATTTCTGTTTATGCTGCTTTCACCCCTAAAGTATGATTTCAACTTTCTGCTTTAACTTGTATAAACAAAGTACTTATATTAATTTTACAGGAATTATTAGAAGATATAAGTAAAATGACATTCCTATTCACAGTTACCAGGAAGAGATTAGCTGATTCAGTAGCAAATAAGACGACGAAACGCTTAAAAGTTGAACCAAACATAGAGACGGAAACAGTCGTTACTAAAATAAAAGTGGAGGAAAATCCTGATCCTGTCGACCGATTTGTATCCGACAGTAACCCGGTCATACAACCTACACCTACAGTCGTACAACCAACGCCTGTAGCCGTACAACCAACGGCTGCAGTCGTACAACCAACACCTGTAGTTGTACAACCTGAACCAGTGGTACCACAACCTGTAGTTAAAAAAAATCAATCTACAATGAAACAACCTCAACCTACAGTCAAGAAGGTACAACCTGCATTGAAACGAGTTGCAACGGGCAAGAAGAGAGGACCTAAAGGTAAGCAACACATTACAGCGGCTGGGGATAAATCACCTTCAATACTAGACCGATTGAGAAAATTGCCTAAAAAAGAAACAGATGGTGAAGTAAAAACAACACTCAATATACCAGGGCCCGTAGATTCTCGAAAAACATCTGTAAGTAGTAATTCGAACTTGTCGTGGACTAAAGACATTTCCAGTTCGAGCACTACAACTTGTATTACAGTTGCTTCCAATGACTTCGTTCGTTTTAATAAGAAACTACCCGTAATTAAACTAACTCACATTGACAATGAGTTGAAAAAACGAAAGAACGATGCGCAAGTGACCGCTGATTTGGATGAGTCAGACGATGATTCTTCGGAAACATCCTATTACGAACGCACGGATACTGAGAAAAAGTTTTCAGATCGGTTAAATGATTCTTTGGATGTCAACTCCTTACATTTAAGTGCATCGTCAGCACCGAGTAGCCGTTTCTCGCAAACACGTAGCAAGGAGGGTAGTCCAGATTACGCAAAAGCAGCAGAAAAGTTATCTTTAACAATTAAAAAGTTTGATATGGAAATCATAAATTGGTTTGGCTCGGATATGGAAAACGAGGATGTGAATGCGAATCTCATAAAATTCAAAGACAAAATGTTCGATATCTTGGATATAGAATTCGGCGTTATTACGCACTGTCGCCGTCTTAAAGAAATATTAGATCCTCCAAGAATTGAGGATATGATTGATGAGACTTGTATTTCTAAACCAATTGCAGACAATAATGTTGATAACTGTTTAGAAAACGATCCGGTTAACGATAATAATAGTGATAAATGCGTGGAAAATGTTCCAGTTGAAGATAATGCTAATAACCATGTAGAAAATGCACCCGTTAAAGAAATTACTAAAAAAGTGGACTTCGTAAAACCTATGGCTTGTAGAAAACTATCTAATGTTTCTGAGGGCAATGTTTCAAATGCGGGTAATAGAGTTACCAGAGACGATAGCTCTGATGACGATAACCCGGCAGGCACTAACTACCCATATTATGACCATCATGATGATGATGACGCTCTATCTCTGTTCGCTGAAAGCATAACTGGTTTCGAATCCTCTAGGATGAATACCTCGATTGCATCAGTACCTGTTCATAAACCGCGTCCAGTCGAGGAATACGTCCCTAAACCAGTTAAGATAGATCTCGCGCCAAACACAGAAAAGCGTACCTACTCTCCAACAAAAATAAGAGAAGAAGGCGAAATAATTGCATCAAAAATAAAAACAATTTGCGAAAAACAAAACGCTGATTCCACTTCCATTTATAAACAAAGCATCAGCACGGACGATGCTGAAAGTTATCAAGATTTCAATGAAAATATTGATTTGCTTACAAGATTAGGTCACGCAGAAACGGTAAAACCACGTCTCATGAAAACTCTCGTCGAAGTTTTGCCGAAAACGAGAAGCGTTGTGTTCGGCAACTTATGTTTCTACAACTTGAAGAACAATTGTAGAATGTTTGGAAAATGTCGGTTTCTGCATATTATTCCAAATAGTGCACAAATTCGAGACAAACTTAATTTATTGGATGATAGGTTGTTAATACAAGAATATATATTAATGAGAAAATGGCCGGAACTGAGAAGAAGGTACGGGATGTGTTATGTGGAAGAATGTTCGAAGAGGGGGCTTAGTAGGATACTCGTAGAGATGGCTTATGACTTCATTATAATGGCACACAGTGAGTCTGATGCAGACACTAGACTAAGAGTTGATACAATAGAAGTTGCTTTGCTGCACTTGAACAATGTCGACTTGAGCGTATGCGAAGATTTATTAAAGATGCCTATTCATTCAGATCAGAACAGGACATTACTATGCGACGTTTTCATGGCCACAATGTCTATTACGCAGAACTTCTCGAGGTTCAAAAGTGTGTTTTTAAATCTCACGTATTTCATGGTAGATAACGATCGGACGTTCAACAAAGATGTCGTCGAGCATATTTTAGAACGAGTAGGTATATTACCGTTCGAGGAGCCAGTAGCGAGGGCTTTGATCGAGATGATGCGGCTGACAAATTCGGAAATTATTAACAATTCGATGATTAGACATTTTGAGAAGCAGATTTCTGTGAACAAGGATGTGTTTGAGGAGTACTCTTTGCTGAAGAACCAGTATGCGTTCACGTCGATGATGGAGTCGTCGGTGGTAGCGCCGAGTCCGCCGCGGGTGTCGCCGCCGTCGGGCCGGACGGACAACGCGGACGGACAGCCGCCGGCGCCCTCGCCCGACACCACCAATCTGGATAATATGGTGAGTTTTTTATAATATATATCTGCATCTCGAAAAATTAAGCATGGTATTATTGTTATGGCTAACGACACAATTTTCATGTGAGGGAAACTGCGAGCAAATCTTAACTAAAAATAAAGGGAGTGCCTCCGCTGCCGGCGCCAGTTGCCATTATGAGTGCCGGCGCCGGTTGCCAAACTGGCCGTCGGCGCCTCGCCTACTACATACACTGTTTTAATACACCTTCAAGACCTCTTCAAACTCTTCATGAGACGATTATTCGTCACTCACTTTCATTTTCACAATAAAAACAAATGAAAAACGGAGATGTTTGTAAGGTTTTTTGGGTTCTATTTTCGGGGCTCCTATTTCTGTCTGCAGGGTTTAAACGAACTTAACCTATCCGTGTCGGGGTGCCCCAAATTAAAGAGCTCGCTTCGCTCGCTCTTAAAATTAGTCAGTTGAAAGACAAGTTAGTGTTTGGCCCAAAGTCTAACCTACTAAACAACTAACATTTCTACCAAACAACTTAATACCTCCGCCGGTGTCCATTTTGGGTGCCGGCATCCGATGTTTTTATCTCGGCTGTCGGCAGTAATGTACCGCCGGTTTCCAATGGCGTTATTTTTGGGCACCGGCAGCGGAATAACTCCCAAAAATAAAACAGTTTTGCATCGATGACGACTTTGGTTATTACCCAAAAGTCTGTTTGTTTCGTTACTAAAGCAGTATAAAATACTACACACGATAACTTACGGATATCGTGATATACATAGAATTAGTACATTTGTGATTGATTTAGATTTTATTTATTGCTAAAAGTTGATTGTGTGTTACCACTTCAAATAATAAACCAAGCATGACTACTTAGCTAATGGCCCGCCCTTATAAAAGTTCTGATGAGCGACAATTTTGAAATCTTGGGTCATTTAAACCAGAGTGCATAAAAAAATCTTGAAAATCCATCAATGTCGAATAAAATCAAAGACTTCTTTTAAATGAAATTTCTCAGAGTCAAACATAAACCAGATATCAAAATTGTAACTTTTTTAACAGAACAAAACGGCCGAAGAGCCCTCGAAGCCCGTGATAACGAGGACTATAGGCATGAACCCACCGATCATCTTCAACCGCACTCAAATGAGCCTTGACGCCAGCCGCGCTCACGACAGCCCCGGGCCCTCGCGAGCTCACAACAGCTCAGGTTCCTCCAGCAGCGAAGATCAAGTTAACCAAAACGGCGGGAAATGGAGAAATAGATCCATATTTCCGCATTCGAGGCCGCCTCCGATGACCATGGAGCGGCCGATGATGCGCGCGCCTACCCGCACCCCCCTCAGGCCCCCGATGAGACCACATGCACACATGCGACCGCCAAGAATGCCGTTCAATCAGCGATTGGTCACGTTCAGAAGCCCTGTTGTATGTATACCTGATTTTGTACCTCCTGCGGGCTAGACAGGGAATCGTTATTTTTATGTTTAGCCAATTCTGTCGTGCCCGCATGCGTGTGTCACCCGCACTGGTGGCGCCTGCATTTCACCTTTTCAAAGATGTATTGCGTGAAACACGCACGAAAAGGTGAACTGCGAGCGCCACGCATGCGGGTGACGCACGCACGCGGCCACGAACCCGCATGACAGTGAAAAAGCCCTTATTTCGGAAATTAATCTCTTTGTGTTTTTGTATTGTCGGTGGGGGAATTTTGGGGGCCCCCTGCCCTTTCTTGAATCCGCCCTTGTATTTGTATGTGTTAATATAACACACAAGCAAATTGGAAAGTTTACTATAGGTACATTTCTATCAGCCGTCATCTCAACGTTCATATCATCTTTCACACAATCGATTTATCTTTTCATTGTTCTGCTTTACTTCTCGCCATCCACAGAGTTTAAGTTTTTATTTTAAGGTTTATAAGCTGGGCAAATCTTTTAAACAAAGGGGGAAGACAGGATAACTTGACTTTTGCTTGCAAGTATTATGCGTGCACGCCAAATAGGCATTCGACATCTCTTCTTTTTTTAAATTTGTCTTTTTAATCGTCATTTAACTTTTATTTGAGAAATAATTTAGACATTTGACAGCTTTTGTATAGAAATGTCAAACCGCCATTATATTTCTAAGAGTTATCTGACGGAAAATCAGTCTCAAATTATATTTTGTATTAGTTTTTCTTTATTCTCAATGCACTGTGTAAATAAATAAATAAAAAAAACATATCGGTAAAATGGAGCTGTTAGAAAACCACGAAGTGTTTGGAATGTGCTGTGTACTGCGCTTACGATTCCAATGTTATTGTATATTTCAAAATTAGAAATTAAAAATAATAATAACTAAAAATCTGCTTTAGCATGTTCATGCCGCAGTGGTTCCCAAATAGCTCAATTTTACAGTATTGATCATATTCCTCGCTACTACCAACATGACGTGCACTCATGGTACAAATTGTATTGTAGCCGAAAATCAGTACATTATGTTTTTCACCCGTAAAAGTCCGTGTCTGCCGATCGCGGGCTCGCTGTTTAACATGTCGAGGTTTAACTCTCCGCCAAGTATCAGCAGTTCGATGAGACTTTCGTATCAGTAGTCTGGTGTTACAGATAATTGGACTACTGACCCTTTTAGTTCGACCTACCTAATTTTAGCTCGTTCCTCGTGCTAATAAATAAAAAGTACTAGGCTGTCATGAAATCAAGAAGGTAATCTTTATTTTTAAATATGATACTCTCAAAATATGTTGAGACTACTGAGACGAAAATGTCTCATCATTCCGATCATCGGACTAAATAATCGGCCTGCTGATAGTAGGCGGGATTCTCGACAGCGGGTATCAAACAAACGTTCTAATCGAGCGCCCATATTTTTTTTCTAATACATTGTACAACTTTTTTTCAGAACTACGCGAACAGACAACCTGGGCCGAAGTACTGAGACTCTTTAGTAAGTTAAGTTACTTTATCACTGTACAAATACCCTCAATGTTGTAATTGTCGGTATTAGAATCATAGCTTTACCTTAGCGGTATTCTAAACTTATTTTATAAATGTTATGTTACTCTACTGCCCGATTAAAATGAGGACCTCTTGGATTGGAGCAACACGATGTTTCATTGGTCGTAAGTACTATATCCTTTTCGACGTAAAGGCTCCTACACACAATGCCGCCGGTTTTGCCGCCGGCATTGCCGCGCGGCTTGCCGGCGGGTGTTTAACCAGGCCGCCGAGTATAACGCCTATTGACTTACACCCGCGGGGCAATAATCCGGCGGCAAAGCCGGCGGCTTGTGTGTAAAAGCCATATGGCGAGTCCTGACGTTTCTCTACAAATATCCAATATAAAAAAAAAAAACATAATTAATTTGGCTATTACACGGTTTTTGATGATGTTTTTGATAGCATTCTCCTACGGCTACAAATTACGAAATTACCGCCATGTCAGGACTATCTTTCGTTGAAAAGTGTAGAATACAAAATACTACAAGATCTGTATCAAATAGAATGACGTAAGATAACATTTCATGCTGTTCCATTCCAAAAGAACCTTAACAGAATAGTGCCAATATCACTCTGTTCTCGATATCTCTGCGATGAAAAAATACAAATAAATAAAAAAACGTAAGACTCGAAACTTAGGAAATCTGGAAATAAATAAATTTAACCATAAAAAATTAGGAAGATGACGGTCTTTATAGCAATCCAATTTATAGCTCATAGTCCATTTTTCTTTGAAGTGATATTGACAGCTTGAATTGTTTTTCATTGAAGATATAGTGCTTAATATTTTTCAAAACTGCGATTATGAAATTCAAAGATTGCGATACATACATACAAGACGAAATGCATTTTGGCCAAAAGCCAGCTGGCATTTGTCAGTTCCAAAAACATCCAGTCGACTTAGCTGGATTCTAAAGCCTGGCGTCGACTATAGCCGAAACGCGTCGAATCGAGTCGAGTCGCAATTGTTCTGTTGAAGAGGAATCGAGGCGAAACTGACCGTAAACGTACGTCGTCAAAACAAATTCGCGTGACAAGCGATGCGCGCGAGTGAGTGGTCGATCAGACTGCACTAGCAGGCGCGGGCGCTCGGGTCTTGGCGTCTGCATGTTCACAGTAGGTAGTGCCGAACGAGCTATCGTACGTACTACACGCGCAATCACCTAACAGACGCTATATAACTGAACGATACGGGCGGACTGAACCATTGGAAACACCTGCGCCACCGCGCCCGCGCCCGCCTCATGCAGGCGCGCGACTCGCGGGTGCACTGTGAATGCAACTGGCGTCTACATACATTTGATTTACACGCGCCCGCGCTAGCACCCGCGCCCGCCTCCACTCTGAAATACGGCTGATGCGACTCGGCGCGTCTCAGCTTGTCACTGATCAACGCAGTTTTATAGTAAATGTGTAGGAGGCGAATTATTGCGATTCTATTCGACTCGGCGAGTCTAGTGGACGCTAACTTTAACAGCTCATTTGCAGCTGGCTTCCAGTCGAAATGCAGTCCGTCAAGAATCCAATTTAACTAAAAAACCCTAGTCCGCTTCAGGCATCTAATTATAAGTTATTACACCAATTCTTAAACTCAATAACAAGTCCCTAATTTTAAGCACATTTTAATCGACTTTTCTAAAACTTGAAAAGAAATTTGATTGTTAAAAATCATCTTAACTTAAGAACTTGTTTGTGAGTGAGAATTATACATCGCACTACTAACGTTATATTTTAGCTGGTTTACTTTTTCCTAACGGAAAATAGGGATTCTCTCACGATATTATGGACATATAAAAAATCAATATCATTCCACTCTTAGGAATTCGTACGGAAATAGCACGTGCCACGTAAAGAGCTATTTACAATATGTTAAATTCTCAACACTGACTTTGTTGGCTACTGCATTTAATGTACCCAGTGAGTTAGTACAATCAACCAAAAAGATGAGTATACAGGCAACAAATTACGTTCGTATTTTAAGGCGCTTCCCCCACCGAAACCGGCGCCACTTCAGAAAAAAAAGCATTATTTCTGTCAACACATAACATACTGAAATTTCGTACGAGCAACATTTTAGTCAAGTGTTGTAGAAATTTTCGAACACCGAAAAACAAACACTTGACATCCTAGGTTTGAAGTTTTAGTAATTAATGCTAAAAACGGCCGTTTTTGGTACTTATCGCTAAAACTTCGAATCCAGAAGCTCTAGTGTTGATATTTGGTGTTCGAAAACTACAACACTTGACTAAAATGTTGTACGTACGAAATTTCAGTATGTTATGTGTTGACAGAAATAATGCTTTTTTTCTGAAGTGGCGCCACTTTCGGTGGGGGTAGCGCCTTAATAACAGAGTTATGCGTATGTTGAGTGGCAAAGTTCTTGCCATCGCTTGTTTGATCGAGTTTTGCTTTCGCACACAATTGCAATGATTGTTCTTTGCCTGTACATCTTACTCTTTTGTTTTCTGTACATACTATAAATTCTGCGAGAAGAGTTCGCTCTTCTTCAGTCAAAATTAGTGCACTAAATGTAGCCTGATTTAAGAGCCGCTTAAGACCTGCAACAGATGCAACATATTCCCGGCGCGTTCCACTTTTTTCTGCATGATAGGCATAGGCACAAATTATAAAAAAAAAAACTGAATGTGTAGTACATAATCAATGAGTAGATTCGCGTGTCAGAAATTTTCTGATTATGTGCGGCCGGGCTTACAAATACTTTTGACATATTTCGTTCTGTATTTGTAATTTTTGAAGGGAGTTGAGAATCTCTAAAACCCGCACTATAGAACAATGCTCAGTCATGAATCTCGATTTAAAACTAAATTCATGACTAAGCATTTTTTAAAACACAGACTTAAAAGTAGTCGATAGCCAAGATTTTTGCCAAGATAATAATAGTTTTACATACTGTATATTGTCGGTGCGCTTGCACAAACCCCTTAAGTGGATTTTATCAACTTATCAGAAAGCGGACTGTTTTATCTGTTAACTAGTAAGTTTAAGAAAAATCTAGAAATTTAGAACTAGCAAAACGTCTTGTTTTCGCACTGTGATTTTTTTTTTTTTTAGTGTTACTTCTTAAGCTCAAAATAAACTTTTTTTTTGTATTTTTCGTGCACAGGTCAGATTTTTTACGCCGCGCCGTGCTCATGTTGGGTTTTGACAAGTGCACCGACGATATCTTAAATTCGTTGACAGACTTCAAGGTGCCAGTAATTATGTTTTGTTATTTCATTATTAGTTAGATTCTACGTGAATGTTAAGTTAATTAGATATCATTAAATTGTAAAAAGGTAGATAGACAGGAATTACCTCTTATTCATAAGAAATGTTTGCAGAAATGTGATAAAATTCTTACCAAGAAATAAAAATTGGAACAACACTGAGACTAATACATTTTCAAGCCATTTTATATTACTAACGCTGTACTAGAATCATTTAAATTCATGACCGCATGCAGAAAAATCCGATATTACATTAAAAAAAAGATAATATTTTACTGACAAGACTATAAAGCATTTACCCAATTTCTGTTAACTGACACGTTTTTTGGGCCAGAAATTAATGTTTAGAGCGGGGAAAATATCGATAAGTGTAAACTCTCTAATCAACTATTGGTCTTCTACATATTGGCCCAACGTGCGTTGGACCAACATTAGGCAACAACTATTGCTTCGAAAATGTTGGTACATTAAATTTTTTACACAAGCTATTTGCAAATATCTCATACTCGCAGTGAAAAGATTAGCCAGTCGAAGTGTTGGGAAATGTGTTGGTAGCGAGGCTGACTGCCCAGGGTGCGCCGGACGTACTGAATCGTCTCTCGTGGAAGCTCTTTTAATGCACCCCTTTAAACTGCCATAGATCATCATCATCTGCCTAGCCTTTTCCCAACTATGTTGGGGTCGGCTTCCAGTCGAACCGGATGCAGCTGAATATCAGTATTTTACATGGAGCGACTGCCTATCAGACCCCCACAACCCAGTAACTGGGCAATACGATACTCTTGGTAAGACTGGTTGTCAGACTTTCTGGCTTCTGACCAACAGTAACGACTGTCAAAGATCTACAAATGAACCGCGACCAACGGCTTTACGTGCTTTCCGAGGCACGGAGGAAACTCGCTATGGTAAATGGTCAGCCATCCACAGACAGAAGATCGGTCTATGCGGCTGTAATTATGTAGCCACGAGCTCCTCTGTCATAGATAAAGGACCTTATAAAATATCACCGTGGGTTCAGTGGGCCTACTCCGTAAGTCCGTCAACGAAGTCAGTCGCCCGTCCGAAAGTAGCCCGAAACGTAGGAAAGCAAACGCTCTATCCACACGTTTGAATTTGTGATGATTTGTCGAGGTTTGCCAAATATGTGGATCCAGCATAAAATACGTGAACAAGTCCTAATCGAAAGTTATTTAGAGGGATAAATAATACACCATTTAATTGGCACAATCCAATCACACAACTCTTGATTTTAATATTCAAGCTTGTTAGTATCATTATTCTTGGTCATTTAAAATTATTATACAGGGTGTTAACGAATTCGTGTAATTCCTTTAAACCACATGATCTATTAATGGTATAGATTAACCCGGCACGGGATTTAGATTGATTAAAAATAAACATAACTTTTTTTTTAATGTAATTACATATTTCGATGCCATGCACAAATGAATGAAGGCACGGCGGCACAGCTGACGGGCACGAATAACGCGATATCGTTCCACTCAGTCAGTTCACTCAGGACGCTAAAATTACTCAGATACAGAATACCACGTTTCAATTTTTTTAAACTTTTTTTGTTTGTGTGAAAAAAAAACCTATGCCGGGGCAATCAGTGTCACCAGTAGATCACGTGATTTGAAGGAATTACACGAATTCGTTAACACCCTGTATAATAGCGGTTTTAAACAACGCAAAATGGATTGAATGGTTAGCTGTCGTCTTTTAAGCTTAGTTTTCTCACAGTTTTATTCATTTCTGCAGTCTTAACCACCTGAATATAGATAGAGTCTTACCTAATGTTTCTCAAAGGCTGAACAGTGCAAATATTAAGTAAAGTTTGTGCGCTAAAATAGTGGCGTTTTGACACGGTGCTCTATTTTTTTTCATAAACACATGTGGTGATTCCGAGGACACTTCTAGTGATGATGAATAGTATAAGCCATATACAAGGTCAGTTGGAAAGTACATTTAATAATGAATAACTTCTTTTATTTTGTTCTATAACTTTCCCCAAAACTGAATAGGTAGTTTAAGAGAAATAGCTGTGCAAAGATTTCATAAAAAACTCTAAAATCTATCTATCGTTAGCTATGATCAGCTGTGTTTATATTTTAGGTCATATTTGGGGTCACGGATTAGAAGCTCCATTTTCTGAATTCGTAACTAAAGCAGGGATACGAAATTTTGAAAAAATTCAAACAAAAATCGATTTTGCATCTAAATAAAATGATCGAATTTTGAAATTTTAACACTTGCTTTAAAACAATCATTTCATTAGTGATACTTTAACCGCTAGCGGCCCGACCGACGATCCGGATCGTCAGTGTGGCTCGCGGATTAGTACCCCCTTTCCAACTAACCTTGTATAACGGCCTCCTATTTTATTACATTAAATTCCTGCATGCTGTTTGAGTTTAACACCATTATTTGAGCGAACTGACAGCTGTCAAATCTCTTATAAAGTGCTGTGATTGGTTGATAGTATTTTAATCAACCAATCACATTCGTTGGCATGAAATTTGACAACAGATTATTGTTCAGCCTTTCAGAGGAATTCATTTTATATTATGATGTGTAAATACTTAGAAGAAATTCCTAATTTTAATATTAGGACTAGCTTGCTAAAACTAGTTAGCTAAAAAGTGACAATCGGGTTTAGTTTTAAGGTAATTATAGAACCTACCTAAGTAACTTTAACGTTACAGAATCCTATTATTAGGTTATTATGTTTAAGGTTCTAGTTATTTGTTAAAACTGATAATAAAACTGTTAAACGCAGCTTTCACTTATAACATAATGTAAATATACAATCTTTATTTTGATGTAAACTCGGACTCTTAGGTTCTCACCACACTTATCAACGCGGAATCGGACGACCAAGAGCCGAGGCGTACGACGTCGTAACTTATGCCCGTAGACATAAACCTTTTTCCGACCCGCTTAGGCCAATTCCGCGCCGATAAGTGTAAGGAGACCCTTACCGTGTAGACTTAACACGCTTCAAGACCATACATAGATAAAGTCAGGTTTCCTATCAAGAAATAAAAACGTACAACAAAAACATATTACCCGTCTTGAATGAAGCCTGAAATGCCTCAAGATACTATTCACGTTTGCAGTTAGAACAGCAATACTGATTTCCGATTTCTAAAATACCGTTAGAGAGTACCTAACTAATTTTGAACTATGAGCAAAAAAGTCTTCCAACAGTTCCAACATATTAACAATTATACAATATGAGCTTATATATAGCCCAATAATTTGGTAGAACAAAAACATCTGTAGAGTCTGGCCAACGAAAGAAGACACTCGAATTATTTGCAAACTTTTATATGGCAATGATTTTTCAACAAAATATTTATTTCTAAAGTGTCAAATTAGGTTATTTCATACAAATTCGAGTTGCCATGCAGAGATTTTTTTAAATTTGCCGCGCTTTTTCAGTGTCTTCTTTCGTTTGCCAGACTCTATCCCCCTTATTACAAAAGATGGTTTAAACCAAGACTAAGGTAAACCCAGGATTAAAATATACCCATCACTTTCTTATATCATATAACAAAAAGAGACGGGGCTACTTTAAAACCTAGGTTTTTCTTAGACCATCTTTTGTAAATTTCCAGAGACAGCAATTTTACACTTTTTTGCTCAATAACTCAAAATTAGGTTTGCTTACTTAATGGTATTTTAGAAATCGGATGGCATGTTAGAAATGGCGGCACTACTAGCACAGTTTAAGCTATTGTCTACTGTGCCACTAGTGTTATCGTTATTCACCTCTCGCTCGAACATATTCGTTGCGAGTGAGAGGCGAATAGTGAAGCTGTCACTTCTAATTTACAAGCAAACGTGTTGTATGGCTTCTTGAATTTACCTAAAATGTATAATTATGTTGTTTAACATTTTTGGAGAGCCATTGCAACTTTAGCAGTTTTTTTTTATCCACAAAAACCAGTTCTAACAAGATGTTATAGACTAAATGCAATGGTTTCTATCAAAACACTATTCTGTATAGATATTAATTTACGTTAAGTATCTGATTCTAAATCTGCTTGTTTGTAAGTTTGAGCTGTGTAGAGATATTTTTATAATAAAAATATGGTACATAAGAAGTTTGCGTTTAATTTTTTCTATGCGAGATAGCCGTAATGGGTGTATCCCACTATTTCTATTAGGTATTTCTATTGATAGAAATACTGAGCCTGATTCAGACTGATTGTCCCACTTCTATTGCTGTCGGCTGCGACAAAAAAAACGCTGCATCACGTCTCATGACGGCGTGCACATAGAAACACAACTGCGTTTTTTTGTCGCAATAGAAATAATGGGATATAATTTGTAAAAAACGATGGTACCACTTTTTCTATTTTGTATTTCCATGGAAATAGTGGGATACACCCACCGTAATCATTTCTTTGGGTGGTTCCCATTTGTACCTACTATGGAACATGACGTCAACCGACAAAACGAGTCTATTTTTTACTAATTAGTTCCTTATTATCATTTCATTGCATATTAGCATTTCATGCGACTTCACTTTTCAGTGACGTCATGGAACAAAAAGGGGAACAATTTTTTTCCCAAATTGTTCTGTGATGTTGGACACAAAGATCAGACAATTTGGGAGTGACATACAGTGGTGGACATATAATTAGAAACACCAAGTGTGACTTTCATTTTCAGTACAAATTAACTTGATAATTAATGTTTTACGTATCATAGAGGGCTTATACCTATTTATCTACAATGTATGTACATCATGAAGTATTACTATGTCAGTTTTGGAAATATCACACAACCGTTTATGTAAAATCTGGTACACTTTATAAAATAAAATGAAGCAGCACAACGTACTAAGGTGGACAACTAATTAGAAACAGAAAAAAAACATTATCATAAATATGAACAAAGGTAACGAAACAATAAATAATGAAGTTAAATGGTACAAACGTTTTATAATAAACAATTAATGCTTGGTTGGGAAGCCTCGGCTGTCGATTACAGCTCTACAACGACGTGGCATTGATTCTATCAATGTTTCATACATTTCCAGGGAAACTTTCTCCAAGCTTCTACAAATGCGTCTTAAAGTTGTTGTAGTATGATACTAGTAGTAGTATGATATTAGTGATATGTTTATTGGACAATGTTTTCTTTACAATGTACCACAAATTTAGACTTGATTCAAATCCGGACTATTTGCAGACCACTCTAACACCGACATTAATTAGTCTCTTAGAAATGCTTTAACGCTGTTTCTTTGGTTTGGATTATTGTAGTGTCAGTGTTAGATTGGTCTGCAAATAGTCTGGATTTAAATAAAATCTAAGTTTGTGGTACATTGTAAAGAAAACGTTGTCCAATAAACATATCACTAATATCGTACTACTACTAGTATCATACTACAACAACTTTAAGATGCATTTGTGGAAGCTTGGAGAAATATTCCCTAGAAATATATGAAACATTCATAGAATCAATGCCACGTTGTTGTAGAGCTGTAATCGACAGCAGAGGCTTCCCAACCAAGCATTAATTGTTTAGTATAAAACGTTTGCACTATTTAACTTCATTATTTATTGTTTCGTTACCTTTGTTCATATTTATGATAATGTTTTTTTTCTGTTTCTAATTAGTTGTCCACCTTAGTACGTTGTGCTGCTTCATTTTATTTTATAAAGTATACCAGATTTCACATAAACGGTTGTATGATATTTCCAAAACTGACATAGTAATACTTCATGATGTACATACATTATAGATAAATAGGTATAAGCCCTCTATGATACGTAAAACATTAATAATCAAGTTAATTTGTACTAAAAATAAAAGTCACACTTGGTGTTTCTAATTATATGTCCACCACTGTATATGTTGCTAAAATAAATTTAAGATAATAATTAGTGTCCGACCGAAGGTTCGGTTTCGGTTTCGGCCAGTTTCGGCCAAAAAATCTTGTTTCGGCTACAGTTTCGGTTTCGGCCAAAAATCAGCCGAAAGTTCGGCCGCGCCGAAACTCCGTGTTCGTCTTCCGGCTAACTTCGGGTGAGTTCGGGACTCGTGTGTGGTTGTCAGCTGAGTTCGCCGATTGACGTACGGCGTGGTTGTGTTGTGTTTGTGTTTTTGTTTGTTGATTTTTGACAAAGTTTACCGAATTTAGTTCAATTTATTGTAATTTTTGATGATACCTACTGATAATTAGGTGAATAATTCTTTAACTACCAAGTACGGTAAACCGGGGTTACTTTCAAATACAGGGGCGACATTGATAGTTACTAAACATTTTACATTTGGTTAAATATCTGTGTGAAAATGGAACTTGTGCATTTTAATTTAATATTGTAGGGAACGTTGACAGTTTTCCTATTTTACCATTCAGTATAGAGGTGTCTGCGATGTTAGATGGCGATGATAAAAAATATTAAATGACACCCCTGAATATGTAAAAAAAACGAGTTTTAGATTTTTCGATTGGGGCTACTTTGAAATTCAATGATAGAACAGAGATCATCAAAGTAGAAGCTCTACGGTCCAAGTTTGATAAGGAACATTTCTCCTTTTTGCTATCGAAAACTGTGCTCTATAGTTTTTTTTATCTAGTCTATGTGATTTTATATATCTCAGTTGATTGAGTCTACATAAAATATTTTTGATGTAGCAGCTAAAAGCGAAAATAAATAAGATACAAACACATGAAGCTCAAAAAATTGATCAAAGTAACCCCGTTCTACGGTATCAAATACTTACAAGATCTCAATATCAAAAAATAATAAATTAAACTTTACGTACAAGTGTTGATTTTTGACAAAAAGTCTATTTTTTTTTTCGATATTATGTTTTTAATATATTAGGTATACCATAAAATGAATAACCATTTTCGTTACATATTTTCATTACTATCTTTCATTTCATTTATCACAAGTAAACTGTCTGTATATGTGTAAAAAAGATACTAAGTAGATTTCACTATACAAAGTGGAGCAAAAGTAATCACCCGATGTTGTTTTGCTATAATTTTTTTTGGGAATGAAAATGTTTGGTTCTTCTTGTGGATTAGACGGCGGCCACTTGACCGATATCATTTTTTCAACTCGATGGAAAAAAATCTAATACATTAAATACCTAAACATAATCCATAAGGAGAACCAAACATTTTCATTCCTAAAAAAATTACAGCAAAACAACATCGGGTGATTACTTTTTCCCCACCTTGTACAATAGAATATAGTTTTTAACATGTCTAAAAAAGGTTCGGTTTCGGTTTCGGCCGAAACTGAGACTGGCGCCGAAGATTCGGTTTCGGTTTCTGTTTCGGCTAAAAATCCTGTTTCGGTCGGACACTAATAATAATATAATAAAACATAAATTATAGTCACGTTCCGTAGAACAAATGGGAATTGAAAATATTATTGTTATATGGAATAAAAGGAGAAAAAATCGTCTGTCTCGTTGGTCTAGTGGTTGCAGGCGCGACTACTGAACGTGAGGTTCTGGGTTCGATTCCCAGGTCGGGCAGTGTTATTGGGTTTTTCCGTGTGGAATTTATTAATAGCAGCCCGGAGTCTGGATTTGTGTTCGGTTGATGGCAACAGGCTCGCCCCCTATTATATGGGACTTGAAACATAACGGCGAAATATGGGTGTACTGTATACACCTCTGCCCAACCCTTCGGAGAATACATGGCGTGATTATTTATGTTAAAATCGTGTTTTCCTGTGACGTCATGTTCGATTAAAAAAACGGGAACCACCCATTTCGTTCTCCAATCTGCAAGCTAATTTTGTCGTCGCATTATTTCGCGCTGAGCGGCTGAATGACTTGCTCGGCGTCCTGGGGTTATGGTCGCTATCACAGGATACAATTAAAAAGACAGGTAACGCAGGTTGACCTACTTTATGTGCCATTCAGTAAAAGCGATCCTCCTACATGCTACACTTCTAACCGTTTCCGTTTCTGCAAGCGGTAGGATGCAGGATGCGTGTGCACTACCTTTCAGTGTAAGGGTACCTTTCCACCAGAGATGTGCTATGCAGCTATGCTGCGAGAATGTAAAAGCTAAGCTACGAAACTATGTGACCGTTTCCACCACAGAACAGATAAAGAGGTTAGAAAGGAAATAGTTCCTGATTTGTATTAGAACGCGTGTCGCCGCTTTTCTCCCACTCTTTAACTCTACTACAAGCAAGAGCCCAATACGTACGCGCATTACGCACACAAATAAATCACACGCACATAGATTTCGAGTTTGCTATTAGTTGTCACACTAACGCAAATACTGCGTTCGACGTACACTCACACACGCGCAAATTCAAATTTATTTCTCATACATGTTACGGCGACCAAAAGGTCGATTACTTATATCGATAAAATTACTGTAATTTTGTTACATTAAGGGCCGATTTTTCAATCCTCAGATAAAATGCCTGATAACTACCTGACGAATAAAGTTATTTGGCTGTTTAACTGCCTGATAATTGTTTGTCAATTTTTCAATTGCCATTTATCTCACGAATTACTATCTGACCGATTTCATTGACTTTAGCAACGCTAACTTCAGGGAGGTGAGATAAATATATGGCATAAAGGAACGTTAGAGCAGGCCAGACTATTTCAATTACCTGCACAGAGTCTAGAGTACATTAATTACCTGTATGGCAAAAATGACACTGTCAGACTATCTTCCTGTCATGTCGTGTTATATATTTTGATTGTAAATCAATATTATAATATATTTATATGTTTATCACAATGGAATCAACAAAATAGAGAGCGTTCGGCGAATTTTAATAGTGCTGTAATTCAATTCCTCATAAGTTTAATCGAAAAATACAAACACGTTATAGAAATAAGAAGACCGATGCGGTGACGAATAAAGACAAAGAAAAGGATCTGCATGGAGAAAAACTGAAAGCTCATTAAATTCAGGTGGAATCGCAACCAGTGTCCTTTCATGGAATACATTAAAACTTAAGTATGAGGGAATTAAAAAAAAGTACCAAAAAAAGTCCTCTAAGCAGACAGGAAATGTACAGAACCGAAGCCCGAAAGTCTGACTACCAGTTCCACCAAGAGCTATCGTGTTATCTACTAACTGGGTGATGGAGGTCAGATAGGCAGTCGCTTCATATAAAATACTAGTATTCGACTGCATCCGGTCAGACTGGCAGACGATCCCAAATTCCCAACATAGTTCGCTAGGAAGATTTACACTATCAATTACTACAGCTCTGTTATGTAGCCATGAACCCATTTCGCAGTAATTTTTTGTATAATAAACGATTGAAAACTTAACCTTTGTTTGATGCTTGATTTTATCATCTACCATTATTATTTATAAGTAAATATTGCACAGACTCTAAAAGTCTGAATTGGCATGGAATACTTTTGAATCCCACACTGTAAAATGATTGGGCATGTTTTTTTTTATCATGCCTTTAAGCTCATTGATTCCCTCCGCCCGGGAAAGGCGAAGGGTTATGTATGCCGGACTCTCACTAGCTAAAAACCCACGGTGTGCCTTCTCCTCACCTATGGCCGGGGTCGTGGGATTCGCAGCTGCATGCGCTGCATCCCCGGCAGGCCTCGGTCCGCCAGCCCCTGTCGGACCTCTCCTTCTGTGGGGCTTCGTTCCACGTCCTTCTGAGAGGCGCGCACGGAATACTGCGCGCCGCCTTCTCGGGCCTGTTACTGGTCGGGCGTCAGGTCCAATAACCCGCCACCCGCAGGCCACACACTAGGGTGGCCGAAGAACGTCGCGCGCCCTCCGGCGGAAAATGATTGGGCCTGGATGTGACAATTCTTACTTTCCTTCCTGGATTTATGAATTCATGTATTAGAGCTTCTTGCTCAATTACCTATTGCCAGATCATCAGTGCTATCAAATAATATACATCCATTTTACTTTGATGAAAACGCAAACCCAAGAAGTAAAATTATATTTTTTGTTTACATCATCACAGTCATCGAATAAAACTATCTACTGAATAAGCGGTTATCTGGCCGTTAAAGGAAAAGATAAAGTTATTCCTCAGGTAGTCAAATTATTCGTCGAATAAAGCACTGACGATTGAAAAAATCATTTTTTTGCTATGTGTTGAATAAATGCTATTTGTCTGTTTATCTGAGGATTGAAAAATCGGCCCTAAGTTTTGCAATTTTTCGCTCTAATTTTGAGACCCTCGAACGGGGTACGAATAGTGTGAACTTCCTCAACACCTATAAATAATAATGTCAAATTAAGGGGAACATCCGATATAGCCGTGAAATTCAAATTTTCTTTAGTTTTTTGCTAATTGCAGGTCTGTTTTACGTCATAATTATGTTGTTTGCACCCGTAACGATACTAAGTTTGCTAAAAATAATCAATAAAATCATGTCAATTATTATGAATCATCATCATAATGCACTACATAACATGTTTTTTTCGGAAACAATTCTATTTTCGAGCATCGTAAACCTAGAAAAGTAGGTATACTTACGACTTTCATATTGAATATATTATTGAGTAACCGTTACCGGCGCAAATCGCATTTTGAATAGTATAAACGTAAATAAAAGCTACAATTTGCAAAAAACTAAAGAAATTTCGATTTTGTTTTCCCGTAGGCGTATAGACATAATATGTATAATTTAATTAATTTAATTTGAATAACCCTGTGAATTGTAATTGCATAATTTTCTGCAAAATGTTAAGAACAAATTGTGCCACATTTAATAGGTATCCATTCAATTCTACCAGTTTTCTCAATCCAGTTTTCTTTTGTCTGGACCTGTTGGAAACCTAAAAATAAAATGTAACATATAATTCGTGGCAATAAACAAAGTTATTTTAATTATAATCATCTGATAATAATCATTTGTAGATATACACACATATTTAATACCGATATTGTTTACAACTTGGTACAACACTATCGATACGTATGGATTTCGCTGAATTAAAACAATTGCTCGCTGCACTCGACTTTCGCATTGAACGCAATACATTGCGCTGTCGCTCACGTAGTACAAGATGGTACCCATGTATTGCAAGCAATGTATAATTTTGCATCTGTGTGCGATTGTATCGTTTTTTCTACAAATTACATAATACTATTGCAATAATTACAAATATCACTGATATTATAAGGTTTTTGGACATGCCGGTGAAAAGAAATCCCTTCTCTGGCTACACTACTCAACTAGCTTCTTTTCCGTCACGTTATAATAATGCAAGACGGCATAATTCTTTTTTTTCGCGGATCTCCGTACGGTGTCACAATAAGAGCGCGACTGTTGACCGGTAAAACAAATTTCGGTTGAAATCAGGGTTGCCAACCGTAAAAAAAATTCCCTCGTACAAATGCAGCAAAAAATCTCGTATTTTGACTTTCAAACCTCGTACATTTATGATGCATCGAAAACGTGCTAAAAACCAAATAAAGGTATATTGAAGTACTGGATTTAGGACTTTTTACTCAAAGAAATAAACTATTGCAAGTTTCCTACTAACTAAAACTTCAGTTTGTGTTGTATTTCAATTTTTTTTTATTGTTACTCAAGTAAAATCCCAAAAAAACAGTCATTGTTTTCGTCGTTATCACTCATAACGATACTTCTATTACACCACTAAACAATTGACAAAACAACGAGAAGACTAGGTATTTAACAATAAAAACCTCATTTTTTACAATAACTTCATGTAGCTACACGTACTAACGTACCTAGTGCAAAAAACACGGCCGGCATACAACGAATGTAACACCTAAGGAACAGAGAAAGAAGAAATGTCCGCTGTGTGACAGAGACGATTTGCAAAGAACGAAATGTTTTACTAGAGTGCGCGCACGATAAGTCTGCGCGCGGCCGAAATCGGAACTAGAGTGCGCGCAAGATAACTCTGCGCGCGACTGAGGGCGTGCTAAACGTTGCCATGATCGCAAAAGTTCAAATTACCGCTATATAAGCTTAACTTTTTTATCGCTAAACATAATTTTCCCGTTAAATATTCCTACAATCAGGTAGTTCTACTATGAAAATTGATAAAACGGCACACACTTTGGTGGACCATGATTAGTTCCGATTTCGGCCGCGCGCAGACTTATCTTGCGCGCACTCTAATCATGGTCCACCAAAGTGTGTGCCGTTTTATTAAATTTGATAGTAGAACTACCTGATTGTAGGAATATTTAACGGGAAAATTATGTTTAGCGATAAAAAAGTTAAGCTTAAAAAGCGGTAATTTGAACTTTTGCGATCATGGCAACGTTTAGCACGCCCTCAGTCGCGCGCAGAGTTATCTTGCGCGCACTCTAGGCAGGGGATTTCCGGTTGACGGGATAGCTACCATGGATAATCATCGCGTAAATACGGCAATGAAATTTTTGGTGTAAGAAGTTCCTACAAGTTCTGATAGATAGCACTAGTTTTTACTATTTATCTAATGGTGATGCAAAATGTTAGTATGGCCATATTTTCAAAATCTCGTACATAATTGTACGAGGTTGATAGTGTCCTCGTACCTCGTACGGAAGACCACAAATCTCGTATTTGTACGAGGAACCTCGTACGGTTGGCAACCCTGGTTGAAATATGAGCGTCTGCTCATATGTGCGGCGCGCCTGCCCCGCCCACAAGGCCCTTCTAACGTCTTTTATCTGTTCTGTGGTTTCCACTGATGCTAAGCTATGTAGCGGTAGGTACACTGTACATAGCTAGGTACACCACTCGCGACCATCCATAGCATGTATCCACAGCACGCATCCTTCCATATAAAAAACGTAGCTTAGTTGAATCAGTTTCCACCAGTGCTATGCTATGTGGATTAAATGAATATGATTGGTGGATATCAAACGCATCCATAGCAACGTTACATAGCACATCTCTGGTGGAAAAGCACCCGTGACACGCTTGTTTTTATACAATTTGACAAACTTGCAGTATCAATTTAAGTATGGATAATACCTCAATTTTGATAATATAAATAAAGTGTATAGAGTGCACTTTCATTATTACTCCTTACCTGCGATGATGATGCATGTACTGCTTATCCCAGCAGGTGGCCAGCTCAACGAAGCCAGGTGGTTTTAAGCATATTTTATCATAAAAAGGCTTTTTGGTTAATAAAACACGAGTTTTGTAGAAAACCAAATATAATTAAATGATACTGTAGCATCATACCAATGCATTACATACAAATGAAAATACATTTCAAATAATAATACATACTACCTTAATATAGGTACATTTGAGCCTCGATTAAGAAATAAAAGTAAAATATATAACTACAAGACAATCAGTCTTAAAAAGTACAGTCAACGTCAATACACTTATTCAAAAAGTTGCCAGCTATAAAAATCTTTTCATATAGTTTTCCAAAATTATTCTTTCTCATGACGCGGACTGTATTCGACAATAAAGGAAAAATACTTCAGAGATTCCTGAGAAAATAACTCACACAATCTTAGCCTACGTATAAATATAAATTGCCGACTACAATAATATTGTCACAGCGAAGCGTATTAGTGTAAAAAAAATGTATGTACGTTTTACTTATCGAACGAAATTGGAGTAGCATAAAATTATGTACGTTACTGTACCGTCCGCGAGGCCTAATCTGAGCTTTGTATTTGTGTGAGAATTAATGCAGACGCGTCCTTTGCTTGGTTTAAACCGGTTTATAATGCTTTTTGGCAATCGATTATATCGGGTGTAAACAGACCCTTAACGATAACGAAAACCACATATTCTACCCATCATTGGGATCATTTTTTTCTACCAGACTATACCTGGGAAACCATTGGTTTTGGAAATATTGAAGGTCAAAGTATACATTTTTTTTTTGTTTTTTCCATAATCGTGTTCTAAGTGATAATACTAAACTTTCTTCCAAACAACCTTATCAAAATTTTCAATTTTTCCTCACAAATTACGCATTTGAAGTTACAAAAACGCAACGAATATCAAACGCACACGACCGCCTTGGCTCAGCTGTGTGGCCGCTATACGCAGTGGCGTGCACAGAGATTTCAGACAGGGTATGCAGAAAAAAAAAGCTGGGTTCGTCATGACCACGGAATGCTAATTCAGGTTTACCTAGAAAACAAACTACATCAATCAACCGTTTGAAGATGTTTCTATTTCTGTCATCTTTCACGTTGTGCCTTTCAATATTTAACTAGGTATAACTGGCTATTCAAACTAGTCTCTATTCTACCTTTACCAAAAGTTTGGAACTTTTAAGCAGGATTCTAGACGTTTTTCTGAAGAATCATGCTTAGCAGCCGCTTTGTGGAAATTATTTAAATCTGAGTATCCACTAGGTCCAAACATTATTTTTAACTTGATTTATAAACAAAATGCAAGGGAAACAATACAATGTATTTGTGTGTACACAACGAGTTAGCCAGTAACAGTCAGCATAAAACATTTTATGAAAATAACTAGTATTTATTACCTTTTCTTTGAGTTAAATCCAACCCGGGTACACACCTTCCCTTTGCAATCAATTTAACTGTTTCCTCAAAAGATAACGTAAAACGCGGCCGATTTTAATTTATCTAATACACACATTTCGCCTGCACAGGTCTCACAGGTATAATTTTCCATTTTTACAATAAACTTACTAAATAATTAATCGACAGTCAATCACTTGCGCCAAAAAAACAATAAGGCGAAAAAACTTTGCAATTTAATACGATACGAACTAATTCATACGAACGAATGAATCATTTGGTTAATCCGACTAAAATAAGTCGACCCTCTGCAATCAACAATTCAGCGGTGCTTTTACGTGTTCTCAATTTGGACGGTTTACAATGTAAGCTATGCCTCTAAAACTCCAACACGCGCAAACATTTTCACGCACACAGTCACACTTTTTGCTGCGTACTACACGAGATGCGTTGTATGAAGAATAAGCAAGGCGTAGTACAGCTTATGCTCACGAGGTGCGCGGGGGCGCAAATGTTCGCCGCCATCGAGTTAGTTTCAAAATAAAGTAATAGATGGCGCGTAACAAAATAAAGTAATAGATGGCGCGTAAGCTAAATTACCACGATTTTTTTGAATTATAGTTATTTATCATTTAGAGGGGCATGTTTGTATGTATGGAACTACAGGGTATGCAGAGCTTATTTGCATGTATGGTGTGCACGCCACTGGCTATACGCATGCAAACGCGCGGCATCGCCAGAACCACACATTGCGCGCTACAAAAAAAATGCGTTTTTTTTATGCCAAAAAATAAAAGTCGTTTCCCAGCAATTATTTTTGGTCAATGTGGTTTAGTTTGATGTACAGTGTGTAGATTTCGGCTATGTGATGGGTCTTTTTACACCCTGTATGTGGTGCACTCATACAAATGCAAAGCTCAGCTTACGCCTCGCCAGTTGTACCTTCTTTTTCATTAGTCCTTTGTCCAACAATGGACTTCAACAGACTTATACAATTTTGTTCAAAGTTCGCCTCACTATCAAATATAGTTTCTTTAATATCTAATCTTGTTAGTAATGTAAAGAATAACTGATAGTTCTAGTTACAAATCTAATAATACTGATTCCGAAAAGCAAACTTGGTGTTACGGTTAAAAGCTGAATTGTGTTTACACTTAGGTTTAGCCGGCTACAACTAAGTGCGGCCAGTTACAGTCAATTGGAATTAGGTGTAGCCTATTAACGGTTACTAAAACTAAGTGTACCCGGTTGTTTTCGGCTAAAACTAGGTTTAACCTCTTAAGACGTTTGTTGCCCGTGGTACTACCAGTAGTACCACGGGTAAAAAACTTCCCGTGCTACTACCAGTATTATTACCAGTAGTACCACGGGTAAAAAAACTTCCCGTGGTACTACTGGTTCGCTTGGTAGTTCTACGGGAAGTTTTTTTACCCGTGGTACTACCAGTAGTACCACGGGAAACAAACGTCTTAAGATTAGCCTGAAGTCCGAGTTCCCGAACTCATTACTTTCCATTTCGTGGTTATTTTTTTTAAACAAAGAATAGCTTTAAGTCGAAAAACTAACACAATCGTTACAACTTTACCCTCTCCGAAACACCTAATGTTAACCACCTAAAACTGGGTGTACTTAATTGTAGCCGGTTAAATCTAGGTGTACCCACACTACGGCTTTTAGCCGTAACACCTTAGAGACTACTGTAAAACTCCCTACCCACACATTTTTCAATATTTTTTACCAAAATTGTGCATATATACTGGCAACCCATTTTATGCTACTCCATTTAATTTTGCACGACTACACAATTTTGTACTCAAAGCTATACAATTTGGCGTTATAATACTGAATATAGGATAATACTCGTTACCTGAATACAATTCAATTAGGAATAAGTACATAAATCACCAAAGAGTTCTACTAGAACTAAATTCAAAGGAAATTGGGAGTTATAAACTCTTAATACATATTTTTATAGGAAAGTTACAAACATTAAGTACACGAAACATTGGAATAATGTAGTATTTTCTAGAAAAATCGTTCTGACCCCTCTGTAGCCGACTATGTTGGGATCGACTTCCAAGCTAATCAAATGCGACTGAATACCAGTATTTTACTCGGAGCGACTGCCATCAGATCTTCGCAACCCAGCTACTGAGCCAAGCCTATATCTTAAGATTAGACCGGTTGTCAGACTTTCGGGCTTCTGACTACCCGTAACGACTGTCATAGGTATTCACGACGTTGCCCTACATTGTTAAGCCTCGTATTCATGGTAAACATTTGTTTAGCAACACGGTTGCATAAACATGTTGCCGAGTTGTTGTCAACATATTGCGGGCAACACTTGTGTTGCGGAGTTGATCACGCCATGTTGCAGAGTTGACGCCCGGCGAGCGTCAACATCAGTTTAGCAATTAATGTTGACGTGTCTGGACGTGTTTGTAAATAAGTTTTAAACATGGCAGTAGTGTGGAGCAATGAATATGATGATGATATTATTTTTAGAAAGATAGAATATTAAATACGCAGAACACAACAGCACTACTTCCTCGGGCAACATTTTGACGCAAACGATCGTGTGGACGGGAAGTATGGCTGTAAACATTGTTGCCAGAAACTTTGATGTTAAGAAACTTTGGTGTTGAGCAACTGTTGTGCAACAAATGTTTACAATGAATACGGGGCTTTACACTCGCATAGTTTTTTATACTACAATGTCTGGACTTTAAAAGAGACCTTGACCTCTGAGTTTGTTTCGGCTTTTCTTCTCAGAGCTAGTCAGATAGGAAATGCCGGCGCCATCTAGTCTTAAAAAAACATATCAAATTGACTTGTAAAAGTGTCTGTAATAGATTTATTAACAGAAATAAATATCATTTATTCATATGCCACCCGGCACATAGGGGTCTAGAATCTCGTTGTTAATTAATTAGCCACGAGCCACTCTTCTAGAAAAATCTTGTTATAAATTCTGTATTGTTACTTAGCTACTCAATTACTTTTTATTATGATAAGAGTAAATATTTCGTGCACTAATAGTGTTAACCAACTTTCGACTATTATAAGTCATTGCTCGACGGAAATAAGCCAATCGCGGATGTTTTACAATAATAAGAAAATACTATTAGTATCAGTAGCACCAATTGCATACATAATATCGACAATATAGGCGACGAGAAATTGAAAATCTTAAATGTCAATCATGATATGATACCTCTAAATTAAATAAATTGTTGTAAGTCGGTTTTTGCGTCTGTCTGTTTGCACGCTTACTTCTTCTGAATTACTCAATGGATTTTGATGGGGTTTTCATTTCCATTTAGCTAATTTCTTCCCGCAGGTTTTAAGCTGTGAAACGTACCCGAGCGTCGCTAGGCGGGTCGCTAGTTGATAGGATAAATCTAAAGATTTATTGTCGGTTTGATCGCAGCGTAAAGTTATACGTCATTATACCCAACGTACAAGCAAGCGGAGATAAGCTTCTCCAAAATTGCAAGTATTGCATGTTAACAAGCCTCATATTGGTCAGGTAAGTTAGTGATTGGTACCTGAACATAAAAACGGGTTTACCTACATTGATCCAGCTGCTTGATTCTAGGCCTTGGATTAAGAGATGCCAGATTCCAAAAAAATAAGCTGGAATCGGCATTAGTTTTGGTCGAACATTTAGCATTTCGTTTTTTTTCTTCTAACTTCTAAAAACTCGGTTTTTCAATACTATTCAATAGTACGTTCGCGCGCGCTTGCGCCCCTCTGCGCTGTCACGCGACTCGCGTGCACCAATCATTATCATATTCTGCTTTGCCAAAAGCCAGACAGGCCGGGCGAGTAAATATTGGGCTGGACTTGAAATGGCACAGAGACGTCTGGCAACCCTAGCTAAATTAGCATTAGTCACAGCACTCGACACTGGAGGATAGGATTAAAACATTTTACATTCGTCGAATACCTATTTGACTATCTATCTACCTATCTGACTGGATCAATGTACCGAATCTTAATTCTTTTCATAAATTATAGTCATCGCGTAAAAACATAAATTAATATCAACACTGTTCATATTATGCTTCGCATTACAGACATCATTATTGATTGACATTCACGACTGACAATTTCAAGGCACCATTAGAAGCTAAGTCTTACATTAAGCGGTGGGATACATTGTTTGTGCGTTTAGTTATTACATGTAGTAATATAAGCTTCAGTGGAAGAGTGCTCGAGGTCTCTTCTTGGCTAGGATGTGCCACGAGTGGGTGACGCCTTTGCGCCGTTTTGGTGACAAACTGGAAATTGTAAAGTGAAGAATAAAAACAATATAAATATAACAATAATAAATATATAAGGTCCAATCAAAATAGGTGGACAAACTTTTACAGATCACAGTACTCATGAATATGAACAACTTTTACTATGGGACCAACCTTGAAATATAAAAAAAAAATCAGCTGTTCTATACAAAAATGCAATAGGTACCTAGTACCTACACGATCAAAATGTATGAATAGCTTTCTCAGTTTGGTCCACGAAGCAAATACAAAGAGGAGATGGTGTAATTCGATTTTCCTATCATACGACGCGTGATACTTTGCGGGGTGAAGGGAACGTTACACCCCGCCTACTTACGCCTACTTTCACGTTTTCCATCTAGTAGTGAATAGGAAAAACTAAACGCTTCGGGTACATCGGTAACTAATACGTGTTTCAGCTATTTCACGCTAGATGTCCTCGTAGTTGTAGTAGTATGTTACGACAGGGACATACTTAGAATTTTTGTACCAGCCTACGGCAGAGCTGGTTTAAAAATTACAAAAAGATTGTGAACAAAAATGTAATAAATAAGAAACATCTTCACACAGTAATAAGTAACCACCCCGCTAAATAATTGTATTCAAGTCGATTTTTTGTTAACTGTAGATTTTAGTGGAATTTTAGTGAAAATAATTAAGAAATCATGCCTATAATGTACATAACTACATACGGTACACAATTTACTACAGAAATTTATTACAGAATTATTTTTTTGTACTTTTAATTTAAAATTGAAATTCTCGAAAAACAAATCGAGTTCCTACATCAAATGGATACGGCGATGGGCGATGGTCAATTTTTTTCGTACTCATAGTTTCTTGGACTGAATTACTGCTTACTGCAGTGAATAAAAAGACACTCTGTACAAATTCCCCCTTATTAGTATAAAAGGCGGTTTAAGCCATCGTTTTATCCATTTCTGTTTGAGATTATCTTCGGGTGGAAATCTGAAATACGAGTATAATCTAAATTTAATTAAATATCAAGGAACTATGCAGGCCTCGTTCACCATTATTGAATAAAAATTAAAACGTCACGTATCACCACACATCGTAATTAAATAATTGAATTCTAAGTACGGACCTGTCTATTCATATTGTTTACACTATTCCACGATAGATGGCGACCGAAATATCACGGTTTAAAATAGTGATAAAAAACAATAATACGATATTTTTGTCAACAAAAAGGCTTTAAAAAAATCTTAAATCTGTTTTAATACATTATAATTATAAAGATATGAATATTTCTTACGTAGTTGTTAGTTATTCATGTTATAATAGGGTGCGCCATCTTTTGTCGAGCAGTAAAACTATTGTACGAGACGTGATAACAATAGATTTTTCTAGAACGAATCTAATAAATATCGAAAAAAAATAGTTACGAGTGAAATGTGATGCCATCCATGGTACCAAAACGTTTATCTGAGTAGTTTTTACAAGATAACACACAACACTTCATCTTTTTCTTTTAAATGACAACGAAAATAATAAATAATGATAAAATGGAATGGGAGCGGGAACGTAATGTTTACAAGACGAGTGCCGACAGACTGATAGGCCACGCCCACCGTGAGGACGGAATGGTTCTACATTGGTATCACGGTTCACAGTTGCTTATGCCATCTCCTCTTTGTATTTGCTTCGTGGTTTGGTCCCATAGTAAAAGTTGTTCATATTCATGAGTACTGTGATCTGTAAGAGTTTGTCCACCTATTTTGATTGGACCTTATACATATATTGTCCAACTGCTGGGCACAGGGAGAACAGTTTAGGTAGTCCAACACGCTGGTCTGTTGCGAGTTGGCAGACTTCACACGCCTTCGAGGACTTTTTGGAACCCTTTCAAGTGTGCAGGTTTCCTCAAGATGTTTTCCTTCACCATTAACGTTAAAAAAACAATACAACTTTTCACTGACATAAAACTACGTGAGTAATTTTGGGCCTGGAATTTTTTACGAATTCTAGAGGATCAACATCATCATAATTATGTTCATTAACTGCTGGATAGCCTCGTTATTCAGCGAAACCCACAAGAGAACCAGGATATTTAAGCAGGAATAATAATAAGACTTACCCATGATCCGGTGTATCAGGCATGTACGGTGACATTCTAAAGTCACGGTTGTGCGGCGTCTCTATACCGAAGGGACTGTACAGCTTAGTGGGACTCCTGCCCAGTATCTGGAAAATACCAGAGACAATGTTAAATGAGTCATATGAGAGAAGAAGAGAATTGAAGCTGTTGAAATACATGCGACTGTTGCTAAGACTGGAATATTGATACGGGTACCAGGGCCGTATTTAAGCGTAGGGTACGTACTATCGGCTTCATTAATGCAGTGTCATCAACAAAATAATTGCACACATCTTGCGCGCAAGCTAATGTCGTCCGTAAGGTGAAACTGCACTTATGGAGCCGACCGTACATACCGCATCACAAAAAAATCCTAATTTAAATACAGTTATATTTTTATAAATCGTAATATAGGAATCCCCCCCCCCCCCTCCCACCATCCCCCACCCCTGATGGGTACTGGGTTACAGATTGACAGTCTCGTGCATAACCCCTAAAGGTGGATCCACACAGCCCAGCGGCATGAGCCGGCGGCTTGTTGTGTCGCAACAAATCCGGCGGCCGTGTTGCCGCCGAGGCCGCCGGCAGTGGGAAGACTGTTCGTTCGTGGCTTTCAATTAGTGCTAGTGTCGTTTGTTTTTGATAACTGCGAATCGATTCAGAGCCGCGCTTGGCAGCGCCTACCGTCGGCACTTGGCGGCGCCTACCGTCGGCACTTGGCGGCGGCTTCTCTGCCGGCTTTGCTTATGGTCAAACCGCCGGCAGTGCCGCCGGCCGGACTGTGTGGATCCACCATAACAACAACAATATGGTTGGTTTGACAATAATGCCATAATATTGGTAAACCCAAACTCAAAAACTCATCGTCATTGTCATCGTTCAGCAGAAAGACGTTCACTATGGACATAGGCCTCCCCCAAGTATAGTTGTTAAAGTACTCAGAGTACTCTTTCAGAGTGGAGGCGGGCGCGAGTGCTAGCGCGGGCGCGTGTAAATCAAAATGTATGTAGACGCCAGTTGTATTCACAGTGCTCCCGCGAGCCGCGCATCTGCATGAGGTGGGCGCGAGCGCGGGTGGCGCGGGTCCTTCTATTGGCTCAGTCCGCCCATATCGTTCAGTGATATAGCGTCTGTTAGGTGACTGCGCGTGTGGTTCTAAACCATTTTGATTCACCCGCCGAAGCGTCGCCGTCGTACGATAGCTCGTTCGGCACTACTGTGAACACGCAGACGCCAAGACCCAAGCTCCCGCGCCCGCTCCAGCACTCGCTAGTGCAGTCTGATTGACCACAGAGAATGCTGCTGCCCATCCTCTAGTGAATCCCTTAGTCGCCTTTTACAACACCCATGGAAAGAGATGGGGTAGTGCTATTCTTTACATACGGCACCATACAAACATCAACCTCTGACTCAAAACTCATTCACTAAAATTGACTATTTGTTCTTTTTAAACATCAACGCTACAAAAGACAACGCCAAAAAAACTCCCTCCCTGCAACAATACAATAGCCAGATAGATGAGTATGGTCTTTATTTACTCATCTTTAATTATTCATCAGTTTCTTACTGAAATTGCCCTAACAGAAGATATCAAGCCGTCATTAATAGCTGTTCCGTCCCGAAACAATATCAATTTTTTTTTTCATCACACGGCTTTTTTTATGAGTATTTATATTGATGTTCGGTCTGATTTGATTGACCGCTCTGGTGTCTGAACACACGGATCGCTCACAATGGGCCTCATAAGAAGGCTCAAGGTCACCCAAAGGGCAATGGAGAGGGCTATGCTCGGAGTTACCCTGCGTGATCATATCAGAAATGATGAGATCCGCAAGAGAACCAAGGTAACCGACATAGCTCGAAGAATTGCCAAACTTAAGTGGCAGTGGGCGGGGCACATTGCTCGCAGAACGGATGGCCGATGGGGCCGAAAGGTTCTGGAGTGGCGACCGCGTACCGGAAGACGCAGCGTGGGTAGGCCTTTTTTTTTTTTCTTTTTTTTCTCGGGGTGGAAATCCTCATGGATGTCCTCCGCCCTGGGGTGGGCGGAGGGGTCTGTCAGACTCTTACTGACTAAAACCACCCCGGTGTTCCATCTCACACCTGCGCCGAGGGTCGCGGGAACTTACGACACTTCCGCAACCCCCGGCTGGTGCCGGCCCGCCGCGGCGGGCCTCCTCGTGGTAGGCCTCCCACAAGGTGGACCGATGATCTGGTGAAGGTCGCGGGAAACCGCTGGATGCGAGAAGCACAGGACCAGTCGATGTGGCGATGCTTGGGGGAGGCCTATGTCCGAACGGAAACTTGTCTGAACGGAAGCTTGCTGAGCAATCCGATTGGCTACGGGTCAATTTTGGCGGCCAATCATGGCACCGTGAAGTCGCGCACTAGCACGCCAAGCGGCGATTCCGCGAAATATCTCTCTCTCGAATCCTTGCCTACACGGCGAAACCGCGCTCCGCGCTTTCAAAATCAAAAATAATACTTTTGTTGTGTTGAGACCCGCTTTCTATCTCCACAACTCACATTTTCTACCGTACGGAAGACTAGCGTCTATGGAACTGTTGCTGTAAGGTGTCCATGCTGGATTTAGCCTCATTCAAATCGACCACACCGCCGAGCCCAAGGAGCTCGAGGCAGTGGAAGAGAAGATCCCGGTGAGTTTATTCAAATCCACACCTTTCACCCAATAGCCCAAAGTTTAAAGTTCAAAGTTCACCTGTTTCTTTTTCATGACTGGTGTGGTTGGTGCCCGACATGGGGAGCCAGCCTCAGTGAGCCGGTGACGACGCCTACCTCCAAGTCTGAAATGCTGAATAAAAATAATTCTAGTAATTATAATTATGTATTTGCAAGCTGCTCTTTATGTTTTTCTTAACAATTCTTACATCCACTGAAAAGACGGGAAGATGAAATAGTAAAGACTGCTGGGAAAACGGACTAGACTAGCACGGGAGAGGGAAAATTGGAAAAGATTAGAGGAGCCCTTTCTCACAGGACACACATATACAAGGTGTAACATAAATAACGCACAACCTTTTAAGGGGTCACTGTACTCATCATTATGAACAACTTTTACTATGGAACCAAAGCTGAAACCGCGAAAAAAATATCAGCTGTTCCCTACATTTTGACGAGTTATGCGAACATATATAACGCATGACCCCTTAAGAGGTTGTGCGTTATTTATGTTACACCTTATAAACTGATTTAAATTGATTAAGAAATTGAAATTTTGTTAAAAGTAGGCTATCCAGCCCCAAATTTCAAAAAAGTTAGAAAAACCAGGACAATTCAGTTTAAAAACAGGATGCAGTAATAAAGTTGCAATAGTTAAATTAATAAGTAGTGAAAAAAGGTTAAATGAAATTCAAGTACCTAATAATACATAATAATCATATTTTTTAATAAAAGTTTTTGAATAAAATTTTACAAGTTGAAAATGCGAATTTTAAAATATATGGCCTCATCAAGGTGCTTTAAAAATCAAGGATGCTGTTTAAAAACTATCCAGGACATCCCAGAATACTACAAAAACCAGGACATGTTCTGGGAAAACAGGATGGTTGGCAACTCTAAAGGCTACTAACAACAATTTTAATGTATCTATCATTTTTAGTGTCCGACCGAAGGTTCGGTTTCGGCCAGTTTCGGCCAAAAAATCTTGTTTCGGCTACAGTTTCGGTTTCGGCCAAAAATCGGCCGAAAGTTCGGCCGCGCCGAAACTCAGTGTTCGTGAATTGTCGCGCGTCTTCCGGCTAACTTCGGCTGAGTTCGGGACTCGTGTGTGGTTGCCAGCTGAGTTCGCCGGTCGGCGTGCGGCGTGGTTGTGTAGTGTTTGTGATTTTGTTTGTTGATTTTTGACAAAGTTTACCGAATTTAGTCCAATTTATTGTAATTTTTGTTGATACTGATAATTAGGTAAATAATTCTTGAACTACCAAGTATCAAATACAAGATCTCAATGTCAATAAAATTAATTAATCTTTACGACACTGAACACAAATACTCAATTAAGAAGTCTGTACTTTACGTTAATGTGTTGATTTTTGACAAAAAGTCTAACATTTTTTTTGATGTTATATTATTAGCATACCATAAATGAATAACTATTTTCATTACTTAATTCCATTATTGTCTTTCATTTCATTTAACACGAGAAAACTGTCTGTATATGTGTAAAAAAGATACTAGATTTCACTATACAAGGTGGGGCAAAAGTAATCACCCGATGTTATTTTGCTGTAATTTTTTTTTGGGAATGGAAATAAATGGTTCTTCTTGTGGATTATGTTTATTTAATTAATTAATTTTTTTTCCATCCATTCGAGAAAGTGATATCGGTCAAGTGGCCGCCACCAGAATTGATGTTCGGCTCGACCGGATACGGGCTCGTTTTATGGCATTTTCCATTTTTTTTCGATGGCCCTACCTTTACTGTGGACGGCGAGCGCTACAGAGCCATGATCAACGACTTTTTCCTTCCTCAGTTGGATGAATTGGGACTTCAGGACATGTGGTTCCAACAGGACGGAGCAACGGCGCACACTGCACGACCCACAACCGATATTCCGAAGGAAGCATTTCCGCGGCGTCTAATCTCTCGCTTTGGCGATTTGCACTGGCCGGTCAGATCACCCAATTTGACCACTCCAGACTTTTTTGTGGGGTTACTTGAATTCCCGGGTTTATGTAAACAAGACTCTTGAAGTCCTTAAAGAGAATATCCGAAGGGGATGCGAGAACCTATCGCCGGAAGTTCTGACACAAGTGATGGAAACTGCCATAAAACGAGCCCGTATGGCATCAATTCTGATGACGGCCACTTGACCGATATCATTTTCGCGACTTGATGGAAAAAAATCTAATACATTAAATAAACATAATGCACAAGTACCTAGAACCAAATATTTTCATTCTTAAAAAAATTTACAGTAAAACAACATTGGGTTATTACTTTTACCCCACCTTGTACAATAGAATAGAATTTTTTACATGTCTAAATAAGGTTCGGTTTCGGTTTCGGCCGAAACTGAGACTGGCGCCGAAGATTCGGTTTCGGTTTCTGTTTCGGCTAAAAATCCTGTTTCGGTCGGACACTAATCATTTTGTTTATGAGTCACACAGGTACTTAAGTCAGCGGTCAATTGACAGGCGTATGTTTAAGAGCAAATGTTATTGGGCTAATATGACTATGATTATACAGATAAGCATTGTTATCAAGAAGCTAAAATTGAAAAAAGCATTTGCATTTGTGTATTCCATAGATTTTAATTAACTTTTAAAAAGGTCATCACAGTTCGTTGACTTTTACTATTCACTCGGAAAAATGAATGAGTATTAACATTTTATTTCAGGAATATAGTTTAACAACAGGTACTGCGCAAGTGAAAGTAACTAAAGAAGTAAGATAAGTAATTTATTACACAAAAATAACATGTGCAGTTACAGATGTTATTTTAGTTTAATTATTGTTACTTTATAGTGTTTAGTTGATCTAAAGCTTAAGATAAAAATGTTAATAGCATAGTTTCAGAAGTAATATAGCCAAAATTATTCTACATTTTAGAAAACTGGAGTAGATACGGTTACGGTTGCCATGGTGTCTTGGGCCAACCCTTTCGATATTCATTTTTTATAAAAAAAAAGTCAATTGTGTGTGTAGGAATGCTCATTATATAAAGTCTGACATAAAATTTTTATTTCGGCTTTTAAATGTAGGCTAGTTGATAAAGATATCCTCTTCTATCGTAATTTAGGATGAAAAATAGTTACCTGTGACAGATTCCCGAATGTGTTCCTAACGCTTCGAAATGTTCGTGATATCTTATCCGCACCCGATTGCAACGCACGACGAGAGTTCGCAAACGAACTGGTCTTGAATATATTCTTGTTGTAGCAACCTTCCACATTCCTAAGGCTCTCCCTGGCCGGCGAATCAATAACCGAATCCTTAACAAAAGGATCCTTCATTTTGGATAATTTGTACGTCGCACTATCAATATAAATACACTAGCAGACTAATAACATTACTTTCTTGCTACAAATTTGTAGAAAATTCACACTTGGATACACATTTTCGTTATTATCGATGTAAAAAATCAATCACGCTAAATTCGACAAAGACCGTTGGTTGCTTTTGTTGATTTTTTAAAACGGAAACTTGTATTTTCTTTCGTAATCAATTTGAATACTTGCCTTTTGGTTTAGTATCGCGTTCCATTTACAAGTTTTAGAATATTTTATAAGTTGAGCATGTGATTTAGTTTGTTTTGTTATGACTTAGAGCATAGGTTATCGATGTTGATTTCATAATAATGAATGTAGTAGACTTATGAAGATTGTCTAAATAATTGCTACTGGTGATACCTGTTGATGCGCGGTGTCTTGCGGTGTCTCATCACGGAGATCCATAGTAAATATTTATGTATGGATCTCCGATGGAAGATGAGATGTTAAAGTTGTTTCGATTATTCAAACATCTCGGTTTTCAGCTGATTCGATTATCAAACATCTCGATGATTCTAGATGGTTTTCAGTCAGTTATTTGACCATGACCGTTCGTTACACAATATTAGCATCTCTTTATAGTTTAGTAGCAACAGGCCTCGGCGCGTCGAAGAGTACGTACGCAGTACCGGTAGTGCCAAAATTAATCAACCTACCAATGGCAATCGGTTACGGGTTAAGGGCAATCAGAAACTTAAATCATCTGTTAAGGTGGAGGTCTGACAGCAGACGCTCCATGTCATCAGGTCGTTATAGTATTTGTTACTTTAGAACAATGACTGGGAACTAGGTACAATATTTAATTTCATGAATATCAAAATATTCATTGACTTTTTCTGTTAACTGTACCAGAGACTTGAGGTTTAGCTCTGATTGTATGTCCGTTGGCCCTGGTCAAATGGATTTGCGCAGGATTATGAAGTTACTGATGAATCGAATAAAAAACGGCTGTGCGCGCCTCTCCAGTTCATTACTTTTAGCGCTCAGTTCACCGATTCAGGACCTTTTCGTTTTGCGGTTGTCGATTGGTAAGGTTTTTGTCTACGATTCTTGTAACGAGGGAAAAAAGATGTCAAACTGAATGGTGCAATAAATAACTGACTTATCGATTCGTTCTGAATCAGGGGTAAGCTCAGGTCAGGGACATAGGTCTTTTCGTTTTTTTTTTTATGATTGTCCGTCTTGTGGTAGTCAATTTTTATCAAGCGTTAAATGTGTATAAAACACTCAGAGCAAAATTGCTGAGATTACGCATGAATAAGACAATCTAATGATCTCCCCGAAATTATTTTAAAAGTTAAAATTTTATGATGTATGACTAGTGGCGCCACCATATTTCTTACTCTTTTGTGGAGTAATTTATCTTATCAAAAATTTAAAACATTTCTATGTGAAGAAAACGTAATTTTTCTTATATTTATGATTGGAAATGTGTTTTGCGGACCTAGATTCCCCGGATATGTACCTGGTTCCCTATAAATAAAAAGGTAACTAAAAACAACTTTATTATTATCTAGGTAAGTTGTTTATTGCTAATAATTACTAAATATATATTATGTTATAAATAGTTATGTACCACGTTGATGCATGTAATAATCAATGACTGTCGAAAATGCTGCGAAGCCTGCTGCGCCAAACACACCCGCTTTTAAACCACCTGAAAATAATAAGATGATAGTTATTAGTATAATGAAGATACCTGCACAGTGTATCTACCAGGTACTGCGAATTTTATTCGCAAAATTTTCGTACTACGAAACTACAGGGAAGCGCGCTCACTCTTTGGCGGATTTCCCTATAGGCCAGGTAGGTCCGGGCCTATAGGGGAACGCGGTGCGGAGGAATGTATTGCTCCCGCGGCCCCCGACCTAAGTGTGCGAGGGAACACTGGGGTGGTTCCAGTCAGTAAGAGTCTGACAGACCCCACCGCCCACCCCAGGGCGGAGGACATCCAAGAGGACTTCCAGGAAGCAAAAAAAAAAAAGAGTAGGCCCGGGCATAGGGCGACAATTTTTTTTTTCTTTTCTTTTTCGCGCCTTTTGTGAACCTATCCGCCAACTCAAACTCAATAAACTCAACTCAAATGTAAAAACTCGAGTGTAAAAACTCAAAAATGTCAGCATCAGTATTTGAAACATTGAAGATAATTTTATCATTTACTGACTTTCGTTATTTTTTATTTTAATTTAATTCCTATAGTTCATTTAATTTATCGTGATTTACAGCGAGTAGGGGGCGGCAATATTTCATAGGCCTAGGGCAGCCAACGTATCAAATCCGCCCCTGCGCGCACTGCGAATAATTAATCGCATACGGATTCACTAATATTTATTATATTCTTTGGGGTGAAAAAACGTACCGCAAATCGCTGCACCGTAGTGCGCTCTAGCTGTCTGTCTGATCTGAACCATTTGAAAAAAGGGTGATTAATTTTGAATAATTTGTATTTTAAATTAGTCACATTTTTACGAAAGAAACAGAAGCAGAAAATGCAAACTTAGTTTACAACTTTGAAACTTTATTTTTATTTTTAATAACAGTTTTAGATAAAAAATCTCAAAAAGATTGTTAATCTTTTTTTCAAACTGGTTCAGTGCAGACTTTAAAAATTCTGTCTCTGCTGCAAACTCATTTTTTTCATGAAAGCCTATCTCTTTTAATTTTCAGGTAAAATATCCTTAGATTTTAACAGTTTCCCATCGCCTTAGCCAAATATTGGGCTCAACTGACTAATCAGGCTAGCTGGCTGAGTTTTGGACCTAGCAAGTCAACCCACAGCTAGCTGTCGAAATTTCAGTAGTAATAACAATAATAAGCATTTATTCGCATCAAAAAAGACTATTTAACATTACATACTTATGACTTAGATTAATAAAATCACACTAGAAGTTGTCGTAACTAGCACCCTTGCTAAGTTATCAGGATAACTTGTATTAAGGGCACAAGTCCCAACCTTTGGTTCACTTATTCTAAGGCATTGCAAAGAATTTAGTAAAAGTATTTAAAGGTTCCAAATACTTATTACATAAAAAATAATAATATTAAAACAAAGTTCCAAAACAAAAAGGGAGAAAGCAAAAGCCAAGATGTTGAGTTAGGTATAATTGTGAAATGTATTCGTAATGTGTAGATGTGTGTGTTTGTGTGTGTGAATGGTTGTCAGATTAAAAAGGATTAGTAATTTTTTTCTCCAGAAAGAAGAAGCCGCTCTGTGTCTGTATAATTCTGTTTAAGTAGCCATTTTGTCACAGTTTCTTTTAACAGTACAGTATTGTACAGTAGTATTTTATATTGTATTCTCAGATTTTGGATTAAGTTTGAATATAAAAGATGAGACCCTTATTATTCTCTAATTTATAAAAATATTAACTACTTAGGTCATGATCTACCTGAGTGCTAATTTTTTTCTAAATCTGACCAGCCGTTACGGTGTGATTGATTAACAAACATCAAATTCACAAACTGCATATTTAAGGTGAACATACACTTATCCGAGCCGAACGCATAGAACGAATCGAAGTCAAGGAGGCCTCGCACACATATCCGCACCGAAAGAATCGACTGCGCCGAAGAAATTGTTTCTATTTTCTTTACGCCTGTCGCACTGTTATTACTCTATTGTCAGTGCTTTATTAATGGAAGATGAATGAGCGAGCGTATCGATCGAGTCGACCGCATAAGCCGCGCCGAATCTGATGACGTTATCCGAATTCGTTTAGGATTTCTGGGGTTCTTCCAGATTCGGACGATTCGACGCAGACAAGTGTGCGAGGTTCCATAAGATTTCATACACAGAATCCTAAAATTCGTTTCGTTCAATGCGTTCGGCTCGGATAAGTGTGTTTTCACCTTTATAATAGTAGGATAGGATAAAGCTATAAAAGTGACCATACCTCTTAAACCTATTAAACCGCCTGTAACCCCACCAGCGTAAGTTCCGTTTTTCCAATCTGTTTTCCCTCTAGCAGATTCTATACAGCATTCAACTCCGGAGAACACAGCGCCCAGCATAGCAAAGTTCTTTGCGTAACTGAGCATAGATGATTTCATTTCACGTAATATCTCTCTGGCAGTTTGCGTCTGCTGTGCCGTTGGATCCGCTACATTTGGCATTAAAGAGGATGTGAAGAGACCAACTGCTGCTCCAAGACCATAGCCTGAAAAGATTGATCATTTACTTAATTATAAAAACAAAAATAGGCTTTGAGCTACTATGGGCAGAAATAGATTTGTCTATGCCAGTTGGATTTGCAAACAAAAAAAGAAAGATCAAGGAACCAAGCAGTATCAATATTGTGGTCACACTCTGCATTGAGCAATGCAACACTGTCATTTTTAGGGGCAGCTGTACAGTACATTTGAGATCCCAGGGAAAGCACAGAGCCTGCACGCTCATTTGCGACAAGAACGTCTTAATTACGAAAACCGTTTTTTTTAGAAAACGACTTTGAAATTTTTGAATTAAGGCATTTTTTGAATAACCCGGTTTTCGGACTTAAGATATTCTTGTCCCAAATGAATGATATTCTTCAAATTGCTACCAAGTGGTAGCAGGGTACCCTTGGTACCCCTACAACTTGGTACGTACCAAGGGGTTTAGTGGATAAAAATCTAACACACCATAGCCATTTCTTAGGGGGGATGCTAAAGATTTAAGCTTTGGAAAAAAATAGATTTCTGAACACTTGTCTTTAGTAGACACTTTCAACATGAATCCGCCAGACCAGTGGCAGATTTTTAAGCAACAAGGGAGTTTGAACTTTCAATTAAATTTTAAGAGTACCTAACCAAGAACTAGGCTCTTTAAAATATAGACTTTGTTCTAAACTCAAGATTCACTAGAATACACGCCTGCAATTCCCAAAGGGGTTAGCAGTACAGTATCATTCTCATAATACAGGAGTTAGGATTCTTAGTACACCAACTTATCATCTACGGTACTAAATCCCATGTCCAGGCGAAGCTATTGACATTTTCCAGGCACTATATTGAAGGTGCGAGGTTCGTCGCCTGCTGCTGCGCGTGCTGGCCCGGCGACATTGCATTCTTATTCAGTTCCCCCAAGGACTATGTATAAGATATCACTTAAATATGCTGATTCATGACTAAACAGGGGTTTAAAGTTGAATTAAGTTGTACTAATAGTAAATAGTAAAGCAAAACACTTACCAATGATGCAACTAGTCAAAGATTTGAAGGGACAGCTTTCAATAGCACTTTCAATCATCTTCTCCTCATTAGTTTTAATGATTACAGGTCCGAGGATCCTTGGGATTATGATGTTCTCTCGGAATCTATAGTTGTTTCCTACTAGATATTTGGCTAGTGAATCGTAGTCATTTTTCTGCATAAAGTTGACTAAATTCGGGTCTTTTGGAGGTCGATTTAGGAATTCCGGCATTGTGAACACTGATTACACTAGAATGTTAAACTTAAATAGGCTCATATGGAAATATTAAATGCTTCTTATAAAATTATTTTTGAGCAGCAATCGATATTGAATTTTATATTTTCTAACCTACAAATTATTCAGCTGATTGATATTGATATTGTGAGGTTGACTGACATATTTGACTTTGACACTTAGTAAGGGCCCCCCAGTATATCTTGTCGTGGCCTCTTCATTGACTTCATAACAGATGTCAGCACTGAAAACCAATTCAACTAAACAAAATTGTTGCCAAACGCAAACGAATCACAACCGTCAGTCAGTTTTTGTTTACGAAAATTGTCTGCATGAACGGTTCGGCCTTGATTCAGTTGCGATTTATCAAGATTTCTTTTAGGAGAATTGGGCCCCTGCTTGCAAATGCATTTATGTTAAATATGTCAACTCAACAATATATTAATTAATAATTAACATCACTACATATTATAAAACAAAGTCGCTTCCCGCTGTCTGTCCCTATGTATGCTTAGATCTATAAAACTACGCAACGGATTTTAATGCGGTTTTTTTTTATTAGATAGAGTGATTCAAGAGGAAGGATTATAGGTATAATACATTGCAACCGGGCGAAGCCGGGGCGGGTCGCTAGTTATTTTATAAATACATAATATATAACTTTATAGTTCCAAATATTTTAAATATTTCTTTAAAAATAAAATTTAAAAAGCCTACTGGCATTGGGAACACGGTCCAAGCTACCGGCGGTCATTGCCTGAGAGAAGAATTCGGAGGAAATTCCTAACAAAACGCGCCGTGATATAATTTGTCATAGCATTACCTCGTACCTACTGTGACGAGATAGTTACAATATATTATATCGTTAAATTTAGTACTTTTAATTTATATCTGTTTTATGTTTTTAAATGAATTTTAAACAGTAATACGTATCTTCATTTATATTGAACACATTAATTAAGCTTTTAAAAATTGTCTATTTCGTCGCCAGCAAAGCTATACTGAACATTCTGTACAGAATCCATATTGACAGACAGTATTCCAAAACTTTTATTTACAAAGTATGCTATTTGTATGTACACACATGTTTAAGCGAATAAAGTTATCTTATCTTATCTTATCTTATGTAAACGGAAATCACATGGATGTGTAAAAGCATACAGATGACTTTTTTAATCCTAAGCTTATATAAAAATAAAAGTGAAGTAAACTAAGTTTCTTTTATTTCATCTAAATAGCTTTTAATTTAAAACAGTCACAGCAGAGTACAATATTATTATTAAACCTTCGTTATAATTACGATAACAATAGATAGCAAGCTTCGTAAACAAAACTAAACAAAAAGCCAAACGTAGGGTGGTTGCTTCTTATCATTTTTATTACATTTAAAAATTAAAATTTAAATAACTGGAAATGTCTGATTCTTCAGAAGATGAGGATCTTTCACGTTTTAGAGAAGCGGTTGACACATCTTTTACTAAGTTGGTAAACGAATCTCGAGGCCAAACGACGACATCGATATCTCATGAAAATAGTAAGTTTCCATCATATTTTGTAAAATTTATAGTGTTTAGTCAAAACATCTAATTTATTACTTATATTCAATAGTAGGTTGCCTGTGTTATATATTCTTTTCGATTACTTTTATTTACATTTTTGCTCTAACCTCACTTTTGTACAGGGCTGTATTTGGGTTGTGATTAGGTGCTTACTTTGAAATTTTATTATTTAAATTATTTGGGAAATGGAAGTACTTTTACTGCTTATGGTCGACACGACAGTGGGCTTATTAAGGTAAAGGGGATAGAACCTTTGTGGCATAGCCCCCCGCTGCCATTTTGATTTTTTTTCCATGTTGCGGCGCACGATTACACTAACATATATGGGTAGAGGACACTTAGACAAACAAAAAATATCGGGGATATGGTGCCCTAAAGTGTCACGTTGTCGAGATATTTGGACTTTAAAGTTTTTTTTTCAAGATTGCAGCGCACTTTGTAACTCATAAATATGGATAGAGAACACTCAAACAAACAAAAAATATTCAGAGATATGGTGCCCTAAAGTGTCACGTTGCCGAGATATTTTGACTTAAAGTTTTTTTATTGCAGCGCACTTTATAACTGGTAAATAGGTATGGGTAGAAGACACTCAAACAAATAAAAAATATCCAGAAATATGGTGCCCTAAAGTGTCATGTTACCGAGATATTGTATCGAGATAATCTTGAAAAAAAATCTTTGAGTCCAAATATCTCGGCAACGTGACACTAGGGCACTATATCTCTGAATATTTTTTGTTTGTTTGAGTGTCCTCTACCCATATACACACATCAAAAGTGTCTAGGGATCAAGCATTTTTATGCGGATTTCTTGAGATTGAGATGTGGCTTTGTAATAAATTTATGATTTTATAAATTTATATGGATCCTTTTTGGTGCATTTCATAATTTGAATCAGGAACTGTGAATCAAATTCGAGTAAAAGATGAAAATCAGCTGTCAATATTTTCCCTATAAAAACATACAACGCATTGAAGACATTATTAGTGCTACTGTTTCCCTACTACTGATTAAAACCAACGTTATTATGGAGCGGCGACGTCATTTAAGCAGGGAAGAAATGCTCAGAGCCGTGGGAATGATAGAAGCTGGTTCCCGGCAACGTACTGTGGCTTTAGCTCTGAATACAAGTCAGAGTGTTATCAGTCGACTTTGGACACGTTACCGAAGCACTGGTACCGTGGCTGAGCGCCATGGAGGACGGTATCGCTGCACCACACGGAGACAAGACCGATACATTCAAATCTTAACTCGAAGAGCTCCAACAATAACCGCCATGATGTTAGCCGTGAGGCTTCATCACTCTTCAGGGAACTTAATTAGCGACCAAACAGTCAGAAACCGCTTGCATGAAGTGAACCTTCATTCCCGAAGACCGCTACGGGTACCACCTATAGCAATGCACAATCGTAGGATTCGATATCAATGGGCTCTTGGACACAGAAATTGGGCAGAAGAACAATGGCGTTTCGTGTGCTTTTCTGATGAGTCTCGTTTTGGTATGAGACCGGATACAAGACGTATACGACACTGGAGAACCCCTGGACGCCAACAGCGATTAAAATCCTGCCAGGAAGTCCATCCTTATAGTGGTGGAACCATCATGGTATGGGCGGGTATTTGGATCGGCGGAAGAACTGAGTTGATTTGGATCAGAGGCAACCTCAACGCTCAAATTTATGCTGAGACGATTGTATCAGACGTCATCGTTCCTCTACAAGCGCAAATCGGTCCCTTATTTCAGTTAATGCATGATAATGCACGACCGCACACCGCAAGAGTTGTAAGACAGACTCTCGCCGCAGCTAACATCAATGTCCTGCCCTGGCCTGCTCAGTCGCCAGACTTGAACCCGATTGAGCATGCATGGGATATGCTACAGAGAAGAGCTCTGCCGAATATGGAGGGTATCCAGTCGCAAGAAGACCTTTTTTTGTTGTTGCAACGAACATGGGCGGCCATTCCACAGCGTGATTTGGATGAACTCATTTTGAGTATGCCAAACCGATGTTCTTGTGTTGTTAGTGTTCGCGGTAGAAACACGGATTATTAATTGTTTAAGTTACCCAATAAAATTTTAAAGAAAACTGTTATTTCAGTCTTTTTTTCGAACTTTTGTGTTAGTGGTTCAAATGTCAAAAATCCCTTTATTAGGAAAATGGCAAATTTCTTTATTAATGCAAAGGTGACTTGGTTTATCGTTACTGTGACAAACGAAAACACTTTATTTGATGAATCCTTAAAGAAAATTTTAATTAATATCAATCAGGAGAAAAGTTATTGCAAAAATATATGTTGATCCCTAGACACTTTTGATGTGTGTATGTTAGTCTCTTCGTGCGCCGCAACTTGGAAAAAAAATGAAAATGGCGGCAGGAGCCTATGCCAGCTTCCATAGAAAAATGTTCGAACCCCTTTGTTTTCAGATCATGAAAAACCCAAGTCCGAAAGATACTTGCAAGAAGCATCTCACTATAACGATGTGAAAGTACCGGAAGAAATGCAAAAGCGAATTGGTGCTAAAGTGTCTGCAATAATACAGAAAAATTTGGAATTTGTAGACATGCAAAATGAACCTAAGTAAGTTTTAATTATAAATTGTTTAATAAGTGAGTATGGTCTACAGGCCGTTTTCATTCTTCAATACTTACGGGTTTTTCAGATTTTCAGATCTACCATTCTGAGCACAGAGCTATTATTTAAGTAACAAAACTGTTATTATAAGAACGAAGTTTATATTCATGTAATGCAATATAATGTTATTGGTTATCGATCTCTTATTTTACACATATATTAACATTAATTTGATAATTCATACCTGGGAACAATTTTTGTTTATCTGAGAACGAAAATATTTCGTGGCGATAGATCTATTTATTAGGTGATACAACTTGATGACAAATATAAATTTTGGTGATAGAAAATATAGTTCCCTTTTCATTTTAACTGACTTCATGAATAATTTGTTCACTAAGGAGACATCTCTCATTGGATTAATAAAGTTCCACTGCTGAATATACTGCCACTACTACAATGAATATCATAGTACAGACACCAGCATGTCAAGCTACCCGACACTGTCAAATTCGCCCAATCAACCTTGTACCTAATGCTTTCGCGATAAAGATGAAAATCTATTAAAGAAATTTGACAGATTGTAGTAGCTTGATGTGCGTCTGTACCTTTATCATCATTTAAAAGTTGCCACAGTCACCATGCTTGGGAGATAATTTGGTGATTGAGGGTATTAGCACATAGGAGAACACTGCTGCCATTCCTTTTGAGACAGGACCGTAGGTAAAGGCTCTAGGGCCCAGGGGCACTGAAAAAACCTCTTTTATTTCCTTGTCAGAGTCCCCTATGCTCGGGCACTTTGGGTCACTGTCCCGGCTGCCCCATAAAACTAAAGCCCTGTCTTGAGGTTATCACTTAGTTTTACGACACCCACATGTTAGAAGTTTGGGAGTTGTTGATATAGTTAATTATACCTATTCCAATGGATCCATGGAATACGTAATTTTAGTAATAGAAAAGCAAACTTCTATTTTAACATAGTTAAAATCTTTGTCTTTTTAGAAAACGTAAGATCAAAGGTGGCGTAAAACTGTTTAGGGCTTCAGAAGGATTTATGTCATGTGAAGAGGTAAAGGACACATACACTGAAAGTCATAATATAAAATCGAAAAAACTCAAAAACAAAAGGAAACACGTTGATGCAGAAGATCAAAGTATATGTGAAGATGGTAATTTTTTATTTATTTTTATTACATTTATATTTTTATCACATATGAATATGTATATCTATTTACATACATACATGCATACATAAACTCGTCTTTTTCTCATGGGGGTAGGCAGAAACTGTAAAACGCCACATGCTATGTTCCTTACATACTCCTTACGCTTCATTCACATTCAACACATCACACATCTTGACTTATACGCACGCTGGTTCCCCATTGGCTGGAGACCCTTCAGGTCTCGCCAATAACTGCCCGGTTACGTAGAAACCCTAACGCACACTAGAAACCGTCCCCTAGGACAACCTACAGCAGTCCAACAGAAAAAAAAAAGCACGCTGGTTGAGAGTACTACTCACTTATCATTTTTAAAGAACATCAACATGATGTATGTCCTTCTAGGGCGTCCTCTACTGGCGTTTCCACTGACATGAATATATTTATGAGTAAATTAGTACTGTAGCAAGCGTGCTTATTTTCTTTTTTGTATGTTATCGATAAAAAATTTCATACACAACATCACTCTTTCCAGGAGGGAAGGGTCTTGCGCCTTGTAGTTTCCGCCAACCGACATTCCTATGCGGAAAAGGAAACTGTAAAAAGCTGCGTGTTACGTTTCCTACATTCGTACATTCTGGACATTTTCAATTATGGCGGTGCATGACTAGTGATGTTCAAATCCGCTATAAACTGTAGACGTGTTATAAACTATAAAATATGTTCATATAGTCTGTTATTTTATACGCTATCATTATAACGCGGTGTTACAAAACTCGGGCGCAGTTTGAACGCGGAGACGCTATAATTTTATTTAACAACACGCTAAACGGATTTGATGATGCGCGGTAAATGTTATCTCGCAACGCGCTGTACACTAAGGAATATAAAAATATTTCATTCCCTTACGCGCTTTTGCTAGTCGCTACGCTATCTTGCTATCTCGTTCTGGCCCCGCTGTGCGCGTTTAGACTTTTATTCGTTGAGTACGTTGAGGCGTTATAATATAGCGCGAAGTCAGAGCCGCTATAGCAAACGCTATACGCTATGTACACATAGTCTGTTATATTCTGGCGCTATACGTTTTTTTAACCACCATTATGCATGACCCTCTACAGCGCCCTATACATTTATCCACTTACATCCTTTTGCTCCACTAAGTCTATTGTGCGAATCGTTTTTCATTCTTCTCCACGTTTACAGGCTACGGAAACCATTAGAAGTAATGATTTTTGTATTTTTAGATAAAGTGAATGCTGTTGCAGTTAGTGGGGACTATATTTTGTCTAAAGATGAAACAAAAATGTGGAAGTCCAGGAGAAAAGAAAAGCTTTTCAAATATAAGGCACAGAAAAATAGTAAAATGTTGACTGCTGTAGACTAGATATAAGGTAAAACTGACAATGTGAAACTGAAAAGTGTTAATTAATTTTTAAATTTAAACATTAGGCGATAGTTTAACGAAGATACTTTGGGAAAATAAAATCGCTTATGAAACATTAAACATTTTATTTACAATAATCACTTAACTAGGAAATAAATATGTACAAAAGATCATTATCACATAATAACTGCATTCCACTCGGGAAGATTTTCTTGGTATAATTTCCATTGAACTTTATTGAAGAAACTAGAAAAATATATTTAACTGAATTCTATTTTAGTTCATTTTGGTGAATTTCTTAAAGCAACATAGGTACCGACGGACTTATCGGTAGCTGTGTTGCTCTAAGATGAATTTTGTGAAAAAAATACCTAATTATAATTTTTTCAAAACTTATTAAATACAAACTTGTAATCTAGCTACCAATTGAATAGATTTTATTGCTTTGTACATTTTTCAGAATATAATTCAATGCAAAAGAACTCAAAAATTATGCATAATAACAACTTTTGGGCAACCGAATTGCAGTAAAGGGTCTGTCCAGAAGTATTTTTACCTGTCAAGTGTCAAAAAATACTTATTATTGTTAGATAATATTTATCAGAGAGCATTTTTATTTGGTTGTAACAGTTTTTCTTAAAGTAGAAGTTACATAACGAATATTGGTGATAAAAATGTAATGGCTTGAGTTATGAAAAAGGTTTGAATGAACCTGTGTCCAGACAATTGACAGAAAGTAATACATTTTAAACGGACCCTGCATACAAAACGGTAGGTACGTATTCATGAAAAATAAATAAAATGTATTCAACATAATGACACTGAACTTAAACTTAAAATAACTTATTCTAAAACTTAAAACTCAGACATGTATCTTACTGGTACTAACAACAATGTAACCAAATTTATAATAGACCAATCATTGCATCTCTATACCTACAAGCTAATTCAGCCAAAGACTTTTTAAGCACTGCAGGTACCTAAATAGATGAATGATCTGTTTTGCTTACTCTTTAAAGGAACAAGCATTGTTTAAACGAGTCATGTTTGTTTTTAAGCTTTTCTATCAACTTGTATAACTTTCATTTTCTTTGTCATCATAAGTCACAGCCGCGTAAAAATGTTTTGTTTATTCGTGACATTGTTAGGCGGATCTAATTCACGAAATGTTGGTTTGTTCAAGTAATAAAATACTACTTTAATAAAAAGAACTTTTAAGAGAGAAAGTAAAAGAGTTAACTGTGACAGATTGGTCGTATTTCCTTTTCAAATTACATTAAAACAATAAAAAAATTTAACTAAATTAAGAATAGTAATAACTTTGGAAAGAACGCATAATTTATAATATTTAACTTTACCAATATCGAGTCTGTCGTTTAGGCCATCTCAAACAAAACCTTAAACCTGCCATGCACCATTTTGTACTTTATTGCACCTATAGACATCCTGATTACGGCCCTGGGAGTTTGTCAAAAACTCATCGCCAGTCAGTTTAAGAACTGCATGGAACTTGAATGTAGTTAAAAGATAACGGAATTATTTTAATATCTACAGTCGTTCGCTGGGTGCAGTAGGTAGCGTTCTACCCGCATTTCTGGAGGGAATTTCGTCTTGAGTGAAGGCTCTGTTGTCGAGACCAATACGTTTGTCTGAGAGCTCCACTGTTGTTGTCGGTGTTGGTTTTTCCACTGGACCGTCCATCAGGAACATTGTTAGGAAAAACATTATGCTGCCTGTTGGATAGAAAAACATTGTGATTAGAATCTCGAGTTAGCGAGCTTGAAGTTTTCTTGTCAATTGCGAGTAGATTCGTTTTCTCAATTTATTGCAATAATTTGTAGCCGACTAATCAAACAAGGGTTAAAGAAATCATTTTAATCATTCTAGACAATTCGGTATGCAAAGTAAAAGTTAACCTATGCTGTTTCCAAAACCATTTCGAAATTTTAGTTTTCTAAACCTTGTTTTGCTATTTCCAGCTCTTAAAATTATAAGATTTTTAAAATACCTACACGAATTCGCTTGACATCTATTTGACCTCTAAATTTCGTCACAAATTCGGCGGAATGGGCTAAATACGTTCGGTTTAGACTTTTAGAGCCTGTAGATCAATTTTAATCAATGTGTCTACTTTTCAACCTCAAAGGCAAAACTATCTTTTTCTAAATGCTGTAAAAGAAATCAACATTAAACTCTTCAGTGACGTCACGGAGTAGGGACACTAGCTAAAGTTTAAAAAAGAATTAAAAAATAACTACCGCGTAGTAAACAAAAATATTCAAATTAGTTTTTTAAAATACAAAAAAGAAATAGCAAAAAAATACTTTACATACCGAATTGAGCTTCAAATCATTTAAAAAAATACAAAAAAAAACAGTGTAAAAAAAACCTCTTCTGAAGGAAGGCAAATTCCTTGCAAAAATTAGTTAAATGAGGATAAAAAATGTGCCGTACTGGTTTGTTCACTATATTATCAGCATAACTTTATGGAATAAAACTTACTTATGCCGTAAAATCCAGCGTAGAAGATCATGATTGCCTCCCTGTAGCCTATGATTTTTGACACCGGGTCGACCAGGATGGGCAGGTTGCCCCCCACGTTGTTCATGACGAAGAGAAACACGCCCACGGTAGTGGATCGTACATTCAGTGGCACGATCTCCACTAAAATGGCGAATACGATGCCGAACCACATCTCAGCTGGAAGGTAGAAATGTTATGTTATTATGCGGTACTTTAAATCGACAGATGGCGGTATAACTATCCATCAGCTCCATTGTCCAGTATGATTACGAGTTATACTCCATTTTCGGGCTGTGCTGTAGTCAGTGCTGGATTTAGGCGGGATTCTATGTGCAGCACTCAGCTTACGGCGATCGTTTCGTATCTATAGAAGAAACTGAAGCTACTATGAAGAGAAGCTACTATACTGTAGTTTTTTGCCGTATACTTAATCCTTGAGAAATAATATGCTCCTCTTTGAAACTTCAAAGACCAGCTGAGAAAGACTGTGTGGCAGCCTCTCTCTGTATCTTTGTCGAAAAAAGCGATTAAGCAGTAGATGGGGTACACTGATAAAATCCTTCCATAAAACCAGACATTTATTAAATAACACAACATCACGCCTGTATTCCCCGAAGGGTTGGGCAGAGGTGTATAGTATACTCTCATTTCGCCGTTTATGTTTAGTCTAGTCTGTCTAGTCACAAATCCAGACAGATTCCGGATAGCCGCTGACAAACTCCATGCGGAAAATCCCAATAACACTTTGCCCGACCTGAGGATCGTGCCAGGACCTCACGCTCAACAGTCGCGGTTGCGACCCCTTGACCGATATTTATTAAATAGTAAAAGAAAAACAAGCGTTCGTTTGTCTTTGTCAAAAATAAACATTGATAAAGAAGCTTGTAGTACTTGAGTCTTTCATAGTAGTTTCTATGTATTGTTGCTTACCAAAGAAGTATGAAATAGCAAGGGTGATCATAGCCCATAGCGGTCCAAACACCACAGATCCGAATGCAGGCAGAGTGGCGATCAGCTGAGACAACGCAAGCACCAACACTCTGGAACGAACGCCCATCTTCTCCACGTACCTGGTCAAACAATTTAGATTAGAAATAAAAAATACAATTAAAAATGTTAAAATATTGGCAAAGGGCGTTAAACATTCAGATTGCATTTTTATGCCGAGCACGCAAATTCAAATTAGTAATGGCAAACATTATTTGTGTGCCAATTAATAAAAAATAAACGAAGTAGCGCTCCTGCTGGTTCTGCTGACATAAGCTAAAACGTTAAAACAGTATCGTTAAATTATTTACTGATTGCTGACTTCGCGATTTTTACGAAATAATCCAGCCCAATAGTATAAAACAAATACCACTTTGACGAACCTGTGTATCATCCAGGTATTTTAAACATGTGAATGAGGTGGCCAAAAGGCAGACAAACAGAATGAAGAAAAAAAATGTGAATTCTTACTTGTCCGAGATAACTCCTCCAGCCACCACACCAATAGAGCCGATACCGACGGTGACTGCGAACAACCACCAGCCTAGATCCACGTCGGGGAAGTAGTCACGGTAGTACAGGTCCGCGTTGTATGCGAAGCACATGCCACCTGCAATCCAAATGAAAATGTTATTGAGATTCAATGCTGACGATGTCTGATATGCAGCCGCATCTCGTTGGGAAGAAAGCCAGTCCCAGTCTTATTGGAAATTGGTATAATGATGCAGATGTCAATGTGATCAGGATGGCTGATGACGCTGCGTTTGGTGAAACATATTTCGTTTCATATTTGTAGTCATAACTGCAACTATACAGGGTGTTAACGAATTCGTGTAATTCCTTAAAACCACAAGATCTACTACTGATGTAGACAGGACCCGCACGGGATTTAGCTTGATTAAAAATAAAAAAATTTTTTTTTTTTTCATGCGGCTTTCTTACCGATCGTATCTAAACCACCTAATAAGGATTCAGTAAAAAAATAAGAATTTATTTTTTGCAAAAAAAAATGTTTTATTTGTGTGAACATTTCGATGCCACGCATAAATTAATGAAAGCACGGCGACACGGCTGGCAGACACGACTAACGTGATATCGCTCTTTGCAGTCAGATAAATCAAGGCTCTAAAATGACTCAGAAATAGAAAATTAAGATTTTTTTTTGAATTTTTTTTTAGTTAGTTTTCAAAAATTCCCTTTTAGGGTTAATCTGTGTCACCAGTAGATCACGTGGTTTGAAGGAATTACACGAATTCGTTAACATCCTGTATAGACTGCACATCCAGTCACAACTGTGAACTATGCAACTGACAATTGCAGCTTGAAGGCAATTTAGATGGCATGTGTCTGGATGTGGTGCAGCCCACTTGCAGTTATGATTTCAAATATGAAACAAAATAATATGTTTCCTCAGCATATTGATCGTAATTATTTTATAGAGCCTGTAAAGGCTCTAAAAAGGCCTCTAGGTACTCAAGTAGAGCAGAACATTGGATACTACGGCCTTAAAAGATATAAGAAGCGACTAGGCCCAAAGACAAATTGGAGATCTTTAATTAGTCTACATTTGCGTATACATTTTAATAACTGGGTACAAAAACCTTTACTACCTATAATAGTCCCCAAGTTTAAAAAAGAGTTGATTAAACAAAATAATATAAAAGATCTAACTTAATCCAGGTAGCTCTACCCAGTGTTGACTTTTCTACTATTTATTCGTAATAGAAATGGACAGTGTCAGGATAAAGAAAATGATATACCTAGATAAGTTGTGTACTAATAATGCTCTTTCCAATGCTGTATTAAATATATTTTCTTGTTGACCTAGATGAGGTCAAAAGAAAGATATAAATGTCTCAGTGACTGGCTTATCCTCCGACACGAGTCTGGTTTAATATGAGAAGTATAGCGGACATGGATTAGGAAGAAATAATAAAACGCATAAGTCGTCACCCTCCCCGCTAACTGTCGTAACTAGCAATTGATAATTTTTCAGTAGTTGCGTTAGCTGTGGCTTTATTTTAATGAATTAATAACTTTTTTATATTGCTCTTGGTTTCCTCTTTTAAGTTAGTAGTTGCCCTAAAGCCCTAAGGTATCTATTTATTTATTTCTATTCATTTGAAGCAGATACGTCACTCTGTGAGAATTTCTCTGAAAAATTATCAATCTGAAAAGTTACGACAGTTTAGCGGGGAGGGTGTCGATGTGCGGAAAGACATCTCATGCAACGGAGTACTAATACAGAGCTGTTTGCCGCGCTTTGGCCTGGGACAGTCATAGTTCCGCCGTTACCGACAAATATGTCTCTGTACTTTGTAGGAATCTTGCGGACTCACAATATCATAGAAGGCCATCGCTCAATAAGAGTCGTGATATCCCTACAAGTTTCACAACTTGGCAAAAAAATATTCTAGGGAGAATTATGCGTATCCTCCATTTCTTCGTATTCCATGATCGCGAAAGCCGAGTTGGCGACTTGGGGTTATTACTTTATGATTTAGATTCTAGTTCGCCTTTGTATAGAAATTATGTTATGCCTAACACGAGGAAAAAGTTTTAATTCGATAAAAACATACAAAATGAAAAGAAGTATTTTACTTTTAAAATCTATTCAAAAAAGGTCCACAGTTCCATTACCGTGGTGTAAATAAAAACACCAACCACCTTATTTTACAAAAGATAGTTTAAACAAAGACTAAGGTAAACCCAGATTTAAAATATACCCTTCATCGCTTTCTTATGTCATATAACTAAAAGAGACGGGGCTATTATAAAACCTAGGTTTTTCTTAGACCATCTTTTGTAATAAGGGGGCAAGGGTTTTGTCGTGTAGGTACTACAGTATCGGATTTGTGCTCTATATAGGCACATAGTGGGAAATTGTACCATAAACTCCCTGTGTATGTATATCAACGCCTAAACTCTCTGCCCACCCTTGCGGTGACAGCCTTCAATATTTCTAATAGAGAACGGTGAAATAATGTTTTTAAACCCGAGACATAATTCCATATTTACAAAACTAATTAAAATGGAAAGCAAACCCTTTCAGCAGTTATGAAAACAATTAAGATAAAATGGAGATAAGTACCAACTGAAACGTTAAATACACTAACAAACAAAGACATCTTGAAACAACTACAAAGGATTGGATGTGACAGGCCCTATTGTGCGAAGAGGTTTGCACCCCTCGCGCGTCTCTCGCCGGCCCGAAATACGGCCCTGTAATATTCAAATTCAAGTTTTTTTTTCTTTTTCTTTTTTATTTTTGGTTTATAGTTCGAACAACGTAATTGGTTCGATTTGACGTTTGCATAAAAGCACAAAATAAATGTGCACAGAAGTTGCACGCCTTCGATCTCCTTTAAAAAGAAACAAACTCGTCTTTTTTATTATTTATCATAACATTCATAACTAGGGATCGGATATTCGGATGCATATTTACCTAAAGTAAATTGTTAGCTACGAAAGTATGGAAGCGGCTTCTTAAAATATGTTTTTTGTAAGAAAAAACACGGGATGCTAGGAGCACCGGGAATGCATAACTAGTCGGGTGTATAATATGGAAGCGGCATCTTAAAGTGATTTATTAAAAAAAAAACTCCGGGATTCTTGGATTGCATAATCATTTAAAATTAATGTTTAGGTAACCCCCGATGCAAATATGTGTGTATGTAGAGTGTAAGAAGAAGAATGGTGTGCCGTGTGTGTTATAATATGATAAACCAAAAAAAAAAAACATAAATTAAAGTAATAATCCCGGAACCGCGGGATTTTTCGAAACATCTCAAGTTTAGGTGAATATGCAGAATATGCATCCGAATATCCGATCTCTATTCATAACCTAGCGCGTAGTAATTATTACTAGATAGTGTTGACATTACTCCTAGTATTTTGACAGGTGTCAAATCGGGCCTATTAGATTGTGACAACTATAGTTTTTTTATTTTTTTTTAATTTTTGGCTTCGCGCTATTTGTGCATCTCGCCAGACGTCAAGTATGGTAGGAAAAACGAAGAATGACTAATTTTTTAAGGTAGGGAAACTGGATTATTCTTAAGAAGACAATTCGGATAGATTTGGATAGGATCAGAAGAGATGAGTATGGATGAGATGTATTTGAAATACTGCTAAAAAGAAACATAAAGGTCAAGGATATGAATGAGGATGAACTATCTACACAATTTAAATTTTAATATTATTTACAGAAATATAAGAGGCAATACACTTATAAACTAGGAAGTTATTTGTACAAAGCAATGAAAGTATACATAGAAGTAGGAAAAGGAGTACGGAGGGATACAAGATTACTTAGGAAGGAACAACGATCATAGAGCGGGCAGTTGAAAAAAATATGATTTAAGTCCCCAACATCCGTTCCACATGTACAAATAGGGCTGTAAATAATATGAAGTCTGGCAAGGTGGGCTGGACAACAAACATGACCAAGTCTAATCCGGATAAAGATGGAGGTCTCCGCCTTGCCAAACTTTGCCCTAAAGAACCACGGCTTCACAGGAATTTCGGGCTGAATCAAAGAATAATAACGGCCCTTCAATCTACTACTTAAATCCCCAAGCTACCTTCCAAGTATCTCGGAGGAAGGTCTTCGGTAAAGCCATAAGATCACAACAGAAATTTTTATAAGGATACAAATCCCCACACTGCACAGCGTCACTAGCAAGATTATCGACAACTATAGGTAGTTAATTGTTAATGAAAACTTTATCCACAGAGAATATTATATTTGTATACCCATATTATTTTTGTATCTACCCATTCCCCTTAGGGATCATAAGCGGCGGTTACCAAGAAGTAATCAGTATCTTCCAAGCCAGGCAGTAGGCTACAGCTATTCCAAGAATTGGAAAAGCTAGAAGACTTAAAATATACTAAGTACTCAACTTTCTTCATTCATTACGTACTTCAGTACTTAAAAACATTAAAGCTAGCAGAAGGTAGGAAAGTCCCAGAAAACAGCTGTTTATTTTAATTATAGGGGTGGTACTTATCAAATTTTTGGAAGAAACAACAACAATTAGAGTAATTAACCGGTGTAGGTTACCAGCGCTGATCGGAGCAGGTCGGAACTTGTCGGCGAAGTTCGGAGCTTGTCGGCGCTGGTTCGCCACACAGTATATGGGCTTATTACACTGGGCTGAATTTAGTCGTCTTAATTCAGTCGATACTGAATTTAGTCAAGTATAATCGCAACTAGCAAGCTAGCATCCTAAATTTAGAAACAAAATTAGCTTGCTAATTGCGATTATACTTGACTAAATTCAGTATCGACTGAATTAAGACGACTAAATTCAGCCAAGTGTAATAAGCGCTCGTATACACGTAGAAAGCGTGTTGCCGGCGCCGATCTGCCAGTGCTTATCGGTGCTGGTCCGAGCAGTTAAGCGCTTATTACACTTGGCTGAATTTAGTCGTCTTAATTCAGTCGATACTGAATTTAGTCAAGTATAATCGCAATTAGCAAGCTAGCATCCTAAATTCAGAAACAAAATTAGCTTGCTAATTGCGATTATACTTGACTAAATTCAGTATCGATTGAATTAAGACGACTAAATTCAGCCAAGTGTAATAAGCCCATAAGTCAGAAAAACTGGACAAAGAGTCCTGAATAGACGTCTTTGGAAGCTCTATGGTCACTGTAATGTAAATAGATCTATTGCTGAGAGATTATTAAAATGACGATTGTCTTAATTTGCGGAAGAAATAACACAAAAGATTTATTAATATCCGGTGTACTTACCTACTAAGCCTCTTAGTAATTCGGCCTTGGATTTCGCGATTGACAACGACAACTCAACTTTTGCCGTGACTAGGAACTGACTACAAACTTACATTTGCGTTTAAAACCTCCTTTGAAAGATAAAAACTATAGCATTTTAATTCTTATTGTAAGGGAATAAATTGTATGAATAAAAATAAGGGCTTATTGAATAGCAATTTTATTTTGTTAAAAGCTCTTGTCGTGAATAAGGTTTTGCGTAGGTAGATGCAGTCATTCCATGTAGGTAGGTACCTACTTGGGTGACTTAATAAAAACATTAAAAATATAAAGTTGTAGCTATAGTATATACCTACTTTGTTATAAATTATAATAGTCTCTAGATCAACAAATCGACTTTGGACTTAATTGCAAAATAGCACTGCTCGAACAGCTTACCTGTGCAAATTACAATTTGCGTAAATAAGAATGGCCATCTAGCCTAGGGGTGGACAAACTCTGGCCCGCGAAGGGTTTTAATCCGGCCCGCCAAACCTCCCTTTTAGAGCAAGAGTGTATGGCCCTCGGAAATACAACACTATTTTTAGTACCTATACACAAAAACCGAGACACCCCAACAAGATTTTAATCAGAATTACCGGAGTATGTTTTTTTTTATAAATCTCTAATTTACACCTTAGTTTGTGTTGCTTTAAGTTTCCCAGTAGAGTGTGAAATGTGTGAGATGTGCTATGCAGGGGTTGTCTCATACACGGAAACTGACCGAGCGGACCGTCTCAAGCCTCAAGGTGTCTATTCCCGTCCACTGTTATGCATAGAAACCTATTGAAACAAAACTGAAATTTATGAAAAAAAATATGCAAAATTTAACGTGGTATAAAAACTATGCCAATCGATTCTCCTAGTGATTCTGAGCAAACTAGTTTCAGGTTTAGTGTACTTATACTAAAACTAAACTTGTATATTTTTGCAGCCTCATCGACACAAATAGGTATAAAATAAATGCATACATAATTATAAAATGTCAAAACATATAAGTCGCGCGGAGAAGGTTTGCCGATGGTTTCATGACGTCACGCGTCGATGGTCGGTACGATTCAGACGAGCGCGGGTAGCGGTCGGTGAAGTGGGAGGCGCAGTCATCGGCAAACCTTCTGCGCGCGACTAGTAGTTGTAATTATTTGAGCTAAAACTGTCAGTTTTGGCAGAACAAAATGCATTTCTTTTTATTTTGGCCCCCAACAAAATTTCTTTCTCTCTTCTCCGTATTTTTGGCCCCTGATAAAAAAAGTTTGTCAACTCCTGGTGCAGTCGGACTATTATAGCAACCTTATGTAACGAGACCATTGTTTGCCATTGCTAATAATAAACTAATTCTCGAAAAATAATCAGTATTCAATAATTTCAATCTACGAAACGTCAACAGAAATTAAATATCAATACGTTATACGAATTAATATGACGTAAAGGAAAATTATTTCATCAATAAAGCTACCTTCCTTTTATCTTTTTATCTTTCCTTGCCAAATAACCCAGCATTTCCAATAACAACAATGATGTAGATTGAACTTTTTCTTTGAGGAAAATACTCGTAATTTTGAATTTTAATCATAATAAAGGGAAAAAAACAGTACGCTAAGCTTATTTTTATGGTATATTATGAGGAAAAGTATTATTACTTTGGGACCATGAGAAACAATTTTTATAACTAATGGTGCGCTGAATATTTACCACACTCTTCCTCGCTGATCTAGCAGTAAAAGAAGAAAGAGCCGACCATTTGTGTAAACTCTGACTTAAGTCCAGTATCCATGAAAGCGTAGCTTCATAGGATTGTAAAAAGGATTTCAAGATTTGGAAGCGTTTTCTCCGTTCACGGAGAAGCGGCACGTGAAGCGTTAGATGGGGTCCACGGCGCCAGCCGCAGCGTTGCACGCACAAAAACAAACATATGGTCCAAATGGTACTGTGTAGTTACGTTCATGAAGACGCGGGGCGTCGTGCGGCGTGTGGTGCGGTGCGTGGGGAATTAGGCCTCATTTACGGAGACGCGGGGCGTCGCGCGTCGCGTTGTGCGGCGCGGCCCGCACTGAATTCAAACTTAAGGCGTTGTATGAGAGCGTTTACGGAGAAGCGATTTTACACGCGTTTGCTTGAAATGCAGGCGGAGCCCGCGGATGGCATCGCCGCATCGCACGCGACGTTTATCGCGGCGGCGCACGCAGCGTTGCGACCAGCTATTCCTGCAATTCTCCGTCCACTGTAAAACGTAGCGTCAACCGCGGCGGGGCCCGCGGCGTCGCACGCGCCCCATCTTCATAAACAACATCGTACATTGCCATATGTTTGTGTTTGCGCGTGTGATGATGCGGGCCGCTGCACGCGTAGCCGCTCCGTAAACAGAAAAATCGTACAACGCGCCGCGAGACGCCACGCCGCACGCGATGCGCGACTCCCCGCGTCTCCGTAAATGAGGCCTTAGGTGGGGTCCACGGCGCCAGCCGCAGCGTTGCAGGCACAAATACAAACATATGGTACTGTGTAGTTCCGTTCATGAAGACGCGGGGCGTCGTGCGGCGCGTGGTGCGGTGCGTGGGGAATTACGGTGTCCGCCGCGGCCGCTGCAGAGGACACCGCAGCTTCCACTTTTGGCAGTCTTCTTTGGACATCTCACAACGCAGACGTGTCGTTACAATGGAGTATGATTTCATCGACAAATTACTAGGTCGCGACGGTGGCAGCCGCGTGCCCCGCTGCGTGTAGCGCTCCATATCAAACAAAATGCGCGTAATGACGCTTCTACATGAACGCTCTCATACATTAACACATGTTTGATTAGACAGCGCAACGCGACGTCTGACGCGCCGCGCAACGCCCCGCGTCTTCCTGAACGAGGTCTCAGAGGCCTACGCACACGAAGTCTTTACTAAGCGCCGTCGATGTGTGTTTCCGACAAACTACATTTAAGAAACGTGGTCACGTTTTATGTATGGTGACGGAAACTCTCTTCGATCGACGGCGTGTAGAAAAGACGTCGTTTGCAGGGACCTTAAATGCAGCATTCTGCTAAAATATGTGTCGTATAGTAAATTAAACTCACCACAATGTCTGATGGAGGCGGCGAGGCACAGGAGGATGATTCTTGGCTGCGCAATCACTTGCCAGATCGTCACCTGAGGCACCTTCTTGCCAGATTCCACCGAATCATCGCCCGCTTTTGTGTTTCCTGCACATACGAGGTTTATGTGAGATTATGATGAACTAAATATTAAGAAAACCAGTGTCAAGTACTTGTGCTTGGTATTAGGCAGATCTGGACACCTGTTTGGTGCAGCCGTGAGACATAATTATTATGATTATGTTGATGTTACTATCTATATACCTCCTATGTTTCATATGTTGTCATCGTGCCCTCCCCGCTAACTGTCGTGTCTAGCAATTGATAATTTTTCAGTAGTTGCGTTAGCTGTGGCTTTATTAATGAATTAATATAACTTTTTTATATTGCTCTTGGCTTACTCTTTTATGTTAGTAGTTGCCCTAAAGCCTTATGGTATCTATTTATTTACTAGTTGTACCCTGCATGCGTTGCAATGCCACGTTAAGAAAAAGTGTTTGGTTTTAAAATCCGTTTATTGAAGTGCTTTTGGATACACAATATTTTTGATTTGAGGGCACCCGAATTTACCGTATCGAAGGGACGAACATCAAATGTTTGACAGGTAGGAACAGTTTGTATGGGAAAATAAAATTGTTGTTTTTACTATTTTCCTCGCAACTTTTCCAAATTTTCTTACCACATAAACCTTCCCTGGACTTTCACAAATATTTCAAAACCAAAATTAGCCAAATCTGTCCAGCCGTTCTCGAGTTTTAGCGAGACTAACGAACAGCAATTCATTTTTATAATATAGAAGAAGATTCCTATTCATTTGAAGCAGATACGTCACTCTGAAAGAAATTCTCTGAAAAATTATCAATTGCTAGATACGACAGTTAGCGGGGAGGGTGACGATGTATGATAAGTTGTATCTCTATGTACTGAGTCCATATAATTTTTCTTTATTTCTTTTAAACGTTTGTAGGTGTAGAAATTCGGCAACATTTTCGTAGTATGATTATAACCAGCGAAACAGGTGGTAGTTGCTCATCGATCAGCTCCCATAATACAAAACGTTTCGATAAGTTAGTTATCGACCGATTCGTGCTGTTATATCTTTTTGTCTAAAGCGTGAATTACATAAAAACGGCGTAACGCGAAGCTTTCATACGTTTTGTCATGCCGCTTCAAATCTTTTTCGTACAAAATGTATGAAAGCTACGCGCCTGCGCCGTGCCTGTACCTTACGCCGCTTCTACGTAATTTACGCTTAAGATTCTCGTAATGAGAGAAAAAGAGATCATACATCGATCCATTCGATAACTGACAGTGTCGAAAAGTTCTGAATCAGATATGCCACTCATTCTTTCTTTTAATCTTTTTTATCTTTATCTGTTTGAAGTTATCCCACCCTAATTTTGGGAGTGACCTATTTCCAACTTCATACTTATAAAATTATATTCACATTGCTAGGTTCAGTCAAAAATATAGTAATACTATGTACAGCCAATCAACATCAAAACTAAATGATTGTTGTACAAAGTTTTCAATCATTACTTGCATTGATGATTCAAAAGTCATCAACTTTTACTGTTAATTGTTCTATGTATATTTCGCTGCCGATGATATAAGTCCTCACCTTCTTCTCCAATAGTAGTTCTGGAAGGTTCCCTTAGCGTGAGGAAGGTGAACAGTGTGATGACTAAACCGATGATACCAGCTCCAAAGTAGCACACACGCCAGCTCTGTGGAGACAGTTGATTATGTTATTGAATTCTAAAATACAGCATGATTGGTTAGCCGCTTCACATCCGAAAACCTGTACTCTGCTTATCATTCTATATGTTCAACTTTTACTATGGGACAAAGTAGGAATTCGTGAAAGAAAAACAGCTGTCTCATACATCTTGTTGAGTTACATTGATGAATTTGTACAGAACAGCTGATTTTTTATATAAGGTGTATGGCAATTATTGTCAAATACTTAACACATGATTGTACTCATGATAACAAACAACTTTCCCAAAGAATCAATTTTTATAAAACAAAACAATTTTATGTCCAAAATAACAAAATAATTCGGCCGCAGACGATGTGTAAGTGGAAAAATAATATCCCCCCTCCTGCGTCGTTTGCTCCTGTGACTCACAACACAACACAAACAGTCTAGCCAGTTAGCTACCCCCGTAAGCACGTCGCGTTAATGGATTAATTTTTAATAAAAAAATATGCAAAATATCGTTTCTTTGGGGAAGTTGTTTGTTATCACGAGTACAATCATGTCTTTAGGCATTTGACACTAATTATCAGTCACTCTGCATAGAGTGACTGGTAATTAGTGACCGATACTTTAACACATGATTGTACTCATGATAACAAACAACTTTCCCAAAGAAACATTATTTATAAATAAAAAAAAAAAACCTTATTACGAGCCGCTTCCATTCCGTAATGGTTTATTAATAAATTATAAATCAAAAAAATTAAATAAAAATAACGTTTCTTTGGGAAAGTTGTTTGTTATCATGAGTATTATCATGTGTTAAAGTATCGGTCACTAATTACCAGTCACCTTATATAAGGTATAGGGGAATCCTTCTATATCTTTGTTACTTGGATTCGTGTGCTTATTAGACCCTTCAGTAGTGCATTTCCCATAAGATGCGACAACAGTCAACCGTGACCAAGTCAAATTATAAACACAATAAAGAAAATAACTCACCAATCCCCAAGCGTTGACATCAGGAATGTACCGTCCAACAGGGAACGCGATACCATATCCTCCGTATATCCCCCAATTGAAGATCGACAGCGCCAAGGCCCTCTGTTTTTCCGGGAACAGGTCCGTCAATATGCCTGTAGCTAGAGGATTGCATCCGGACTCTCCAGCCGCCATTATCATTCGCAGTACGACGAGATGCCAGTACTCTTTGACGGTGCCCATGAGAAGGATGGCGATTACGAAGACTAGGGTACAGAATGATAGGATTCTTGCTCTGTTGTATCTGAGGAGAAAACGTTTCGATAATTGTTAAGCAGTCAACGTTTTTTTATTTCAAATAGACCAGATTTCAGGCAATTTTAAAACGTCAAAACTAGGTGCACGGTTCCAAAAGTTAGGTTAAATGGAGAAGAGCCGGCAAGAAACTCCATGAATACTCTTTTTAAAATAGTAGATCATGACAATTCCATTACAGTAGTGTGCGAAATAGAATGAGAATAATGCAGCTTAACGTAACAAATAAACTCACTTATGTGTAATAAAATAGAAAAGTATGCTTTCTAGGATTACCGTAGTAGGTAAAGGCTGACCAGTCCCGACAGACAGCACCCGTTCACGAGTATGACGTGCAGTAAATCATATTGTCGTTTTTCAGGATGCGATTAGTATAGTGGGATACCATAACATCACGCCTGTATTCCCCAAACAAAGGGTTGGGCAGAGGTGTATAGTACACCCTCATTTCGCCGTTATGTTTAAGTACCATGTAATAGCGGGCGTCTAGCCTATTGCCATCAACCGGGCACAAAACCAGACTCCGGGCTGCTACTGAGAAATTCCACACGGAAAACCCAATAACACTTTGCCCGATCGTGGGATCGAACCCAGGACCTCACGGTCAGCAGCCGACACTAGACAGAATAGTAGAATAAAATAATATCCGAAATGCCAAATATCTCAGGTCGGCGACTGACAGTGAGCTACAAACTTGTTTGCCGATAATTGATAAACGATTGATGATTAGATGCAATGACCCGTATGCCCCATGTCTTAGTTGCCTGTAAGGATACTCAAGAAACTCGTAGCTAGCTTCCTTCTTTCCTGTCCAGCCCAGAGGATGTTTGGAAGACATCGCTGCAAGCGATAAAACCGCTTTGTACCCTTAATTAGACATTTGGTTATATCTTTAAGACTTTTATGGTGTACAATATAGCAGAATATCTATACACCTAGAAGAGATTAAATCGCGCTCAGTGCTACGTCAAAATTAAGTACACTCGAGCAATTAATCCGGGCCACCAATATAAACAAAACAATGTTAAAATGTTGAACAATGTTTTCCGAGATATTATGGTTTATGTTGGTGACCTGGATTCACTGCTTCAGAGTGTATTATAAAAAGACTTACTTGTCCGCAACCACGCCGAGAACAACTCCAACGACGGTGAATACTGCCATGAAGGCGGGGCCGGCCAACACTTGGTAGTCTATGCCCAGTCCATTGTAGCCCCATTCGCAGTACCTCGTCCCGTTCAGCATCAGCGTCGCGCATCTGTGACAAGGCACATAATTGGTTAAAATCACGTTTTAATAGGCAATATCCCGTGATGGCTCGAATATATACAACTTATTCACCGCACGCTGGGAATAAACGCGTATTGTAAGATTCAACAAAACCCAGCACGCGACGTGGTAGGATTTAGGTATGCGGTTCGCCTTGCTACTACCCTCACATTAAACTCCAGCGCCAAGCAGTTTACTGTGTTCCCTCGTGTGTGTGTTAAAGTATGTCCACATTTGTAGCATTTGGGTGTATCGTATCTACGTCGCGTGGTACCGACGTGTATCATGATCGCTGGTTAGGACAAACACACATATAAATGTGGACGTACCTTAACCAGCGATCAAGATACACGTCAGTGCAGTGCCACGCGACGGAGATACGATACGCCAAAATGCTACAAATGTGGACATACCTTTAGACCCAAAGGGGTATAGGAGAATTCCTCTATATCTCTGTTACTTGAATAAGTTGTTCCCTTAATTACATACTTAATTCATATTGTAAATCTTCTACTCCTTTGGTATACAATAAAGAATATTATCTACCTACAGGTTGGCCCACTAAATTGTTGATTGTCATGAACGAATATATCGAAGAAAAACAAAGATAATATTTGCAATAGAGCAGAAAAAACAATCAATCGCAGGAGAATAGCTGAATCTATTCAATTATCCCTTATATTATCTTTTTGCTCCACTATACTGAGATTTGATAGAGGAGATTTTATATCTTTCTATAAATAGCCCCACAATTGCTTTCTCTAAAGAGAGGGCAAAAGCATAATGAGTACAATCAGGCTTGCGTGTTTTTGGTTCAGGTAATCGCGATTATATCTTGGACATTAATTATTTATTTATAGTTGAATGCTTGACTTCCATATACGACGGTTTGAGTTAGACCTGAATTTCTGACTTTTTGCATTCATGTGCAGATCAGAATTTGATTATTATTTGCGTTAACGATGAAGGAAAACATCGTGAGGAAACTCGTAAAATGGAGAGGGCTCCAAAAAAGCTCTTGATGGTGTGTATAGTCTGTCAACTGGCACCAGGCCAGCGTATATAGTGGACTAAGGCCTAAACTTTTTCTATTCTAAGAATAGGCCCATGCTCAGCATGACAGTAACACATGACATAGAATCACGCCTGTATTCTCTGAAGGTTTGGGCAGACGTATATTACAGCCTCATTTCGCCCTTATATTTAAGTCCTACGTAATAGAGGGCGAGCCTATTGCCATCAACCGGGCACAAATCCAGACTCCGGGCTGCTACTGAGAAATTCCACACGGAAAAACCTAATAACACTTTGTCAGACTTGGGGATCCAACCCAGGATCTCACGCTCAGCAGTCGCGCTTATGACCAACGAGGTAGTCGCAGTGGAACAGTAATAGACTGATTTTCATATGCTATACTATTAATTACGATTATTAAAGGTTTTATTTGAGAATTTGCTGCGGACCTCAACGAAACAGGGGGCCTACTCCCTAAGTCCGTCAACGAAGTTAGTCGCCATCCGAAAGTAGCCCGAAACGTAGAAGTGAACAAAACAAGTGTCAAGTTCAACTTTTCGGACGGGCAAAAACACATCGGTAGTATGGGACAGCTGTCAAATCGTGTTGTCATTCATTTTTAGTTCGGGCCCCGAAATATTCGTATGTCCGTAGGTGATAGGGAGTAGGAAACGCCCGTAACTAAGGACGAAAGCACGGACTTCGTGCTTAGGGAGTAGACCCCCAGGACCACGAAGGCGTTTATCACTAGAATTAGAGCAAGGATACAATATATCTTCCAAGTATAATGCCTAGAATTTATCTGCTTATGTTATTATCATTATTAGACCACGTAAATCATGGCGGCTGACATAAACCGCTGTTTATATTGACAATAAATCACGACAAGATCTAGTTATTTAGTCTGTTTAGGTCCCTGCAGAAAGGTATATTGTGATGTTTTAAATAAATGTCACCTGTGGTTGAGTTATGGAATTATTAAATTTTATTTTTCTGAAAAAAAGAAACGATAATCTTATAGTTAATTTTGTATGGGAAGATTATTGTTCTCGTTTATTCGTCGTAAATACATATAAACCGCCTAACGACAGCCTAAAGGCGGATCCAGACTTTGCGAGGCATGCGCCACGAACGGCGCACAACGAATGCCTCGAAGTGAGGCGTGCGTGTCGAAAAAATATACCAACGTATGCTCGGGTCGAGCCATCGCGTGCGAAGCAAATGCTTCGTTTGTCTGTCTTCATGTTTGTGGCGAGGCATGTGCTGCGCACAGGCTGAGCATGTGCGAGGCGAGCCAGCGTGTGTCGGTAGGGATACGCATGCGTTGTGCGCCGTTCGCGGCGCATGCCTCGCAATGTCTGGATCCACCTTAATAAGGTGTTGATCATTGATTGATTGTGTTGTGAATCAACTCTTCACTATTAGGCCATTCAAAGAAGGGAAGATTTACTATTAGGTGTTTCTGAAAACCATTAACCAAACGTTGTTGCCTTATGATAGTTAATAGCAGTCAATACCGTATGTCAATAGAATCTCCTTTTTAAAACTTGGTTAAAAAATGACGTTACATTACAAGAGCCTCCGAAGTTACCAGGCGGATACCGAATTAATGCAGCTGTACCCCAAGTGTGAGTTTTTTTATGTTACTACGGTAGTTGTGTCACGCCAAAAATTTATGATTTAGGCAGAGCCTCTAGCGGCGAATAGCGTCACTAAAAATTTGTTTGACATTTTTGGCGTGACGCAACTACAGTAGTAATAATGTAAAAAACTCACACTTGGGGTACTGTTCTAAACGAATTGCACAAATAAGCATGTATTTAATACATACATAGACATACTTATATGGAAGCTAGTAACAACATGATCCGCTTTATCAGTGTCTTTGAAAGCCGGAAGGCTAGTTAAGTACCTACATAATTAATTAACAGATAATGACTCATGTAGTGATCGAATTTAATACGGCCTCGTTACGCAGGTAATAGACACGAATACCTACGTTCTGAGTATTTACTAATGCCCGGTTCCTACAACCAAAAATGGCTCGTTTTGCTTACCAATGGTAGGGTTTTTTATTGCCACACTGGGGATATACTCGTAAATAGACTCGTAAGCTAATTTTAAGTGCGATATCTATTAACTTATTGGAGGGTATACTAAGCAAAGCTATGGGTTCTTTTAAAGAATTCAAGATTTTAAAGAATCCAAATATCCAAATGTTCGGTAAAGCATAGGAATCAGCCATAAATAAGATTGAAAATACTCAAAAAGACTTGGTTTTACGAAAGTGGTAAAGTCTTGCCCACACAACACAATCTTTATAAGTCTTCACTACATAGTAGAAAACAAAGTTTGGCGCAGTGGCTAAGCGATTGGCTTCTGCGCTACGGGTTGTGGGTTCGATTCCCACACGGAACAAACATTTGTATGGCTTACAGATGGTTGTTTCGGGTCTGGGCGTTTGTTTGTGAGATTTGTGTCTGTAAACGCACCCACGATACAAGAGAAACCTTAGTGTGGGGGGGCAATGTTTTTACAAAAAAGAAAAAAGAAAAGAAGTCTGTCTGTCCCTATGTATGCTTAGATCTTTAAAACTAGGCAACTGATTTTGATGCAGTTTTTTTTAATAGATAGAGTGATTCAAGAGGAAGGTTTTAAGCTATAAAACGTAGAAGTGCGAAGCAGGGGCGCGTCGGGAAGTTTTATCTAAAACTGTTATTAAAAATTAAGGTATTATTCAAATCAATTCAAATTTATTTCCAATTGTATTCCACGTTTGTAGTATTTTCGATAAAATACGTGACAATTTTTAAATAAAAATTATTTGTATTCAAAATTGTTTACCTTCTTTTTTAAATTGGTTCGGATCACACTTCAAAAGCAAGTATTAAATATGATCCGGGGGATTTTGATCCGGTGGGGTGGGACGTCGTGGATTCAGATTTGACACGATTGAATAATTTATTATTAGAATTCAATTAGATTGCTTTAATGAGTAAGGACAGATGTCTAAATATTGAACGTTTAATTTAATTTGTAATCTCCTTGTTGAGAATTCCGCTCCCCCTAGTTTAACGAGCCCTACTTACGGGAAGGGATAAATTTATCCTGCGAAATTCGTTTTTAGAGTAATTTTCTAATTTAACCTGTGTAGTATTGTAATTATAGACACAATAGATAAACAATGGCACTGACGTTCCGGGTCGTCGCGCGGGACGATACCGGTTAATGGCTATTGTAGTCTACCTGGACATAGGTCTCCCAAGTAGCACCATATTACTTGGTCCTCCGCTTGCCGCACAGTACAACCCAACTAGCGTTTTAATTTTTGTGGTAGGGGATCTTTTTGGAGGCCCCTTTAGCGCCCTTTTTTGGAGGAACCCTAGTCTGCAGCCTATACTTAAATACGGCACTGCAACTGTACATTACGGAATTTTGCATTATTAACGCAGTATCAGATTGGAGTGTGGACCCAGGTGCTTAATAATATGTCATCACGCCTGCATTTCTTGAAGAGTTTGGTGGCGATGTTCTATGTATGGTACACCATCGCCGCTTTGCCTATTCTAGCAGTTGCATCTATAAGTAACAGAGGACGACTCTTTGCAATTTACCAGACAAACTTCCAAATTCAGGCAGTTGCCGAGAATTTCCGAAAAGAAAACATTAAAAAATATAGCTAAAATAATTATTATTTAGGTATCCTGATCTGAGAATCTAAGCGAAATATCCTAGGCTCGCCAGCAGCGCTTGCGACTAAACCAAAGAGGCAGAATTAAGCACGAGGAATTTAAATTACCATTTTTTTTCAATTTTGGAGGTAGACATATCACTTTCTTTCATAGAAAACTATATTAGCAATTCCATAGAAACGATCTCAAATTGAAGCTTTATATTTTCATGACAGCGTGACAACGCCCTCAAGTTCATTGACTGTTTCAATATTGCAGGGAAAATGCAAAACAATGCTTAACGTAGACGAACGATTATTCGGGTAGAGTCGATGGAAATATTTCACTAACTATAATGACTCGTATATTAGAATATACAAGTCAACATAGAAAGTGAAAATTTTGTTGAAGAAAAGGATCTAGCCTTTTTTTCATCTTAGTAAAGGTACTATTCCGAATCGAGCTGCCAACTGCAACTGCCGACAGCACTTGCAGCGGCTAGAGGTGACGCTGGTGTGGCGAGTGTCGTGCGTGGTGCGACTTCATGCAGTCGCTGCACGTGCTGTCGGCAGTTGCCGGTAGCAGCTCAGTTCGGAATAGTACCTTTAGTAAGTTAATAGTTGGCGAGAATAGGCGAGAGTCAGTTAGACTTTTTTGTGGGACGTTTGCTTTGAAGTAGGGATTAAAAGTCGTAATATTTCTATTTTCATTTCAATGTCGGACCTTTCTTTTGTCTTACCGTCGCCGTCGTCAACAATCAGTGAAGTGACAGTCACTCAGATCTGGCCAGATGTTTTTGTGGTAGCTTTTTCTTTCTATATATTATTTCTAAAAACAAGACGACACCGGCCCATTCGATGGTAGTAATTACTGCCGCATATATACACCAATAACAAAAAGATTATTGCTGATGCGTTGCCAACCCTTTTTTATAGTGGGTAAATCTTCACAGATACCCTTTGTCCGGGGGTGGCGAAGGGCTATGTCGCAATCTTACACGTAAAAAAACCCACGGCGTTCCTTCTCCTGACTTATGGCCAGGATCGCGGGATTTGCAGTTGCATGTACCGTAACCCCGGCAGACCTGTCCTTCTGTGGGGCCTTGCCACGCTTCCTCCTCAGAAGCACGCGCGGTACACGGTGCGCCGCCTTCTCGGGCCTGTTACTGGTAGAGCGATAGGTCACCTAACCTGCCGCCGGCCACACACTAAGGTGGCCGGAGGTCGTTGCGTGCCCTCAGGCGCCTGGTGCGTCTGGCGGGGAAAGGAGTAGTGGCCGTTGCCTCTCTCTCCCTCTCCGCTTCCTCCTTGTTCGCCATCACCTCCTCGCACATGGAGGCGACGGCTTCCCACGCACTCTCGCTTCCGACCATGGCCGGAAGCGAGAGGTCACTACCGACTGCCGCGACTAGTTCACGGCGATGCGTTACCAACCCTTTTTTTTTGCTTGGGAAAATCCTCATGGATACCCTCCACCCGGGGAAGGCGAAGCGTTATGCCGGACTTTTACCGGCTAAAAACCCACGGTATTCCTTCTCCTGACCTATGGCCGGAGTCGCGGGATTCGCAGCTGCATGCACCGCAACCCCGGCAGGCCTCGGTTCGCCAGCCACTGGCGAACCTCTCCTTCTGTAGGGCCTCGCCCCACATCCGCCTAAGAGGCGCGCGTGGAACACGGCGCGCCGCCTTCTCGGGCCTGTTACTGGTCGGGCGACCAGTCCCCTAACCCGCCGCCCGCAGGCCATGCGTTTCCAACTCTGTGACAAACTTAAAAAGTCCCAAGTGCCTGTAATTTTTGCGTTTGCGTTAAAGTCTAGTTTTCAGACCATTTGTAGTCGATCGTTTGCACGCTCACTTAAGTTTAAGCTATGTGCAAGTTATCAAAACAGTATGAATTTAATATGAAACCATCGCCAGAGGGTGCGGTCTAATCATACAGTAACTAAGTTATAATAACTAGTTTACTTGTTTGGCTTTATTGGCGTCATGTTATACAATATGCAAGTGCATTGCTGTTCAAGGTAGATTGTTAATTTATTATAAACTAGCTTTGTCTGCGACTCTGTCCACGTGGAAGTCGGAAACTAATATTTTGTCGTAATGACACTTTTTGATAGCTTGAAATTCTAATACCTTTTGATTGAGCGAACGGATTACGATGAAACAAAAACTAAATGTTACTCCGAGATACGTATAAAGCTGGGTCCGTTGCGCCGTGTTTTCGTGTTTGCAAACAGGATAGCTTGTTGGCTAACCGAAAAGGTGCGTGGCCTAACAGTTTTGTTAGCAAAAACACAATAACTTGTTTGCCGAGACGAATGGATAACATCCCCCGCGTTCACCTGCGGGGAGGGAAAGTGACGCATTTTGTGTTCACGCTCACTAGAGGAAGACGCCATCAGTGTTGCCGGGTCTCCCGATTTTCCGGGACGTCTCCCGATTTTAGTAAATGTCTCCAGATGTCCCGGATTCCCACTCAAAACTCCCGATTTTTTAAGAACACCACGGCTTAAACTTTCTTTATTGTTTTGCTAACATGTTTTGCTAACTTGTTTTGATACTCGTAACATGTCTTGTTAGAAAATTGGCGCTGAGGACCCGGCTTAATATTTAACACAACAAACCGACAAACAGACAAAAATGATCAAAATGATTCCTATTGGTTATCCTTTAAACCCTCCGTAATTTTTTTAATATTTCCATTGTCCAGACACGCCAAGTCTACAGATGTATTATTATTTGTATAGATATAACTACAATGTGTCATGGACTAGCGATATTCTAGGTACCTATATAGCAACTGTTCTAGTACACAAATACACTACACACCAGTGGCGTAGGGTGAATTTTCTTAAAAGGGAAGCCGGACCAAAAAGTGCTTACCTTGCTCAAGTGCGATGTGTGAAATCCAGTAACTACTCGTTTCGAAAGGGAAGCCGATAGGAATCGAGTTGTATGGAGCCTTCGCCACTGCTACACACTAGGGTCCAATCCACTTCCCCGCTATTTGGCAGCCATTTTGCTTTTTTGTTGAGATATTGTCTATAACTGTATGTCTTTATGTGAGCCCATTGTATCGTAATGTAAACGATAGACAATATTGTTGCCCTCCGAATAAATCTACTTTTATCTCAGTAGGACCAAAACTATGAGAGTTATGACATTTTTTGTACACGCGTACAGAATATCTCAACAAAAAAATGGAAGTGTGTTGGGCCCTAGTGTATAGTGTATTTGTGTACTAGAATAGTTGTTATATAAGTACCCAGAATATCGCTAGTCCATGACCGGACACACTGTATATCTTTATCTCTCTAATTTAATTCTTTGATTATCTGTTGTTTTATTGCTGTACTTACGTTTAAGTACTTAGAGGTGTTGTTTTTACTCTACTTTAATTGCGTGATTCATAGCTCTTAAATATGAGTCAACAAGCAAAAACCTACTCGAGTTTAATAAACATGCCCGTTTTTGTGGCAACGGAGATTGTGTAACAATTATTTTGTAGAATAAAAACAACATTGTTATAATTATTTAATTAGGTGCTAATTATGGTAATCAAAACGCTCGGGGCAGTTTTTCAGAAAAAAATGTTTCTTGTTTTTGACGAAATTGATGTTTTAACGAGCTTGATGTAGTTTTAGCTTTTAAAACAGTTTGCATTATTAATTTACTTCAGGAATTTTGGGATTAGGGTAAGTTGTAATTATTTTTCATAAAATCTTCTCTTCTATTCACTACTCGTAGTATAATGATGTTCTAGGTCAGGAGTGGGCAAACTTTTCTCATCAAGGGCCAAAAAAACCGAGTTAATCTTATGGGGGCCAAAATTTCTATACATTGATTTATGTCGACGCAAACACATCACACAATCAACACGTATCTACTTTTTATTCTAGACTATTCGAAACGTTCCTACGACTACGGGTGTTGGTGGGCCGTATCAAAGCGTTTCGAGGGCTGGAGCTGGCCCGCGTGCCGTACTTTGCCCATCACTGTTCTAGGTTCTTGTGGAAAGCATAAAGCATAATCAGAACATTACAGTCCCACTTATGGGCTCAGGACTCTTCTCAGAACGAGAAGGACATAGAGCTCAGTCCACCTCTTTGAACTGGTTGGAGGTACACACACACATATCGAGTTTTTTTTTGCATTTTCGAGCCCTCTCACTTTTGTAGATTTTCCTTCATCCTTAACGCAAGTGACAATAAAATTTTGATCTGCACATTAATTCAAAAGTTGTGGCAAACATTTTTTTTATTTTTTTTTATCTTCATTTTCGTCGCACCTGATGGTAAGCGTAAACAGGGCCTAAGATGGAGCACACGAATCTATGTAACAGAGATATAGAGGGATTCTCCTATTCAGTACATACGAGTATAAGGTCTATCTATACATACACGAAATATTTTAAGGGATACATCTATAGGTAGTCAAGAAGCCAAATACAAGTGAAAAAAAATTTTATAGGTGTTTTATTTTACGTAATTATTATAATTGTAATAATGCTTGAGATATTTTGAATAAATTTGAAAAAAATGTCCCATTCATTGTCAATAAATACTACGTAGAAACTAGCGTAATGGATGTAGAAAATAGTAATGAGCCAGAATTTGATACGTGTATCAAGTAAATTTAAATTATTTAATAGAAAAAATATACTTTAGTCTTTCTTTTTTTTAATTTAAATGGCTTCTTTACCACCTATAGATGTATCCCTTAAAATATTTCGTGTATGAATAGATAGACCTTAGGTATATATTTAATGATAAAATACGATAATTATCATGTAATAATACAACTTCACCGTATGAAAAAGGTTCTATATAATTATAAATCTAATACATCTCTAGACATGCGACTAAGTTTTTATCAAACGCAATTTAATTTTGAAAACACCGCTTGCAAAGTCACGTTCCATCAGTTAACATCAAGCCCGGCTGGGTACCACAAAAAAACCTATTCTAAGAAAACCAGGAGCAATAAGAAGTCAAATGACAATCAGATCCTGATATCATGACAACGTTTTGTTAATTTTTTGCTCGACTTCCGCGTGGCAGCAAAAAGTTGCGTAGTCGAGACATTTAAGGCATGAATTACATAGAAGCGGCATAAGGTGCACGCCCGGCGCAGGCGTGTCGTTTTCATTGGTGCAGGAGGCACCAAGGAAGGTGCCTCCTGCAGTGCAAGGCGAGCGCAGTATCCCCATTACTCAGACTGGACCCGTTCGTAAAGAAATCAAGGACCAGGCCAATGGGGACAAGTAATTAAGTTTCAACCATTAAATTATTATTTTTTAATTTCATTCTTATGTTCTCCTATTTTAAGACTGATTGTTTGTTAAGTGAATAAATGTTAGTACTTCATCATCTGCCTAGCCTTTTCCCAACTATGTTGGGGTCGGCTTCCAGTCAAACCGGATGCAGCTGAATATCAGTATTTTACATGGAGCGACTGCTTATCAGACCTCCACAACCCAGTAACTGGGTAATACGATACTCTTGGTAAGACTGGTTGTCAGACTTTCTGGCTTCTGACCAACAGTAACGACTGTCAAAGATCTACAAATGACAGCCGGGACCAACGGCTTTACGTGCTTTCCGAGGCACGGAGGAAACTCGCTATGGTAAATGGTCACCCATCCACAGACCAACCTCGGCAAGCGTGGCTTAACCCGGAAGATCGGTCTATGCGGCTGTAATTATTTAGCCACGAGCTCCTCTATAAATGTTAGTACTTATTGAATATAACATACATTTTGTGCGGAAAAGATTTCAAGCGGTACTACAAAACGTATGAAAACGACGCGCCTGCGCTGTGCCTGCACCTTACGCCGCGCCGTTTCTATGTAATTCACGCTTAAGGCTGCAAGCTGGCGTCTATAAACGGTGTAGATACTATAGGATATCTAGACATATTTGAGCGCATATCTTACGATATTGCTCTTTATATTATAGAATTTAGAAATCAATGGACTAAGTCCGCACTCACGGAGCAGATTTATGAAATAGATACTCAGCGCTTACAGACTGACATTAAGATATTAGAGGACTCACTAAATTCCCTTTACATTAAATATGTGACCTCTCAGAAGCAAATTGAGGAGCACATCCTAGCTGCTAATAAATTAGTTGACATGTGTAATTATAATGCAGACAGAGTGGACTCAACTTTATATAACAACACTCCGTGTACTTGCATGAAAAATTACAATAGTATTGATTTCCCACCACAGGTAACGGAGGGCCCGTCCCACGTTCAGACATCATATGACTGTAAGCCTCACTCAGAGGAACCTAGTTTATTGGTTCAGGATTCATCTATTGTTATGGATATGCTTACCAGTGACATCTCCAATGATCAGTTATGTTACCGCTCCATAATGTATTCTGATAACCTAGGTAAAGGTTTTGGTGACCTACTAGGCAACAGCCTGAGTCATTCGTTTCTCAATAATTGTATGCCTGGGTCAACATATAAACAAATAACTAGTTCATTATTAGAAAATAAATTTTGTTTGCAGACTAATTTAACTGTATTAATAGGTAATAGTTCTAATGTTAGGAAAAAAGACATTACAGACTTTGTTGCCCAAATGTTAAAACTAAACTGCCACAAAATAATATTGTGTGCTTTTCCCTATCTCGACCACTTGTCAGATACACAAAATGAGTATATACATAAGCTGAATATGCACATACACTTCTTGGTAAGTCACTATAGTGACAAGTTTATGTTTTTCGACACCAACAGTTTTGTTGGTAAATTAAAATTAACTAGGGATACTGTGTACCTACCCATTAAATATAAACGTCAATTAACAACATTGTTAGCTTTTAATATTAACTCAGTCATAAGTAGTATGACGCAGTCTTCTTTCACTACCACAACTATTAGTAATAGTACTAATAATAAGGTGGTTAGCCAACATAATTTAAACTAGCCAGTTCGACAACAGAGAAGCACAGTCACTGTTTAATATTGTCACATCAAAATATAAATCGCTTCTCTGGCAAAATCTTAGATGTAGAATTATTTGTTGAGAAATATAACGTAGACATTCTATGCCTCACAGAAACTTGGCTGAAGCCAGATAAAATGTCATTTAATATAGATAATTTTAAAATAGCCAGTTCGTTCCAGAGAGTGTCAGCAGAAGGTGGAGGAACCTTAATCATGATTAAAGATCACCTGAAATGCAAAGAGCGACTAGATGTTCGCAATCTCTCTGTTGAACGAGTATGCGAGCTCGCGTGTGCAGAAACGGAGGAGTATGTCATTTTGTGTGTTTATAGGCCTCCCTCCTCTAATACCTCTCATTTTCTTTTAACAATGGAGGATGCCCTTAGAAAAATAAAAATCAACAAAAAGTTATTAGTATGTGGAGATTTCAATATTGACATTCTAGTAAATACCACATATAAACAAAATCTTTTATCTTTTTTTAAATCATTCAACTTGAAACATATGTTCTTTGAGCCAACTAGAGTGACACCCACCTCAGCCACATGCATAGATAATATTATGACTAATTTTAAATTAATAGATAAGCGTCTTATTAGCGGCATTCGTTCCGACCATAAATGTCAGATTGTTAAGTTAGGTATTGTATAAAGCAGTCGAAGGTCCCAAAATAATACAATGTAGGACGTTGACAAAAAAGAGTCTAGAAAAATTTAGTAAAAATCTAGAATCACAATTGTTTACATTAAAGCCACAAATTGAAAACCCCAATGAAATGTATCGTACACTGTTTATTGCTATATGTGAAGAGTTTCAACAGGCTTGCAAAGTAAAAAAAGTAATTATAAAACGTAAAATCTTGTTCAGTGCCTGGGCCACTGAAGGTATAAGACGCAGTAGGGATGTCTTGTACGATCTTTATGACAAAAAGTCATATACATCTAATAATGAGTTTCATATTTACGTTAGACAATATTCAAAAATCTTTAAAAAGGTTTGCATGCAAGCAAAAGCTGCTTATATTAGTAATCAAATAAAAAAATCTAATAATAAAATAAAAACGACATGGAAAATAATAAATACTGAGACTGGTAATCGTAGGCTTACGGATAGTGTATTAAACATAAATATAGATGACAAACTGGTTTCAGATAAATCTGTAGTTGCAAATTTTTTCGAGCAATTTTTTACAAATATTCCCATTGAGACTACTAAATATCTTCCATCGTCCCCTCTAGCAGCTGAGACACTCCTAAAGGAAAATACAAATTTGCATGTACCTAATACTGCAAATTTCGAATTTAGTATTATTTCATACTCAGACATATTAAAAACATTTAAAACAATAGCAGTTAAGAAAACCGAGGACTTGTGGGGATTGTCAGTTAAAGCTGTCGAGTCAATAATAGTTAACATCGCGCCTATTTTGGCGGCGATCTTTAATACTTGCATCATGGATGGCATTTTTCCCGATCTTATGAAATGTAGTAAAATTGTGCCCATTTTTAAAACAGGTTGCCTAAACAACGCATCTAATTATAGGCCAATATCTGTGTTACCAGCACTAAGTAAAATTTTTGAAAAAATCATTTTAAATCAAATGTTAGTTTATTTTAACAACAATGGGATTCTTCACGAGAGTCAGTTTGGATTCACGAAGGGACGATCAACGGAGGATGCTGGATCCACCTTAATCAAATCAGTATTAGGGGCTTGGGAAGAGGCACGGGATGCGGTGGGAGTGTTCTGTGATCTTTCCAAGGCGTTTGACTGTGTGGATCACCGCACGCTCATTCTAAAACTAAAATACTACGGAATCCGAGGTAAATCTATAGATCTTGTAAATTCATATTTGTCGGATCGGGAACAAAGGGTGGCTGTTGGTAACGTTACTTCTGTAGGCTCATTAGTAAATTGGGAGTTCCTCAAGGATCAATTTTAGGCCCCTTTCTGTTCCTTGTATATATCAATGACCTTCCAAACATAATAAAGGATACAATGTCTAACATAGTCCTATTTGCTGACGATACGTCACTTATATTTAAAGTAGATAGGAAGGACAGGGATCTTGTAGAACCTAATAATACACTTAATGTTATCTCAAATTGGTTTTCTGCTAATAATCTTCTCCTAAACGCAGGAAAAACCAAATGTATTAAATTCTCCACCCCAAATGTACCCCACATTAGTTCAAATGTGAAACTTGACGGGAAAGCGTTAGATCCGGTTCCCTCGACTGTCTTCCTGGGCATCACAGTAGACTCTAAATTGCAATGGGGACCTCATATAGAGGCACTTGCAGGCAAACTGAGTTCTGCTGCATTTGCCGTTAGGAAAATTAGGCAGTTGACTGATGTAGCTACGACTAGGTTGGTGTACTTTGCATACTTTCACAGTATTATGTCTTATGGCATATTACTGTGGGGTTCGGCTGCTGATGTAGGTACTATTTTCATATTACAGAAAAGAGCAGTCCGAGCTATTTATAATCTAGGCTGCCGTGAATCGCTTCGTGAATTATTTAAGAAAATAAATATACTAACCCTACCATCTCTGTATATACTTAGTAACATTATGTACATTCGAAAGAACATTGCCCAGTATAACAAGAAAAGTGACGTCCACAACATAAATACTCGCAATAAACACAAGCTAACAGTACCTGGTTTTAGACTAAGAAAAACCAGCAAGTCGTTTATGGGGAACAGTGTTAGGTTCTACAATAAAATACCATCTAGTATTACTGATTTACCGGATATAAAGTTTAAATCATTTATTAAGAGCATTTTGATATCTAAAGCTTATTATAGCATAAATCAGTATATCGAAGATAAAGATGCCTGGCATACAACTCCGTCCTGCACATTGCGACCCTCTGGCCCTGTCTAACTGGTTGGTTGTATGACCTAACATTATTTTTAATGTTTACCTACTTTTATTATTCTTCTTTTTTTATTGACTTAAAATAACCTGTACATTATTTTATCAATTTTCATTATTATTTTTTACATTCAAATATTGAAATTTTTATATCCCACTACAATTTTATTTGTATAATACTCTGCCTTAATAGTCTGATATTGTTTTACATGTATAATTTCGATAATATCATTTTCTAAACTGTAAAGTTTGAGCATCATGCAGCAATTAATGATACACCTTTAATCATATCATATTACTGCCCATTGTCTGGTAGTATGAGTCTGTCATGCTCACTTAAATGTCCTGCTGATGGTGGCGTTGTATATCCGGTCGTTGGGTTCCCTATAATATGGTTGAGCTAAGCGATGCGGATGTGCACGTCATGCTCGTGAACGGGTGCTGTCTGTCGGGACTGGTCAGCCCATAACTACTAGGGCAATTCTAGAAGGCATATTTTCTTTTCCTATTTTCTACTCTTATGTGAATTTATTTGTTACATTAACCTGCATTATTCTCATTCTATGTCGCACGCAACTGTAATGGAATTGTCATGAATAGTCATGATCTACTATTTTAAAAAGAGTATTCATGGAGTTTCTTGCCGGCTCTTCTCCATAGAACCTACCTTTTGGAACCGTGCACCTAGTTTTGACGTTTTAAAAGTGCCTGTAATCTGGTCTATTTGAAATAAAAAACTTTGACTTTGACTTTGAAAAAGATACTTTATATATTTTTTATCGTTTAGTATGTTAAGATATCGATTGATTCGAAATTCAGATAACAGATTCAAATTCTGTCAGATACAAAATATAATCGAAGAAAATATGTGCAGCGTTTTTTTATTATTAATCGAATAGTTCATCATTATGCAGTGTGTTTGGTATTACGACATGTTAAATGTGTAAATGTTATGTAAATAAATAAAAAAAATCAAAACATTCATTGACTATTTTAAATTATTTGGCAAGACAAGAAGTCGGTACAATAGGAAAAGCAAAGTATTTCTTTAATTTGCCATTTTCCATGCGTTTGGGCAATAACTGAGATCTTGTTTTTAATAAAAAAGAAGATAGACGGGCAAATAAAAAAAAGCCTTTCGTACTTCTACTCCCAAAGATAGTAAATTTTTATTGAACGCCTACATTAAGGTACAACTCCGAGACGGGCTGCAGCCCGCAAACTGCAAAAGCAGTATCGCTTGCGGTGCGATCTGCGGCTGCGGTCTGCGGTTGCAGTTTTGCAGTCGCTGTCGGAATAGCACCTTTAAAGTGCGCACCTTAAAGGCGCTATTCGCATGGCGACTTGTGGTCTGCGGTTGCAGTCTGCAGTTTGCAGCCTGTCTCGGACTTGTACCTTTACTGGGCAGGTCTAAAATCAAAATGGCTGTCATTCAGAGAGAAGGTTGGTATTTCAAAAGGGGGTATTTTTGCCCTACAATTAAGTGTTTTTTATGTCGTAAAATTTGCGGTAACGCACTGTATAATATCGTATCTCTTCTTTCATATATACCATCAGACAGTGGCGTAGGGTGAAGTTTCATAAAAGGGAAGCCGGACCAAAAAATGCTTACCTTGCTCAAGTGTGTTGCGTGAATTCCAGTAACTACTCGTTTCGAAAGGGAAGCCGATAGGAATCGAGTTGTATGGAGCCTTCGCCACTGCCATCAGATACTATACGTTTTTATGCGCAACTCACAGATAAAATATACCTGCACTGTGTGTGACAGTCTTTATTAGTTCCTTTGTAGTTAAATTATGCTTGATAAGAACCTAGGTTACCTGACCTTGTTATACTTCTAGTATTTATCTATAGTTGTGGACAGTATGCAAAACTGAAGGTCCATAATAAAGTGACAGGCGCAAAGTTTTCCGGCTTTAATGATTGAAGCAAGCTTTCGTATTAAAGTCATTTAATTATCAACTTTCAGGGAATGACTTTTAAATTTCTTTGAGCTTGGCTATATAACAGAACATCACGCCTGTATTCCCCGAAGGGTTGGGCAGAAGTGTAAGTACACCCTCATTTCGTTGTTATGTTAAAGTTCCATGTAATAGGGGGCAAGCCTATTGCCATTAATCGGGCACAAATCCAGACTCCGGGCTGCTACTGAGAAATTCCACACGGCAAAACCTAATAACACTTTGCCGGACCTGGGAATCGAACCCAGGATCCACGCTCAACAGTGATATTAATAATAGAGTCATATTTAGTAATAGTACTTTTTAATGGTGCATGTCAATAAATGTGACTTATTAAATCTGTTGATAGGTATAAATTACTCATCATAACTAACACTGCATATTATGCTAACGAGGTAGGCGCTTCCGATAGTACTATAATATATACAGGGTGTTAATGAATTCGTGTAATTCCTTCAAACCACGTGATCTACTGGTGACACAGATTAACCCTAAATGGGAATTTTTGAAAATCAACTAAAAAAATGTTTAAAAAAACTTGGTTTTCTATTTCTGAGCCATTTTAGAGCCTTGAGTTATCTGACTGCAAAGAGCAATATCGCGTTAGTCGTGCCTGCCAGCCATGTCGCCGTGCTTTCATTAATTTATGCGTGGCATCGAAATGTTCACATAAATAAAACATTTTTTTGCAAAAAAATAAATTCTTATTTTTTACTGAATCCTTATTAGGTGGTTAAATACGATCGTTAACAAAGCCGCATGAAAAAATAATAATTTTATATTTTTATTTTTAATCAAGCAATGTCCAGTGCGGGGCCTGTCTACATCAGCAGTAGATCATGTGGTTTTAAGGAATTACACGAATTCGTTAACACCCTGTATATTTTCAGGCAAAAAGTTAGAGCGGTTATGCACTGCATCCGGTCCAGATCCATGAAAATACGGATATAAAAAAACTCGGACCGAATTCGGATATTGCTTTTTGCACTGCATCCGATCGGAATTCGTAAGAATACGGATCTAGAGTCTAAAAATCGGGTCCGTAACTTAACTTCGAGAATCATATGTTCGATTAATGGAAAGTCGACTGAACGATTGTTCGAATGGAATTTATTGCGAAACAACCTTTTATCGCCAAACGCTACTTCGACTGAACGATTCATCGAATATTGATTAATCGATGGACTGCTCTTTCGAATGAATAATAATCACTAATCATTAAATTTAAACGATGTTTTATTTTTATAGTGGTAAATGTAAGCCATCGAGCTCATGAGGTCAAGCCTGTCCATGTGTTCCTTTTGATTTAAAAGTTTTTTCAGTTTTTCTTCTTTCCCAACCTGATTTTTCTTTTTGGTAGGAGAAACTCGATTATTCCGAACCCGACCCGAAATCCTAACCCGGTCGCGGGTTACGTTAGGAACTTGAAAAAAAATGATAACATTTGTTCCGAACGTAACCCTCTTCCTAACCTGACACGACGTATCGTTCCTATCATAACCTGATATTGTTTTATATTTATAATTTTGATAATATCATTTTCTAAACTGTAAAGTTTGAGCATCATGCAGCAATTAATGATACACCTTTAATCATATCATATTACTGCCCATTGTCTGGTAGTATGAGTCTGTCATGCTCACTTAAATGTCCTGCTGATGGTGGCGTTGTATATCTGGTCGTTGGGTTCCCTACAATATGGTTGAGCTAAGCGATGCGGATGTGCACGTCATGCTCGTGAACGGGTGCTGTCTGTCGGGACTGGTCGGCTCTTAACTGCTACGGCAATCCTAGAAGGCATATTTTTCTATTTGTTACTCTTATGTGAGTTTATTTGTTACGTTAACCTGCATTATTCTCATTCTATGTCGCACACTACTGTAATGGAATTGTCATGAACAGTCATGATCTACTATTTTAAAAAGAGTATTCATGGAGCTTCTTGCCGGCTCTTCTCCATAGAACCTACCTTTTGGAACCGTGCACCTAGTTTTGACGTTTTAAAAGTGCCTGTAATCTGGTCTATTTGAAATAAAAAACTTTGACTTTGACTTTGAAAAAAGAGCAGTCCATCGATTAATCAATATTCGATGAATCGTTCAGTCGAAGTAGCGTTTGGCGATAAAAGGTTGTTTCGCAATAAATTCCATTCGAACAATCGTTCAGTCGACTTTCCATTAATCGAACATATGACTCTCGAAGTTAATTTACGGACCCCTAAAAATCTCGTACAGATTTCGGATGTTGCTTACGCACTAATCCGATCTCTGATCAAAATCCAAGCAAATCAGGGGTCATCTTTGGCATAATTATGTCCGATTTGAATCCGAGGTAATGCGAAAGCGTTCTTACAAACAGTACCTACTACGGCTACTTCGGTCCGTCAATATTTCTTCCGAATTCGAGACTCACGGATGACGGAGAGAAACCGGATGACGGAAGTCGGATCTAGTGCGTAAACTACCATACAAATAGTTCTATGACTACTTCGGAACGTATTTTCACGGATTCGGATCGGATGCAGTGCAAAAAGCAATATCCGAATTCGGTCCGAGTTTTTTATATCCGTATTTTCATGGATCCGGACCGGATGCAGATACCGCTCTTAAGGTTTTATTACCTTTTCTCAAATAACCTGATAACATTATTATCATTCACAAATGTCAAATATGAAGGGCATGCAAGAATTATGTTATTTAACGACCATTATGAAAAATATAATTCTTAACAACCCATTGTACAGTTATTTTGTATTTAACTATTTATTAAAAACAATATGTAAATAGGAACTTGTTTAATTAAAATTTATTGTTCAGTGTTTCCTGATTTATATATATGGACATTCAAGTTAGTAAGCCTTGGCGCCTCGAAGGCTAAACTTTATTGAGACTTGGATACATTTTATTGCCATTTGTATAGAAGTAAACATCGTGGGCCCGAGGTACCGGAAAGATTTTAACCACGCTTTTCTGATGTTATTAAGAGTCAATAGTGTTATTTCAACATAAGTCCAATTTAGTTAATTTAACTATTTTGTTTTTGGAACAAATAAATCAATCAACTTTAGTACTTCCTTGTAAACAATACCTTAGATCGAGCTGGCAACGTTTAAATTATCATGTGAGTGCGTAAGCGCTCTTACACACGAGCGGCATGTTCCCAACGGCAGAGGCAACTGCAGCCGTCGACGCGCGTCGGCGGCAACCGTCGACATTTCAACTTCGAAGATCAGCGGCAGCGGCAACAACTGCAAGTGTCGCTACAGGTCGACTGCTGCCGTCGACGCGTCGACGGTTGCCGCCGACGCGCGTCGACGGCTGCAGTTACCTCTGCCGTTGGGAACATGCCGCTCGTGTGTAAAAGCTCTAAGAAAACTTCTCCCTTCACGAACCTCTCCGAAAAAACACGACATATGGCGAGTGGGATAAGGTAGAACCAAGGTATGACGAAAGTCGCAACGCCGCGTTCATAGGGCTTGTTACCCCTATATAGGGCTTGTTGTTGTTTGTTTGACAAACTATATCCTAGCTTTTCTTCTCCAATTAGGCATCGGAATCGATGGTTAAAATCTTTCGGGTACTTAGAACCTTAGAATACAGAAAGAACCTTAGAACCTATGGTGTAGTCTACACCCGTGCGCTTTCATGTTCATCTTGCGCTTTCAACTTTCAATTCCTCTTGCGTCAAGCGCATGCAATATTGATTACCATAAGACTCGAACTAGTATTAAGGCATGCGCTATGGCGCTTCACGCATGCTTCAGACGAAGACGCAAGATGAACGTGAAAGTTCACTGGTGTAGACATAGCCTATGAGATCCCATTAAACCATGTAGGTACACAATATTACTACTGCGACATAAAATAATGAATATTACGTTATTTTTGTGTAGGTATAGCAGTGGCGAAGGCTCCATACAACTCGATTCCTATCGGCTTCCCTTTCGAAACGAGTAGTTACTGGAAATTACGCATCACACTTGAGCAAGGTAAGCATTTTTTGGTCCGGCTTCCTTTTTAAGAAACTTCACCCTGCGCCACTGGTGTATAGACTCAATTATTTTATTCACTTGATAGTCAGATCTGTGTTGCTGGGGAGTTTGTTGCGCCGTTTCTTATTCACACCATTTGCGGAAGTCCATGACATACAATTATGCAATTACAATATATTTTATGGCTTTAATTCCGCCAAACTAGATCGCTAGTTTAGATAGTAAAGTAATTCTAACCTATTTGAATAAATGAGTTTTAAAGTTGAGTACATAGTACTATTATGTATTCTGTGACATAAGTTATGCGCTTCAGCAATCTTCATGTTCCCGAATTTATGCGAATTATACGACCCGTTAAATCTTTCTTTGTGTCTTTAAAATATTATGCTCGGCTTCGTCCTTTCTGGATAGGTCACTACGTGCTCGGCAAATTACGTTTTTCCGAAATGATACGAATTATGCGACTCATTAGCCGCACAATCTAAGTTTTTCCGAAATTATACGTTTTTTTTTTTTTATACGTTGCCCCACACTAAGATTTCTCAAGAATTATGCAACTAATAAGCCGCACAATCTACGTTTTTCCGAAATTATACTAATTATGCGACTAATAAGCCGCACAATCTAAGTTTTTCGAAATTATACGAATTATGCGCCTACTTAAGCCGCACAATCTACGTTTTTCCGAAATTATACGAATTATGCGACTAATTAAGTCGCATATAATTTCGGAAACACGAAGATTGCCGAGCTGTAAACTTGTTTTATACTGTAATTGCTTGGTTATCGAGATCGGTTTTTGTTTTAATTCAATTCAAATCGTTTGATTGATTCAATAAGGTTAGGTAGTTAGTGCTGTGATTTTAGGTGTTGGGTTAGTTGAAATTGTTGCATTTAAAAGTGGAATATTGGCTATGCGTCTGACCAATCACGGGATTAAGTTTATTTAAATAAACAGCGAGACGAAATGACAGTTTAGTTGAATAGCGTCGGAATTCCGATAATCTTGAATGGTTTAGGTTTTACCATAATCTGTTTTCTAATAAATTCGACTGTCAAAATTATACGAGAGTATTATCGTCAGTTGTTGCTAAATCGTTTAATTATCGTATTTGTTTCGTTGGCCTCAGAAGGTATTTCGTTAACAGGGGTACAATTGTTTTAAATACATTTGTTTGTCATATTGCGATAAATCGCGTGCATCTAAATCTAGAATTTAATCATTTGGCCATTTTTTGTATACCTAACTATCAATCGAAACAACATTATTATGCATAACCACGCTTTAATTGGTGATGATTTGCTTTATTTTATATTTAAATTACTTAGTTATTTTTCAATAAAACAATAATTAATGTGAAAAGTAAATAGGTAACTTTGACAATGAAAGTCTTAAGAAAATTAAAACTACGACGAACTAGTATAGTTTGTGCTTAAAGAATAAAATAACCAAATGAATAAATATTATTTTTAATCTGCATTCTTCAAAATGACTATTTCATGCTTTAATGGAAAATTACGTATCTGTTTGTTTACTAATAACACGGTTGTTACCTCTGTGTTTAAATAAACTTAGGGCTTTAAACCGCAAATTACATCGTCCAAGGCGTAAATACAGTAGTTATGCCAATCATGGTCAATAACTACTTCAATAAACTCGCTAAGTGGTTAGACAAGGTACCGGGTAACTAGCTACCTAAACATGGGCAAAAAGTCTAGGGGTTTTGCCCATTTTCAGACTTGAACAATACCTGTTCGGTGCCTAAAATAGGGGGATGTGCATGGGAAGCCGTCGCCTCCTTCTGCGAGGAGGTGTTGGTGACCAAAGAGGGAGCGGAGAGGGAGAGAGAGGCAGCTGACACTCTCCCTTCCCGCGCCAGACGCACCGAGCACCGGATGGCGTGCGACTATCTCCGACCACTGTAGTGTGTGGCTTGCGGGCGGCGGGTTAGGGGACCCATCGCCCGATCAGTAACAGGGTGCCTACTCCCTAAGTCCGTCAACGAAGTTACGAATGTAGTCCGAAAATAGCCCGAAACGTAGGAGTGAACAAAACAAGTGATAAGTTCAACTTTTCGGACGTGAAAAAACACATCGGTAGTAGGGACAACTGTCAAATCGTGTTGTCATTCATTCTTAGTTCGGGCCCCGAAATATTCGTATGTCCGTAGGTGATAGGGAGTAGGAAACGCTCGTAACTAAGGCCGAAACCACGGACTTCGTGCTTAGGGAGTAGACCCCCAGGCCCGAGAAGGCGGCGCGCAGTGTTCCGTGCGCGCCTCTCAGGAGGACGTGGGGCTAGGCCCCACAGTAGAAGAGGTCTGCCAGGGGCTGGCGGACCGAGGCCTGCCGGGGTCGCGGTGCATGCAGCTGCGAATCCCGCGACCCCGGCTAAGGGTCAGGAGAAGGAACACCGTGGGTTTTTAGCCGGTAAGAGTCTGGCATACCCCTTCGTCTTCCCCGGGCGAAGGGCATCCATGAGGATTTTCCCACGAAAAAAAGGGCACTTGTGCATACCGGTAATATACAACCGCCCAACATCAACCGTTGGGCAGTAGCCCGCCAGGCATAAGACCCGCCTGGTTGGAGGATTCTCCCTTTTCATTGGAGGAACACCGTACCTCGTTCCTCCACAAGTCTGTAACTTGTTAGTCTATTGCTACTTATGGGAACACCCAAATACCCCGAAATATTTTATTCCGAATATGGATATTCCGATTTTCAAAAATACGAATTTGATAATTCCATAAAAATATAATAATAGTAATTTTTATATAGCGTTTTAATTTCGGAACTTTTTTTTTTTTTTTTTTTTTTTCTAAAAACGTTGCCCCACACTAAGATTTCTCTTGTATCGTGGGAGCGTTTACAGACACAAATCTCACAAACAAACGCCCAGACCCGAAACAACCATCTGTAGGCCATACAAATTTTTGTTCCGTGTGGGAATCGAACCCACGACCCGTAGCGCAGAAGCCAATTGCTTAGCCACTGCACCAAACGTGTCTTATTTGGTATTTAAATATTTGAGTCTGAATTTTTATTGTTAGGTGTATTGAAACTCGGCATTTTGATATTGGTAACTTATTGTAAACGTTAGGCGTTTTGTAATTTATAAAAAAATAGGTTTGATGATAAATCGGGATTATCATAGTAGGAATTTTAAACCATTCGGAATTATGAAAACCGGTATTACGAAAATCGAATTGATTGTCGAAATTTAGTTTTTCGTATTTATGTAGTGTACCCGTTAGTTACATCTACTAAATGTGATTGTTAATTAAAATAATAAACAGAACTGCTTGTCGCGCTTCAATAGCCAGATTAATATCTTGGCATTGTTTAATTGAGACCAATTGACTAAATATAAGATCTGTTTCATGTCGCCGCTGTGAAGGTCGCCAGTAGTGAGGTGGTGAGGTAAGCAGGGCAATAATAATGATTGAACAACGCAGTATGGAGTGAATGATTGTTATGATCTGTTGGTTTAATAACTAATGAAGGATGCATCTTTGCGTTTTAAAGTATTTACGCAGCTAGCTTAGTTTATTAACTAATAAATAAAATATTAATTATTACCACCTCGTTGGTCTAGTGTCCGCGACTGTTGAGCGTGGGGTCTTGGATTCGATCCCCAGGAGGTCAATTCTACTAATAATATTGTTACCAAACCGCAAACGAACTACAATCGTCAGTCACTTTTCTTTTACGAAAACTGTCAAAATGGTTGATTTTGACAGTTTTTGTAAACCAAAACTGTACGAATGAATGGTTTGGTTGCGATTGATCAATGTTTCTATTAGTAGAATTGGGCCTCAGGTCGGTCAAAGTGTTATTGGGTTTTTCCGTGTGGAATTTCTCAGTAGCAGCCTCGAGTCTGGATTTATGCCCGGTTGATGGCAATAAGGTCGCCCCCTATTACATGGGACTTAAACATAACGGCGAAATGAAGGTGTACCTCCCAAAACCTCGAAATGTAGGGTCACTTCTGCCCAACCCTTCGGGGAATACAGGCGTGATGTTTTATTATGATTTAAATCTGACTCTATTCATCATATCAATAGCATCAACAGCCCATTGCTGTCCCACAGCTGGACAAGGGCCTTGATACCACGCCGGCCTGGTGCGGGTTGGCGGACTAGACACCATCGAGAATTTGTTTTTTTTTGGAGCCCTTGCCTTTTTACTGCTTTTGCAGAAGCAAAAATTCCTAGAATTTAATATTAATTAAGTATGAATAAGGTACTTAAATTCGTTTGTTACATTCGAGGAACTTGCAACCAAAGTCGGCACTATAACTCAGTTTTCTATTAAGGAAAATGTTCTAAAACCCTCTTGTAATTTTTGCTTCGTTACCGTTCATTTATTAAAGAAACCTACAAAGGGGAAATTCGGTAGAATTGTCCAAAACGTTTCGTACACGGGTTGGTTTATAAAAGATTTTCGTGTCAAGGGCGACGAAGGATTCTACCAATCTTCATTAGCCTGACAGCTCCGAAGATCGACATTTGAAATTGGAATGAATAATTTCCCGCCGCTTTTCTTGCTAACACAATTTGATTGGATTAAAATATTTAGTTGTTGAGTCTGTATTTGTAATGTTAGATGATTTTACTCATTTAGATCAGGGCTATCCAGGCCAGAAGTACACGCCAATATAAATTACTACATGAACTCGTAGGGAACTAAACATTATCAGTCTTGAATTAAGTAGATGAAAAAATAAAAAAATAAAAATTTAAAAGATTCTTAATTTAAAACACTACAGATTAAAATAGCGTTGCGGCTGGCACCCACAGTTAAGTTGCGTTCGTATGGAACTAGTGACGACCCAGTAGCTGTCCTTGTGGGAATGGGGGAAGGTCAGAAGACAGTAGAAACAAAAATTTTTGAAGTAGCTGACCGACCACAACTTACCTGTCAGTACTGGCTCAACTTTGTTTTCACGGACCCAGTAGCTGCCAGACAGTAACTGTCCTTCACTGTCCGCCAGCTACTGGGCCTGTGAAAACTAGGCTTTACAGACGCGTGCCGTGGTATGGAAAGACCTGATGTAGATAATATAATTAATATAATACAAGTAATATGCGTTGGCCTCATAACTTTTGGGTCCTGGACCAACCACACTAATATGATGCAAAAGTGAGTTAGACAAACTCTTTGTTTGTTACTTTTTTATTTAATAAAACTTAAAGTCGTGGTGGCCTTGAGGTTAAAGACCCGCTTGTTAGGCACCGGATTGCGGATTTAAACCCAGGCATGTACCAATGTGACTTTTTCAATGTCATTTGGACTTTCCTAGTTAATCTATGGGCTCTTTCAATTTAGACGTTTCGTGTCGGACTGCTGCCGCACGTTTACTGTGCCGCTTGCTACACCTGGAAGCAGGACGAGCCATGGACTCAGACGAAGAAATATTACTGTTAATGCTTTTGTTAAATAAAGTTTAAATTCAACGGTTTAGACGTGAAAGCGTAACAGACAGACAGACAGAGTTACTTTCGCATTTATAATATTAATAGGGATTTATAAATTTATTATGGAATGATAAAGATAAGCTTTTTTACCGTATAAAGTCACACTATTTATTTCAATGACCTGTCATGTTTTAGGAATTAAATGGCTTGTTACGATTTTTTACCGCAAAATGGCTTTATCATGTGTTCTCACGCATGCAGGCAAAAAATATCGTATCTAGTTAATTTAATTAATTTATTATTATTCTGATTTTATCATCATGATGAAGCAGAATACCTACTGGGACAATTTAAATATTGGGGTTAAGGCAATTTCGCGAATAAAGGGACAACCTTTTTTTTGTAGGTACGACTCTTTTGCCTTTGCTCTTTCCTGTTGTAAGAGCTATTTATTAAGTTTTTTTTTATTGTTTGACTTTATCGCATTTGGACCTGATGGTTAACGCAGACAGTGCCGCAGTCCAAGATGGAGCTCACTAATCCAAGTAACAGAGATATAGAGGAATTTCCTATGCCCCTCTGGCTCTCACATACACACGACGGAACACAGTAAACTGCTTGGTGGAGGGCGGTAGCTAGCCTGGCGGATTGTATAGACCAAGCGTGCCACCATATTTTTCGGGGTATTCCCAGTAGTACGGCTGTTCCATTTGAAAACCTATACCCTAAATTCCTATCTCAGATAATTTATGTAAACAAAGGGGATAACAGATCAAAAAAATATCTTATTAATGGTAATTCACTAAAAATGCCGGAAAAAAAGGTTAGACTCTCTTTTATGTATTGATTTTAGAAATAATAATTTAAAAAAGATCATACCGTAATTATTTTTATAAGAATTCAGTTTTAAACAAAGTTATTAAAAAAAGAAGATTTTCTGGTATAAAGTATTTTATGATACTGGTAACACTGTAGGAGTACCAAACATTTTCAAATTTCGTTTCACAAAATTTCAAAGTTGTTTTCTTAGCGTCATAACAATACATTCGTTTTCTTTTCCCGTTTTCGCTGCGTGTTTGTTAATTTTGTTATTGTGCTATATTATCATCGTGTTAAGTTTTTCATTTTGTTGTTGTCATTGTTTCATCTGATTCTGAAAGTGATAGTTATTCAGATTCAGACACATCATGAAAAAATATTTCATAATAGTTAATTCTAATCGAAGCTACTGATTTGAAATCAGATCTTGAATCAGATGTTTTATTTAACTACTTACATCTTCAACAACACATAACTCTCATTCATAGATTAATTTTGTAAGTTTAGCAAGTCTTGCCACATGTTGGATGAAAAGGACTGTAAACTGTTCCAAGTGGAAATTTGGTCCGATTTTGAGAAGTCTAATATTGGACTTAAAAGGACTGATTAAAAGGCGCGTCTCCGACACACTACACAAGACATTGTTTGGCTACGGTATTTTGTTTGCATTGTTTTTATAATTCACTTTAATTTTTTAAATGATTACTTAGTAAAAATTTAATGATAAAATGTTTTGTACCACTAACCTGTCATTTTGACAATGACATTTCTTTGTTTACATAAATTATCTGAGATATGGAATTAAGGTATAGTAAGGGCTTAAAACGAAATTTTACAGGAGAGCGCATAAACGTTAAATCGGTCAGCCTTTGAAAAGTATTTACGTTAGGTAAAACCATGTGGTTAAAGTGACTTACTAGGTTTTAAAATGTTCAGAGGCAGTGAGTGGTACTTACTAGGTATTGATGCATTCTGATGAGATAACTATTCTGCTTGTTATGTGAGTTTTCAACGGAGGACGACAACAAGAGGAGCTCGTGGCTAAATAATTACAGCCGCATAGACCGATCTTCCGGGTTAAGCCACGCTTGCCGAGGTTGGTCTGTGGATGGGTGACCATTTACCATAGCGAGTTTCCTCCGTGCCTCGGAAAGCACGTAAAGCCGTTGGTCCCGGCTGTCATTTGTCGATCTTTGACAGTCGTTACTGTTGGTCAGAAGCCAGAAAGTCTGACAACCAGTCTTACCAAGAGTATCGTATTATCCAGTTACTGGGTTGTGGAGGTCTGATAGGCAGTCGCTCCATGTAAAATACTGATATTCAGCTGCATCCGGTTCGACTGGTAGCCGACCCCAACATAGTTGGGAAAAGGCTAGGCAGATGATGATGATGTGAGTTTTCAACGCTTGTGTTTTTGGATTTGGTATAGACTTTCTAGGTTAGCAAGATTATGCAATAAAACGATTTTTGTAAAAAGTGTCCCTGACTAGGTTTTGAAATGGGACAGCCGAGTACCTTACCGACAATTTGTCATAAAATTAATATACCTAGCGTTAATGAACAACCTTGGTAATTAAATTATAGCATACTTTGTGACTCATTAAATATTTTTTTGTTTTTTTATAACGGCACGTGGGTACCAGACGTTAAAATAAGCATTTATTGCTTCCTTATTAATCCTAACTAATATTATAAATGCGAAAGTAAGTTTGTTTGTTTGTTACCTTCTCACGCCTAAACCACTGAACCGATCATCCTGAAATTTTGCATATACATTGTCGGGTGTACAGAAACGGACATAGGGTACCTTTCATCCCGAAAAAAAGTACTGTTCCCGAGGAAAATAACGATAATAGATGGCGCCACGTGTCTTTCGAATCATGATTGAATTATACTAACTACAGGATGTAAACGAATTCGTGTAATTCCTTCAAACCGCGTGATCTACTGGTGACACTGATTAACTCTGCATAGGTTTTTTTCTGAATGAACAAAAAAAAAGTTTTCAAAAAATGAACCATGGTATTCTGTATCTGAGTAATTTTAGCGTCCTAAGTTAACTGACTGCGTAGAGTGATATCGCGCTAGTCGTGACCGTCAGCTGTGTCGCCGTGCCTTCATTCATTTATGCATGGATGGCATCGAAACTTTATATCACAAAAAAAAATTGGGAAAAAAAAAGTTTATTTTTATTTTCAATCAATCTAAATCTCGGGCGGGGTTAATCTATACCATTAATAGATCATGTGGTTTGAAGGAATTACACGAATTCGTTAACACCCTGTATAGTAGTGTGTTAAGAGTTGATTGTCAAATTCAAAATTAACACGAGCGACGCCGCGGGCAATAGCTAGTTGTTCATAATTTTATTATTTGTTTATATTTTTTTGGTCAATAAAGCGTAAATTTTTTATGTTTTATTTTTCAAATGTGTCCTTGGTTGTATTAAAAATAACGTTGAGTTTTTGTCCTTGCCTCCTCTTCAAAGAAGTATTATTATTGTATACGTCAATTAAGTTAAAAGTATAATTAAGATAAGTAGGATATGCTATGGGGTAATTAAATTAGGAAGTAGACGCCCACATGGCACTCAACCTTTGATCCACGTTTAATGATAGGAACAAGAATATATCTTCAATAGAGGACGGAAATAAATTACCTTTCCTATTATGATACATCTCTTTTGAAGACAGTAATCTTTTGCAGTCACTGTTGTTGTGATATCGGTAACTAATAACTATCTGATTCACGTGGATGGACTTTCTGATCAATAATTAGAGCTTCGATTATGGTAATATTATTATTCTCATACAAATAATATTTTTAAATACACATCTTAAAAAAACCATACAACGTGTTACATACATAATTCCCCTTAAAAAAGAAAATGTTAATCAAGTAGTTTTTTATGGTTGTTGTCATTTACCTCTCAGAGGAAATTAGGTAAGAATGTAACTTTCTGGGTAGTTTAACTTTACTTTTATGTTTTCAGGGTTGCGTTTCAGTGATGATTTTATTTTATTTGTTAAATAGATATATTTTTTGGGTCTTATTTTTTTAATAGCATTGCCAATAGACTCTTTACAAGGGACCTTTTAATCTACTTTCGGCTTTAGGGGTATTTTTGTAGGGCACGCCGCAATTGCGGCGGTAAGACCCGTTATGGAGGAGTGGCTGGAGAGGTGGCATGGCGCCCTCAGCTTCCGGCTGACGCAGGTGCTCTCGGGACATGGATGTTTCGGGAAGTACCTGTGTCGCAGAGGCCGGGAGCAGATGCCCGAATGTCACCACTGCGTCGCCCACGCAGGGCACTCCTGCACGTTGCAGGAGTGCCGTGCGTGGGCGACGCAGCGCCGTGAACTAGTCGTGGCGATCGCTGGTGACCTCTCGCTTCCGGCCGTGGTTCTGTCCATGGTCGGGAGCGAGAGTGCGTGGGAAGCCGTCGCCTCCTTTTGCGAGGTGGTGATGGCGACCAAGGAGGGAGCGGAGAGGGAGAGAGAGGCGACAATCACTCTCCCTTCCCGCGCCAGACGCACCGGGCGCCGCCGGAGGGCGCGCGACGATCTCCGGCGGGCGCTGAGTTTACTCGGGCCGGCGCCGGCGCGCGGCTCTGCCCTCAGCACCAATCACGTCGTGTTATAAAACAAATGAAACAGTACTTACATATCGCTAGAGTTGACCTTCTCACACACGACAGGCAAGTCGCTCAGTGATACATGAGTCAAGTTCAGCATGCAGGACTTGTCTCCATAATGAAGATCGTCTGCCGTCACCTTCGATGTAGTACCTGAGGATCAAAAAGAACATAATGTTAAAGTATGATTTATATTTTTAGTTGCCTGTCTTGATGGTCAAATGCCCAACCTTTCGGGGTAACGATGTTTTTTTTCATTTAAGTCCCGGTTTTTGGAAAAACGGAACTGGCAATACTATCTACAACCCCAAGCGGATTGCTGATGCGTTGCCAATCGTAGAGATAAAGTTTAAAATTCTCATGTGTCTGTAATGTTCACCGTGCTCCGGTTGGAAAGGGATGAGCCTTCCAACCGGATCTTTCACAAGGAGTTTTACTACGATCAATAAAGAACGCTAGAGAAAGCAAACATGATGGTTGCCTTTTAGCATTACTTCAATTAAAATCTGTTAAATGCTTTAATAAAAACACATTCTCCACGTGGTTCAAACTTCTAAAAGCTAACAATTGTACAAACTCCGCATGTAGTACAAAGTCGTGCACAAAACATTAATATACTAAATAGTTATCTCTGTTTTCCCACGATACAATTTACTTTTAAATACGCATAAATAACGTAAAGAGGTTTTAAAGGCCCTCCTTTCAAAAGACATCTGTCACAGATTATGAATGACAGCAATGTAATAAGGTAATTTTAAGTAAGTAATCATCTATTTTTGTTTCTTTTTAAGGGGTTGGTCAAATTCAGGTACCTAAATGTGTTTTCATAGGAAAATAAAAGACACTTTAAAATCGATATCGTCGCCCAGAAGTGAAAACCTCAGGAATGCAGTCACTGCACGATTCCTGTGGGATTTCACGCGGAATAAGTCGCGGGCAAAAGCTAGTAAATTATAGATATTTATTACGAATTTTATATGTATACCCAATAAAGGCTAGTTTCAGTGCCTACAAACTAATTTCAAATAGAGAGGCTCTCTTATAAGCAGTGATCGGAAAAGGGTGAGCTAATTTACCTAAACTTCAAAGAACAAAGACAAAAAGTGGAGACTTCCATAAGACTGCATTTTTTTTGGTAAAATTGTCTCGGGTTTCGAAACATCACTAAAGTACATTTAATATTAATGTTGTTAATACAAAAAACAATTGAATTCGTTTCCTGTTTTTGTTTCCCAAAATTGACACAAAAACAGTAGATACTTTTTTTATTGTTTTCAAAAAAGAGACTTATTATTGTTTTTAAAAAAGGAGATAGTCTTTTATTTTTTGAAAACAATTTATAACGTGTCTACTGGTTTTGTGACAATTGTTTTTCCCGAAAAAAAATGTTGTCGTAAGGAAGTCTCCAGTTTTTGTCTCTGTTCTTTGAAGTTTAGGTAAATTAGCTCACCTTTTTCCGATCACTGCTTATAAGATATAGTTAGTCCCTACAAGTCGTGATAAAATAAAATGACCAAATTGCATTCCCGAGGTTTTCACTCCCGGGCAACGATAGACAGTTAACCAACAAAATAATATAGTACGCTCGATTCGTGGTTTCAAATAATTAGGTTTAGTATCGCTTTCAAAGTATTAATAAGCCTCTTTCGGGTCAAATAGGGTTTTAACTGATACAAGGACAATTTCTCATTCCCAATATTTGACTACTACGAGCTCTATCCTAGTTTAAACCGACTTAAGTAAGCGTCGTTGGCAGGTCTAACCATGTCTTAAATAAGGCCAGTATAAAGATAAAAAAAAACTGTGTTTAAATAAAAACCGGCCAAGTGCGAGTCGGACTCGCGCACGAAGGGTTCCGTACCATTATCTATAAAAAAGGCAAAAAAAAAACACGTTTGCTGTATGGGAGCCCCCGTAAATATTTATTTTAATCTGTTTTTAGTATTTTTTGTTATAGCGGCAACAGAAATACATCATCTGTGAAAATTTAAACTGTCTAATGTCTAACTATCACGGTTCATGAGATACAGCCTGGTGACAGACGGACGGACAGCGGAGTCTTAGTAAAAGGCCCGTGATACATGATCAGTAAAGAAAATTGTGTCAGATTATCGACAATAATCATTTCTGTTTTGTTAAAGATAAAAACACAAATTTAACCGAGTGGGGGTGCTCAGAAGATTTTAAAGCTGATTTTTGCTAGCCTGAGGTATACCCGGTGTAAGGGACGGTGTTCCGAAAAATGAAACAGTGAATTCAGCCTATTATCATATTATGTTATTCTGAATTGAAAATAAGTGGTTGTTCCGAATTTTCCGACTTTTCCGATTTCTTTTCACAAATTTTACATTTTTCAGCTGTAAAATAAGCAATCCTATTAGGACATAGAGCACGTTGCAAAAATAAAATGTTTTTTTTTATAAATCAGAAAATACGAAAGATTTCGTTGATATTTTCCACGTAATTTCAATTAAAAATTATGAACTAAATTCACTGTGTCAATTTTTGGTAAACTGTCCTTTACACCCAGTTTATTTACCTGCCAAAACGCTTATTGAAATACAATAAAACATAGGCAAATTAGCAATTTCCAGTAAATTCGGAAAATTCCGAGAAAAAAACCCTTTTATTTTCGATTCAGAATAATGGGCTGAATTCACTGTTTCAGTTTTCGGTACACCGTCCTTTACACCCTATATTTATACCGCAAAACAATGTGTTTATGTAAATAGATCGATACACATACACTTAGTAGGTACGTTAAACATGAACTATCTAGCTATCTTATTGATTGTCTTGTAGACCTATTAATCAAGCAATGAAGATTGATAACGTAACAGTAGCCTTGTTCAAAATACATAAGCGATTTGATCAAGTTGTGCAATGGTATGTTGAGAAATAAACGATTCGCTAGCTTAAGGATGTAATCGTAAAGTATTATTAAAGATACATGCATAATAATTAGTTAAAATAGCGTGCTAATGACATTTATTGTTACAAAACTACGCGTTTGTATTTTATTTAAGTAGTTTCTAAGTTTTTTAATTGGTGTTTCGAAATCCTTGCAGCATTTTTCTATAGTTATTGTTCGTGTAAATGTTAAACATCGTTGTAATACTTTTGGTGAAAATGATGCTTAATTATTTTGCAACTAGCACTGGTGTAAGAACACACGTTCACTTCTCACGCTAGCTTTCACGAATCCATCTCTGTGATCTATCGCCGTGTTCAGACGTATGTAGCAGTCTTGCGAGTAATTAGTTAGACAAGGAGGCATTCAAATTAAAATACCGGAGAAATTGATTTGTTTTAAATTATAAGATCATCTTTTACCATCAATCCTAAATAAGGACTTTTTCAATTTCCAATGCATAGTCCTTTGCAAGAACTGTTCTTCGTGAATTCAATGGAACGCGCTAATGGTGTATCACACTCGTAATCGGAACGTTGCAGCAAGTGTAATTTTTCTGAGTATCAATAAAGCTCTCACTATGGCGCTAATTCGCTAGATACAGCATGATAAATAAACATTCTGCTTTACTAAAAACGCTTGAGCAGAAATAATACTGGTAGTTATTAAACTCTCAATCACCGTAATAATAGACACAATACGAGTAGATAAGACAATTAAGTGTCATCCTGGGACGATGGGCGGTACGCAACCGGTTAAAATAAAACACACTCGGATCTCTTCCGATTAGTATAGCTTTATAATTCCATTACGGTCCCACTGCTAGACACGGGCCTTTTCTCAGAATCGGAAGGGTCTGGCCTGGTGCTACAAATACCATAGAAAACTTTTTGTGGAGCTCTCTCAAGTGTGCAGATTTCCTCACGATATTTCCCGCTAACGCAAGTGATCATTTAATTATTTCCGATTGCGCGTGTGTGACGCAATTAAACCTCAAGCATGTGAATTGTGTAATACTGTTATAAAATACTCGCCGCTTGCCCAAATACTGGCTCCATGTGAACTAGGCCGTACGCTTCGTCAATGATAATGACATTGAACGACCTCGGTAATGACTTACGATACGATTAATTCACTTTGATTGAGTGATTCGAAACGGAGTTTTTGTAATAAACACGTCGTAGGTATCGATTAAATTATTATTTATAGAAAAATCGATGTTTTTAACATTTGGATTGTTGTTTTTTTTGTAGTAGATACTTATACGGTAGGTATAATATTGCGCAATATTACGGAACTTTTGTGGTTAACATGTCAATATAAGAGATGCTCGTGGCTAATTACCTAACAACCGTGCGGATTGTCGTTCGCCCGGAACTGAAAACCTCGGGAATGCAATTTGGTCATTTTATTTTATCACGACTTAATAGGGACAATATCTTATAAGAGAGCCGTTCTATTTGAAATTAGTTTGTAGGCACAGAAACTAGCCTTGATTGGGTATATAGGGTGACTGGTAATTAGTGAGCGATACTTTAACACATGATTGTACTCACGGTAACAATCAACTTTCCCAAAGAAACATTATTTTAATTTTATTTTTTTCATTTAAAATTTATTAGTAAACCGTTACGGAATGGACGCGGCTCGTAATATGTTTTTTTTTTGTTTTAAAGTAATGTTTCTTAGGGAAAGTTGTTTGTTGTCATGAGTACAATCATGTGTTAAAGTATCGGTCACTAATTACCAGTCACCCTATATAAAATTCGTATATTCCGCGTGAAAGCTCACAGGAACTGTACAATGACCAAATGCATTCCCGAGGTTTTCACTCCCGGGCGACGTTATATGATTTGCAAAGTTAAGCTGCGCTTGCTGCGGTCAGTCCGTGGATGGGTGACCATTCCTTACACATCGAGACCTCTCCGTGCCTCGGAGAGCACGTTAAACCGTCGGTCCCGGTTGTCATACGAATACCTATGACAATTGTTACGGGTAGTCAGAAGCCCGAAAGTCTGACAACCGGTTTAAACTTCGGATATCGGCATTACTCACAATACCCGCTCGATGGCCACCGGCAGCTACGTGGTACCTAGAATATTTAATTATTTTGGTGATAGAACATTAAAAAAACGTTTGCCATATCTGCTAAACAGCCTGCCGGAGGATATTCGACGCGAAGATATTAAACGCATTTTTAAGCGTAAGTTTAAAAAATATTACCTAACTATTTGTTAGCTGTGGGTTAGTTATTTTATGTTTTTTCTTTTATAGTTTGATTAATGTACGGAGACTCGATCCCACAGTCAAACCGATAACACGGTTTTGTGGGGCAAATGTATGTAATCTAAGCTATGTAATTGAACAATAAATAAATAAATTGCCCAGTAACTGGGTTGCGGAGGTCTGATGGTAGTCGCTCCGTGTAAAATACTGGTATTCAGCTGCTTCTGGTTAGACTGAAAGGTGACCCCAACATAGTTGGGAAAAGGCTATACAGAACATTGTTTAATTATTCGTAGAATGTAAAAATCGCAGTTCAGCAGTTTATACACCGAAGCGCGAGGAAGCGTGAAGCGCCATAGTGCATGCAATAGCGCACGCCTTAATACTAGTTCGAGTCTTATGGCAATCAATATTGCATGCGCTTGACGCAAGAGGAATTGAAAGTTGAAAGCGCAAGATGAACATGAAAGCGCACGGGTGTAGACATACCAATAATCATTGTAGGTACACCGTGGGCCCGAGGTACCCGAAAGATTTTAACCTCCGATTCCGATGCCTAATTGGAGAAGAAAAGCTAGGATATAGTTTGTTGAATAAAGCTTAATTTTCGAAATATTCACTATTTACGGAAATTCACAAATCGAAAAATATCTATGGTAACAAGTCCTATGAAAGCGGCGTTGCGACTTTTGTCATACCATACCCTCTCGCCGTATGTCTTATTTGTCGTGGAGGGTTATGAAGTGAGAAGTTTCTTATCCACTCACACGATGATTTATAAATGTTGCCAATTCAACCTAAGGTATTGTTTACAAGGAAGTACTAAAGTTAATTGATTAATTAAGTACAGAAAAAAATACAAAAAAAATATGACTGAATTGGACTTTCGTTGATATAACATTTAACTCATAATACCGTCAGAAAACCATGGCGAGTGCAGGCAGGCCAAGGAGGCGCTTCCCACCGTTGACGGTCGTCTCACTAAAAAAGCCCTCCGACTGTCAAAGCAACAACTATGTACAGTCACAGCAGCCATCACTGACCATGTTTCTTTTAACAAACACCTCTTTGTCATTGGAGTTACAGACAGCCCACTGTGCAGAGCATGCATGGAGGAGGACGAAACGGCAACCCACGTGCTACTAAACTGCCCTGTGGTCGCCACATACAGGGCCAAGTACTTCGGAAACCCAGGTACTCTCCGAGAGATCACCAGTAACATCAAGGGTGTGCTGGCCTTTTTCGAGGAGTTAGGGTGGATCGAGTAATTATACTTACCACCCATCACGCAAAATACGCGCTTAGACGTGGAGTTGCGGATACCAGCCCGTTATACCTTATAATACCATCAAAAAGGCCTGGTTAAAATCTTTCTGGTACCTCGGACCCACGGTGTATTTTACAAAAAACGATTCTAGCAATGTCCTAAATATACTCCGGCCTGTGTTGACATTTAGCTTGTAGTGACAGTCTGAAGGCTATGCAGGTTAGTGGGACACCTACATACGTACACGTCTGTTTCAGAACTATTTATATCCATTCATGAATAAGTAAAAGGACGGTCCGTTTGCTGTCTAGTACCGTACAGTCAGTATCAAATACAGTATGTTAAATAACAGAGAGCGTTCCCTTATATCGGTTAATTTACATCAATAATACATTAAAATACACACGTTTGGTGCAGTGGCTAAGCAATTGGCTTCTGCGCCACGGGTCGTGGGTTCGATTCTCACACGGAACAAAAATTTGTATGGCCTACAGATGGTTGTTTCGGATCTGGGCGTTTGTTTGTGAGATTTGTGTCTGTAAACGCACCCACGATACAAGAGAAATCTTAGTGTGGGGCAACGTTTATAAGAAAAAAAATATATATGAAAACAAAAAAAAATGCAAAAAAAAAAATATCCGAAGAAAAAAATATTGTAAAACAATTCGGAACGGCCTGTTTAAGACCAAAATAGCGGAGATAGGTTAAATGCGATGTTGAAGTGTTTTCCAAGGACTCCTCCAACGACTCCTCTAGTTGACCACGCGACGTTTACTGGTGATAACGCGGCGTCCACCCGTGAACCACCTGCTGACAACGAGTGGACGCCGAGCGACGAGGCGATGCGGCGAGAGTGCCGGGTGGTTTAACCGCTTGGTTTTTTATCAGTTGCCGTGCCCCTAGCGCCCAGCTTATAGATCGGCAAAATAATAACTACTATGAAAAGAGTATTATAAACATGTTATGTCAATAAATGAATACATTTTAATCACAGTATTTCTGTCGTATTTATACTACACTAGCTTTCGCCTGCAGCTTCGCTTGCGTGAAATTTTGAACCCGTTAAGTGACGGTTTTCCATACAAACTTTCATCCCCTATTTAACTCCCTTAGGGGTTGAATTTCGAAAAATCCCTTCTTAGTGGATGCCTACGTTACAAAAGGAACCTACTATCAAAATTTCAACATTCTAACCCCAGCGGTTTAGGCTGTGCGTTGATAGATCAGTCAGTCAGTCAGCTTCTCCTTTTATATGTATAGATGGGCGAAATGGACACTTTTTTTTGTCGGATATATCCGACTTGGGCGGTTAAAGGGTTAAACGACATCCACGCGGGCGCAGCCGCAAGCGACCTCGTACAGAATAAAAAAATACTATTCAATGAATCAATCGTAAAAGTCAATCACAAAGTATTGAACTTTTTTCAATAGTATTGAAGATGATTCAATACTTATCAAGATATCATGAATGATCACAATTCTCACGATCGTTATGGCACAAAAAGCAATGATTAATTCATTGTTTTCTTTTACCATGAAAGGTAATTTACGGTGTTATAGCTAGTTATGTATTAATTTACGGCCTAACAACAGGCGACTTTGAAAAGTTTGAAATGATCATTCTTGTTGTTCATTATAATGAAACTTCACTCATCATCTGCCTAGCCTTTTCCCAACTATGTTGGGGTCGGCTTCCAGTCGAACCGGATGCAGCTGAATATCAGTATTTTACATGGAGCGACTGCCTATCAGACCTCCACAACCCAGTAACTGGGTAATACGATACTCTTGGTAAGACTGGTTGTCAGACTTTCTGGCTTCTGACCAACAGTAACGACTGTCAAAGATCTACAAATGACAGCCGGGACCAACGGCTTTACGTGCTTTCCGAGGCACGGAGGAAACTCACTATGGTAAATGGTCACCCATCCACAGACCAACCTCGGCAACCGTGGCTTAACCCGGAAGATCGGTCTATGCGGCTGTAATTATTTAGCCACGAGCTCCTCCCTCCTCATTATACTGAAACTTCACTGTGACATATTGATTTCTAGTGTAATTTTGATAATGATTCTTGTACAGTGGACCTTCCAGGAACCGGGTTTTCGGCATAACGTTCGCGCTAAGAATGTACCCTCGAGGAGGGTTCTTGAAATTAGGTTAAAAATCTTGTCATAAAACACGCTACTATGTAGTAAAACAGTGTTTTCAGGGGGACTTGTTGCTTTTTTATGACGGTGTATTTTCTAAAAATCTACATTTAAAATAAGCCCTCCACGAGGGCACCCGTTTTGAACGTCTTAAGGAACGTTTCATAATATGGCCTTGTAGTCTCGGGATTTTTCGGCGAGAGCCTAGGGGCTAAGGAATCCATATTCAAGGTTGTATTATGATGATTTTTATACCTGAATCCTCTATCTCGGTATAGAAGTTAATTCAGCTATATCAACGGGTATTGGAAGCGGGTCCCGCGGGAAATAATGTATGTATTCATGCACCCTATCTCATTCGCTATACCGCTTTGTTTTCCATACAATATGTAAATATTTGTATTGTATTTACGATTCAGTATGTAGATCTCATGCAGATTGATACTTGTTTATCTGTCAAAGATTCATACAAATTCATCACACATAAATATTTGTGAATTTTCTCGTAAATAAGGTGCAAAAATTTGATTATCAAAATTGGTATGTATGTTCCGCGTTCGTGAATATTTAAATGATCATGATTACTATTACAATGTTGGACAGAAGTCTTCTTCATAAAGGAGACCATATCTCCTTATTGACCGAGAGCCGAGCAAAGCCACGGCATTGCATAGTCAATATAATTATGTATCTCGCTCTTGTCACGGCTCATCTTCCGTGCGGAAGATGTCCGGTCCTTTGGAAGGCATACACGGGGACACAGGTCCAACGCGCAGAGGCCACTTTGAGAACTTTAATCTAAAATGGGATGGGGCACCAACCGGAGGCTATCCACGGCTGCACTATTGGAGTACAGTCATGGACCGTCCCAGGTGGGTGCAAAACTATTGTGGAATATGGTAAAAATAAAACTGGTCTATGGGAGGGGGTGTTAAATGGACTATTTAACTTCTATTGCCGGAAAAAAACGGCGTCTGCCTTTCAAGATTGAAATTGAGTTGTGTTGGCAGACGGTGACTCGCTCGCTCGACGGAGCTCACTAGCTGGGCCCTCTAAAAAGCCGCCAGTACATAGGCGAAGGGGGAAACAAACGTGTGAGCGGCTACGGGTGTAGAGAGGTGTGGCCCCGGTTTCGCCGTCGCGGGTCTAAAAGACCCGGAGTGGGTTTCCCCGCTATTACGCCATTAGACACTTCCACCCCCGAGCATATAGCTCTGGCGGCCCCCCTTTGGCCGGCTGATAAAGGCAAGCCAGAGTTGAGAGTCCTGCGGGCACTCTTGGGGTTCCACTCCAGCCAGCCAATAAAGGCAAACTGGAGACGAGGCCCTGACCGACTCTCTGAGGCAATAAGGTACGCAGTGTCGCCACTCACCAACAGCTCGCCACAAGCTGCGCTGCGGTATTATTATTATCAATATTTCATAAGTAGGTACTGAAAAGAGGTTTTTTTTGTATCACATCCTCGTTATGTTAACCAAACGTTGAATTTTATTTTTGAAACCGCTTATTCCATCGGTTTGAATTTTATACACAAGTTAAAGTTAAGTTATCTACAATTTCCTAATACCTACTTATGTACTTTTTATTACGTCAAGTTTTTTTTAATCTATTTATTTAAATTGGGGTATTTATCCACGTGGATACGTCAACCCCCTCATGCCTTATGCTAACTACCGACATCAGGTATCCGTCAAGTGGTATAGTTCATCATCCTTCTGCCGTTATCCCAACTTATTCATGGTCGGCACAGCATGTATTTTTCTTCCATACATCTCTATTAGCCGTCATCTCAGTAGTCTCCCTCTTTCTAGTCATATCATCTTTTACATTATCCATCCACCGTTTCTTTGGTCTTCCTCTACTCTTATAATCATCCACATTCATACTCAAAACTTTCCTCAGTACATGTTCTTCATTCCTCCGAATCATATGTCCATACTATGATAACCGGTTTCCACACAATTTATCAGCCACCGGCTCCACTTTCAGACTTCCTTTTACGTCAAGTTTTATAGGTAGTTATTAAATTCATATAATTTTAACAATTTGTACATTTTACTTTTGCACCCCCCCTTTTGCAACTCTTGTCGGCCTGGACCTTGTCTTCGTAGATGTTTATTTATTTAAAAATCAGAACGACATAAAGCCAATTACACTGATAGTTACACATAACATGAGTACTGAAATTAATTAATATAATAGATAATAGAATCTATAATATTAACCATGATGTTAATCTGCCCTTGATCCAGTAACCCCCTTTAAAAGGTTTTTGCCTGACATGTAAATAACTAAATAGTTTTACTTACCAATAAGATAATGTCCGAGTTCTCCTAAGATGTAGCCGATCGACACCAGACCCAGCACATACCACTTGTAGTAGCCTTGCAGCTTTGCCCAAATGCCTCCGTGGAACATTTTGATTTATTCTGTGGACAAGACAAATATAATGTTAGTTTATTGTGTGTATTTTTCTATTCAGTCTGTTTTAGTAAGTACATGAAACTACAGTAATCCACTCAAAATAGGCTGCTGCTATTAGGCCGCCAGCATTAGACGACTAGACATAAATGCGTCAAGCGCATGCAATATTGATTGCCACGCCGCGCCGTGCGCTAGGGGCATGCGCTTTTGTCAAACTAGTATTACGGCTATTGCATGCGCTATGGCGCTTTAGGTATGCGTCAGACGAAGACGCAAGATGAACATGAAAGCGCACTGGTTTGGACATAGCTTGTGGTAGGTTTACCCCAAACTAGAAAGGCGTTATCTACGGAAATCGTTTTGTTTTCAAATACCTTTCGTATCCTAAATGAGAGATCGCTTTCCATACCAGGGGCCTTATTTAATATTCACTATGTCCCTTAAAACGGGACACGCAAATAACACGGCCGCATTACCGTCCGAATGTGAAATCGGAAAATCAGAACATTAATTTTAGATGTAGGTACTGAAACTGACATTATAATATTGTGAAATTGTCTTTGCAAGCAACGCCACAATGAGCGGAGGCATTTCTTGCATATTTTTCTTAAATTTCATAGTGAACAACGGTCTAGTTGTAGTTTTTGTAAATAATCGTGATGTCAAACTGTTTATCAAAAGCCAATTTGCCACGCGGGTAACTACACTACTACGTTATGCTATCTTCGCTCCATTTTTGGCAACAGATTGGAATGATTTATCTCAACCATACATAAATCGGACACCCTCCGGTCCCGCCGGAGCTGGATAAGTCATCTAATAGAGTACATGAGTCTACATCAACAACTAACCTAAAACTACGAAAAATCATAAGTTTCATAAAAAGCCAGATTCAACTCTTCACTTGACGAAACTTTCAGAATATAACCACGTTTACAAAAAAGAAAGCTTATAATAAAATAATTATTATATAATTATCTACTAAATAATATTAACATAATAACTATAACCAAAGGATTATCATTGCCATACAACGTGGCAATGCTGTCAGTCTGGGCACGTTACCAGTTGACTGCGATGCGAAATATTTTGATGCCCTCTTTTATAGTTTTATATTAGGATATATTTTGCTACATTTGAATATAATTATGTAAATATTACTCATCTATTAGCTAGCTGAGGTGTGCTGCGTAATGATTAGATACTAATAGTCCACATATTTGATAAAACAAACTTTAAATACCTACTGCTCCCAAAAGATTGCAGGTATCGATAATTACAACACCGGATAAGATCAATAACTAGCCAATGCAGACATTTTAAACGATGTCATGTGTAAAATGGCCTCAAATTATAATAATTAGGCCTTATACGGCCTAAACTGTATCACGTTCATGACATAGTTCGATCTCTTTTTGAAAGAAACATGCCAATACGCCCTGAAGCGAGGTATTTATTAGTTAGAACTTTAATGGTCGTATCATAAGGCTTCGCTACACAGAGAGCGAGTCCGTACCTCTAGTACGACTTTGCAGAATACGAAAACGTCAATAGATTTAATGAGCTTGCTAAACTATATCTCTCACAAAAAGAAATGATAATTACACTCGGAATTCGGGTCACCAACGTGAACCTTAGCATCTCGGAAACTAAGAATGCTAGCTTATTCAAATAAAAAGTATTTTATACACTATTGAAGAAGTTTTATTAATTTTAATTGAGTAGAATTAAATAGTCTACAAAATAGTAATTATTTGAAAAAGCAATCATTCTTTGTTTCCGAAATATTAAGGTTTATGTTGATGACCGGATTCATTGCTGCCAAGTGTTTAATCACATAGCAAGCTCACGAAACTAGTATTGGTAGATGATCGGGGCCCAGCACGTCCAGAAAGATGGCTGAAAGGGCGTAAAAGACATTAGCATTAATATTTCTTTCGTCCTTTCTTTGAAAAACCTAATATACGAGTGACTCCAAAGCGCGTGCTATGGTCATGACCGCGCCGCTCTTACTAGCTTTCACTGCACCGTCACTCATATTAGCACATACGACTACCAAACCGCTTGCTTTGTGGCGAGGGGTTTATAGTCTTATGTCAACGGAAACGCGTGAATTATGTGACATGTGTCAACCTAAGGATATCAGTGGAGGTCGGCTTTACGACTGCTTGTTAAAATGTTTTTAACTCATATCTGTGAAAACATGCAAGGTGTATGCTATTATGTCTACAGCCGCGTATACGCCTAGCCAACGGACGGGCCTCTAAACGGCTAAAAACTGAATGAAACGGGATTAATTTTTGGTTAAATTCAACAAATGAATAGGCTGGGATAGTCGTACACAACGTTGTAAAATAAGAATGTTCTGTAGGTAGGTAAATATTTATATATATATATATATTTTTTAAAAACGTTGCCCCACACTAAGATTTCTCTTGTATCGTGGGTGCGTTTACAGACACAAATCTCACAAACAAACGCCCAGACCCGGAACAACCATCTGTAGGCCATACAAATTTTTGTTCCGTGTGGGAATCGAACCCACGACCCGTAGCGCAGACGCCAATCGCTTAGCCACTGCACCAAACGTGTCGTCAAATTTAATAGCAATATTTGAGCGTTAACAAAGTTTTTAAGTTTACATTTAATGACCTTTAATTCCATAAATACTAATAATTGACTGACGACTGACCGAGGCGCACCGGTGTAGACGATAAGCTGCATGCGTCTTATGGCAATCAATATTGCATGCGCTTGACGCAAGAGGAATTGAAAGTTGAAAGCGCAAGATAAACATGAAAGCGCATACATACACTCACGCCTTTTTCCCATGGGGGTAGGCAGAAACTGTAGAACGCCACATGCTACGATCCTTACATACTCCTTTCGCTTCGTCCACGGTCATACATCATGAAAGCGCACTGGTGTCGATATACCAATACTGATACATAGAATATCAATCAATCATCAACATAGATAATGGACCACAATCAGCTATCGATTAACGTAATTATTTTATAAAAGGTTTAATTGGCCTAATTAAGCCATAAAGTTCACTGCTAAATATGTGCATCTTATTAAAGCTGTTATGACAAATGATTCTGCAATGGTTAGCATCATTGCCATTCTTGGAACGCGGATTTCTGATTAAACAATGACATTATTGGTCACTATGTGTACCCGCGGCTTTGACTATGAAAACATAAGGTTACAGCTCATCACCCACAATCAATAGCGTGATAATTTGTATCCTACAACCTGATTACCTGACCCGCTCTTTAACGGTCATTTTTGTAGAATTTTAATTAAATCTGTTCAGTAGTATTGGCGTGAAGATCAAACAGACAAACGGACAGAATTTCTAAAAACTTCTGTTTCGGCATCTGTATTTTTTTTCAATAATATTCAATGTATAGTTGTTTCTTCGTTCGAGGAGCTCGTGGCGAAATAATTACAGCCGCATAGACCGATCTTCCGGGTTAAGCCACGCTTGCCGAGGTTGGTCTGTGGATGGGTGACCATTTACCATAGCGAGTTTCCTCCGTGCCTCGGAAAGCACGTAAAGCCGTTGGTCCCGGCTGTCATTTGTAAATCTTTGACAGTCGTTACTGTTGGTCAGAAGCCAGAAAGTCTGACAACCAGTCTTACCAAGAGTATCGTATTACCCAGTTACTGGGTTGTGGAGGTCTGATAGGCAGTCGCTCCATGTAAAATACTGATATTCAGCTGCATCCGGTTCGACTGGAAGCCGACCCCAACATAGTTGGGAAAAGGCTAGGCAGATGATGAGTTTTTTCTTGGTTACGATTTTATTATAATATGTCTTGACTGCACAGTACATGCTCTTAAGAAAAGTAGAGAATTTGGAGCACGGTTACAAAAAATTGTTCCTATGGAGTAGAGCCGGCATTGAACTCAATGGATACTCTTTTAAAATTTGGTACAACCACAACAAGTTAAGTCGGAATAATGTAGGTTGTTGTGTGATATATTGTATTTGCATAATTAATGTATCAGCAATGCTAGACTCGACCGTATATAATATTAGGGAATCCAATGATCCGACACTCAACGCTATCATTGACAAGCTTTAAGTACTTAAGCGCGAGTAAGTCAATAATTGATATTAAATTAATGGCTACAATGTGCTCACATCTAAATATATGTCTATATACATGTAATAAAATCATAACAAATCAAAAACTGTACATTGAATATTATTGAAAAATAAATAATTGCCACGTGATACTGATGCCGAAATAGAAGGTTTCAGAATTTGTCTGTTTGTATGTTTGAGCTTCAACTCAATACTACTGAACAGATTGAGTTGAAATTTGGCAAAAATGACCGTTAAAAAGCGTGTCAGGTTATAGGGTACATATTATCACGCTATTAAATGTGGGTCATGAGTAGTAATCGTACGTTTCCGTAGGCAAAGCAGCGGGTACAGCTAGTCCTAATTTCCTAACTTTAATATTACAAATGCGAAAGTAAGTTTGTTTGTTACCTTTTCACGTGTAAACCACTGAACCGATCATCCTGAAATTTTGCATATACGTTGTCAGGTATTCAGAAACGGAGAAAGGGTACCTTTCATTCCGAAAAAAGTGCTGTTCCCGATGAAAACAACAATAATATTCATACTCAATACTCAATACTCAATTTTTTATTGCATTCCATATGTTACAGAGATGGTAATAAAATATAGATACAATATGGACCCTGTCGGGCACGCAAAAATTTAGGAGAGAGGAAGAGGGCTGCATAGCAATTTAATCAAATTAATATTATTATAAATATCGTAAATTATTAGTGTGTTACATTCTGTATATAATGTTATATGTGTAAATTAATATTTATTTTTATTGTTTAGGTTGCCATTTCATAACGATAGGTCATTAACATGTCATAATAAAAGTATTTTTAGAAGTATTTGTTATAATATGTATGTCATTGTATGTATTAATGAAATTATGTATTTAAATAGATTAATTGTAAGTATTTAGATTAATTGTGTATTTAAATTATATATTTTTTATTTATTTTAATTAAGTAGATACATTATTTATTTATTTATTCATATTTATACAAGAATTACTGTGTTCCATATTATATTATTTTTATAATAATTTGTTTTTGATAAAGTAATTTCATTTTGCAATCGTTTTATCATCTAGAAATTCCTTTACTGTGTAATATGTCTTGGATTCTAGAAATCGCTTCAATTTATTTATAAATATGTGTGTTTTGCTTATTTCTCTAATTTCATTTGGCAGTTTATTATAGATTGTAATGGACATAATTAAGGGGCTGGTTGAGTGCATTTTGATTCGGGATTGAGGTTTGTTTATTTTGTTTTTGTTATGTCTAAAAGTGTATCTTTTTTGTGTCTCTTCGCAACTGGTGTAGTAATCTTGATGTGTTTTGACAAATTTACATGATTCTAAAATATATAAACAAGGAAGTGTGAGTATTTTATGTTTTTGGAAGTGTGGTTTACAGCTGTCTGTTTGTTCTATGTTTGTTATTATTCTGATTAACTTTTTTTGTAGGATAAATATGGTTTGTGAGTCTGTACTGTTACCCCACAGCATGACCCCATAGCTGAGCCATGCTTGTGCATATGCATAGTAAGTAACAAGTGCAGTTTGGAGGTTAGTAGTTTTTTTAATTTCGCGTAAGGCGTATGAGAATTTTGATAGTTTGGCTCTTATTTTCTGTATGTGGGATTTCCAATTTAAGTGGGTATCTATAGATAAACCAAGTAGAGTAAATTCGTTGACTTGTTCTATTTTTGTGTTATTAAACATGAAATTTAGTTTTAATGGGGACTTTTGATGGGGATGAAATGTTATTAATTTAGTTTTTGTAAAGTTAATTTCAAGATTATGATTGTCCATCCAGTTTACAGCTGTAGAGAGAAGAGAGTTTAATTTGGCGTTTATATTGTCATTTAGTTGGCATGTGGTAAGCAAAGAGATATCGTCTGCGAAGAGAACACAAGGTCCGTTTATAGTTTTAGGAAGGTCGTTTATGTATATTAGGAACAAAAGGCAACCTACTACACTACCTTGGGGAATTGACGCATTTACTGGTTTACTGTCTGATCTTATTTTAGTTATTTCGTTTGTGTTATGATCGAAGAATTCAATTTCTACCTGTTGTATCCTATCCTTCAGATATGAAGCAAACCATTCATGAGCTTTTCCCCGTATTCCTATCCCATGTAGCTTGTCTAATAAAATCTTAAATTTCACCTTGTCATAGGCTTTGGTCATATCAAGCAGCATACCTACAGCGTAGTTTTTGTTATTTATAATAGTTAGAGCCTCTTGTACGTATTTGTAGACTGCTAACGTTGTGGACCTGTTTTTACGGAAACCGTTTTGGCTGTCGTCAAGTATGTTATATTTTTCGCAAAATGAGTAGACGCGGTCACACATAGCCTTCTCAAAGATTTTAGACGCAGTTGGTAACAGTGCTATAGGGCGATAATTGTTAGGGTCGGTTTTAGAGTTTTTCTTGTGTATGGGTTTTACCAGAGCGTGTTTAAGTTGATTGGGAAAGGTTCCTTCTTCAAATGATTTGTTAATTAACTTATAAAATGGTAGAGTCAGTTCATCTGCACATTGTTTAAGTAGAAATGGGGGAAGTTCGTCTACTCCATAGCTCTTTTTATTTCGCAGTTCTTTGATTATTCTGTTTATTTCGTAGGGATCAACAGGAGTGAGAAACATGGTGTTTTCTGTTGGGCACATCACGGGGGCTCCTTTTGCTAGAGAGGTTTTTTCCCCAATAGAAGCAAAGAAGTCATTGAAAATATTAGCAATTTTCTTAGGTTCAGTTATTACCTTATTATTTTGGAGTAATTTTATGTTAGCTTTTTCGTTTTTTATTGATTTATTTGTTCTTTCATTTATTATACTCCACATGGTTTTGACTTTATTACTTGACTTTTTTACTTTGTTAATAAATTGTAGTTTTTTTGCTGTATTTATGGATTGCTTTAGAATTTTTTCGTATTTTTTATAATATTTCGATAATATGGGATTGTTTGTTTTAATGGTCAGTATTTTGAGTAGTCTTTTATTTTTGCAGGATAATCTAATACCTTTAGTTAGCCAGTATTTTTATATGTCGTTTTTATTTTTATTTGTTGCGGGGGAATGCACTCGTTTAGAATTTTATTTAATGTATTATTAAACGCAGAGTAGTTTTCATCTATGCTTTGATTTGATTGAATTATTTCATTCCAATTTTGATTCTTTAGTTCAGATTTAAAGTGTTCTACATTTTGGGAGCTATATAATCGTTTTTTTGTGAACCAGTTAGTTTTTTTATTGCTGTCGCTAAGCAGTTTCATGTGAAAGATGGTCGCACAGTGGTCAGAGAAACCTAGTTCTTCAACAGTGGTATAAGTGTTTATATTATTAAAATTTGTGAAAATTAAATCTAAACAAGTTGAGGTAGTTTGTGAGATACGTGTGGGGACTTTGATGTGTTGAATGAATTTATGTTCCAGCATTAGATCTAAGAACAGATTAGTTTTTAAGCTACTGTCTAGGATATTTATATTTAGATCTCCTCCTAGTATCACGTTATATTTTAAGTATTTATTATTAATATAAAATAACATTTCTTTCAATTTGCGAGTAAAGACTTCCTCCTCTCTTCTATTCCAATAAATAGTAACTATAAGTAGATTTTCCTTAGGTAGTTCTATTGCACACAATTCTATACAATACTCAACAGACATATTACTAATATCACAATTTTCTTTGTATTCGAGATGATTTTGTAACAGGATACAGACGCCGCCGCCTCCTCGAGTACGGCGACAGTAGGATGCTGCCATTTTGTAGCCGCTGAACTGAAGATGACTCAGTTTTTCCGGTGATAGCCAAGTCTCACTTAGGCATATAGCGTTATAGATGTTTTTTTCATGGATGAAGGCTTCAAGTAGATGTTGTTTATTATAGATGCTTTGTATGTTTTGGTAGAGGATTTTAAAATGTTGTTCTGTAGTTTCGAAAGGTATGATTTTTATTAAATTCGTTGTTAATTGGTTTGTTATATTGTGTAGTGAGGGTTGTTTCTTCGTTTTGCAATTGTTCGTTTGAGTTGCTTTTACGGTATGTCGTCTCTGTCTCTCTGGTCGTCTTCTCATTTGTTAAAAATCGTTTCCCATCTATAAATAATTTATTATTTCGTATTACTGCATAATATCCATTTCTCCTTGCTCTTAGCATTTCCTCACGCATTAACTTTCTTTCGTTTCGTGCATTTTCATTTAAAAATTCTGAGACATGTATGTTAGTTCCTTGGAAGTAGTGGCTGTTTTCAATTATATATCTAGACATATTTTTGCTTAGGAGCTCAACAATTAGGGGTCTAATTTTCGTGGTTAGTCTTCCTATACGTTTTGTTTCTTCTATGTATCCGCTTAGGTCTATATGCAGTATTTCATAAAACATTTCAATTAATCTGTTTTGTAGTTCGTTGTCAGACTCGTTGTAGTATTCGGAGAAGCCATATATTACTATTTTCTTGTAGTCGTTTTCAGTTTCCTTAACTTCTGTAGTTGGTGGTCTAAATTTCATACTTTTTATTTCATTTTTCAGGGTTTCATTTTCATCACTTAGCTTTTTAATTTTTATGTTTATTTCTTCTAGTTCCTGAGTTTTTTTATCGTTTTGTTTATATAAGAAATCAGTTTTCCCTTCAATATCCTGTTTGAGTTTTGTGATTGCTTTATTTATTTCAACTTCAATTGTATTCTGCAGTTCTAATATTATTAATTTATTGTTTTCCTTTAGACGCTGTATTATAATTTCGCTCAAATTTTCAACAGAGATGGACGATGATATACCCGCGTTCATATTGAAGTTAATATCTGAATCTTCTTGATGAATCGTATCGCCAAGTAGGCATGAGTCATCTGATATTGAGCTATCATTGTTGAAAATTGTAGTCTTCTTTCTAATGGTGACGTTATTGTTGCTAGTATTTTCGAGGGGGGAATTAGGGGCATTTGTTTTTTTGCAGTCCTGAAGTCTTAGAGGTGTGTCTATATTGCCGGTTTTTGGAGCCTTGCAGCGGCATGCCTGACATTGCCATGTTTTTTTATGTTCTGGCGTCATGCTCTTGAAGAGATCAATGCTTAAGTTTGAACATTGTAGATCATATTTATCTTGACAATAATAACAGACAAGCGTTTCCATGTCCGGTGGGGTTTGTTTACATCCTGCACACACAATCATAGATGACATCTTGAAATATTTATAATAGCGCCCTCTAGTGTGTAATGTCGTTGAATTTGATAAGTAGTTGAGTGTTGATAGCTCAAGCGATAGTGTTTTCGTTAGTTGTCGCTAGATGGAGCTGTTGCGAATGCAGAATGATTTGCACTTTCTATTGCTTTTCAATATTTATCCACTTAGGTATTTAATGTCTATTTCCTACCTTTTCGGGATGCACAAACAATTTGTTTCCTTTTTAATTTTCAATGTAACGGCAATTATTTCCACTTAAACTACTTTTTCGAGCAACTATTTAAATTTCGGTCGTTATCGTTGTCACAGTTTTTATTTCGCGTATTTCTTCACTTCACTTGTTAGATTTCAGTAAACTATAACTTCTGTCACTGTTAAGTTCTTATCTTTCCACTTTTATATACTTTTTATTACGATAGAAGCACTATTTCTATTTTTAAGGATAAAAATACACGGAGCTAATGTTTACTTGCGCACTGCAGCGCCCTCTCTCATAGATGGCGCCACGTGTCTTTCGAATCACGATTGAATTATATTATTATAGAAACTTTAGTAGTGTGTTGAGAGTTTTTTGAGCTTAATTAACGCGAGCCAAGCCGCGGGCAAAGTCAAAAGTCAAAGTCAAATAATTTTTATTTCAAGTAGACCAGTTCACTGGTGCTTTCAAAAGGTCAACACTAAGTGCTCGGTTCCAAGTAGTAGGTCCTTTGGAGAAGAATCGGCAAGAAACTCCATAGACACTCTTTTAAAAAAGTAAATGGTTTAACAATTTTCATTGTAGTAATGTAAGAACAATGCAAAAGATAGTTAACAATATTATGGTGATATAATAGTAGGTAGTACAACCACTATTCCCTTCAATTAACGCGTATTGTTACCTGTACTCGTTCTAAAAATAACCACAAACAACAAATGTCATATTTTCGGATACACCATTAACCTGTCAGGGAGACCTATTTTTGGATAATAAAAACATTAACAATGACCCAGATGACAACAATGACGTAATTAAGTGAATTTAACGTCGCGTGTCGCTATTGTGTTGGGCTGAATAAAATCTGCTAAGTAACGAGCTCTTGGAAACTAATTATAGATAATGTTGAGAGAAAATTTGTCTTTTAAAATTTTGTTTGACATTTGTGTTTGGGTTTGGAGTTAAAAGATTAGTTTTAAACTTATGCCTTGTGCCTCGTGACTGGTTTGTTGACCTAGTAGTTGGAAGCGCGACTGTTGAGCTTGAGGTACTGGGTTCGATCCCCAGGTCGGGTAAAGTGTTATTGAGTTTTTCCATGTGAAATTTCTCAGTAGCAATTCGGAGTTTGGATTTGTGCCCGGTTGATGGTAGGCTCACCCCCTATTACTTGGGTTTTAAACATAACGGCTAAATGAGAGTTTAGTATTTACACCTCAGCGTGATGTTATGTTATAATTTAAAATAATCAGTCGCTCTCTGCCTTTTCTGTAGCTATATCATGCACTCCATTTCATATAACTGATATAACATGACATGACGACAGATTTGGTGCAGTGGCTGAACAATTGGCTTCTGCGCTACGGGTTGTGGGTTCGATTCCCACACGGAACAAAAATTTGTATGGCCTACAGATAGTTGTTTCAGATCTGGGCGTTTGTGTATGTGAGATTTGTGTCTGTAAACGCACCCACTAGTGTGGGGCAAAGTTTTTTTAAAAAAAAGAACATAAGACAAAAGTGACCCACCAAGGCACGAATATCTTTTGTAAATTTCTTCAAGTAGAGTTTCAGCTCATCTCGATTGACCGTTATGGTTCATAAAAGCATAATGCTGTGTTGAATTCCTGCTGGATGCAAACGTGTTGATTATTTCTATAGGTACCTATTTTGACTTACTAAAATGTGTCTTAGGTACTTATGTAAAATTGTAGTATCTTCTTATTGTTTCAGTTTTAAATCATCAGGCATCAGAATAGATTGAATGAAATCTATCTTCTTCTATGTATATAAAAATGAATCCCTATTTCCTAGTTCTGTTCCTAATTGTCAGGAGAAGATTCATATGAAACAAAGTTTTGACACTTATTAAAAAAAAAACGAAATTATCTCAGCATGTCCATATTTTTCATTTGTTTACTATTTTGATTTTGTTTCTGAAGGTAGCAGTGGCGTAGGGTGAAGTTTCTTAAAAGGGAAGCCGGACCAAAAAATGCTTACCTTGCTAAAGTGTGATGCGTGATTTCCAGTAACTACTCGTTTCGAAAGGGAAGCCGATAGGAAGGTAGGTAGTACGAGTAAGTAGGGAAAAGTGCATTGCAACGCATGCCGGGTACAGCTAGTCAAGTATAAAAATATTAATCAAAAGCATAAGCAAAGCATATTCAGCTCACTGTCCCACTGCTGGACACGAGCCTCTTCTCAGAATGAGAAGGGTTTAGGCTCTAGTCTACACTGGCCTGGTGCAGGTTGACGGACTACACCCACCATCGAGAACTTTATGGAGCCGTCTCAGGTGTGCATGTTTCCTCACGATGATTTCCTTCACCGTCACCGCAAGTAAAAATCAAATTCTGACTATAATCAGAATTTGATTATACAAAAGCGGGCCATAAAAAAAACAATAATTTTAAAAATCGAACAATTATTATCTGAATTGATTGTTTCCGAGTTCCCACTTAATTTTTTTTGTGCAAATTGAAAGTTGTATTCTTTTAACGGCCAGTCTTACCGATGACCTTCAACTATGGCCTTGCACTTGAGTTCACCTTATACTCTTCGAATTTTCGTTAATTAACAGAAATATAAATAAACTTCCGCATTTGCATCGATTTCACGGTGTTTTACAGTCGATTGAGAATTTGGCAGATGAAGACGAATCGCGTCATTGTGTTGCAAATTGTGCATGTAAAAATATGCTAATTGTATTTTTTAAGCTATCGATGCAGTTAGCAGTTGGTTATAAAATAGTCAATCAAATGGATGGACGGGAAAGGCAGATCAAAGAAAAAATGGATGGATTGTGTGAGAGATGATATCTTCTTCTTCTCTCGTGTCAGCACGAGCTATACGAAAATAGCTCATGCTGTGGTGAAAAGACTAGCCAGTCAGCAAGGTTGGTAGCGGGGCTGACTGCCCAGGGTGCGCCGGACGTACTGAAGTATCGTCATTCGTGGAGGCTCTTTTCATGCACCCCAGAGATGATATGAATGAATAAGGAGTAAATGACAGCGGGAAGAATGGAAGAAAAAAATATTTTGCGCCGATCGTAAGTAACTTGGGATAAGGTCAGGTAGAAGAAGAAGGTTATAAAACAGTAATATCAGTCATAAATATCCAGTAATAAACCTACATAATAGAATAATCAGTCCATGAATGTCTCACTGTTGGGCAACGGCGTAGAAAAACATCGCGAGGAAATCTGCACACCTGAGGAACTCCTAATAGTTCCCGATGGTGTGTGTGGTCCGCCAACCTGCATCAGGCCAGCGTGGTGGATTAAGGGTTATAGCCTTCTCATTCTGAGAAGAGGACCGTGCCCATTATTTTATCATTGACATTACGTTTCCTAATTAATGTATTCATTTAAAGAACTAAAAAAAAAAAAAGTTTTTTCGTCGGAAACGGCAGAAAATTATGGACATTTCTAATATTTGTAACAAAATTGTAACAATATTCTGACAAATAAATGTATTCTATTTTATTCTCCAACAGTGGGACAGTAATGAGCTGAATATGTTGTGTTTGTGTTAGTGTTTACTAGCTGTACCTGGGGCTTTGCCTACGGAAACATAGGATTACTGCTCATCACCAACACTCGATAGCGTGATAATTTGTACCCTATAACCTGACCCGCTCTTTAACGGATGTGGCTGCCAAATTTCAACTGGATCTGTTCAGTAGCATTGGCGTGAAGCTCAAGCATACAAACGGGCAAACAAACAAAAATTCTAAAACCTTCATTTTTGGCATTAATATCGTTCCTAGGACGCGTTGCACTTACTTTATTTTCCAAAAAATATTTAATGTACAGTTTTAGCATCGTTACGATTTTGTTTCTAGTATTTTTGTAGACACAGCTATCTATGATTAGGTAATATAACAATGGTCAATCGTCGAGGTTATGTATGTACACAAAATGCACGTGATGCATGACACGGCTGAATACTACACAGCGAGTAATTTGGGAAAGTATGTTACGGTCATATGTGGTCTATTAGCACTGAATTGCACGTAAGTCTGTGAAGTATACATAATTATTATGACACTTTAGTGCATCTTGTCTGGTGCCCAATTCTCCTAAAATAAATTGTTACCAAACGCAATCGGACCACAAACGTCAGTCAGTTTTTGTTTTCGAAAACTTTCAAAATGATTGATTTTGTTTTTTGTGTCAAACAATTTGATAGCTTTTGAAATTGAGAACTGTCTGAATGAACGGTTCGGCCTTGGTTCGGTTGTGATTTATCAAGATTTATTTTAGGAGAATTAGGCCCCTGTTCTGGAAGAAATACCCGCTGTAGAGGTCTGACGTCAGTGGCTTCGTATCATCATCATTTGCCGCCAGAATCTACCTACTGCTTAAGAAAACCATCATCTCGCTTCTGTTTCAAGAAATATCCCGTGTGGGGACGGGCTAGAATATACAACTTCCTCACAGCACAGCACGCTGGGAAATAAACGCGTTTTGTAAGTATTCAACAAAACCCAACACGCTTGGTGATAGGATCTATACGGTCCGCCTGGCTAGCTACCATCCTCACAAGTCCGGCGCCAAGCAGTTTACTGTGTTCCGTCGTGTGTATGTGAGAGCCAGAGGTGTATTGGGGAATTCCTCTATATCTCTGTTACTTGGATTCGTATGCTCCATTTGAAACCCTATCTGCACTTACCGTCAGGTGCGACAAGAGTCAAACGCGACCCACTCAAATAATAATAACAATAACTCATATTGAGCTACATTTATAAAGATTAGAAACCGATCCCAACATTATTCGTAAAAGATTAGCAGGATATATTTTATATTAAAGACGAAACCCCATCAATCATTTTCTAGTCGCCATCTTGTTAGGATAAGTTTTTGCTTTCGATCATTACGAAGAAGTCATCTAGTATGACTGGGGAATACATAGCGAGAAAGGTCTACACGATGCTACAGACTTGCGTAATGTTACGCAAGATAATTTGAGAACTGATAATCTTTTAAGAGCTGACAATCTTTTAAGAGCTGATTGATAATCTATTAGATGATATACTTAAGTACTGGATAAAGTGTAGGCGTTTAGACAACTAATATCCTTTCTACATAATATCTTATATCGCAATACGTAGACTTTGAAGGTGATCCGACTAGATAGACACTTTCTTCACATTTGAATTCGTTCAATGTCAAAAGAATTCCGTTCTAGGCAAGTTATTGCGAATGGAGATTAAATAAGTATTACAATAACTTCACGACAAGCATTAAAAGATCCAAGGGATTCAGACAATATGCATTGATCATTAACTTTTTCTTTATTATTTTAGGCGGCCCTCGTCCGCGATTTTTTTTTTATTGTCTTAATATTTTCGGTAAATTATGAAAATCTTTGAGATTCATATCTTTATTTACACTACATATTACATTTTACTTAGATGTATTTCACCATTTAGTTATCATTTAATTGAGTTGTTAGAAAACAAAAGCATAGTTGTATATGCAGTGATTACAAATCGTTTCAAATTATTTTTAAGGGATTTGCGTTTAGCAATCGCGAATAAGAGAATAAAGTCTCAAAGTATTCATATCGTACGTAAAATATTAAAAACTTGATAAATTGAAATGTTCGGATCAACCGAGCGACGGTTCCCACCTATCCACCTTAATAAACATAATTTCCAAAAAGTTTTGCTATATCTTCCTATAACCAGTACCGCCTTGACGACTGAGTAGATAAATACTTCAATAAATATGTCAGCTATGGTCAAACACCATTATAATTTATTTATTTATTTATTTATTTATTTTAGGTTTGCTAACAGTTATAACATTAATTCTTAAGTATTATCTTAAATAATAAAGATGTTATAAGGCAAATGCATAACCACTTATAAGCAAACACTACATGCACTAAATATTAACGTACTCCAAACTGAGCTAAAAACTATAGAAAAGAAAAAAAACAATAGCTAAACTTGAACTTATGGCGCCTCTCCCAGAAAAAGCGGCGCCAATTCAGAAAAAAAAAACACTATCTCCGCCAACACACTACACACTGAAACCTCGCACGCACAACACCCCAGCCAAGCGATGCAGAAATTTAAGAACACCAAAAAACAACACCTGACATCCTAGGTCAGAAGTTCTAGTAACTAATGCCAAAAACGGCCGTTTCTGGTACTTATCGCCAAAACCTCAAATCCAGAAGCTCCAGTGCTGACATTTGGCGCTCAAAAATCCCCACAACACACGACCAAAATGCTGCACGCACGAAATCCCAACATGCCGTGCGCCGACAGAAACAATGCTCTCCCTCCAAAACGGCGCCACCCTCGCCGGGGGAAGCGTCTCAAATATTACAATTATTTAAGATTTATTGTGCTTAAGCGAGAGATGGCGTTTTACATTTTTTTTAAAACAATACAATGAGTCATAGTAAATATCTGAGATACTACTGCACTCGTTGGTCAATTTGCACATTCGAGCAATGGGTGAATTAGATCCCAATACTGTTCTCCTAAGTGGAGGGTAAAGAGGGGTTATGGGAGCACGAGGATTCCTGGTTGGCACCCTAAACTTTATTCTACTGAGAAGCTGCGGTGAGTCAATTTCATTATTAACAAGTTTATGTAAGAATGATAAGTCCAAGACTTCTCTTCTCATTTCTCATTTCAAATTGTGCAACTATGTGATTATCGATCCAATTTAACAACAATTTTAATTGATATTGAATTTTAATTCACTTTTGTAGTAAACTTGTCTAGTTCAAAGTATGTGCCTACGTTCAGGGCGTCTCTGTCCTCGCTTACGTCATTAATATCGATACGAATTAGGTAAGAATTATTATTGTAATTGACCTACATATTTACATGACAGGATACTTGTCTTAAATTAATAGCCTATGAGCTCATATTTTTTGTCCACGACGGAAAATATTGCTGGTATGTTTGAAGCCTTTTATGATTGTGACACCGTAGCTCCTAAACGGAAAATTCAATGAGATATCTTTTGTACAAAAGCTCGTTTAATCGGGATAATTCCTAACTACAATATAACATTGTTTGAGCTGACCGACGCCGATGTATGCGTCATTTCGTGAACGGGTGCTGTCTGTTGGGACTGGTCAGCTCGTAACTGCTATTGCAATCGTTATGAAAGACTACTTTTTATGCTGTTCATCGCTTATACATTAAATTGCATTGTTCTTACATTACTCCAATGAAAATTGACAAAACATTTTTTTTAAAGAGTTTCTTTTATTTTCTTGCCTGCTCTTCTCCGTAGAACCTATCACTTGGAACTGTGCACCTAGTGTTGACCTTTTGAAAGCAGCTGTAATCTGGTCTACTTGAAATAAAAAGTCTTTGACTGTGACTTTACATTTTATTATAATTATTTCAGCCAGTTCCACGTCAGTTTGACCTTCGGATATACCCCTATGGCTCATCATAGTGTCATCATATCAGCCTTTAATGAACCCATTTCCGAATACAGGCTTTTTTTCTGTGTCCTAATCTTATTATATAATCTATGGTCCATATCTACAGATTCCTGTGCAGAATTATAATATTGTTGATACAAGGGCTGTTCATCTATCCCCAAATTGCTCTTGTCATCAATTAAATTATTGCTCCTAGTAATATTGTTTGATATTAGGCATACAAAAAAATTGATCCTAAAAACATTGCACAACTGTGCGTGACGTTTCTAAAAATGATCTCACACCATGTTTTACTGGTAAACAGCCTATAGGTTACGAAATAATTTCAAGTGTAGTGACGAAATTCATTACGATTACAATGCCGGTTGAATGCCATCGAAGTGATCGGAATACGTCGGAAGAATTTTAAATTAAATTAGCGATTTGTATACGAAAGTCTTCTAGGTCACCTATAGTTAATACTGCGTTCTCTGGTCTGTTATTTGCTGTATTTTCTCCGAAGCAATTTAGTTTTGCATTGACCTTAATTAATCCTATGAAGATGAGTTTGTATTTGTCTAGATCTATGACGCATGTTGCATCCTTGCTCACATGATGTTTTTATTCAACCGATAAATTATTTTTTGCTCAACAACGCATCGTTATGCAGGATTCCTTCTACAAGGTTAGTCGTAAAGAGCGTACTAATCCGCTGGCCACGAAAACTATCACTGATGACTGTTTTAAATCAAGTGTTAAAATTCCAAAATTCGATCATTTCATTATATTTTTTTCAAAAATTATTCATTTCTGCTTTAGTTAAGAATTCAGACAATGTAGCTTCTAATCCATGACCCCAAATATGATCTAAAATGTAAACACAGCGGATCATAGCTGAGGATAGATAGATTTTAACGTATTTTTGATGAAATATTTGAACGGATATTTCTCTTAACCTATTGATTTTCGGGGAAAGTTATAGAACAAAAGTTATTCAGCATTATGGGTACTTTAACACCCTTTCAGATTAGCACTGCCTTTTCGACTAACCTTGCATAAGTTACATGAGTTAGAGCCAGGTTATGACGGCAATTTTTTACTGTTTTTTATATACTCGCAGCATACATGGAAATAGCTTGTGTCAGGTCACTTGTAGCTGTGACGTGAGGGTGACCTTAGTAATCACTGAAGTGTTGCTCAATTTTTTGTGTGTTATCTTTGACATTACCAGTATATTCAGTACCATTTATAGATGTCTCCATTGTGTTTGTGTGATCAACCCAATAATTGTCGACCTCAACTTTTTTTATAACATTGTTCTACAACACTTCAACTGTTTTATGTTGTCCTTCACACAATGCATCGTTAGTTATAGTATACAGTTCATTATTTCACGGATGGATAATTGTCACGCATTCTGAATTAATGGAGTAGGTAAATCGAAAGTGTTGTTTATTTTGGTTTCGAGGATTATTGTTAGGTGGTAATCAAGGCTTTCGTTATAATGTGAGTAGATAGAGCGTAAAAAACGGTAGAATTATATAAATCTATATTTTAAAGAAAATCGACATTGCGTGCTGCATTACTAACTTTTTAGTTTGTTACTTCAAGCGTTGGAGGTGGAAAGGGTGCATCGTCATTTTAAGGTTAAGCCTTAGGAGTCTGAAATCCATATGACGTATTGATGAGTATTATGAGAAAGAATTTAAAAAATCCTATAAACTGTTATGTAAAGTCGCTAAAAGAAAAACATTCTTTTAAAGTTCTTCCTGAACAGATAACTCAAGCTTGAATCTCGTAGATTTACTTTTAACCTTTTTTATGTGATAAACTTCTATTTTCCCTTTTTTAACCAAACTTTTTGTTTCATTGAATGATTAATAAAAGCAGCTGTGGCTTTCTAACCTCGTATTTAAGGTGTGCGTTGAGTTTTTAATTAAGTTTTCATTAACAGATTTTCGTGGAATTTTCGTGTTTCGTATTCAGTAATTTTCTATTATATTAAACCTATTCTACTAAATTAAATTCTTTTATGTCCTAGAATTTACGAGTTGAGAGCTTATAAAAATTGTTCTTGGTTGCTTGATAAGCTCAAGACAAGATTTTTAACATGTTTCCGGGGTTCGCTTCTACAACCTTCAGAAAGGTGGGTTCTCGGAATAGCTATACTTGAGGTGCACGAAAAGAGCCTCCATAAGTGATGGTACATAAGTACGTCCGGTGTACCCTGAATAGTCAGCCCCGCTACCAAACTTGCTGACTGGTAAATCTTTACACTACGGCATGAGCTATTCTGATATAGCACATGCTAAAGAAATTAAATATCAAAACTTGGCACACTTTGTCGCCATGTGGGATGTTGATTCAGCAGTAATTGTGCCAATAGTAGTTACGGCGGATGGCTTAACAGCCAAGAGCCTCGACCAACACCTAAAGAGGCTTTCGTTGGGCGGCTGGATCAAGGGCCTGATACAGAAAGCGGTACTTCTCGTCACGCCGCGTATTTGTTAGAGGTTCCTCTCTCTGAGGCCCTAACCACCCGTTCCCGATGCTGGTGGGCCCCTATTTTTATATGTTTAAATGTTTTTTATAGAAATATTTAAAAATGGAACGATTAAGATATTTAATGAATAAAGGAGATAATTATTATCATGATTTATACACACGCTGGCTCCTATTGGGTCAAAATGGGGTCTAGATTATCAAAATAGCGGTCTTTCATGGTGCACCACAACCCACAAGTCCCACAACACAATTCCATACAACGTCACTCGCTTAATTCTGTCAAATTACCATTTTGAGGTTTGTTCTTAACTAAAGAGAGGTCACTCTCCCACGCCTATAAAATTATGCGTGTAGGTATATGTGCATACGGAAATAGCATTATTTACACATACGGGTTTGCTAGTATCCGTTATTATATCGCTACGTCGAATTACATGTTTACGAATGCTAATTGTCGAGGATATAGACAATTTTGGAGTCAAGGTGGTCGTTAGATTTTTGGTTGATAAGAACCATGTGAATATTCTATACTAGCTTTTGCCCACAGCTTCGCTTGCGTGAAATTTTAAACCCGCGTTAATGCCTTTTTTAGGTGTACCTAGTTGTAAAATCCAAAAATTCCGGCTTTTATTACTCATTTTGAAGAGTGGTTATGTCAAAATTCAAGTTAATTACCCCTGGAATAAGGATTTTCAAACAGACTTTCAATACTGATTTCACCCCTTTAGGGGTAGAATTTCCAAAAACGCTCAAACACGTGTACATCTATTTCTTACCAGAAACCTTCATATTTAATTTTCTATTTCTTACTTCAAAAATGACAGACTTACATACAAACTTAAATCCCCTATTTCACCCACTTAGGGGTTGAATTTCGAAAAATCCCTTCTTAGTGGATGCCTACGTTACAAAAGGAACCTACTGTGAAAATTTCAAGTTTCTAACCCCAGCGGTTTAGGCTGTGCGTTGATAGATCAGTCAGTCAGTCAGTCAGCTTCTCCTTTTATATGTATAGATATATGTAGATAGATTTTGGTATTTTATTCATGCATTGACATTGTTAACTTTTATATTATTATTATTTTATTGATATTGTTTTTATTTTATTTTATTTTTTATTGTGAATGTGAGTACCGTGTGGGCTAGTATCCTACTCGAATTTCATAAGTGTTTGGCGGTTTTGAGTGTTTTTTGGTTTTTTGTGACCTACGCAAATGTCTTGCTGATTGGTGGCGTCGTGCGTCGGGTCGTTGAGCTCCCTAAAATAAGGTTGAGCTACACGATGGCTGATGCATGCGTACCGTCAGTTTAGACAGGTCGACTCAAAGCTGTTATGGCTCTTTCCTCAAAAGGCCATTCCAGACGTTGCCCTACATTGTTACACTCGCATAGTTTTTGATACTACAATGTCTGGACTTTAAAAGCGACCTTGACCTCTGAGTTTGTTTCGGCTTTTCTTCTCAGAGCTAGTCAGATAGGAAATGCCGGCTCCATCTAGTCTTAAAAAAAAACATAAAAAATTGACTTGTAAAAGTGTCTGTAACAGATTTATTTACAGAAATAAATATCATTTATCATTTAACTCTCTTGTTTTTTTAGTGGTCTCAAGCGCGACTGCTGAGCGTGTAGCCTCCAGGTCAAGCGAAGTGTTATTGTTTTTCCATATGGCATTTCTCAGTAGAAGCCCGGAGTTAATAGGGGGCGAGCCTATTTCCATCAACTGGACACTAATCCAATTACCTGGGACTTAAATATAACGGCGAAATGAGGGTGTACTATACAACGACGACGGACGGTACTATACGGACGACACGTTTGGTGCAGTGGCTAAGCGATTGGCTTCTGCGCCACGGGTCGTGGGTTCGATTCCCACACGGAACAAAAATTTGTATGGCCTACAGATGGTTGTTTCGGGTCTGGGCGTTTGTTTGTGAGATTTGTGTCTGTAAACGCTCCCACGATACAAGAGAAATCTTAGTGAGGGGCAACGTTTAAAAAAAAAAAAAAAAATTAAAAAAAAAAAACTGATCTTCGGGGAATACAGGCGTGATGTGTTGTTATGTTATTTATACATCGCAATACTCTATTTTTTAATATAACATTAGACAAAATTAATAAGATACATTTCAGCAAGGAAATGTATGGAAATAAGCAACATGTTTGCTTCAAGGATTCAACACTGTAGTTATTACGTTTTATGAGCTAAATGCAAAATGAGCTGAAACTCTATTTGAAGAAATGGTTCATAAGATATTCGTGCTTCGATGGGCTACTTTTGTCTAATTTTATATAAAATGGAGTATAAGTCAGACTTGGTAAAAAGCGGTGTTGGACAAATGAGATAAATCGTTTGGCACTTTTAATGTTAAAAAAATGATTTTAATTCGTAGTTAGTGCCTTCATATTATTCTATATCTATTTCATTAATCCTTCTTTTAGTAAAGTTAGCAACTTACTTGACCATTCATCTTTAGTAGCAATTAAAATAATTATCTGATTCACTATGCCTAACGTCAAACAAGGCAATGTCATTAGCATTTTTCTTTAATTTATTCAATAAATATTCACAACAAATGATCTTCGTTATCTGCTTACTACCTTCGTCAACTAATTGCTCTTGATTAAAACAATAGACAATCATAAAGACAGCTTCAACAGCTGATTAATATTTAAAATTCGAACAATACTCTTAAATGGCTAACGACAAATAACCGCCCAGCATTATTATTGTGCTAAAGTCTAAATTAAGCTGTTGGAAGGGTGGCAATAATTGGACTCCCTGCGGGTGTTGAAATTACTTAGGATGAAAACACTCGGGAGTTATACAGGAGCGTTGACGCACGGGCAATTCGGGTACAGTAATAAATATGGAGTGTATTGCATATGCATACATCTAACTATTGTGTGGCGATATAACCAACATAATAGCAATATGCAGGGCTACTGGTAATTCGACGTATTCCTTGCACCACGTTAATGGGGGGGCTAATATGCAAAAATTTAATCCCACATATGTTCTACGAAATTCAATAGATTTCGAGATATTGCTATTTTTATTTTATTTTTAATAATACCCAGGATTCCTTCCTAAACACTATTTATCTCTAAAATATCAAATTGATCGGCTTTGATTATGATATAAGCTTGTAGCTGATACTTTTACGAAGCTTTTGCGTATTTAACTGTTCTTAATGACCATCCAATTGAAAGTAATCATTAAAAGTTAAATCAGTGTACCTATTAGAAAATTGTCGAGGTACACGGTAAAGAATGATGTTTATCTCAAAAATTTACCATGACACTAAGTGTACAAAATGCAAGGCAAACATCCTTATTTAATCAGCTATCCAACGAGGTATAGACGTTCAAAAAATATATAGAAACTAATGTAAAATGTCTTATAATACTGACAAAGGCGATTTCTGAAAAATCTCTACAAGCACGCAGGTGGCCCGTTAAGTGCAATTCATTGCATAATCCTCGCGTAGAGATTAAACAGCAGTCTGTCGGGCACCAACTGTCCTCTAAATGTCAGGATTAGATTAGGTCAGGTCGTTAGGTTACGTTTGGTCAGGGTTAGGTAGGTTAGGACCAAAGTGTGCGAGGGAACACCGGGGTGGTTTTAGTCAGTTAGAGTCTGACAGACCCCTCTGCCCACCCCCAGGACGGAGGACATCCATGAGGATATCCAGTAGGCAAACAAAATGGTCAGGTTAGGTCACGGTTAGGTTTACGTTAGGTCACAACTTCGATGCCCTGGGATCTAGAGGCAAGGGCCCCCGCGCTGAGCACTTACAACATTTAGCGGGATTGCCAGGAGGGTCGGCCACCCTAGCTGCAGCATACTTCTGTGCATCAATATCAAAAACCCATTAGCCAAACGTAGTAATTATGGAAACATCTCACGCAATGGTCTACATTGCATAAAAATAAACATTTACAAACACTTTTTAACATAGTCAAGCTAATAATTATGTGTTAATAAAAGGTATTCGCTGTACAGTTTTTATGCAAACACACAACAACTTCCGACCTTTGCAATTTCCGAAAAGACCGTGGCCGTGAATTTATCTACTAGTAATTTGACCTTTACAATTAACGCAAGACTGTTATTTGCATAAATTAAAACATCAACGTCAAACCAAATACGTATAGACAAGCTGTAGATACGATTTTTTATAAAAATAAGTACAGTTACAGTTTAATAATTAGATTTATGAAGTAACATTTTAATCATGGTAACTTCGAAATTTGAAAACTATTAAAACTTTTATTTTTTCTGGTCCTTCATGAACTGCCCTGAATTTAAGTGTTGTTAAGTACCGAACTGAAACAGTTAACGGAACACCATGGCGTTTTTTATGTGCATTACTATTACAAAACATCGCTTCAAATTACTGGGATTGCTTTCCAAATAAACAAACGCGGCTGAATTTCAAAATCTTCCGAAATCTGATTCAATGTGACATAATTGTAGATTAGATCACTTTTATAAAAGTATAGATAAACTTTAAGAGGTACAAAATACCTTCTATCCCGACATTTCGATCGAATTGTACCGGCCGTGGTCACGGGTACACTGAAGTGGCGGAGCATTTTGTACCTCTTAAAGTTTTTTATGCGAGTAGACACGATCTATACTTTTACAACAAATCGCGAAAGTTTAAAAACATTTAGATCACTTTTATTAATGTAACTAGTGGGAGCAAGAAAAGAGCCTGTACTAGTGACAATACTTAAGTACGTCCAGCATACCCTGGGCAGTCAGCCTCGCTACCAACCTCAGTGACTGGCTAATCTTTTCACCACAGCATGAGCTATTCTCGTTATAGCTTGTGCTTACACGGTAGAAGAAGAATGTAGCTAGTTCACTTTGCTTAGTATCAAAGTTGTCAATTACGTCAGTTTATATAAAAAAATCTTACTCGTAAAGTCTTGACCCTGCTCTAAAAAGAATATCTGAATTCTCATCTTGGTAGAAGGCATTCCTTCACGTACATTTTAGTGTTTATTATTATACTGACTCAAAGAATCTTATTGCATTGTCCAATTCTGGTATTGTTTTATTTATAACACGATTTCGAAATAAAAAAACTGAAGTAGGATATTATCATTAAATCTACTCTCGTATTGTTTCTTGGCGTGTACTTTTATTAGCCTTAAATATTCCGCGTGTGATTAGTCTAGGTTCTACAGGCTTTGAAATAATTGCCAGCGCAACCGTCCCAACTTTATGTTACGTATGTTTCCAAGTAAAGGATCTTATAAACGCTATTCTGCGCGAAAGAACATTACTGTAATTAAATGTTGTTTTATTAAAAACGGTAAAGGGACGATATTTCTTCTCATGAAGTTTTATTTAAAAAGAAAGGATTAGCTTAAACACTTTTTGACTTTTATGTTAATATTCTCATTTATTGGTCGTACGGGTGCATCTTAAAGAAAATATAGCCCACCGGCATCGGGAACAGGGGCCTAATTCTCCTAAAATAAATCTTGATAAATCACAACCGAACCAAGGCCGAACCGTTCATTCAGACAGTTCTCAATTTCAAAAGCTATCAAATTGTTTGACACAAAAAACAAAATCAATCATTTTGAAAATTTTCGAAAACAAAAACTGACTGACGGTTGTGGTTCGATTGCGTTTGGCAACAATTTATTTTAGGAGAATTGGGCCCCAGGGTTCAAACTGCCGCGCCGGCGGCCAGGGCTCCGGAACCTCCTCACTATGCGTGTCGTGTCAAGGAGTACCGCTTTCTGTATCAAGCCCTTGATCCAGCCACCCAATGAGAGCCTCATAAGGTGTTGGTCGAGGATCGTGGCTATTAGGTAATTAGCCGTAAGGACCATCGGGATAACGACTGCTGAGTCCACATCCCGCATGCCGAGAACCTCGTGTGCCAAGTCTTGATATTTAATTTGTTTATCTTTCTTGGCTCTCACAAGGTTCTATTCACGTGGAACAGTGATATCGACAATCATTGGAAGACGCTCTGAACGATCTATCACCACTATGTCATGCTTATTGGCAACAATACTCCTGTCGGTGACATCCAGGGTATTATTATTGTTATACAAGCTTAGTTTTAGTATATACTAAACCTCAAACTAGTTTGTTCAGAATCACTAGGTAGGAGAATCGATTGACATATTTTTTTCAAAACATTAATTTTTTATTAAATTTCAATTGTGTTTCAGTAGTTTTCTACCCATAACAGTTGACGGGAATAGACACCTTGAGGCTTGAGACGGTCCTCTCGGTCAGTTTCCGTGTATTAGACAACCCCTGCATAGCATATCTCAGGCATTTCACACTTTTTTAGGGAACTTAACGCGACATAAACTAAGGTGTAACTTGGAGATTTACTAAAAAAAACACATATTCAGGCAGTTCTGATGAAAATCTTGTTGGGGTGTCTCGGTTTTCGTATAAAGTAAAAATAAGGTTGTGTATTATATGAAAATGATTGTTAGCAGAGTGGACTGCCCCATTCAAAGGCACTGGGTAGAATTAGGTATAGGTTTATGTTAAATAGAATTAAGTACTAACAACAATAACATAGCATGTAAGCACAGTTTGTTACTAACCACTAACTACGTATGGACTGCTTAGGTCTGAAATAAAGATATTTTTTTATTTTATATGAATAATCTTATGGTATTTATTCAAAAAGCCGGAAATTTAAATCAGGTTTTCGTATGCTGATGATGATGCAGGTTCTCCTAATCACTGCCTATTTGCACACGTCGTACACCATGAAAATATGTACCGAAACGATCTAAGTAAGTACAATAAAGCCGCTATATCTACCATCATTGTATCGTATATATTTATGGCTCGTTTGCCACTCACCCCGCATTATAGCATCGGGTTTCAGCGAGGCGATACTATTGTTTAACTGTTAAATACAGTAATGGGAAAATTAAGACAGGGGATGCTGTGTATCATTATGTTACATGTTAAGCAAAGTCTGTTCATTTTGGAAATAAAGTTTTCGGATTTAATCCGAATAGTTTACAAGGTATCTATTATAATGTTAAAGTCTGTACGAGGTTGTATTCTCCATAATTATATTGTGTCGTTTATTCATTATCCTTAAATTTTTTAGTATTTGTCAAAAAAAAAACTTTAAGATCTTTTAAAAATAGTCCCCCCATCGGTTTCGGAAACAGAATCCAGGCTATTCTGCCGTCCGATTTGTAAAATACCGTAAAGTGACTAAAGTCTAAACCTAACTTTGAGTTAGGAGCAAAAACGTGCAAAAACAATATTAGTCTTACAATTCATTAAAAATCATAAAATTAGAGGATAAACGTAGCCCAATAATCTATACATATAAAAGGAGAAGCTGACTGACTGACTGATCTATCAACGCACATCCTAAACCGTTGGGGTTAGAAACTTGAAATTTTGACAGTAGGTTCCTTTTGTAACGTAGGCATCCACTAAGAAGGGATTTTTTGAAATTCAACCCCTAAGCAAGTTAAATAGGGGATGAAAGTTTGTATCGAAAATCGTCACTTAACGGGTTCAAAATTTCACGCAAGCGAAGCTGCGGGCGAAAGCTAGTTTGATATAATAACAAAAACATCTATAAGTCTTCAGAATTTCTAGAGAAAACCATTACACGTTTTTGATCATAACTCAAAATTAGGTTTACACACTTAACCCAGCTATTTTAGAAATCGAAATGCAGTATTAATAATAGTTTAATATAATAATTTAATTTATTTATTCGGGCAACAAATTAATAATCCATTGTGCTAGTAATAAGTAAAGATTTAAGTGATTATAATAATAACAATAGCAAATTTTACATAAATTAAAATAAAATACCAACTATAAATTCAAATATATTCATTAAATGTTCAATTTCCAGCATTCTGCGCGGATGAGACTCAAGCAAGAAATAAATTGTTCCCACAAAATGCCTCAAAATGTGAGAATAAAAATTCTCAGCCACCGTTTTCATTTATTAAATTCTTTTTTATTAATTTCAGGTCACACGTACCCAACAAACAAGCCCACAGTTGCACACGTCGTCACCCTTCGCGCTATCTAGCAATTGATAATTTTTCAATAGTTGCGTTAGCTGTGGCTTTATTAATGCATTAATAACTTTTTTATATTGCTCTTGGCTTGGTTTAATGAAATGATATTTATTTCTGTAAATAAATCTGTTACAGACACTTTTACAAGTCAATGTAATGTTTTTTTTTAAGACTAGATGGCACCGGCGTTTCCTATCTGACTAGCTCTGAGAAGAAAAACCGAAACAAACTCAGAGGTCAACGTCTCTTTTAAAGTCCAGACATTGTAGTATAAAACTATGTGAGTGTAACAATGTAGGGCAACGTCTGGAATGGCCTTTTGAGGAAAGAGCCATGAGTTGACCTGCATGCATCAGCCATCGTGTAGCTCAACCTTATTATCGGGAGCTCAACGACCCGACGCACGACGCTACCAATCAGCCGGACATTTGCGTAGGTAGTAGTTGCCCTAAAGCCCTAAGGTAATTCATTTGAAGCAGATACGTCACTCTGTGAGAATTTCTCTGAAAAATTATCAATTGCTAGATAAGACAGTTAGCGCGGAAGGTGACGGCGACGTGTAGCTGGGGATGGCCACTCGAAATGTATAGAAACTGTTTGTGGCCAGCCACTTGTAACAAAAGGCACGTGTGCAAGCCGTCTAAATAAAATACGGGTTCAGGTTCAAGGACATGCATCATTATGCTTCATCTAAAAAATACATCTCATAACTTTAGAATGCGGATTCGACACGACAACTATAAATAAAGTGACGTCACGTGGAAAAATCTCGTACGCTATGTCATTAATGAACGAATGAATGTACGAATGTATTCTCGTCACGTCTCGCGATGATATCGTGCGAGCTACAAAATATTAAACATTCTGGAACAGGATACGAGATATCCGGGAACTCGTAATGTACTATAATAAAATATCCGCAGAGTGAAATATTTATAAAGGAAAAGTTTTGTATACAAAGTACATATACAGTAAGAAATGTACACCAGTGTGATTATCAAACAACCCTATAAAACTCTAGGAGGATGCATGTGTCGTGGCCATATCGTAGAATTGATCACTTCATGATGTGGCCGGCCATTTCATGAAATGGTCGTATTTCATGAAATGGCCAACTAAAATTGGCCATATCGTTGAAACGTCAACGTTTAATGATATGACCATCCACGTTTGGCCATATCATTAATGTAGGGTTTCCATGATATCAAAGGTTTAATAAAAAAATCCAAATAAAGGAAGCACGTACCATGCAAGCAAAGGAGTAGACTACGGAATTTCGACCCACAAAATATCGATGCACGTTACCGCGAAAGTTTAATAGCTTGATTCACCAACAATTAAGGGGATCTGGCGCTCGGCGGCCGCTGCCGCGGCACGCTCGCTTCGCTCGCTCGCCTTCGCGCGTTATTGGTCACTGTTCTAACCTAACCTAACCCAAATGATTCAATATACTAAATAGTAAATGTTTGCAGTAACGTGCATCGATATTTTGTGCTGTAGTTTCACAGGTTAACCAGATAAATAATCGAACAAATAAAATTCTATGAAAAGTTCACCCGCAGTTACCATGAAGTCATATTTTGAAATCCAATAATAGTCCGTTAATTTTCGTTGCGTGGTCACCCTACTTTACTTATTATTATTAGCTTTTTTGTCAGAATAATTGTCCGCCGCCATGATGCATCACAAAAACAAAACGATATCAGCGCCTCTAACGGTGAATAATGTAACTATTTTACGATATGATCACTAATGTTTGACCATATCATGAAGTGGCCGTGCGTTTAGCTGATCATATCGTTAAACGCTGATTATTCATTGATCTGGCCAGGCCATATCATGAAATGGCCAACGGGTATTGGCCATTTCATGAAATGCAACCATTTCATGAAATGGCTGGCCACATCATGAAGTGATCAATTCTATGATCTGGCCACGACACATGGATAAGGACAGCTAAAGATCGAGACACCAATCTCCAGAAATGGATAAAAATGGGTTAAAAGAGAAGTAGAAGTTACATTATGGTATATACAGTTTTTATTCACGAATTCGTTGTTTGTCCTATATTTTTGTATTATAACTTTCGTGAGACACATTCATATTTATGATTAGTTACGGTTACTCACGTGCATTTTTCGGTATTGCACCACTAGTTTCGGACCCAAACGAAGCCCTTGACCATGAGCTGACGCGGCGAGGTCGCGAGTCGAACTCGCAGCGTGATCAGCGTTGAGTGACATAATTTTGTTTAGCACTTGGGATTTATCTAATTACCAGCTTTGGCCATTTTAGAGGAATATACAGGGTGTTAACGAATTCGTGTAATTCCTGAAAACCACATGATCTACTACTGGTGTAGATTGGCACCGCACGGGATTAGCCTGATTAAAAATCAAAATTTTTTTTTTTTTCATGCGCTACTTTTAAGTGATCTTATCTAAACCACCTAATATGGATTCAGTAAAAAAAATAAGATTTAAAAAAAAAAAAAAAAAATTCGTGCGCTTGAACATTTCGATGCCACGCATAAATGAATGAAAGCATGGCGCCGCGGCTGGCAGGCAGGACTAACGCGATATCGCTCTTTGCAGTAAGTTAACTCGGGGCTCTAAAATTACTCAGATATAGAAAACTAAGATTTTATTTTCAATTTTTTTTCAGTTGATTTTCAAAAAATCCCTTTTTGGGTTAATCTGTGTCACCAGTAGATCACGCGGTTTGAAGGAATTATACGACTTCGTTAACACCCTGTATATAAAGGCGGACTCTTGCAGAAGCCAGGATTAATCTTAAGAAGTAAGAAGTATCTTGTCAAATTAGAATCATGTTCAAAATATAAAAATGTTGTCAACCAGAAAAAATCATATTATCACAGAAAAAGAAATCCTTAGAAAACGTAGCAGGAACATTTATTACAAGCGGAAAACATCTCCAGGAAAGACGTGTGCGTTTACAAAGATTTTTTGCGCTGACCAATATAATTTGCGTTTTTTGCCTATTATCGCTAGAAGTGAAAGTCATCCTCTAGCTCAATTATGGCCAGACCTTGGGCCAGGTCGTACGCTGGTCAGATTTGTCACACTGACTATCAGAAGGTATTTCTGTTAGCCGTGACTTAGCTTCCTTTAAATTGTTCTTGATGTGGTCATGAATTGCAGATTTTTTTATTCTTATAAGTTTATAGGTAATTACACAAATTGATTTTATTATTGACCACAAAACAAAGTTTTTAACCACATTTATTAAATAAATAATGAATGAGGGTTTCCCCTCAAGTGGCGAAAATACAGGGTGTATCCGAATTCGTGTAATTCCTTCAAACCACGTGATCTACTGGTGTCACTGATTGAGCTTGCGTGGGTTTTTCTAAAAACCAACAAAGTAAAAAATAAATAAAAAAAACATGTTTTTCTGATTCTGAGTAATTTTAGTGCTCCGAGTTAACTGACTGTGCGGAGCGATATCGTGCGTCTTGCCCATCAGTTGTCGCCGTGCTTTCATTCATTTATGCGTGGCACCGAAATGAATTAAAATAAAAAAAAGTTTTTTAATTTTTTATTTTGTCATTTTTAGATGGTTTGGATACCTACTACACCTACAGCAAGAAAAAAAGTGTTTTTATTTTTTATTTTGTCATTTTTAGATGGGTTGGATACCTGCTATACCTACAGCAAGAAAAAAGTTTTATTTTTATTTTTTATTTTGTCATTTATATATGGTATGGATACCTACTACACCTACAGCAAGAAAAAAAAGTTTTTTTATCATGTTTAATTCTGTGAGGGTTTAATCTATACGAGTAATAGATTATATAGTTTTAAGGAATTCGTTTACACTCTGTATAATAAATTTATTAGTAATTAAATTTTCGAGCCGTTTGGGGTCGAAACACTCGGGTCGTGGGGTTCGAGTGTTAAACTCCTATACAGATATATTGCATGGCGGCTGGTTGACCCTTTCTGTGACCTTCACTTTACTTTGGCCAAAGGATTAAGCATTGCCATACTACGGGGTAATACTGCCAGCCTTTTGGGTACGTTACTAGTCGACAGTTATGCGGACGAATATTTTGATGCCTTCAAATGATAAATGATATTTATTTCTGTAAATAAATCTGTTACAGACACTTTTACAAGTCAATGTAAGTTTTTTTAAGACTAGATGGCGCCGGCATTTCCTATCTGACTCGCTCTGAGAAGAAAAGCCGAAACAAACTCAGAGGTCAACGTCTCTTTTAAAGTCCAGACATTGTGGTATAAAAACTATGCGAGTGTAACAATGTAGGGCAACGTTTGGAATGGCCTTTTGAGGAAAGAGCCATAGCAGGTTTGAGTTGACCTGTCCCAACTGACGGCACGCATGCATCAGCCATCGTGTAGCTCAACCTTATTTTAGGGAGCTCAACGACCCGACGCACGACGACACCAATCAGCCGAACATTTGCGTAGGTCACAAAAAAATACTCAAACCGCCAAACAGTTCTACGAAATTTATGTATAAAGCTAGCCTACATAGTACTCACATTCACAATTTAATAAAATAAAAAATAATATAAAACAAACGACATATTAATAATAATAGTCGACAAAATGTCAAGGTAAAAAATAATAATTCAATAATAATAATTCAATAATAATAATAATTATCAATAAATCATCATGCAGAATGTCAAAAATAGAAAAAACAAAAAAATATATGAAATAATTTCAATGATTTCAATGATATCTCTATGATAAGAGCGAGCGGCTCAATTCCAAGCATTTTTATCGTCCATATAATCTTTAACTTTATAGAAACCCTTATTACAAAGTTTCTGTTTTATGAAGGACTTAAATTTATTGAGACTTAATTCCTGAATATTGCTTGGAATCTTGTTGTAGAAACGTATACTTTGGCACCTAAATGAATTACTAATTTTTTGGAGCCTAGTCATTGGTAGTATGAGTTTATTTTTATTTCTAGTATTGACGCTATGAATGTCGCTGTTCTTAGAGAACAAACTAATATTTTTCTTAACATACATCAAATTTTCATAAATATATTGAGATGCGACCGTCATTATATTAATTTCTTTAAATTTATCCCTCAGTGAATGCCTAAAGCTAAGGTTATAAATTGCTCGAATAGCTCTCTTCTGCAAAACAAAGATAGTTTGAATGTCGGCGGCATTTCCCCACAACAAAATGCCGTACGACATAACACTATGGAAGTAACTAAAATATACCAATCTGGCTGTCTCTACATCAGTTAGCTGGCGTATCTTATAGACCGCGTAAGCTGCAGAACTGAGTCTCTTCGACAATTTATTTATATGTGGGCCCCACTGCAGTTTCGAGTCTAAAGTTATACCCAAGAACGTAGTGGTGTCCACAAGATCCAACTCGGCTCCATTTATTATTACACTGGTTTTCACCTGCTTAACATTAGGTGTCAAAAATCTAATACATTTAGTCTTTTTCTCGTTCAAAAGTAAATTGTTAACATTAAACCAGTGCACTACTTCAGAGAGAGCGTTATTAACATCGACAGTAACCGGCTGCTGCCGTTTAAGTTTGAATAACAGTGATGTGTCATCTGCGAACAACACAATCTCTTGATTATCTTTTATGAGATAAGGTAGGTCATTAATATAAACGAGAAACAGGAATGGGCCAAGAATTGAGCCCTGTGGAACACCCATTGTCACCACAGACCCCGGAGATCTCTTCCCATTAACGTCCACTCTCTGGATCCTATTACCCAAATACGAAATAAGAAGATCCAGAGCGGTGTTTCTAACTCCGTAGTGATGTAGTTTCCTGACCAATGTCTCGTGAAAAACGCAATCAAATGCCTTAGACAAGTCACAAAAGATGCCTAAGGCATCATGTGAATCCTCCCAGGCATTGAAAATATTACCTAAAAGCTCAACACCAGCATCAGTTGTAGAGCGATCTCTTGTGAAACCAAATTGTTTCCTATGTAATAACTTATTTTTATTAAAGTGGGTTTGCAACTGATTAAGGATTAATTTTTCAAATATTTTACTAAAGGTGGGTAGCACAGAAATTGGTCTAAAGTTTGTGGGGTCAGATGTGCTACCTGATTTAAATAAAGGTATAATCTTTCATTAAGTCAGGAAATACACCACCGTCAATACATTTATTGAAAATTACAGCTAACTCAGGTGCTATTATGTTTATAATAGATTTCGTAACCTCAACGGAGTTACCCCAAAGATCGGCGGTCTTTTTGACATTAAGGGTATTGAAAGTTTTTACAATATCTTTACCACTTACATATCGGAAATTTAATTCATCGTTACACACATTAACATTTTCTTTTAATAGGGATTCCGCAACAGTGGGGGATGACTTCAGGGATTTCGTAGTTGAGACTGGAATGTCCGCGAAGAAGTGTTCAAAAGCTGTGGCAACTTCTAAGTCTGATTTAATCGTCTTATTATCAATAGTAAGGCTGTAGTCACTACTTCGATTCCTGACTCTTCCAGTCTCATTGTTGATTATATCCCAAGTCATTTTAATTTTGTTATTACTATTCTTAATTTCTGAACTTAAATATTGAATTTTGGCTACAAGACAAATTCTTTTAAATAATTTTGAATAATCTCTAACGTACTGACAAAATTCTTCACTATTGTTATAGTTTTTTTCTTCATACAACTCATAAAGTCTTTTTCGACTTTTATGTATACCTACAGTTGCCCATTCACTGAAGGTTGCAGTACCTTTAACTGAGATCTTCTTGGGAATAAAAATGGAATTAAATTCTGTACAAAACATGTTAAAAAATGTATTGTACAACTGGTTAGGATCGTCACTATAACACAAGTAAGGCAATTTGCTAATAAGTTTATTTTTAAATCCTTCCAAGCGACCCACAGTTTTAGGCACTACAGTAATATCCTTTTTTACCACTTTCTTGTCTTCCTTAAGAAATGTTATCAACTGTCCACAATGATCAGAGTTAAGTTGATTTATTATCTGTTTACTATTAGGTACAATATCTGTAAATATATTGTCCAGACAGGTAGCTGAAGTGGCAGTTATCCTCGTAGGCTCCAAAAAAAGATTTTCAAGATTATATGATCTAAACAAATTTTTAATTTTAAGACACATGGAAGTATCTTCCAACAAATTTACATTGAAGTCACCACATACAATTACGTTTTTATTTAGTTTGCAAATTTTTTGCAACACCTGATCCATACTATTCTCAAAGCAATCATATAATGATGATGGTGGTCTGTACACACTCAATACAACAAACCGCTCCAGCTCCACACAGGCTATTTCAATTGTCCGCTCAACAGAGAGGCTCACGATATCCTTACGTTCTTTATATTTAAGCTGTTTATTTAATAAAATTAATGAGCCACCATGTATAGCATTTTCTCTGCTGAACGAACTACCAACTTGGTGATTATTGAAATTGAATATGAACTGATAGCTTTTTAACCAATGTTCGGTAATACAGAAAATGTCAATGTTGTTGCTGTTCATAAACAATTCAATTTCAAGGTCTTTACTAAACATTCCTTGAATATTTTGGTGCACCAGGTTGATGGTTTTTAAAAACATGCAATTTTTTGAAATAGATTTATCATTAATAATCACATCAGTAATAATTAAGCTAGAGGTTACCTCTATTGTCTCAATATCTAATTTAAATTATAATAATTGCAAATGTCAGGTAGTTGCTCAATAGAAGCAACGGTATCAATAGCCAAATTCTTGGCTGAAATCTCAAAAAAATAGGATAGCGACACAGCTATTTGTCGTTTACAATATTTAGAAAGATAGTTACTATCTTTTGTCGAATATAAATATTTACTAACATAATTGTTAGTGTCAATCAAATGAAATTTACTATTATTACATGTCCATGTATGTAACAACATGTTAATCTTATATCTAATATTATTTTCTTCCTGTGGCAAGTTGTTATTATAAGGAAATGTGAACATAACAATTTTTCTCAAGTCTAGCTCAGACAGTTTGTTATAGTACTGGAGCAGAATTTTTCTATTCACATTTCCTCCATTTCCTATTAATATTAATAAAGTTGTATCCTGGCTAAAATTGAAACTAATAATTTTCCTCATTATGTCAAGATAACTCAGCCCAGGCATACAATAATTTATAACTGAATGTCCCGTGCAATTAACTGATAGCAATTGGCCCATATCTTTACCAATTTCGTCACTAAATATCACAAGTTTTGGTTTAAGTAAGGATGCAACACTGTGGGGGTTGTTGACATTTACAGGTGTCAGTATGAGGGAGCCATCAGCAGTAGTTTGATTTTCACACTTATGCTTATGCACTATGGAGGTATCACAAACAGATATAGAATGAGCGGGTAAGAGCTTACCGTTGGGTGAGGTATTGTCGGCCACTGGATGTGAGCACTCACAGTTACATGAGCCCACCAGCTCATTCATAGCCAGCATGTACTCCTTCATTTGCATTTCAGAGCTTTTGTATTTTGCAGTCATAGATTTTAATTTTTCATGAAGACTTTCTATCTCTAATTATTATTCAAAATTGTCGGAATTTAATTTATATTTAATATTATTATTTTTCAGTTGTTGTGAAAACATATCTAATCTTTTCAGCAATTGAAGTCTTTCTCTATTCAACTTAACATTTTTAATAAAAAACTTCTGTCTCTTGACTAATTTTTGTGTTTTTCTTATATATTTATTTATTTTTACATACTTTTTGAATTTGTTTTTGCTGCATTTAACTACCCTGACTGAGTTGTTGGACTTAATGTCATCTCCACATGTCAGATCGATAGTGACTACGGGCTTTATGTTAATTGCACTAGAAACCATACCCGGAGCATCAACTACCAATTCATTGAAGAGACTTTGGTTCAACGAGGCTTCTTCTTCTTTTAGTTTATAGTTTTATACTAGGATATTTTTCTTTATTTGTATTATTCGTTTATTTTTGTGACGTAGATTAATCATAGTTTTTGCCTATTCCATGGGGAAAAGGATGTGATGATACTAATATCTCGATGCCTCCCACGTAAGTTGTTGTAAGCCACAAATTGCATTTTTGTGTTTTTCACGTAAAAGCCTCTAATGTTTTACATATTATCTGGTCCAAATATAAAAATACCGAAAAACGATACATATTTTTGCTATTTTTATATTTGGAACAGATGGAAAATTAGACACTTTTACGTGAAAAACACAAAAATGCAATTTGTGGCTTACAACAACTTACGTTTGAGCCATCGATCTATTTTCAGAATTAAGTAAGTACTTGGCATAATATTCGAGCAGACCTTTAATAGAATTTTATTAATTCATTGTAGTAAATTGATAGTTGCTAATGTCAAATAACAATGCACTACTGTCAAACAAGAATGGTACGACCTGTCAAATTACTACAGTCTTCTTCTTCTATCGTGTCGGCACGAGCTATACAAGAATAGCTCATGCCGTGGTGAAAAGATTAACCAGTCAGCAAAGTTGGTAGCGGGGCTGACTGCCCAGGGTGCGCCGGACGTACTTAAGTATCGTCACTCGTGGAGGCTCTTTTCATGCACCCCATTACTACAGTGAATTGATAATTCTACTTTAGTTCTTTTTTTAAATTCAGAGAACTTACTGCTCGATGGCCTGCTTGACTATTACGAATTGCAAGAAATTATTTACTTTTACAACTTTTGTTTCATACATTTCATCCTTATCGTAATTGTTGCCCTATCGTTGTTGTTTCCAACTATTTTTATTGAATAGATTGCTTTAACAGTGGTTCCTAACAGATGGTCCACGGACCACAGGTGGTCTGTGAGAGCCTCGGGAGTGGTCCACGGGACACCCCTGCAGCACATGTGTTAAACTTTATTTTCAGATTAACATGGTTTATTATTCTTGAATCATGTGGAGGGACCACATGATTCAAGAATAATAAGAAGAGCTAAGAAGCTAAGAAAACAATCAATGTTGTCCTCGGTCGCAAAAAGGTTGGGAGCCACTGCTTTAATGCATGGGTCGGCAACCTTTTGTTGTAAGAGGGCCAAATATATTACGTGGGGATTAGTGCTGGCCACACTTAAGCTAACGTCATTACAATAGTAGTTCTCGCTTCATTTTCCGTTGTGTATGATATCACCGTCACGTGCGTTGCGACGAGAATCTCTCGGGCCGCATCAAGACCCCTCGCCGCTAGTTGACGACCGCTGTTTTTACGTCACTTATGGGTACTTATTTGTACTATGTGTCTTATGTATATCCTATTATTCCTTTATTTACCTAGGTAAATCATTTCCACGGAGAGCGACCACAAATTACAGAGCACTTAATGATGAAATCTATTAAACACCTATATGTAGTTATACTTATTCTTTACTACCTGACTGTGTGTCATAAAATAATAATTATTAAACTATTTTTGTAGTGTTAGTTTTATTACGAATCCCTGGTAAGTCCCTTTGACTGTACACATTGGAATAATAAGTACTATTCCATTAAATGTTTAATGGAAATTTTATCGACTTGTTGCTTGTCATCGTTTTATAATTAATAATGTAATACTGTGGTCAGTATAAGAATCAATTGCTTGGCATTTTCTTAGTACAAATATTTCCGTACTAATTGAGACATTATGTGCGTAGGAACTAGATGTCTGAGCAGAAAATATAAATGAATTAAAAAATGCGTGATTTTATCAAACGAAGAATAAGGTAGGTGTACACATACACAATGATGTTATCAGATTTTAAATTGTTGAATAATAGTATGAACTGCAGTGGTGCACTGGGGGGCTAACAATGAATCGTGAAGTCGCAACTGCAAACTATTCAACTGCCAAATGCAGCTTGAATGTAGTTAAGATGCAGTCAGTGCAATTGCGTGACAACCACCGACTGGATGTGCAGCCCATTTGTAGTTTTATGATTATGAATAGGAAACGAAATATGATTAACTTCTTAGGACACTGCATTGTTTTTATGCTGTGCTGCAATTTACAGGATAATTCAGAACTCCTTCATATGTGTTAAAGATGGCCAGCAAAAGGCCTGTGAAGGAGAATATAAAACTTCCTCACCGCACGCTCGCTTAGACCTTGTCTGCGCTTACCATTAGCTGCGACGAGGGTCAAACGCGACGCAAAAAATATGTCAAAATAGTTCACGCCTTGAACTTCACTGTGTTTTTAGTTGACACGATCTGACGTCTCGTCAATACTTGTATGGATAGGTCAACTAAATTTGACAGTTCATATTTACGTCCATCTCTTTCTTATTTCATTGGAGTGAAAAAGATGACAATAGCCTAAATTAGGTTTAGTTTGTGCACAACAGACCGGCAACATTATGTCAGTTCGATTATTACAAGCTAAGTAACCTACACCAAATTATAAACTTCAATGACTATATCGGTCAGTTAACACGTGGAATGCTGTCTTGTCATGTGACAGGCAAGTGTCTTTAAACAATATCATTATTACACTTCAACTAATAATTGAGATAGATGAAGCTTCGATATGCAAATAAACACAATCGAACGTATCGGAGATGAAATCGATAAAGTTATTTTTTATAATCATCGTTCTTTGTTCGAGTCACGATGTTCGTGAGTTTAAATATTTTTTACGATACAAATGGCGATGTTTTTGTATTTCTTTCAAATGAAAAAACTGGGACGAATTTTCTTGAACGAATATCACTAAACAATAAAGCCATGTACCTATTCATTAAGCCGCGTATCCACGAGGCAACAATTGACGCGCTACATGTTGCTCAACATGTTTCTGAACATGTAGCAACACGATGATCAACAACGTGCAACAAACTCATGCGTACTAATTCTTTCAGCGTCATGTTCTGCGTCATCGTGCAATGTTGCCGAACATGTTTAGCGTCACATGTTTCGCGTCAATTGTTGCTTAGTGGATACGAGGCTTAAGGCAACAATTGACTCGCAACATGTGACTCTCAACATGTCTGGCAACGTTGCACAATAGCGCGCGGCGTTGCCAGATGACGCGCAATATGACATCGTGATGTTCAACACTGACGGCAGTGTTGAACATCTGCACGGGCATAGCGAAAAAGAGGAATCTCAAAAAAAAAACCTAAATTTGATTCTTATGACATCGCATAGCTTAAGGAAATATGCATCCAATGAACTAAACCAAATAGCGGTATCTTATTTAAAACATTCTCGCACAACACAAAAAAGTTTTCAAATCACTAAGAGGATACGGAAACTATATTTACAAAACTTCAATTTTCTCGAAATTAGCTTTCCCTGAGATACCTCTTTTGCGTTTAGTACGGTAGAACAGCTGTTGCGCGTTAACTGGCAACGTCGCGCGCTTTTGTGCAACGTCGCGCGCTTTTGTGCAACGTTGCGCGCTTTTGTGCAACGTCGCGCGCTTTTGTGCAACGTCGCGCGCTTTTGTGCAACGTTGCGCGCTTTTGTGCAACGTCGCGCGCTTTTGTGCAACGTCGCGCGCTTTTGTGCAACGTTGCCAGACATGTTGAGCGGCACGTGTTTCTCGTCAATTGTAGCCTAATGAATATAATAATTATTAATTACTATAACTTACACATTAACAAACAAATGACTGTTTGGCCCAAAACTAATTGTAGCTTTGCCAAAATTTGCTGTAACGTCAAACGATTTATTATAAGTTATGGACAATAACGTCCACAGCGTCTGCCTGACCCGAATTTATTAAACGTGTTCTGTTATACAACTAGACACAAAACAAAAATACAACATCACGCGTTTTTCTCATGGGGGCACGCAAAAACTATGAACGCCACGTGCTACGAATGCTATGATCCTTTTATACTCTTCACCGCTTTCGGTCCATGGCCTTGATTCTTCCACATCTATACATATTATAAAAAACCGGCAAAGTGCGAGTCGGACTCGCGCACGAAGGGTTCCGTACCATTATTTATAAAAACGGCAAAAAAATCACGTTTGTTGTATGGGAGCCCCCTTAAATATTTATTTTATTCTGTTTTTTAGTATTTGTTGTTATAGCGGCAACAGAAATACATCATCTGTGAAAATTTCAACTGTCTAACTATCACGGTTCATGAGATACAGCCTGGTGACAGACGGACAGACGAACCGACGGACAGACGGACAGCGGAGCCTTAGTAATAGGGTCCCGTTTTACCCTTTGGGTACGGAACCTTAATAAACTAGCTTTTGCCCGCAGCTTCGCTCGCGTTAATTAAGTCAAAAAAACTCTTAACACACTACTAAAGTTTCTATACTTAATAATATAATTCAATCGTGATTCGAAAGACACGTGGCGCCATCTATTAACGTTATTGTTGTTTTCCTCGGGAACAGTACTTTTTTTCGGGATGAAAGGTACCCTATGTCTGTTTCTGTACACCTGATAACGTATATGCAAAGTTTCAGGATGATCGGTTCATTTATAATATTAGTTAGGATTCGTAACGAAGCAAAAATTGTACATTGAATATTATTGAAAAAAAAAATTGCTATGTATACTATAAACGATACGAAACAGAAGTTTTTTGAATTTCTGTCTGTTTGAATAATTGAGCTTCACGTCAATACTACTGTTTAGCAAAAAAGTCCGTTAAAGAGCGGGTCATAATTATGTTTTTAATTACTAGTTTTACGTTAATGTTACGTGTTTGTAATTTTTTGTGTTTTCATACATTTGGAACAGTACAACGCCATCGCCTTGGTTTCAACAGAAATGTTATTCATGTATATTTAAAGTAATAAAATAAAAAGCCTTTGTTGCGAGTACTACGCACCTATTCTACATCACAACAAAGTTGTGGAATGTTAATAATACTACGATGTCTTTTTTTTCGTGTCGGCACGAGCTATACGAGAATACCTCACGCCACGATGCCGCTGTGAAAAAAATTGCCAGCCAGTAAGGTTGGTAGCGATGCTGACTATACAGGATCCCGGACGGACTTAAGTATCGTCACTCACTCAACAACGATAAGAAACCAATAAGTATACAAGCTTAGTTTTAGTATATGCTAAACCTGAAACTAGTTTGTTCAGAATCACTAGGAGAATCGATTGACATATTTTTTACACCTCTTTGTTTTTTGTTTTCATAAATTTCAATTTAATTTCAGTAGGTTTCTACCCATAACAGTTGACGGGACACCTTGAGGTTTGAGATGGTCCGCTCGGTCAGTTTCCGTGTATTAGACAACCCCTGCATAGCACATTTCAGGCATTTCACACTTTACTAGGGAACTTCACGCGACATAAACTACGGCGTAACTTGGAGATTTATTTAAAAAAAAACACATCAGGCAGTTCTGATGAAAATCTTGTTGGGGTGTCTCGGTTTTTGTATACATATACTAAAAATAACGTTGTATACGTGATATAACTAACTACATCACTCGACATTTGAGTCAGAAAATCATACAAGATTAAGTTTCCGGCATTATTTTATCGTGCGGTTGGCAGTATATTGTCACGACAACAAAAAAATACAGGATACAGATTACTCAGATACTTATTACGGAACTAAGATCATAATCAACAAACAAGTATTAAAAAAGATAATAGAAAAAGATTAGTAGGTATGTACACTTGTTTTTTTACATACAACATAACTTTTTTTTCTTCGCATTGTCTCAGAATGACATAAAAACAAACTTGTATGTTTTTTAGCCTACTTCGCATTCTTAACAATTGTTATAAATAATTGCGAGAAACAGGTTCCAGGCTCTTAAACGTAAAATGGTACAAACGAAGTACGATTTTAATACAATTAGGCCAGCCGAATAATTTAGTTCCTGGACAATAGTGCTTTGCCTAGTACAAAATGTATTCGCAAAGTGCCTTCCGGAACGCATCATATGTTTTCTGATAGAAAATTTGATTTATTCCCGTTGAGTTACACCTGATGTGTAATAGTGTGACCCAACGGGAAAAAATACTCCTCTAGGTTAACACAGTGACACAACGCAAATATTTTTTTCCCAATAGGTCGCATCCATATTTAATAGTGTAACTGAACGAGAAAAATAAATCCGCGTTATAAAAGTAGCGTAGTATCAAAGGGGAGACTGTTTTTTTCGCGTTGGGATACCCTGCTACACATAAGGGGAAATCGACGGGAAAGAACAAAAAAAAAAATATAACGAATGTGTGACCGGCCTAAACTCCCGTTAAAACTAGAATTTCAACTAATTCTAGCTTGTATTCTCCTATTTGTTCCCTTGTAGAGGGAAGGTCTTCCTCTTATTTTTCCGTTTGTTATTAATATTGGTTAATATTTTTAGCAAAAGTCAAGTCTGTCTAGCCATGTTCGCCTTAGGGACCGTCTCCACGAGCGAGAGAATCGCGGCGATATTATCGTCGTGACACATATTCCTAAACACTCTCTTAGATCGTGTCTACACACTGCGATGTTATCGCAGCGATAGTTAGTATTGAATTTGATGGCACGGCGAGAATATCGCCGCGATTCACTCGCTCGTGGAGATGGCGCTGGGCTTTGAACTTTTTTATGTCATCCTTTACTGTCCCACTGCTAGGCAAAGGCCTCCCCCAAGGTCTTCCATGTACTCCTTTCCTGTGCCACCTCAAACCAACCCTCATGGTACGCGTCTAGGTCATCTCCCCACCTCACAAAATTATAAATTTAAAAAAGCGAAAATAGAACTATAAAATAAGGAGTTTCTTAGCATACTTCCTTTACCAACAATAATAAATTGTAGTATTCTCAGAGCACAGGAATAAGTACCGTAGCTGTTATACTAGGAAGCCTATATACTGGTATTCTTTTAAATCCACTTAACGTAGCTTGAGGCATACCAGGAATATTATAATAAAGAAATAGCTATGCAAATTGCTATACAGGAATTCTATAAAGAAAATAATGAGCTTGAAATTCTATGAACTTCGCAGAAAACTTGAATGAAGCCTTTTACTACTAATAAAAATAACTATTATTTCTTTCTTAATATCTATAATTAAAAAGATAACATCGATTCGTAAGAAAAAGACATTATTACCACATAGTTATGACATAACTCCTAATGAAACAGTATCATTCTCGGATTATCACGCAACTATGTCAAGGGCGATTGCTCTGATAATGACCGTGGACCACACATACTTGTGACCACAAAATAATAAACAGAAGATCAAATTCATACAACTTGCTCACTCGTGCATAAACGTCGGACAAAAACACAAGATCTATGACTGAAGTTGCTTTTGAAATGTAGTGCTGAAGAAAGATGCTTTGCATAACTTGAACAGCCCACCGAACGGATGCATCGATACTGGAAGAATTAAATATCACAACCGAACTATCCACTACATGTCTCCGCAGTGTCCTCGAATTGTTCAAACACGTTGCCAAAAAGCGTAGTGATAACCTTGAGAAACGGCTTGTCACTGGCAAGGTGGACGAAAAGAGACCTAGGGGACGAAGTTCTATGCGTTGATCCGACCAGATTCGCTCGACTTTCGATTCCAGTGATAGCGACGCTGTCCACGCTGTAGAAGATGGAACGAAATGGCGGAATATGGTTCACAAAAGAAGTAAAAGTGTTTCATTGAGATCACGAACTTCAGCATTGAGGAATGCCGTAAGGAGGAGGTGACTACAGTGATTCGGGCAGTGGATTGGGCGCGGGAGATACATTGAACTTCAGCTGACAGCTGACGTGGGAGTCAAGTAAGGCTGGGTCCCCCTGAAGCTCGTTTAAATGATAATCCAGCATAGTGACTAACACTTTTTTGGGAGAACCATAATTATTTGAGATCTTAAGCTTGCAAACCCGTGTAAAACCTTCGTTTAGAACTGGACTGTTCTATTTGGATCTACAGGATGTTTTGATACTTTAGTTGTATGTTATCTCATTTTGTTTACGATAGAAAGTGAAATAACAAACCAAATTGTCCACAACTGACTTATCGAAGCGTTCTGAGTCAGGGGACAGTTCCGAAATAATCTCACAACTATTCATTAAGAGTTCGACAGCTTTCCACTACAGTAATGCGTTTGTATGTATGAATTTCTCATCGCGTGTCACCAGTGAGCCTTCTGTATCCTTTATTATGCGTGAAACCTTCGTAGCAGACAATTGATGGGTTCACAACATTATTAGGTTACATCTACCGATGACTGACATAACAGATAATAGTACGTTGCAGTATGTTATTACTTACTACTGTACAATGATGACGAGACAATTGCAGTTATTTTGACTTTCAATTGATTCTGTATTTATCGTACTTTTTTTGAGAAGTAAGCATAATTAATTCTTGGTCAGCCAGACAATCTGCCAAATTGGTAAGATTAGGTTAGAAGTGGGAAGTATCACTTACCAATTCTGTTTTTTTAACAACGTAAAAAAGCTGATCATGCATGTTGATCAATGATTTTTTTTTTCGTGGGAAAATCCTTATTTAGGCCCTTCGCCCTGGGAGTGCGAAGGGGTATGCTGAACTCTTACCGGCTAAGAACCCACGGTGTTCCTTCTCCTGACCCTTGACCGGGGTCGCGGGATTCGCAGTTGCATGCACCGCAACCCAGGCAGGCCTTGGTTCGCCAGCCCCTGGCAGACCTCTTCTACTGTGGAGCATAGCCCCACGTCCTCCTGAGAGGCGCGCGCGGAACACTGCGCGCCGCCTTCTCGGGCCTTTTACTGGTCGGGCTACTGGTCCCCTAACCCGCTGCCCGCAGGCCACACTACGGTGGCCGGAGACCGTCGCGCGCCCTCCGGCGCCCGGTGCGTCTGGCGCGGGAAGGGAGGTTGATCAATCCTATCCTATCCTACTTCCTACTAATATTATAAATGTGGAAGATTAGGTGTTTGTGAATTTGGATGTTTGTTAATCAATCACGTCTTAACAGCTGAACGGATTTGAGTGAAATCTGGCATACAGGTAGACTATGACCTGGCTTAGGACATAGGATTTAGGACTTTTTATTCGGGTTCATGAATTAGTTCCCTTAGAATGCAAGCAAAACAGCGGGCAACAGCTAATTAATTATACATTATCGGAACACAAGATCAATATTTTGCTAACCGTTTAAATGAAAGCCATATTTGTATCGTGTATCTTTGTCGATGTTTTAAATCAGTAACATTTTGGTCGAATTTAGTCATAACCATTAATAGTGGGTTCAATTTATGGTATGAGCAAAATGATATTGAATTAGCTTTCGCCCGCAGTTTCGCTTGCGTGAAATTTTGAACCCGTTAAGGGACGATTTTCCATACAAACTTTCATCCCCTATTTAACTCCCTCAGGGGTTGAATTTCGAAAAATCCCTTCTTAGGGATACCTACGTTACAAAAGGAACCTATTGTCAAAATTTCAAGTTTCTAACCCCAGCGGTTTAGGCTGTGCGTTGATAGATCAGTCAGTCAGTCAGTCAGCTTCTTCTTTTATATGTATAGATAGACACGCCCATTGTTGCCTGGGCGTTTAGTCCAACATTGGTAACATACTCATACTCGTATCTATACATCCCCTTCATAGCTCACCGTACAAAAACAGATTGCTACAAGATAGCAACATGCAAACTAATAGGGAAACAGTCACAATTCGTGACTCGCCGTAAGCAACACCGCTCAGCTCCAGCCCAGTATGGTAAATAGATAATAATGTTCATGGACCACGTCACGGTGCATTGTGACCGGAGATAATCAGGTTTGAGCCCAGTCGTGACAAGAACCTCGGATATGGGCGGATATTTATTAAATAAATCATTTTATGTCTGTATTAAATGTTTGTGGTAAATGGCACGCGTTGTATGTTGTTTTGTAATTGTTTGTACAAAATGCTGCAGTAGGTAATGGTCCGCGAGGCTTAAGCTGAGCTTTGCATTTGTGTCAGAAAAAATGCAAACGCGTCCTTTGCTTGGTTTAAACCGGTTTATACTGATTTTTGGCAATCGATTCTATGTGCACAAATGTAAAGCTCAGCTTACACCTCGCGGACTGTACAAAGCAGCAAGTTGTAACATAATCCACAGCCCTCGATATTAAATGAGGTATACGGGGTGTCGCGAAACTCAACGTCAACCCGGGAACAAAGAAATTAGGAAAAAAATGTGTTTTTTTTAATAAATCTCCAAGTTACACCTTAGTTTATGTCACGTTAAGTTCCCTAGTAAAGTGTGTGCCTGGGATGTGCTATGCAGGGGTTGTCTAATACACGGAAACTGACCGAGTGGACCGTCTCGAGCCTCTATTCCCATCCAATGTTATGCGTAGAAACTTATTGAAAGAGAACTGAAATTTATGAAAAAAAGGAAAAACATAAAGTGGCGTGAAAAATTATGTCAATCGATTCTCCTGGTGATTATGAACAAACTAGTTTCAGGTTTACTGTATATTGTAAACTTGTATAAATTTCCGCTTTAAACCCTTTAACCTCTTATTAGGGTCACGGTGCTTGTGGTTTAAAGTTTTTTTTTTTTTTTTTTTACTTTATTTACAGGGCTTTGTCGCTTAGCGACCACATCGCCCAGTGCGGGAAAAAATAATAATTGATAACTTATAAATACGTCACTTATCACTAGCTTACGATCTACTAACCACTAATTTGTACAAAAGTTTTGCTTTATCGGACACTGGAAAAGCAAGAATGGTGTTACAAATGCCAATGTCATTTGTTTTAAACGGTCCAAAAATATTTATCCTAGTATTTTCATTCCGGGCACACTCCATCAAGACATGAAGGACATCATCAACCACTCCACACAAATCAGTGGTATAAAGTTGGTATACTTAATTTGTTTTATTTAAAAATCATATTACAATTACATCTAAAAAACAAATGCAAGAGACAGCTAACGTAGTTTCGGAAACCCTCGAGATCACCTTCACCTTAATTCTAACATTAATTGCTTTGTTAATTATTAAAATCAAATAAGACGTTGTAAAGCTCGGCTGGGTTGTTGTGATATATTATTCAAACAGACAGTCTGTATCGAACGGTCCACGTGGTTTATTCAAACTAGAACTGGGTCAGTATACTGTTCTGTTGTCTCGGACTTAGTTGAAGTTGTGTAAAATGAATGCTTGTCAATGAGGTGATACTAGCTATTCTAGCTAGTTAGGCAGTGTTTTAGGATTTTCTGTTACGAAATTCGAAAAATATATAAGTAGGTACCACAGAAATCGAAATAAGAAGACAATTATTTAGATTTCTGTGATCAGAATAATTATACCAGCCTTAGATTTCGGTGATCAGAATATACCTACCAGCTTTAGATCGCCCCACGTTTTATCTATTACAAAAATAAATCCCTATTTCCCTTGGTCACGGAATCACGCGTGAGCGGCTGGACCGATTTCGCTATTTTTTTTTGTTGTGTTCGTAATTGTCAGCAGAAGGTTATTATGAAAAAAAAAATGATATTTAAAAAAAAAACTGAAATAATTTCGTTTGGTGAATGGTTATAACTTTTTGTTACTATTTTGATTTTGTTTCTGCAGGTATGTAATAAGTAAGTAGTAGGTAGGTAGTAAGTACGAATAATTGCATTGCAACGTATGCCGGGTGCAGCTAGTAGTGTAATAATATCGACTTTACTTGTGTAGTGGTCGTAAGCATGGCTGCGGAGCGTAAAGTCTATGGGTTCGATTTACAGTTCTAAGTAGTTTCTAGTATTTAATATTCTGTCTAATAACTGAAGATATGCTCGTAATATAATGCTATCTTATCTTAATGTGTTTTCAAAAAGAGTAACCTAGATTAGATTCCTTATTTCTTTAGAAAATTCATCGCCACCAGAGTTAAAGCTTATTTGTAGTCTTCAGAATTACTTCAATATTGAATAAGACCTTGTTTAAATGCTATTCAAACAGTCTGGATCGGTTCACGTGGCGTGCTCAAACTTGAAACTAGGACAGTTAGTGTTATTGTTGTGTTGTCAGACTTAGTTCCTGTTGTGCAATGAATGCCTGCCTGTCAAGCGGAGTTATTGACAGTTTTCTGTTAGGGAATTTTAGTAACAGCAAAGGAATGGAGTTGTTTACTTATAGTGAACTAGGGTTCTAGCAGATTGTAGCCGTCGGGCGGTCGTGGTCGTCTACGGGCGCGTGCTCGAGCATCCGCTGCGACGCACTGCGCTTCGCTCCTGCGTGGCCCGGTTGGTGGAAATCGTACATTAGGGTGGCGTTTGCCACTCGGGCCCTATCAGGCGCGAGCTCCGCTCCCGGCTGAAAGCCCGCGTAGGTGAGGTGAAATATCTCCTCTTTGAGAAAAAAAAATATTGGCTAGTTTTAGTCATATTATAAGTTATAACTAACTGCATTTTTTAACACGTCCGTTGCGCTGATTCTAGGTGGGGCTAGTCACAATGCCACCCGGGCCCCTTAGGCCCAGTCCGACGCTGGGAATACATACTATGCTGAACCCATCTAGAGCGGGATAAGGGCACAGAGATGATGATGAACCGTATCAGACTGTTCTGTAACTGCCTGTGTGAGTCCATAATAAATATTTTTTCTTTCTTTCTTTCTTTATGTTTTGTAGATAATTTCTTCTCGAATAGTTTCAAAAGTGTTATTCGGCGCCACAATCGAGACGGTTCTTCAATATTTATTCAAGCTGTCTAGTCTGGATTGAGAATATCGTATCAGACAGTGCTTTTAGTAGAACTGGGGCAGTTAAGATTTAATTATTGGATTCTCTGTGTAGGTAACTGGAACTGTGTTAAATGAATGCTAATGGATGTTTCATGGAATTAATTGCAAAACTTTGGTTTATGTTTTGACTAGAGGATTTGATCCCGGCCCTTTTTTCTAATCCCGGGATTTCGGGTTTCTCTGTAGTCAATCCCGGGATCCCGAGATAGTTCCGGGATTGTATTGGTAATTGAAAAGTGGTAACAAAAAGTCAGTATCATCATGTCAAAATCAGTTTTTTATTTGTCTTTTGGCAATGATTTAAGTTTTAAATCTTTAAAAAGCCAAAATTAAACTTCAAACTTCTTATTAAATAAACAAACTAACTGAACCCGGAATTTTTACACACTTGTTCACAACATAATTCGGTCGTTATCGAAAACCAATGAAATCAGCTGTCAAAACAAGATGGTTGACAAAATGTGAAGTCAACTAAACGCACTTACACGTTTCGTTTCCTTTAAATTATTATTGACATATTTAAAAAAAATATTAATCCCGAAAATCCCGAGATTTGTAAATTTTTTTTCCAAAAATTTCGGGATTAAAATACGACCGGGATCCCGGGATCGAATAGTCTAGTTTTGACATTCAGGTTCCAGTTTAACAAGTCAGACTGAACCATTTCAAATTCCATGTTGATGAATATGGTGTTCCACACTGAGGTTATAAAGTATTATGAATGGTATTATTTACACTAAGACCGCAAATTCGGAACGGCGGCGCGTGCAGCGGGGCGTTCCAGCGTGTATTGTCGCGTGCAGCGTCGCGTTCAACGTGCACGCAACTAGTTTTCGCTAGAGCGTGCATGCGAGCGGGGCGTCCAACTGCGTTGACCAATCGTAGGTCGCCATTCACACACTCCACTTTTACTGGCCAATCTTGACACATTGAACAAAATATCACTTGTACACGCTCGTTAAAACGCCGAACACTGATCACGCCGCTTAACTACACGCTAAAAACGCTACTACGAATACACCAAGAGAGAAGTCCATACGTTCAGTAGTCAAGCGTGCACGCTCAAAACAAAGCCCCGCTGCACGCGCCGCTGTTCCGAATTTGCGGCCTTAGTCAATTAATTAATTAAGTAATATTTTATAACGCTTTGTTTAGGTTTTTTGTTTTACAGAATAAATTTTTAATCACCATTCAATTTTTTTCTAGGCATTATTTATTATTTTATTGTGAAAATTCGACCTAAAAATTTTATTTCAAGAATGGAGTCTTTGAATAATTCCTAATACCTCGAAAGAAATTCGACGATGACTCAAAAAAAACCAACATTTTGTAACCTCAGTGTAGGAGCACCATTAATTATTTGTTTTATTTGGCACTAGCGACCCGCCCCGGCTTTGCACGTGTACGTTTAATAGCTTAAAACCTTCATCTTGAATCACTCTATCTATTAAAAAAATCCGCATCGAAATCCGTTGCGTAGTTCTAAAGATCTATGCTTAAATAGGAACAGACAGCAGGAAGTGACTTTGTTTTATACTATGTAGTGATGGCAATTTTACTTAGCATGGCAATTAAAGGTTAATCAAGTCAAACAAGTTGCTCTAATCATTTAGACAGAACCCCTACGTTGAACAAAATCTATTAATTCTATTTAAAGTTACATAGTTCGAATTTCCTTCCTGGTTCTAATCAATCATTTGACATTCAAAAATGATAATTCTCTGATGCATTTAAAGTTATCTGAACAGACAAAGCAGGTAGCTAAAGACTCAAGGATAAATCTATCCCCTATAATAAAAACAATGCAGTATATCAGAATCGATCGACTTCCGCGCACAACAATCGATTGCGAGGTCGACACTCGGTCTTGACCGCATGATTAGTACCTATCTGTTGTATCTGTGAAACTGTGAAATACAGGACCTTGGTATCTTGGTATGTGGCAAAATTGACTGACAGAAAACTCACAGCCTAATAATGAACATAACATGAAACTTGGTACATGAAAGGTGCACGATGTACGAAAGGATTTTTCGAAAATCAATTAATTTTAAGATTCTGTGCCTGTGACAAGAAAAGTTTAAAGAGAACTGATTATTTTGGTATGTAATGAGGAGGGAAGAAAAGCATGTAAATAAGAGAGTGATGAATATGAATGTTGATGGGTGGAGGGGAAGAGGGTGACCAAAGGAAAGATGGATGGATTGTGTGAGAGATGATGTGAATGAAAAAGGAGTAAATGAAAGCAGGATGGCTAATAGAGGTAGAATGGAAGAATAAGACATTTTACGCAGACCCCAAGTAACTTGGGATAAGGGCAACTAGAAGAATAACCCATTTTATGTTTCTATACACAGAATTGATGCCCAAAGTTTAACAGCCAAAGGGTATGAGATAGGGAGAAAACTTTTGTATGGAAAATCGAATTCCCTGCGTATATCAACTTGAAACTTTGTCTAACATAACATCACACCTGTATTCCCCAAAGGGTTGGGCAGAGGTGTATAGTACACCATCATTTCACTGTTATGTTTTAAGTCCCATGTTATAGGGGGCGAGCTTATTGCGATCAACCGGGCAGAAATCCAATCAAATCCCGACTCCGGGCTACTACTGAGAAATTCTACGCGGCTACACACAAATTCCAATAACACTTTGCCCGACCTGGAGATTATACCAAGAACTCACGCCCAGCAGTCGCATTTGCGATCACTAGACTAACAACTTTGCAGTGGCGAAGGCTCCATACAACTCGATTCCTATCGGCTTCCCTTTCGAAATATGGCAAATACTAGTATCTATTATTTTCAATTATCATTTAAACAAATAATTGGTCCGGCTTCCTTTTTAAGAAAATTCACCCTTCGTCACTGCAACTTTGTATAAATACTCTTCAAATCAAATGATAAAGCAAGTACTTAAGGATTTTTCAAAACCACTCCTAAAAGTCAACCATTTATATCCAAAATCAACACGAGCAAAATCTTGTAGACATCTTCTTCTGCATGCCCTTATTCCAATTTACTTGGGGTCAGCGCAAAATGTTTTCTTCTTCCATTCTCCCCTATAATCCGTCTCGCTATCATTTACTCCCTTTTCCTTCAAATCATTTCTCACACAATCCAACCGTCTTTTCTTTAGTCTCCCTCTTCCCCTCCATCCATCCATCTCGCTGGACATATTGTTGCTATTTCACCTTCACGAGCAGCGCTATCATGATTTGCCAAGAATTACTGGACACTGTATGTGTGAAGGTTCACGTTTGTTGTTCTTGTAATTATTACGGTGATACTAATTAATGCCGTAAGTTTGTTATTGTGGGGTCACCGGTTAAAAATCCTCATATACTTTAGCAGCCTACCGGAATCCTCTGATGGTCACAGGTCTCTTAGAAATGGAGGGAACAGCTATTAGGAAAAGGTCATTGGTGATCACTGGGTTTACACAATAATGTAGTTATCTAACCAAATATTGCTAAATTAAGCTTACACTCGTTGACTTCGTGAATTTTCCGGGATTGTGACACGTGTTATGAACTCTACGGCAATCTCAGTGGAATTGATGTAAGAGGTGTGAATAAAGTCTTATATTGTCAAGCATCTTATTCACTTCAGATCAAGGCTTTGTCTGCGTAGATGCAGTTTATGTATACCTGAGAAACTATTTCTCCACTGAGTTAGAACTATTTTATGCAAATATTCATCTGCATATATAAATATAAATAATATATATATAAATAATAATCAAAAGGCCTCATCTGATACGCAGAAAGAACGAGCATTGATTACCATGCTTGCTTACTGCGTTTTGGCAATTTCAGACCATTAAGTCTAGATCTATGTCAGTGATGAATTAGATTAACTTAGAAAGCACATCTGGCTTTGAATTTTTCAGGTTAGGTTTTGAACCCGCAACCATCAAGAAACGCTCAAGAAGCGAGTCCATAACCTGCGGGCGACCACGACAATGATATAGGAATATTTTCATTTCACAGGATTGAATTCAACCGCAGCTGTGAAAGTGAAACCACTTTCGCAGTCATAATATAAGTAATATTACCTACATTGATTACAAATCACAATTCACCGTCTTCACCTACGTTATACGTTACTTTAACCTTAACTTCTGTCACTGACCTTCCGATTTGACTGACGTAATCATGTCTAACTTATCGGAGTGCGATGTTACGTGGATATTGAACTTTAATCGGGTCAAAAGTTATGTGAGTTCTGTCATCGTCAGTATTTGACAATGACAGCAGTTTCATAACTTATGAACCGTATGATTATATGAGGAATGACCTGTGAAAATAGCCAAAAAATTTTTTGGTATTTCTCTTGTTGCAGGCTATACGAGAATAGGTAATGCTTGCGGCCGTGGTGAGAAATTAGCTAGTCTGCAAAGTTGATTGCGAGGCTGACCGTCCAGGGTGCGCCGGACGTACTTGAATTACGCCACTCGTGGAGGCTTTTTTATGATAGTTACATATTAAAATTGATGAATAGAGTTATTCAAAATGGCACGTAAAAATTATAATAAAAGTTAAATTTGATTCCTTCTGTACTGTCTTATCTACATCTCTTCTCTAAATAGTATGAATTGAAGTCGCTTTTCTCGTCTGTCTGTTTGTCCGCTTACTTCTACTAAACAACTCAATCGATTTTGATGCGGTTTTAATTTAGGTAATTTCTCTCGGAATGTTTTAAGCTATAAAACGTACACGAGAGACGCAGGCCGATCGCTAGTATACATTCATTGTTTAAAATATTAGAAAAATATACAACAACTTCTGATTATTTTTGTATTATTTTGGTAAAGTAGGTTTTTTTCTGCAGTCATTCTATAAAAATACAAAAAAAAAACAGTACTACCAGAAGGCTACTTCAAAACAAAAGTATCAAGAAAATCTTTTATTCTTCTCACAATGTAAACAACACCAAGACCCATTTAAAACGGCACAAAAAAGTAAATCGCAAGCCTATTCATTGAACAAACAATAAAATGCACCTATTTACTATTTATAACGTTGAACTGAACCAGTTTACCAGTTACCTTGCGGTTAATCTTAACCAAGGACCAACGCACTGGTAATAGGTAGTAGTTAAAATATGATAAATGTTATATTATTTTTTATGTAAATGGCGCTTAGTTAATAATGTCGCAATATTTGATTAAATGCCGTAAATCCGTGGCTTCCGCATTCTGATTCCTAAATCAAATGCGTGTTTTTAAAGATGTCAACTCATTAGCTTTTAAATGCTTATAATATATTAGGTGTAAATTACAAGTTTTAATGATATTGATTGCCTGTGATTTTATTTAAGAAAAAATCTTTACGTAATCTCCATGAGTGACGATACGTAAGTATCTTTGATGCACCCTGGGCAGTAAGCTCAGTTATGAACCTCGTTGGTTGGCAAATAATTTCACCATGGTTTGAGCTATTTTCGTATAGCTCGTTACAACATGGGAGGATATCTTAAAACGTGTGGCAAGAAAAAAGTGTAAGAAAATACAATATAACTACAAACTTGATCGAGGTCGCAACCCTACTTATTATTGTAGAAGTACTGCTAATCTTGCTTCACTTTAAAATATTCATAATGTTTCGGTTTTTTCCTTTCAACTTTTGTGTAATAATAGAAAATTAGCATGTCTAACAATCATCAAATCATATGCACGCGAATAATGTCGTCTAAATAGACATCGTACTTTGTTAACAACGTCTGTGACAATGACACATTTTTTTCATTGTTATTCACAATATTAATAATACTTATACACAAAATCTATGTTCACATAACTTATTATATCATACACATACCTAAGTAATTTGTTCGAAAGAGGCATGTTAGGTTACACATCCATCTGGTAGAAACCAACAACTTAATCTAAAATGAATAAGTTTCACGATCGAGATGCTTATCATATTATATCAGCTGGTAAACTTTTCTGTTGAACATCAGCTCACCGATACAAGAAACAAACCATTATAAGGAAATATTGTCATATTGTATGTATGTTGATATTAAAGATGCTGCGGATATCAACTTAAGATAACCTGTTGCAATAAGACGCCTGGACTTCATTACAATGAATAGGTAGTAAATGATTTGGTGTCACCTAATGCTAAAAATAAATACAGTAGTAGGTAATAGCCAAAATACTTATGGAAATTAATCTCATATCGTTCCGGATTTGTGTCTAGGACGGACGTGCTTCGGGTCCCGAGCAGGACACGCTGCTGCCATCAATAAAACCCCGAACTAGTATTCTGTATAAATTATGTGTATCCCTACAATTTATAACCTTTACGAAAAATAAATGGTTTTATGGAAAGATCTGTGTATGTTGCCTTTTTTACAATAGTAGTTCTCGTCTCTTTGATGTCGTACCTCGCACTTTCATTCGCTAAAATTGCGTTGTTTTTATTATTATATGGTTTTGTCAGAGGCAATAAATTACTCATTTAGTTCTAGCATAATATGTATTTTTAATTTAGTTGCTTTTATAACAGCTGTTCTCACAATTTTTAAATTAGTTTTCGATGTTCCAACATTCCTTTTAGTGATACACAACTTTCGTACAAAAGGTTGATGGTTGCTCCTATAGCCTATGGTTACCGATACAGAAAGTAATTGAAAGGAGAATGGGTCTCTTACCCATTCTCCTTTCAATTACTATCATTCGAAATATTTTCCAAAAATATGAACTTTCTCGTACGAACATTTTCCTGTAGCCACAACGATTAAGGTAGCTGCTCTTATAACTAACACATCACAAGTGAGTTTTTTGTGATTTCTGACGTTTTTAGTACTCCAACCTCAGTTGGTCCGCAAGAGTCTTTTGATCCTTACGGGAAATACCATCGATTGGCATCATAAAAATGTTTTGTGAAAAGTGACTTTTTTTTCGCTAACTGTACATTTTTTTCAAAATCTGTTATACAGATAGAAATTTATTCCTAAAGTTAAGGGTAGTCTTCTAAGAACGTTTTCCTATAGCTACAAATGGTTAAGGTAGCTGTCCTTCATGACCCATCTCAAATTACCACCCTTTATAATCTTTTTTCTCCAAGTGAATTCATGCATGCTGTCTTAAGACTAATTATACTACTCCATGAGGGCAACAAAGACCGATTTAGTTCATTATGCTACAGTCAATATTTTTTTGGGTACGGGGCCCATACCGTATTACCCACTGTCCTTTATTGCACTTGTAATGATAGACTGGAGTGATTATACAAGGTTAGTCGTAAAGGGGGTACTTATCCGCAGGCCACTTAAAGTATCACTGATGAGTCGTTTTAAAGTAATTGTTAATATTTCAAAATTCGAGAATTTTTATTTTCATTAAAAATGATTTTTATTTTAGGTTTTTCTAAAATACTTCATCCCTGCATTAGTTACAAATTCAGAAAATGGAGCTTCTAATCCGTGACCCCAAATGTGACCTAAAATGTAAACACAGCTGATCATAGCTTACTATACATAGATTTTATCGTATTTTTTATGGAATCTTTGAATCTTCTTCTTTTCTTTCTTTCTTTCTTTTCTATTCTTTGAATCTTTGAGCAGCTATTTCTCTTAAACTATTGACTTTTGCGGAAAGTGGTAGAACAAAAGTTACTCATTATTATGGGTATTTTAACACCCTTTCAGATTAGTACCCCCTTTCTGACAAACCTTGTATAAAAACAGTACAGAATTAAAATAAGACCGTAGGCAGTTGCTCTAGTGTCGGCACAAGCTATGCCATAATAGGTCTCGTTGCATATTTATAATTAATTAACAAAGTACAATTAATAATTGATTTGCATAAAAACTTCCGGAAGAAATATTCCGTCGTACAGCATGCGTCAATAGTCACGTTATAGTAGCCATTGCTAATGTTTTGCAATAAAGAATGTCAAACACGAACAATAAAATTTCGTACAGCCTTGAACTTCAAGCAGGTTTGCCCAATACGTGCCCAAACAGTGAAAGGGTTGGACGGTATCATGCACTAATGATAAATAATATTATTATAAGAATTATTTTTATTGTAAAAATGTGGTTTAAATGATTACTACACTAGTAAGTACTTCACGAATCAATCACATCGATTCGTGAAGTGCTATTTTGGTTAGAAATGGAAGAATTAAAGTCTGTTTTTTCTTTTTTTTTTCAATATTCTAAAAATCTCCTGAGCCACAAGATACAAGCTATGTTTACTTTGTAGCTCACTGGTAAACGTGTATTAATGCTGTCACGTTTGATTAATAAACATTTATTATTATTATACTAACTAGAACGTCAGTTTTTTTTTTCATAAAATTAATTTGATTAGCTTTTTGTAGTAATTGAGTTAGAAGTCAAAGGTTTTAATTGATTTTAATTTATACTGTTATAACTTTATTACTGGGTTTGAAATAACAAGTGAGATAATGTAGGCATAACATGTCTTCTTCGTTTTAAGGCTAAGGGCGCATAGAATAGTCAATTATTAAAATAAGGCTAAAGCTATTACTTACCAATTAAAACCTAACTGATCGAACACAAGTATCTATTATTTCTGATTTTATATTTTTAACTGAAAATATTTCTAAAGAACAAAAGATTCACATCATCATTGCTCTCAGGCTTTAAAAATACCTAATCTTTAGTTCAATTATACTTTTCAGCCTAGACCCGTCACGCAATTATTGTAATTAATTAAAGTTTTAATTAATTTTAATTGGATTCACTTTAGAGGTAATTTACATGCCAGTGGATATCGTTTTGCACGGAGAGCGTTGAATTTGAAATATTTTTCCCTAAGGAGCTAAGATTCGCTTGCATAGTTACCTCGATTAAGATTTTGCATATTTTAATCAAGGAATTGTAATTATCTAGAGAAATATAATTAAATGTTTTTGTATGTTTTTCTACTGAGTATACAAAATAAAGTTTAAGCCAGAAAACAACCATGTCTTAAACAAATGACGTAGTGAACCAATGGTGTAGTACAAAATTCACGCAAAAAGTGTTCTGTGTTTACATACACGTCTAGAGCGCGCACAAAGGCACACCACATAATTAAAAATACCAACAAACTAATTTAAATCCTATCTCGTCACCACAATGCCTAATTTAGATTACAACCATACGAAGATTCGAATGTCAAAGTTTTTTATTTCAAATAGACCAGATTACAGGCACTTTTAAAACGTCAAAACTAGGTGCACGGTTCCAAAAGGTAGGTTCTATGGAGAAGAGCCGGCAAGAAACTCCATGAATGCTCTTTTTAAAATAGTAGATCATGACTATTCCATTACAGTAGTGTGAGAAATAGAATGAGAATAATGCAGGTTAACGTAACAAATAAACTCACTTATGAGTAACAAAATAGAAAAATATGCCTTCTAGGATTGCCGTAGCAGGTAAGAGCTGACCAGTCCCGACAGACAGCAGCCGTTCACGAGTATAACGTGCACATCCGCATCGCTCAGCTCAACCATATTGTAGACCAACGACCACCCATTGGCGTAAAATTAGCCTTCATTTTCTCGTTTTAGTCTTTATTCGGTTCGGACAATTTTGAGCGCTGACCGAGCTCTATGCTTCTACGTCAATGTCTTAAATACCTAAACGGTATTAAAGACATTATTATGTTCCTAATTCGTAATGATGAAACAAAAGATTTAATATTGATAACATAAAATTAATACAGCGAACTCAGTCAAAGTGATCTTAAACATTTTCCGATAATACCATCTCGTCAAGACGACGACAGGTGCGGTTAACAATATTAATTAATAGTAACATAATAACATGTTATACCACCTGTTTTAGCATAGAGTAATAAATAAATTGCATGAGTTAATTCATTTATTATTGATGCGGAAATATGCACAGCTAACAACTAAGTAGTTTTAATAAATATACTTAGTACAAACATCTGAGGTTCTTTTAATAAATTTACTTTTACTTTTTGCCTATATTTCATTTCAGTTATGAAGTTATCGAGATTAGAATCTTGTTTAGTATTTAAACATACGACGGAATTAATTAATTTGGGAATTATCTAGAGCTGACTGCCTCGTTGGTCTAGCGGTCCCAAGCGCGACTGCTGAGTGTGAGGTCCTGGGTTCGATCCCACCTGGTGGCAAAGTGTTATTGGGTTTCTCCGTGTGGAATTTCTCAGTAACAGCCTGGAGTTTGGATTTGTGCCCGGTCGATGGCAATAGGCTCGCCCCCTATTACATGGGACGTTAAACATAACGGCGAAATGTGGGTGTCTATACACCTCTGACAACCCTTCGGGGAATACAGGCGTGAGTTTATGAGTTTATGTTATCTAGAGCTTTTTTCAAGCAATTTTTAACTATTCTAAAACGATGCGCAGTTATGAATCTCGATTTGAATAGAGATTCGATCTCTACTCTAATCTTATCTCGGAACGAAGGAAATACATTCGTTGTAATCAAATTTATTTTGATAAAATTCATTAGACTTCCAGGAACTCATTTTAATTTGTTTGCTTGATGGCAAATTTAACAAAATTTGTTTCGTCTTAAATTACTGAGTGAAACATTAAATACATAAACAATTTGTGACCCGGTATTATATAACTGAAACCAATGCCAATCCATAAAAAAACTGCATTAATAATTACATAATGCATAATGTATATCGTGCGAAACAAAAAATAAACACCTCCACAGTATTAATTAATATATAAATAATAAAACTGTAGTGTAACAGTTCCTGGTTCATTCTCGCGTGATATCGTCCACTTCAATCGTATTGTTACGGATATTGACCCGAAACTGGTCAAGCCAGTTAGCGATATGGCAAGCCTTTTACTATTGTATTTTTTTAGCAAAGGTGTTATTGTATGCGTCCTTGATGCTTGAAAACTTTTTATTATGTAATGGGCACGCAAATACTTATGATATACTATTCGTGTCGTGCGATGATGATGGAGCATTTAGGCAATATTCTCTGCACAAGAGGCGAAACATGGGTGTATAGGCTCCTGTAATAGGAGAACACCTCTGCTTACCACTTTGGGGATTATAGGCGTGACGTGTATCTACATCTTTGTTCTAGGGAATTTCCATGTCCATTTTATATTTCAATTTGGGCAGAGTTCTGCAGTTAGCTTTACCCGGGATGTCGAAATGTCGAGTTTGATGTTTTTTTTATCTATATGTATAAGGTCTGTAAAAAGCGATTTACACCTCCCCCTATTGGCTGGAGACCCTTCAGGTCTCGCCAATAACTGCCCGGTTACGTAGAAACCGTCCCCTAGGACGACCTACAGCAGTCCAATAGAAAAAAAAAAAAGATGTATACCTTTCAGATATTATTGCTGTGCTGTGCGGTAGCTAACTAGGCGGGGCCATAATAATAATAATCATTTATTTCAGGAAATTATTCCCATAAGCATACATAAGCACTAAAAATAACAAACAAATATACATAGGCTTCATTAAAATATTAATAAACATAAACAATAATTACTTAATAAATGGTGACGAACTGGCATGCAGGTGCATCCACCTCTTCAACATCGCCGAGTCCCACCGCTCAGACAATACGCTCAGGATACTGTTAGTGCTGCCTCGGAAGCGACTTAGTAGCGAAGCGCTCCGCTTCCTAATAATGGCATAAAAGTCATCGGCATGTGCCTGCGCGAACATCGTAGAAGCGCTGCAAAACCACGGCAGCCCCAACAGCACCCTAAACGCATTGTTGTACTGGACGCGTATGGCACTGTATGCTCTCTGCACATAGTTGACCCATAGGCTGCACGTATAAAAAGACTGACAATAGGCTTTAAATAAGGTCACCTTAACTTGTTCAGTACAGCGTGCAAACCTACGTGCCAACATGTTACAGCGAACCGACAGCGCCCTACGTTCCCGCTCGATGTCCTCATTGTCAGACAAGTTGTCTGTGACCCAGTGGCCCAGGTACTTAAAATGGTTAACCCTATTTAGGCTAGCACCACCAAGAGTGATCGATGGTATAAAAGAGTAGCATTTGGTACCGGCTTTGAAAATCATGTACTCACTCTTCTTAGGGTTGTACCTGAGCCCATGAGTCTCAGCATATGTCTCACAAATGCGCAGGAGTTTTCGCAACCCCCCAACCGATGGGCTCAGCAGCACCATAGTTAGAACCTCTGGGGCCACAGTGCAGTAAGTGATCGAAGGGCTCTTGGGCATATACTTATTCGGCAGCCATCTAATCTTAGGGGCACCGGCTACCCCAGTGGTGGGTACGGTCTTGTGACTAGGCCAGTGAGGACAACATAGTTCTTCTTCCTAGACATATCTTAACACAGTCGAAACACGCATTTCAAGTATTAAGTCAAGCATAGGAAATAATATTTAGATCAATAATAATACATTTAAATTTTTGAACAAAAACTATATAACTTGACTTCGGACTTTTTTAACACGATAGCAAAATATCAACAGGCTCTACGTATACTAGTGCAAGTGCAAATATTTGACTTTTTTAAATGGACCATTTCATACCATATCAAACAGTTCTATTGATTTACGTCAAAATTAAAAGCTTAAGAACTTTTAAACCGTTCTCCTATAAAGTTGTGTTTTTGCACTTGCATTAATATACGTAGGACTCGTCGAAATTATCTTTTTTTTCTCGAGATTGTATCAATTGTCGCTTAGCACCATCCGTGGTACGAGCACTTTTTGCTAATGGCGCCACGGATCGTTAAATCACCTCGAAATCATCAAGTGTTGTTGCATTACACCGATTACTTAGCATGTTGCATTGTGTTGACCAACCGTTATTATTCTTGTTTATTACATAATCTGTTACACCTTTACTATCTTCAGATGATCTGAAATATTTCACAATATTTTGTTTCTTATTTCAAAGTGGCTTGTCTCTTTTATTTTGTTATTAATTATAGGCATGGTTAAAGTGACTGACTTTTTAATCTTCTGCTTAGTTTTTTTCCTATGTTGGGGTCAGCTTCCAGTCTAACCAGATGCGGCTGAATACCGGTATTTTACACGGAGCGACTGCCATTAGACCTCTGCAACCCAGTTACAGGACAATGCCGATATCCTAAAGTTAGACCGGTTGTCAGATTTTCGGGCTTCTGACTACACGTAACGACTGTCGTAGGAATTCGTATGACACCTGAGACTTACGGCTTAACGTGATCTCAAAGGCACGGGGAGGTCTCGATGTGTAACGAACGATCACTCATACATAGACTGACCGCGGCATGCGTTGCTTAACCTAGCACACCGTACGATCTGCGCGGTTTGTTAATTAACCATGAGCTTCTGGTACTATCTTTTTAATACCTTGTACAAATAAGTTTTAAACTTTCGCGTTGTTTGATAATAATTATTACGAATTGGCGAATGAATCAACGGGTCCTACGTATAAAAGTGCAAGTGCAAAAACACAATTTTACAGAAGAGCGGTTTAACCTTTTGACTGCTTGATTTTTTAGCAGTTGCCGTGCCCCTAGCGCCCAGCTCATAAATCGGCAAAATAATAACGACTATGAAAAGAGTATTATAAACATGTTATGTCAATAAATAAATACATTTTAAACACAGGTTTTTTGTCGTATTTATCCGACATGGGCGAAATGGACACAATTTTTTTGTCGGATATATCTGACTTGGGCGGTTAATGGGTTAAAAGTTATATGGTATGGTCCATTTTAAATATTTCTATTGATTTATGTCAAAGTTAAAAGCTTTGGAACTTTTAAACCGCTCTCCTGTAAAGTTGTGTTTCTGCACTTGCACTAGTATACGTAGAACCCATCGAAATGTAAATTCACTTTAATTCCAGTTTCGTAATAATTATTATCGTATACAAATGTTTGTATTTCCTATTTGGTCTACAATAAACTGGATTTACATTATGTTTATGTTATCTACTTAATTAACATTTCGGTGATTGTTATTTGTTTTAATTCGGATTGGAAACAAAATAGAATCGAATAAATACGCCGTATCTGTGAATGACCTTTGCAATTGTACGAAAAATTATTTCGTAAAACATTGAAAAGAATGCGAATTAAAACACATAATATCACGCCTGTACTCCTCGAATTCAGCAGAGTTGTATAGTTCACCCTTATTTCGCCGTTATGTTTAAGTCCTATGTAATAGGGCACGAGCCTATTGCCATCAACCGGGACCAAACCCAGACTCCAGGCTGCTACTGAGAAATTCCAAATGGAAAAACCCAATAACACTTTGCCCGACCTGGGGATCGGACACAGTACCTCACACTCAGCAGTCTGCGCTTGCGACCATTAGACTAACAAGGCAGTCAAAACAAAACACTTATAAAGTATCATCGCATAAAAAGGGTTATATAAAAAAGTTTTCTTTAACACGTAAAATAACAGTGTCGGACTGTGATCGGCTGATTTGATTGATTACAATAATATCTTACGTCATATTACGTAAATGTAAAAATGTATCCAGAAAAAAATATCTTGTTCTCCGGGTCTGCCACTACTACACAAGAATAGGTCATGCCGTGGTGAAAGGATTAGCCAGTCAGCAAGGTTGGTAGCGAGGCTGACTGCCAATGTTGCCAAACGTCCCACATTTGGCGAGACGTCCCGTTTTTCAGCCCTCGCAGGACACGTCCCGCAAACACCCTGAGCGGGACGCCTAAAATGCCACTATTTTACCTAAGTAGGTAATATTGTCGCCGTATTTTAAAAGAATGATTAAATTATTATTAATAAATGATTATTTTTCTCGTGGAGGAGCTCGTGGCTAAATAATTACAGCCGCATAGACCGATCTTCCGGGTTAAGCCACGCTTGCCGAGGTTGGTCTGTGGATGGGTGACCATTTACGATAGCGAGTGTCCTCCGTGCCTCGGAAAGCACGTAAAGCCGTTGGTCCCGGTTGTCATTTGTAGATCTTTGACAGTCGTTACTGTTGGTCAGAAGCCAGAAAGTCTGACAATCAGTCTTACCAAGAGTATCGTATTACCCAGTTACTGGGTTGTGGAGGTCTGATAGGCAGTCGCTCCATGTAAAATACTGATATTCAGCTGCATCCGGTTCGACTGGAAGCCGACCCCAACATAGTTGGGAAAAGGCTAGGCAGATGATGATGATGATTATTTTTCTCAGTGATTTTGTTTAAGGAGTCTTATTAGAACTAAAGGATTGTTACCATTATTATGCTTTTCTTCTACTGCCATATTTATTCGTACAATCCCGCTTTTTTAAAATTTAAATTCCTGTATTTGGAAGAACGGTCCTGGCAACACTACTGACTGCATAGGGTTTAATACCATCAAATCTAGGGTCGATACATTGTACTAAGTTAATCCCATTCTGTTATCAGAAAAATAATTTATCCCAAATAAACGCAGCCAAGATTTTCCGAGACGCAATCCCTACTGCATCTCAGAAAATCTGGTTGTGAAATAAATGTTTTTTTACAGATCTTGCAAGAAGTTATTAGCAAAAGATACATAATTTTGTAGTTGTTAATTGCAGTTAAATACGCTATAAATTAAATTTAATAACCAATTAACACAGTCATTGTTTGTCAAACTAAAAAATACAGAAGCTGTTAATATAAGTGAGTAATATAACTACATTAACGAGTATTATCCATCCGTATGATACGTCTTTTCCTTAATATTTGCATACAATAACAATGTAATTTGCAAAATACTAATTGTAATTTAAAGTGCCAGATGTTTTTAAAAATGCGTAAAAATTTTTGCTTTATGCCTCCCACACATCTCAGAAGTACACAGACTTCAATGTACAGACGCTAGCACATACTACTACAATCTGTCTTTCTTTAATAGATTTTCATCTTTATCGCAAAAGCATTAGGTTTAAGGTTGATTGGGAAAATTTGACAGTTGAGGGTAGCTTGATGTACTGGTGTCTGTACATTATGTATAGTACGTAGTATACAGCATGACTGGTTAATCGCTTTATATCCGAAAATGATGTACTCCGCACATCATTCTGTACAATACGAGGCTTCCATAGTCACGAAAAATGAAATAATGCCTTGAAAAAAAAAATTTACAAAAAAAGAAAAAAAAAGAAAAAATTACGAAAAAAGTCTGTTGTTCATAATAATCAATTTTGCTTAACAAACCTCCCGATTTTTGAATTGAGAATTCAGTGAAGTTCTAACAGTGCGGAAGTCAAAAATAGCTACCTACTACTTTACAATAGAGTGAAAGAACTATTTAAAACGAGCGTAACCTGCGCTGAACGCAATATTGTTTTTAATTATCATTACAGATAAACTCTTTGATGCTTTATTAAACCTTTGAAAATCCTAATAATCTTTTTCATTTCAAGTAATATTGTCACTTTCGCAGTGTTGTCTGTTTTTGTCACAAAATGACTTACGCACTGTTAGAATTTCACCGACGTTAAGCAATACTTATGTAGTATTTGAGTACGGAGTTGTCAGAAAAATGCTTTAAAATCTGTAAATTTTTTTGACAACTCCGGACTCAAATGTTACTTATATACTGCTTATCCTAGAATTCTCAATTCAGAAACCGGAGGTATATGTATGGAACAGCAGATTTTTTAACGAATTCAGAGTTTGTCCAATAGTAAAAGTTGTACAGTGTTATGAAGAGTTCATGGTTTTCGGATGTGAAGCAACTAACCAGCTATGCTAGGCATAGACTTCAGCTATGATACGCTTTTTTTTTCTTGTATTTTTTTTTTCTCTTGCGGGACACGAAATCAATAAAGTCGCAGCCTATCACTGTTGCCAGCCTCAGTGTTTGATACGTTATAAGTTAAACTTTTTCTAAGAAACTTTTTTGACGCGGTGATTTAAATTCTAAACTTATTTTCATACGCTGAGCTAGAATTGTAGTCATTTTTTTATATAAGTAGTCAAAGTTTTTTTATTTCAAATAGACCAGATTACAGGCACTTTTAAAACGTCAAAACTAGGTGCACGGTTCCAAACGGTACGTTGCATGGAGAAGAGCCGGCAAGAAACTCCAAAATTGCTTTTATCATATTACTACTCCGATATTTTGCTGCTTGAAATGATAAACAATGTAAACCTGCAATGCGTGCGCCTACACTGAAAACGGATAGTGTCGCGCGAAATTTTAATTTTATTTACAATTCTGCGCATGCGTCAAATGTGACAGATTCGTAAACGCAAATATGAATTTCCGCCAACTTGTTTTTAGCTTAGAGAACATTATGGGCATTATTCTAACTATTTTTTATATACTAAATATCCTTGTCGTTTACCATCCAATTTAAACGTTGCACAAAAACAATAATTGCCCTCCGATTACTAAACTTATAGCTATGATGTAACAATAAACAAAAAATACAGTTATAAATATAATAAAACATAAAATAACAACTCACCCAAGACTGCAAAACACTTCGAAAAATAACACCTTAATTCTTCAATTTGCAACACTACGAGATCCCGCCAAAAAAGACGCGCGGAATTCGAAAAAAAATTCAAACACGTTCGCTTCGAGTTTTTAAAATTTCGAATTCGAGAGCTTGATATTTTTTTTTATTTATTTATTTATGATGTTCCTATACAACCTCTATGTATTCCAAATAGGTTGTAGCGGTAACATTGGCGCGTGCGCCGTGGTATGGTGCGCGTCGACTACTAAACCTAGCTGGTCTCCTTACGAACCTTGAAAGCTACTGAAAGCCCCGCCCGCCTTGCATTCTTGGTAACAATTCAATTAGATCAATGTTTTAGTAATATAGTCCTTCGTGTCGCTTTGTTGTCAAGCTAGATGAAAAAACCGGTCAAGTGCGCGTCGGATTCGCGCACTAAATGTTCTGCACCACCACACATGTCTATGAAATAATAGTTTTTATTATTTTTTATTTAACTATAGAGTATGCACTACAATCTTATCAAGTTTCACGTTTGTATGTATTACCGTTATTAAGATAGAGCAGGAACAAAAAATGTAAAAAAAATCCTTTTTTTTTCAAGGTTTCTTGGATAACTTTTTTTTTAATTTTATCTGTCTACCTATTACGTTTATAAAGATATAGCCTTGTGATAGATAGACGGATGGTTAGACAGACGGCTTGGACATAGTAATAGGGTTTCGTTGGCATCCTGTGTGTAAGGAACCCCAAAAAAATAGGGTCGTCAATGATATTCAGTAGCCAACCATTAAAAGAATCGATGTCATAATTCTAGCAAGGTTGGGAAAAAAGGAAAAATGTTGTATTTCACAGAAGTCTCAGTTAAATTGGTTTAATGAAGCCGTTAGTCGTGGAAACGCTAAAGGTCATTAGCTTGGCTGATACATAATATAGTACTTGTAGTAGACAATGGGGTGTCGTTAATTAGTGCTAAGGTAACAGCTACCGGAAGCCTGCGTGTAGTACAGTGTTTTAATTAATCTAGACAAAGAAATACAATGTAGGTAGTGTGTATTGGTTTTTTACTTATTATAGATTCATATTAAAATAATTATATATTTTTTATTTGACTTCGTCGCGTTCGTCCCTAGTCGCGCCTGATGGGACGCGCAGACAGAGAACAGTTTAGAAAAAATAACTATTCACGTCATTATGATCAAAAATGTCATTAAAATTAGAGTTTGGTTAAAACATGAAAAGAAATTATAACTCGAAAACTCCAAAAAATCGCGGAACATATCGTCGCCTGGGAGTGAAAACCTCGAGAATGCATTTAATCATTGCACCGTTCCTGTAGGCTTTCACGCGGAATAAATCACGGGCAAAATATTTATTATGATATTAATAAACCCAATAAAGGCTAGTTTCAGTGTCTACAAACTAATTTCAAATAGAGCAGCTCTCTTATAAGATATACACTGAATTGCAAGAAAGATACCATTAGGTGATCATTAACTAATCCGTCATTAAGAATAATGTTTCCATTAAATTAATGGCTATTGCATGAACACTAATTAGGTCGTAGTTCGTTCTTCATTTACTAATTATCATACATTGAAATCATGCGGAGTTTGACACATCAAAAACTATTTTTAATGGATAGTTAATCGTTCCATTAAATCTAGCTTCTTGCAATGGACAGAAGAGGTTAATGGAGCATTAACATCCTAATGAGAGCATTAAAATTTATTGGACCTTTCTTGCAACTGAGTGATAGTCCCACGGAGAAGAGAAAGAAGAGTCCCTATAATTCGTGATAAAATAAAATGACCAAATTGCATTCCCGAGGTTTTTACTCCCGGGCGACGATACATGGGAGTGATTCGGGTACCTCTAAAGCGTGAATTACATAGAAATGGCATAAGGCGCAGGCACGGCGATCGCTTTCATACATTTTGTACGAAAAAAAATTGAAGCGGCACGAAAAATGTATGAAAGTTACGCACCTGCGCCTTATGCCGTTTCTATGTAATTCAGGCCTTAGGATGCTCTATCTCTGGACTTCCGCTTGACACTGCTTTCTGAGACACGATGCCTTAATGTCTTAAAAAACCTAGTGAAATTAATAAAACCTAACTAGTGAAATCAATAAAGTCAATAGAAAAAAAACTAAAAAGAATCACAGATACAATACAAGAAATAAAGATAAACTAAATCTACCAATTCCAAGAACAAATTATGGTAAAAGACAGTGGCGAAGGGTGATTTTTCTTAAAAGGGAAGCCGGACCAAAAAATGTTTACCTTGCTCAAGTGTGATGCGTGAATTCCAATAACTACTCGTTTCGAAAGGGAAGCCGATAGGAATCGAGTTGTATGGAGCCTTCGCCACTGGTAAAAGAAATATAATGTATGAAGAGGCACAAATATTTAATATACTACCTAGAAATATTGTAGATATCGATACAATTAATATTATTATATTTAAGAAAAAAATTAATTAAAAATCACCCTACTGACTATCAACCAGTAGTTTTTTTTTTCCTTCTTTTTTATTATCCAAAGGAGTATTTGTAATTCAGAGCTGCCCTCAATGAATCCTTATTTCCACCAAAATGTATGCGATACCACGTGTATCAACTATTCATAATGAGAAACGTCTGAGAACCCACAAAATCACGATACATCCCTTTGATATGTCTAATAGAACCTCAACCACCCATATTACCTGAAACCTATTGTCATTATTAATGTATGAAATACGTCTGCCTAGCGTTTTCCCAACTGTATTGGGAAAGGTTAATTCTTACTTTTTATGTGTTATGTGGGGTGCATGAAAAGAGCCTCCACGAGTGACGATACTTAAGTACGTCCGGCGCACCCTGGGCAGTCAGCCCCGCTACCAACCTTGCTGACTGGCTAATCTTTTCACCACAGCGTGAGCTATTTCCGTATAGCTCGTGCTGAAGAAGATGTATTATGTTGTGGCGTTTCAATAAATTGTCATTTATCTCGGTTCAGACTGATGTTAGGTTATGTTACCGCATATTAATTTTTGTGCGTCATATTATTCTCCATCTAATTAATAACGTAAGAAAGAAGGACGCGAACAAAAAAACAGCACCATTTTTGGTCATTGTTTCTTTGAATAATAGGTACGTTGTCGGGTGTACAGAAACGGACATAGGGGAAAGGTACCCTATGACCGTTTCTGTACACCTGACAACGTATATGCAAAATTTCAGGATAATCGGTTCAGTGGTTTAGGTGTGAAAAGGTAACAAACAAACAAACTTACTTTCGCATTTATATTTAATATTAGTTATGATTTGACTTGATCGCGATTGATTTGATAGAGGGGCTTGCGGGCTCGTGGCTAATTACCAACCGCGTAGATCACACGATTTCGTAGATCCCGAAAAAAAGTACTGTTCCGGAGGAAAACAACAATAACGTTCTTACGATAACAGATGGCGCCACGTGTCTTTCGAATCATGATTGAATTATATTATCCCGAAAAATACGGAATACGCGATAAACGACATCCACGCGGGCGAACCCGCGAGCGATCTCTAGTAATGTAATACATTTATTTACCAAAAAAGATTTCTACAACAAATTCCTTAAGGGCTTGTCCGCACTGCGATATTTCACGGCGCGATTTTTTTTCTCGCGTATTGTTTTCCGTGATCCGAATTACACCTAGTACCTGCGCACTGCGAATAAAATTTCGTACGATTTTTGTCACTTCGATGCAGTTCCTGGCTGAGACGAACGTCTAAAATGAACATCAGATTTTTTTAAATTTACATGATACTACGGTGACGGCGTGATAGACGTATCAAAAGATTTGTCTTTAATTTTATTCCGCAGTGCGGCCATATAGCCTTAACTACTTCATACTGTACAAAACCTTCGCGCGAAAATAAATCCGCTCTGTATCGCGTTCAATTTGCATCAAATCACAGTTTTTTTCCGCGTGAATTTTTAACCGCCAGTGCGACTACTCCTATATGATTCAATATGATACAGAATTGCGACAAATAAAAATCGCGCGGTCAAATATCGCAGCGCGGACAAGGCCTAAATCTTACAAAGGTTACATAAACTTCACGCCTTATTCCCCGAAGGGTTGGCAGAGGTGTATAGTACACCCGCGTTTCGCCGTTATGTTTAAGTCCCATGTAATAGGGGGCGAGCCTATTGCCATCAACCGGGCACAAATCCAGACTCCAAGCTGCTACTGAGAAATTCCAGACGGAAAAACCCAATAACACTTTGCCCGACCTGGGGATCGAACCCAGGACCTCACGCTCAGCAGTCGCGCTTGCGACCGCTTGACCAATGAGGCAGTCTTACAAAGGTGTTGCTGTTTCATACAATTGCTAATAAGGAAAATATTAACTGTGACTTCCACACTAGCCAAACCTGTCTTTCCGAAGCCACAGCAACAGATTACAGAGTCAATTTTGACTCGACCACATACAAAAATAAAAAACCAAATTAAATAGTTGTTTCCAACAGGAAAATAGCGGTGGCCAGGTATTAAATTATTTCGTGAGAAACATTCATATTTATGCTAAGGTTTACTTATGTGCAATTTTTCCGGAACGCGAAAAAATACGCATCAGTAAATCACAAATACTCATTTATATGAAACTAGAGGGTGTTCGCGTCTTCGCCCGCTTGGATATCGTTTATATCGCATTCCGCATTTTTGAGGATAAAAGTAGTCTATGTCCTTCTCCGGGTTCCACACTATCTCTATACCAAGTTTCATCAAAATCGGTTCAGCGGTTTAGGCGTGAAAGCGTAACAGACAGACAGATTTACTTTCGCAATTACATAATTATAATATTACCTAGTAGGGATTATCCACATCACCTCAAGATCTGTAGTAGGAGGAGCTCGTGGCTAAATAATTACAGCCGCATAGACCGATCTTCCGGGTTAAGCCACGCTTGCCGAGGTTGGTCTGTGGATGGGTGACCATTTACCATAGCGAGTTCCCTCCGTGCTTCGGAAAGCACGTAAAGCCGTCGGTCCCGGCTGTCATTTGTAGATCTTTGACAGTCGTTACTGTTGGTCAGAAGCCAGAAAGTCTGACAACCAGTCTTACCAAGAGTATCGTATTACCCAGTTACTGGGTTGTGGAGGTCTGATAGGCAGTCGCTCCATGTAAAATACTGATATTCAGCTGCATCCGGTTCGACTGGAAGCCGACCCCAACATAGTTGGGAAAAGGCTAGGCAGATGATGACCTCAAGATCTGTAGAAGGAATGAGGAGCGTGTTACATGAATAGTTTTAAGTATGAATGTGGATGACTATGAAAAAAGTGGCAGACCAAAAAAAAGATGGTTGTGTGTCTAAATCGAAATTCCGATATGTTTATAATTTGTGTTATGAAGTGTTCTGATCATTGACGATTTTTAAACTGATGCATAAGAGCCTCCACGAGTGACGATACTTGTGTACGTCCGGCGCATCCTGGGCAGTCAGTCCCGCTACCAACCTTGCTGACTGGCTAATCTTTTCACCACAGCATGAGCTATTTTCGTATAGTTCGTGCTGACACAAGAGAAGAAGAAGAACTGATGCATGAATAATGTTTATTTTCTCCCGATGGTGAACTTGGAATCAACCAATTGAATAATAAAGATTTGCTTAACGTCGGAACATTCCTAAACATTCCTTTTTCCCTCAATAATTTTTAGTAGTCAATACTGTAAAAAGTTAGCTGCGTAGTGCGAACAGTAGAAAAAGTTTTCTGGCAAAAAACTTAATCGGATATTTAATCATTTCGTGGACTGAATCGCGTCACGTATCACTACGGAAAGTATCCAGCATTCAGCAATTTCTTAACAATATAATTACTAGGAAGAAAAAATAACGCAGCTATCGCTGAAAACTTGAACTTATAAAACATTCATACTTAAGATTAGTTAAGGTTTACTCACGTGCATTTTCCGGGATTGCCCGACTAGTTTCGGACCCAAACGGAGCCCTTAATCATGATAGTAACTACATGCTTTCCCCAAAAAATATATTCAATGTATTCTTAATTATTGTTAGTTTAATCAAACCTAAGAACTTGGACGAGTATACCCGTCCTTACACTATGTTCTTTCTCGAGATTCAGGATATGTCTGTGCCAATTTTCATTCAAATTGGTCCAGTAGTTTAGATGTAAAGAAGTAACAAGCAAATAGACAGATCGTCATTTTCGGGTTTGTTTTATTACTGTGGATTGAAAATGTTTTTGTCGATAAAAGAAACAACTACTTACAAAAAAGTATTTTTTTTCTTTTTTTATCACAATAATATAATTCTGTAAATGCATTCAAATTACGTGAGCTAACTTCGCCGCAGCAAGAATGATAATATATTTTTTAAATAGTTTTTTATATATTTTTTTGGAAATAAGGAAACAGAACGTATTGCACAATATTATAAGCTCAGTCATAAATAATGCTTCGACTGATGCATATCTAAGTAAAGTATAATTGAAGGCACTATGTTTACATACTTACGTAACTAAGGTGTATATACAAATAACTACGGGACTTTTGTATGTCTGTCATTCTTAAAGCGCAGTTTAGACTAAGTATACTATACTATTTCGCTATATAGTAAAGCATATTGCGTTATAAGCTATAACTATATAGCATGACGTTCCCACTACACGCTATGTCGCAAGCCGGTCGACTATGAAAAGCAAGTTATTTGATGGCGATCCGTCGGGCGACGGACGGGGTAGAAGTGAGGCAAGGCGGGGACAGGAGAATCGTCCCGCCGCCCGACGAGTAACAGGCCCGAGAAGGCGGCGCGCAGTATTCCGTGCGCGCCTGTCAGGAGGACGTGGGGCAAGGCCCCACAGAAGCAGAGGTCCGCCAGGGGTTGGCGGACCGAAGCCTGCGGGGGTCGCGGTGCATGCAGTTGCGAATCCCGCGACCCCGGCTAAGGGTCAGGAGAAGGAACACCGTGGGTTTTTAGCCGGTAAGAGTCCGGCATACCCCTTCGCTTTCCCCGGGCGAAGGGCATCCATGAGGATTTTCCCACGAAAAAAAAAGGGGACAGGAGAATCGTACGATGTAGCTCTGAGAATCTCTCAAGTTAATCGCATACAGCAAGTCAATACTTATAGCATAGCGTTGTGTGAACGTGTCCATATAAAATGTATGTTAAGCGATATCGTTATGCTATACAATATTTGCTATATGCTATATATTATAGCGTAGTCTGAACTGCGCTTTACGCTGATGTAATAAGTGTGAGTGGCGCGAAAATGAGCGAATGCAATTGGTTGTTCTGTCAGGTACATCAATGTAACTTCTTAATTGTGTCGTACTATACCTTACTTTTTCCTTGATCATCATCTGCCTAGCCTTTTCCCAACTATGTTGGGGTCGGCTTCCAGTCGAACCGGATGCAGCTGAATATCAGTATTTTACATGGAGCGACTGCCTATCAGACCTCCACAACCCAGTAACTGGGTAATACGATACTCTTGGTAAGACTGGTTGTCAGACTTTCTGGCTTCTGACCAACAGTAACGACTGTCAAAGATCTACAAATGACAGCCGGGACCAACGGCTTTACGTGCTTTCCGAGGCACGGAGGAAACTAGCTACGGTAAATGGTCACCCATCCACAGACCAACCTCGGCAAGCGTGGCTTAACCCGGTAGATCGGTCTATGCGGCTGTAATTATTTAGCCACGAGCTCCTCACTTACTTTACACTTACTTTTTCTAAACTATAAAAATAACCATCGCCAAAAGGCAAGGATGTGTCACTTCGCACAGAATACAGTTGACATATAAAGTATACCAAACGATTAAAAATAAATAAAAATGTATCCTGATCCAATATCCTACAGACGAAACACTGTCTGACTTAAGGAAATGGACGTCGAAACTACAAACTGGTCAATATTATTATATTCGTTTTTAAGGTTCCGTACCCAAAGGGTAAAACGGGACCCTATTACTAAGACTCCGCTGTCCGTCCGTCTATCACTAGGCTGTATCTCATGAACCGTGATCGTTACAGCGATTACGCACTGCATCCGATCTGGATCCGTGAAAATAAGAATGTAAAAAACTCGGACCGAATTCGGATATTGATTTGCGCACTGCATTCGATCCGAATACGTAAAAATATGAATCTAGAGTCTAAAAACTCGGACCGAATTCGGAAATCGCTTACGCATTTATCCGATCTCTGATCTAAATTCAAACAATTCAGGGGCCATCTTTGGCATATTCATTTGGCGTCCAATTTGAATTCGAGGTAATGCGAAAGCGTTCATACAAACAGTACTACGGCTATTTCGGTCCGTCAATTTTTCTTCCGAATTAGAAACTCACGGATGACGGAGAAATCGGATGACAGAATTCGGATCTAGTGTGTAAACTACCATACAAATAGTTCTATGACTACTTCGGAACGTATTTTCTCGGATTCGGATCGGATGCAGTGCTTAACCGCTCTTAGACAGTTGAAATTTTCACAGATAATGTATTTCTGTTGCCGCTGTAACAACAGATAACTACTAAAAAACAGAATAAAATAAATATTTAAGGAGGCTCCCATACAACAGACATGATTTTTTTACCGCTTTTATAGTTACGTAATGGTACGAAACCCTTCGTGCGCGAGTCCGACTTGCACTTGGCCGGTTATTTAAGTTATTAAGAATGATTTTCCGTGATATTTGTAGTTCTCAATCTCCAGACATACCTACATAATTAATTCATGCGCGATCTGCTGCGGGTTTTTTCAGTTATACAAGGTTAGTCGGAAAGGGGGTACCTTTTAATCCGCGAGCCACTTAAAGTATCACTGATGACTATTTTAAAGCAAGTGTTAAAATTTCGAATTCGATAAAAAAAAACCTCGTTATTTTTTTTCTTTTTTTCAAAAATTCTTCATCCCTTCTTTCGTTACGTCAATTTAGAAAATAGAGCTTTCTAATCCGTGACTCCAAATATGACGTAAAATGTAAACACAGCTGACCATAGCTGAGGGTTTATTCCCATCTGCCCCCATCGAGCTTGCCACCGGGGTGGTGGCTGGCACTAACTAGTGGCGTTTACCACCCCGGTGGTCAATGGCACTTATTTAGTCTCATATACCCCCTTCGTTTATTCCCATCTGCCCCCTTCGAGCTTGCCACCGGGCAAAAAGGTTTAAAAGGTTTTTATTTTTCCTGTCTAACCAAGATGGCTAGGTTAGGTATTTGTTGATTGATAACGTCCAGTACGTAACGAGAATCGACCACCTTACTATAATTACGAAGGGGGTACATGAGACTAAATAAGTGCCATTGACCACCGGGTGGTAAACGCCACTGGTTAGTGCCAGCCACCACCCCGGTGGCAAACTCGAAGGGGGCAGATGGGAATAAAGGTAGCTGAGGATAGATACATTTTAGCGTATTTTTATGAAATCGTTGAACAGCTTCTATAAACTATTGATTTTTGGGGAAAGTTGTAGAACAAAAGTTATTCATTATTATGGGTAGGTACTTACTTTAACACCCTTTCAGATTAGTACCTCCTTTCCATCTAACCTTGTATATGTATTGTGTGGCCTAATTTGCGGACCTGCGCCCGTGGCAGCCGCTCCTATGGTCAGCTGATAGATATAACACGAACTTGTTAACAAAATGAGGGAGAAGCCACACGATGCGATGCGGCTCCGGCGCGGCGCCTGAGCGGTACCGCTGCGGCATACATACATACATACATACATAAACTCACGCCTTTTTCCCATGGGGGTAGGCAGAAACAGTAGAACGCCACATGCTACGATCCTGACATGCATACTCCTTTCACTTCGTCTACGGTCATACATCTTACACTATACATACAAATTTCCATGGTACACCACACGGTGCGGTGCGGCGCCGCGCCGCACGCTCGCCGGACCAAGACGAGGGGGGAGGGTGTATACCGCGGATGGAGCGGCACCGCTCTGGCGTCGCAAACCGCAGATGTGTTGACGGAGAGCCGTTCCACAAGGTGAGGTGCGGACAAAGACGAGGGGGGAGGGTGTATACCGCGGATGGAGCGGCACTGCTCCGGCGTCGCAAACCGCAGATGTGTTGACGGAGAGCCGTTCCACAAGGTGAGGTGCGGACAAAGACGAGGGGGGAGGGTGTATACCGCGGATGGAGCGGCACTGCTCCGGCGTCGCAAACCGCAGATGTGTTGACGGAGAGCCGTTCCACAAGGTGAGGTGCGGACAAAGACGAGGGGGGAGGGTGTATACCGCGGATGGAGCGGCACTGCTCCGGCGTCGCAAGTCGCAGATGTGTTGACGGAGAGCCGTTCCACAAAGTACGGTGCGGCGCCGCACCGCACCGCGTGACTCTTGCGACGCCGCGTACTACGTGTCCACGCTGATGCGGCAATATGGTCGCCGTGCGGCGGCCTACCGCACCGCACCGCACCGTGTGGCTTCTTTCTGACTTCGTCAAATAACTAGTGTATAAGTATAGTAATACACGATTATATTCATCCGCTTCGATGAGCAGAGAACAGATACCTGTGTATTATTTGTTTTCGATTGGACAATATTGACACAGCTGCGCTCTCTCCGCTCCGCTCTGCCGAAGTTACGTCAGCTTGGAGCTGAAATTTAAATGCAACAGATTGCCTTGGATTCAATACCAATGTTTTCCAAAAACATCGTAGTAAAAATCGCCTAGTGCGATAATATCGTCCTTTGTACATCTCTATTTTTGTAGTAATGTTTCTTGTTTGTTTTGTGTAAAACAAAGCGCAGTCAAGACTACGCTATAATATACTTGGGAGCAAGTAAATCGAGCCACTTCAATTTTTAACGTAGGTATAATTGATATTATTTTTGGTATTATGGAACAGATCAATTCTAAACATATATCGCCTAAAAGGTTATTTGATAACCTTTACAATGAGGGTAGGTTTTTGTATTTTGAATTATAACATTTATGAAACCAAAACTAATAACCAGGACACGTGCAAAAAGGAGTGGCTCAATTTCATTGCTCCCAAGTGTATACAGGGTGTTAACGAATTCGTGTAATTCCTTAAAACCACATGATCTACTACCTACTGGTGTAGACAGGCCCTGCACGGAATTTAGCTTGATTAAAAATAAAAAAACAAAATTATTATTTTTTCATGCGGCTTTGTAATCGATCGTATCTAAACCACCTAATAAGGATTCAGTAAAAAAATAAGAATTAATTTTTTTGCAAAAAAAATGTTTTATTTGTGTGAACATTTCGATGCCACGCATAAATTAATGAAAGCACGGCGACACGGCTGGCAGGCACGACTAACGCGATATCCCTCTTTGCAGTCAGATAACTCAAGGCTCTAAAATGACTCAGTAATAGAAAATCAAGATTTTTTTTTATTTATTTTTTTAGTTGATTTTCAAAAATTCCCATTTAGGGTTAATCTGTGTCATCAGTAGATCACGTGGTTTGAAGAAATTACACGAATTCATTAAAAATGTATAGCGTAAAGCAAATATTGTATAGCACAACGATAAAGCTCAGCATACATTCTATTTGGACACGTTCACACGTGGGATATCAGCATTGCCCAGTAACTAGGTTGCGGAGGTCTGATGGCAGTTGCTCCGTGTAAAATACTGCTAGGTATTTACCCGGATCTGGTCAGGCTGACCCCAACATAGATGGGGAAAGGCTAGACAGAAAGAATATGTTCTATCTCTTTCTAATGTGTCTCGATTTTGTCAAATAAACGTTTTTAGGGTTCCGTACCCAAAGGGTAAAACGGGACCGTATTATTATGACTCCGCTGTCCGTCCGTCTGTCCGTCTGTCACCAGGCTGTATCTCATGAACCGTGATAGTTAGACAGTTGAAATTTTCACAGATGATGTATTTCTGTTGCCGCTATAACAACAAATACTAAAAAACAGCATAGATGATGGTATGGAAACCCTCGTGCGCGAGTCAGACTCGCATTTGGCCGGTTTTTTATTTCTTTCTTTCTTTCAATTAAGCATCGTATTCTAGTGCTAAAAATTAATTAGATTGCAGTATGAATTATGACCCCTTTTAAACCTTTGACCTTCATATGTTAAAGCTTAACCACAAAAATGATACATCATCATCTGCCTAGCCTTTTCCCAACTATGTTGGGGTCGGCTTCCAGTCGAACCGGATGCAGCTGAATATCAGTATTTTACATGGAGCGACTGCCTATCAGACCTCCACAACCCAGTCACTGGGTAATACGATACTCTTGGTAAGACTGGTTGTCAGACTTTCTGGCTTCTGACCAACATTAACGACTGTCAAAGATCTACAAATGACAGCCGGGACCAACGGCTTTACGTGCTTTCCGAGGCACGGAGGAAACTCGCTATGGTAAATGGTCACCCATCCACAGACCAACCTCGGCAAGCGTGGCTTAACCCGGAAGATCGGTCTATGCGGCTGTAATTATTTAGCCACGAGCTCCTCACAAAAATGATACATATCATTAACAATTAAATTGAAACAGTCTAACCGACGCCGGGGCGTGTCGTAGTCAACAATAAATAATAAATAAAAACTTATAAGTACACCTGACAACAATTAAATGCAATACTCGCATGCAATAATTTATACATTACATCATATCTGCGTGATGTGATCTTATATTATTAAGTTTTTGCATGCGCATTATGTATTTATAGGTCATATTATGACCAATGCTAGAGAGACTGCAACGTCCAATGTAGAAAAAATACACCTATTTAACAATTTTTAGAGAAAAATACATCCTACTTAATACATAGGTAAATATGTTAACGGAAATGTATGTAATCCGTCATTGTATAGAATTCCTAGGAAATGTATTAATGCCCAAAATCGACAGTAAATGTGTGAAATGAATTTGATTATACACATTTCCTAGGAATTCTATAAATTTCCTAAACATCAATCGGAAATGTGTTAAAAGATTTTTATGTTTCATATTGTGACCTGATTATTCAGATTAAACACAGTGTAAGCATTTATAAAAAGCGGTGTTCCTGTTTCTGTCTGCAGGGTTTAAAGTAACCTAACACGAAGGGGATGACGGAGGCTTCGTTCGCTCGCTTCGCTCGGTCACTCTAACCTCCGTCATCCCCTTGGAACCTAACCTATCCGTGTCGGGGTGCCCCAAATTACAGGTAAAATGTTAAATTGTATACATTTCCCAGTACCATTTAGGAATTGCATTCAATGCCTTGAAAATATATACATTTCCTAGGAAATGTATGTATCAAAGAACCTTTGACAAATTATTTTACACATTTCCTAAATTGGCTTGACATTGTACCTATACATTTCCTAGGAATGGGAACCACTCCTAGGTTTCATATATTTCCTGTAACACGTACATAAACTCACACCTTTTTTCCATGGGGGTAGGCAGAAACTGTAGAACGCCACATGCTACGATCGTTACATTCTCCTTTCGCTTCGTCTATGGTTATACATTCTACTTAATATAAAACTATAAACTAAAAGAGGGCATCAAAATATTCCTCGACATCGCTGTCTACTGGTAACGTGCCCAGAAGGCTGGCAGCATTGCCACGTTGTATGGCAAAGCTAATCCTTTGGCCAAAGTAGAGGCCAGCCTTCGAGTCACGGGAAATGTCGAAGACTGACTTGTAAATGTTGCAATGTCTCCGTATAGAAGTTGTATATTATACAGGGTGTCCCAAAAACTAGTGTCAAGTGGAAGTCCAGAGATAGAGCAGTCTTAAGGTCATGGCACATTATACCGGCACAGCAACTGCACAGCTGCAGCACGGCGTTGCCTCGAATTTAGGCTAGCTACCAGCGCGCTAAGTACGCATCGTCCGCGAGGTGCTAGCTCGCAGTCCGCGTGCCGGCCGCCATGTGCAAGCTAGCAGTCCGCGCGCCGCCTGCGAGGTGCATGCTCGCAGTCCACACGCCGGCCGCGAGGTGCAAGCTTGCTGGCACAGCGAACACAATTGTTTTATGACATTTGTGATTGAACACGGCTAGGACTTTTTTTTTAGTTACACCACTCGCGACCATCCATAGCACGCATCCATAACTCGCAACCATAGCACACATCCACAGCACGCATCCTTCCATATAAAAACGTAGCTTAGTTGAATCAGTTTCCATCCATTTTATGCTATGTGGAACAATGAATATGATTGGTGGATATCAAACGCATCCATAGCAACGTTGCATAGCACATCTCTGGTGGAAAGGCACCGTAACACGATAATAAGTTTGGTGGATGATTGATATTTTTTCATGCGAAGTTTGGTCGTCTTATCCAGCTTGGGCCACTGTGTAAAGGAAGCATTAGCCATGTTCTCTTCAATCGCAGTTGATGAGGATAAAAAGTGACGTATTATGAGACCGCTTATCGTTCCGAAGCCATCAGAGTTTAATGAGAAAGAAGGCGCATTACATTTTATACTTACTAGTTTTATACAACAGCTTTTTAATATGTGGTAAGTATCATGACGATGTTTTTATACAATTTTGTGTAGATAGATAATAAATACTGCGTCGTCGTCTAGCGGTTGTAAGGGCCCTCGCCCACGGGCGACTTTTTGTAGCGATGCAGTCGCGATGCTCTCGCGCGTAGCATCGATACAGACGCGAAGCAGTCGCTAGCTGTGTGCCCGCGCCCACGGGACCAGATTCAGTCGCGATGCAAACGCGATTCGGTCGCGATGCAAACGCGATTCGGACCCGATGCATACGCGATTCGGTCGCGATGCAAACGCGATTCGGGTGCGATGCAGTTACGATACAAAAATACCTTGGATCAGTACAGTTGCAAGATGGACTCCGTTGAGGCAAAATTAGTCACGTTGTCTTTGGTGCTGCTTTTATGTAAGCAGCCGAAGCGTAGGCAACGGAAGCAGCGTCAATATTGGATGCATCCATTTAATACCCAGAGATTACTTTGTGGACATCATGTAACAACATTCAAACAACTCAAAAATTATGATCTTAAATTCAAAAGTTGTTATAGAATGTCATATTCGACGTTTTGTGAATTGCTTTCGTTTGTATCGATACAATCGCGATGCAGTAGCGCGTTAGTAGCGTGACGCGGTCGCGCGTTTGTATCGATACAATCGCGATGCAGTAGCGCGTTGCAAATGCGACTAACACGCGTTAGAAGTGATGCTGTCGCGAGTTTGCTAAACGCGCGACTAAGGGCTCGTTCGCGCAGAACATCCCTATTTCCAGGATCGTTTTCAACGGATCCGTCGCTACTGGAGGTAATGTTCACACTGCATTTACAGTACCGTTCCCCCGTTCCACGCCCCGCGTGGCTTCTATCCGATAAACGGATCAGTATTTTAATACTGTTGTGTGTGTGAACTCGCTCATACAACTACATACGCCATTGCCGAATAAAAACATTCACGATAAAACAGACCTGTAAAACGGACTGCTGTATATTTTGTCGGGCCGGTATTTTTTACTGGATCTGGAATACTGTCATGTGTGTGTATTTGCTCATACAACTACGTACGTCATCGCCGAATAAAAACGTATACGATAAAGCGGACCTGTAAAACGGACCTCTGTGTGAACGAGCACTAAGCGCGACAGCTGAGCGTGAGGTCTGGGGTTCGATCCGCAGTTCGGGCAAAGTGTTATTAGGTTTTTCCGTGTGGAATTTCTCAGTAGCAGCCCTGAGTCTGGATTTGTGCCCGGTTGATGGCAATAGGCTCGCTCCCTATTACATGGGACTTAAAAATAACGGCGAAATGTGGGTGTACTATTCACCTCTGCCAACCCTTCGGGGAATAAGGCGTGATGTTATATTATAACACATAATTTTCTATGGGTGTCCTAAATGGCGAAGGGATTAGTGTTGAGTAGGACATACAAGAGGCAGTACATTTGTCCCGTACATGACGTCAAAATGTAAGAGCGGCTCAACATTTAAAAGTGTACTACTTCAACTTTTATGTCGCGGTAGTCGCATTACTCGTTAGTCTCGGTAAGTAAACTGTAGGGTGAGACAGAGAGGGAACGAGGCACATGCTACAATAGCACGTCATTGTCAGTGTGTCAATGTCAGTGGACAGTACGCGACCGCGACTCGACTTGCCGCAGTAACGTCAAATGTCATATTCGTACTCGTTACTTCAATCGTATCACCAAGCTTCAGTACGCCTCGCCTCATTTGAAGTAGTACATTGTACTGGCTCAGAGCAAAAAAGAGGCTACTCTTACAAACTCTTTTTCAAGTCATGTCCTACCCAACACTAGAAGGGATTGAAAAGACAGAGAAAAATACATTTATGGTCATGGCACACTATACCAGCACCGCAACGGCACCGCTCCAACCCAGCAATTAACTTGTCATTCAAATTAGAGCATTAAATCGTGTGTCGTATGATATACTTCATAATGTCAACATGAAAAAGCCAACGGCAGGCAGTCAGCGCGCTTTCCGCTACCATACAACTCGACTCGCAGCCCGCTCTCTGCAAGCGAGCGGACCGCGTGCTTACTGTGCGCCGTCTCCGAGTCGCCAGTGAAACAACGTTGTTGCGCCATCGTCGCCAGCGCTCCTTTTATTTTCCTGTACTTCATCGAGAGCAATAGCGATTATTGCTAATTCGCGCAATATAAACCGAGACATTATGAAAACGTGCAAGTCCTAGGCGTGTGTAAGTGTAGGCGTTCAATCACAAATGCCATATAACTACTGTGTTCGGGGTGACAGCAAGCTTGCACCTAGGGGACGGCGCGTGGACTGCGAGCTTGAACCTCGCGGACGATGCGTAGTTAGCGCGCTGGCAGCGAGCCGTAGCCTAAATTCGAGGCGACTCGCGACGTTGTACTGCAGCTGTGCAGTTGCGGTGCCGGTATAATGTGCCACGAGCTTTATTCGGGTGCAAAACGAAACAGAACATTATAAACTAACCGTATATGAAACACTAGCTTTCGCCCGCAGCTTCGCTTGCGTGAAATTTTGACCCCGTTAAGTGACGATTTTCCATACAAACTTTCATCCCTATTTAACTCCCTTAGGGGTTGAATTTCGAAAAATCCCTTCTTAGTGGATGCCTACGTTACAAAAGGAACCTACTGTCAAAATTTCAACTTTCTAACCCCAGCGGTTTAGGCTGTGCGTTGATAGATCAGTCAGTCAGTCAGTCAGCTTCTCTTTTTATATGTATAGATTAGCTGTTGCCCGCAGTTTCACTCGCATCCTAGGATAACTACTTCATGTACTCTAATAAAATGTATCCTATGTCCTAATCCAGGTCATGGTATACCTGTGTGCCAAATTTCATCCAAATCCGGCCGTTAAGGCGTGATTAATTATAATTACCAAACGTTTAAATTCACAAACATCCAAACTTTCACATTTATATTATTAACTAGCTTTTTCCCTGTGGCTTCGCTCGCGTTAATTTAGAATTTACCTATGTGTTAGGTATTTAAATAAAAATAAAAAACTCTTAACACACACTACTAAAGCTTCTATAATAATATTATTCAATCATGATTCGAAAGACACGTGGCGCCATCTGTTATCATAAGAACGTTATTGTTGTTTTGTTGGGTACGGGATGAAAGGTACCCTATGTCCGTTTCTGTACGCCTGACAACGTATATGCAAAATTTCAGGATGATCGGTTCAGTGGTTTAGGTGTGAAAAGGTAAGAAACAAACAAACGTACTTTCACATTTATAATATTATATTAGTTAGGATAGGATAGGATTATGTTCAAAAGAGGATGTAAAGAGGCTGGTATGACTGAGGCCGACTCAATATAGTTGGGAAAAGACTAGACCGTGAATGATGAATATGATGAGACTACATCCTATCCTAACATCCTAATCCTAACTAATATTATAAATGCAAAAGTAAGTTTGTTTGTTACCTTTTCACGCCTAAACCACTGAACCAATCATCCTGAAATTTTGCATATACCTACGTTGTCAGGTGTACAGAAACGGACATAGGGTACCTTTCATCCCGAAAACACATATTGTTCCCGAGGAACACAACAATAACTTTCATAGATGGCGCCACGTGTCTTTCAAATCACGATTGAATTATATTATTATAGAAACTTTAGTAGTGTGTTAAGAGTTTTTTTGAGCTTAATTAACGCGAGCGAAGCCGCGGGCAAAAGCTAGTACACACGGCTACACACCAAGCTATAAATTTCCAGTTTACACTGACCTCTCATTGTAAGGAAAGCCTATATAATGCGAGATCAGCTTATACTGGAAATGTATAGCTTGATCTGTAGCCGTGTGTACTTAATAGGCGTGAGAAACGCATTTTTCTTCTAATATAAAACAAGTCTGTCATCATAACTTCAATATTATCACCACGAGGCTCATGGTTACTTAACAACCGCGCGGATCATATGATTTGCAAGGTTAAGTGTGCTTGCCGCGGTCAGTCTGTGGTTGGGTGACCATTCGTGACACATCATAATATAATCATTTTATTTCGGACAACTACGAGATCCATACATTGTTAGTAACAGTTTTGAACTTAAAATACTATTGTTAGTAACTTAAACTAAGACGAATGAATGCGAAGACCACCCAACAGCTAGACACCCAGAAGCTATGGAACAAGTCTTCGCACAAATTGCCCCATTATGACGGAGGAAACATCTGTCGCCACAGCCTTCAGCATGCTATTATGGCTACCTCTTATTCTGCTCAGGAGTGAGGCCGTTTTTTTGCGGATGATGGCATGAAATCCATCGGTATGGGTTACCGCGAACATTTCTGAGGCACTGCAAAAACGAGGCAGTCGCAACAGCATCCTAAAAACATTATTATATTGGACGCGTAGGACATCCAGCGACCTTTTCGAATAGTTGACCCAAAGATTACCGGTGTAAAAACTCTGACAATAAGCTTTAAAAAGCGTAATCTTTACTTGGTCAGTACACCGAGCAAATCTTCGTGCCAACATATTACCCCTGACCGCTAGAGCCCTACGCTCCCTCTCAATGTCCCCATGGTCACTGAGGTCGTCGGTAAGAAAATGCCCAAGATATTTAAACTTTGTGACTCTACGTATTGGCGTACCGTTTATGACAAGTTCAAGGGCATCTTCCCGGCACTTACCAGCAACCCCAAAGACCATGTATTCACATTTTTTGGCATTATAGACCAGTCCATGTGCAGCAGCGTAGGTCTCACATACTTTAAGCATCTCAACGATCGCCCCCGGCGACGGGACCAGCAGCACCATGTCGTCCGCATAACTGATGTTGTTACAACTAACACCATTTACCCTGCATCCGACACGCATGCTGCTGAGCTCGGCAATGAGGTCATTAACATATAGATTGAAGAGCCGGGGAGACGACAAACCACCCTGCCTCACCCCGCACTCCAATCTATATGATTCTGAGAGCGCATTTGACCATCTAACACGGTTCGTCTGACTACGATACCAAAACTGCAATACACTGAGCAGTTCCTCCGGTATACCCCTACTCCTCAATTTACTCCAAAGCACATCATAAGATACGAGATCGGAAGCCTTGGAGAGATCAAGGAAGCAGGCGTATACCGGCGTCTTACGGTCAGTGTAGTATTTGACAGTATGCTTGACACCTAGGATAGCACTTTCGGTAGATAGTCCAGGACAAAACCCAAACTGTGCATCGTGCAACTTTACATATTTAGCCAAATAAGAGTCAAGCATACTGTCCAACACCTTAGCCGCAACAGTTGCAAGAGAGATTGGGCGATAATTGCCTATGTCCGAGATGTCTCCTGTCCTGTTCTTCACGATGGGTACAACAATGGTCTTGATTAAGTCTGCCGGTAAATACGAATGGCTGAGACACATCGTATAGAACAAGGACAGGACCCTCGGCATATGTATGCCTGCATATTTCAGATGTTCTATGCTAAGCCCATCATGCCCAGGGGATTTGCCCCTACTCATACTATTTATCACCGACCTTACTTGCTTCGTGGTGAAGCGCAGTAGCGGCTCCTCCCCTCGGCTACGACACACAAAGCCTATTCCCGACACAGACGGGCCAAGTGGAGACCTTACGGTGAAATGGTCTCTAAATAGATTAGCAATGTCCCTATGCTCAGTAACCCCTCCCACATCCGCCGCGAGACCAGGCTTAGCCTCCAACTTACCTGTGGACTTCCAAAAAGCACAGAAATTGTTAAAAAATGCTAAAAAAACATCACGTGATTAATGGACGGCCCCTTACCACCAAAGCGGAGATGTGCGAAGATGTCCGAAGCGGAGACGAGAAGAGATATTTTTCAGCTAGGGTGTATCCACTGAAACTGTGCGGAGATGTGTACTGGCTAGACTGTAGCGGAGATGTGTGCTGGCTAGGGTGGAGATGTGCGCTGACTAGAGCGGAACTGAGCTGCGTGCAGCGAGCGTTGGATGTGAACGCACAGTTTAGTGCACCGAACACATTTCGTCTCTGCTGCGCGCCGTCGTCAGCTTGCAAGGCAAAGCTCACATCTCCGCCTTGTACCGCGGCCCAGCTCGATCTCTGCGAAGAACGGCTCACATCTCCGCATACATCGCGCCATACAAATATGATACATCTCCGCTCAGTGGTATCCACTTAAGCAGAGTGGAAACGAGATGCGTGAATAACGAAATTCTATTGGTTTTTTAAAACACATCTCCGCTCCGTTCGTCTCATCTCCGCTTTGGTGGAGCGCCTTAACCTTAGGATATCGGCATTGCCCAGTAACTGGGTTGCGGAGGTCTATCGGTAGTCGCTCCGTGTAAAATACTGGTATTCAGCCGCATCTGGTCAGACTGGAAGTTGACCCCTATTGTTGAACTATAAAGAACTAGCTTTTGCCCGCGGCTTCGTTCACGTTAATTATGCTCAAAAAAACTCTTAACACACTACTAAAGTTTCTATACTTAATGATATAATTCAATCATGATTCGAAAGACACGCTATCTATTATCATAAGAACGTTATTGTTTATTTCCTCGGGAACAGTACTTTTTTTCGGGATGAAAGGTACCCTATGTCCGTTTCTGTACACCTGACAACGTATATGCAAAATTTCAGGATGATCGGTTCAGTGGTTTAGGCGTGAAAAGGTAACAAACAAACTTACTTTCGCATTTATAATATTAGTTGGGATACATAAAAACTTATCTAGTTAACCAAAGTAGTAAACATACAACAACTGCTGTTAACGCAAAAACCGCAACGAGTCCACACCCGGAACGAACCCAGCTTGTTTAAAAATATGTCAACTACTTAAGGTTGCACTGTGCGACATTGGAAAACCCGAGGGCGTCACCTTGGATATTAAAGTATTTGCATACGCCGCGGGCACAGCTAGACAATTACTTACATAGTTTTACGAAGTCTTTTTCTACATAAAATAATGGGTTAAGGCGACGGCCCAAATTACACGGAGTAGTAGTAGTAGTGGAAAAGTTGGCCGAATGCGCGGGCCAGAATACCATGGAAAAAAAGTATCGTAGTCGACCCATTGGGATTTATATTTTCATTAAAATTAAAAAAAAGGTGTGAACCGTACCAACGATAAAACATAGTATAGAGAAGAGCATGAAAGGAAACGTAATAAATGATATCGATAGATAGACGTTTTAAAATTCAACTGTCTGTAATTGTTTATTTATTAAAACTACCAGGAAAGCAGAAATGAACTGGAGCTAGGTGCTTAAGCAACTTACTACTTAGCTCAATAATGGTAAAAATACAGGTTTTGAAATTGAATCAATCAATTTTGATACTTACGTTTTATTTCACACCTTTTTTTCATTTTAATGAAATTAAATCCCAGTGGGTCGATTTAACTACGATACTTTTTTCCCCATGGTATTCTGGCCCACGCATTGGGCCAACTTTTCCACTACTGTTCCTACTCCGTGTAATGTGGGCCGCGGACCAGAGACCAGTTTCCCCCTAACCCGAAATAATGAATGACCATTATAATCTAATGCATGAAAAGAGCCTCCACGAGTGACGATACTTAAGTACGTCCGGCGCACCCTAGGCAGTAAGCCTCGCTACCAACCTTGCTGACTGGCTAATCTTTTCACCACAGCATGAGCTATTTTCGTATAGCTCGTGCTGACACGAGAGAAGAATAATCAAATTCACATTTTCTGAAGTCGGTGCTTTGCTAAGCTACGCTGTAAGAATTGAAACCAAGTGTAATTGAAGGCACCGACTTCAAAAACGAAACTTCAGTTTCTTTGAAGTCGTTTTTTTAAATGTTTATTTCATTTTTCCGTTTTGATTATACTAAACATTAATATAGCTACCTATACGAAAAATGATTCGATTGTGATCTTCAGTTCTAATACAAAAGAGACAAAAAAAATTGTACGGGGAATAGGTCCACCACAAATTGTGGCTTATAGTAATGAAATGCATGTTGGTTTATGCCATAATCTCTAGATTGCAGTGGTAATATACAATAACCTAATGTGAGATTCATGTTTTGATTGTCGTATTTCACAGAATTCCGGTTACATAAAGTTTTGCTAATGTTACCACTGCAATCAAGAGATTATAAGGAATAAACCAACATACATTTAATTACCACACGCCACAATTTGTGGTGGGCCTATATGATTGATACATGTTACCATTCAATAGTGGGCCCAAAAAAAAATGTCTTCTTTCATTAACCCAATCACGACAGATGCTGTTCGTCGTTGAGGAGTTCCATTCTCTATCTCCGAAATGCTTCAACTGAGTACTACAACTTGCGACAAAATTTATATGGGCTAATCTCGCTACTTATAATCGATAACCTCTTCCATTTTTGAAGTCTGTGAATAAAAGATGGCGTAAAAATTACACAAAAAACCAATTGCGGCCCAGAATAAAACCGCACCGATAATTTGGAAATATTCCTACCAGTTAATCGGAATAACACGTTGCATTGTGCGACATTGGAAAACCCAACTGCCGCCTTTGGTGGTAGAAGTATTTTAAATAATACAGTTTATAGATACAAGTTCGAGACGGGCTGCAAACTGCAGCCTGCATTCGCCGACCGCAACTCGCTGTCCAAATAACACCTTTAAGGTGCACACCTTAAAGGTAGGTTACTCGTAGTATTCCAACGGCGACCACAAGCTGCGACCGCAGATGACAGCAGCAGACAAGCGAGGTTCCCTATCCATTTGCATAAAATTTTAAGACCTAATATAACTTAGCATAATTTTGTTTGGCATAATTATATTTTCGCATAATATAATTACGCATAACAGCTTACGCATAATTTTTTTAAGCATAATTTCTCTAACCTTAAAATGATTAAGAATAAAGTTCTAAAGCATAACTTTTTTAAGCATAATATCCTAAAGCATAAATTTATTTACGCATAATGATATTAAAACATATTTTTATAGGTACCTATACGGTAGACGATTATTCGTCACCTACTTTCATTTTCACAATAAAAACTTAAGGGGATGTTTGTAAGGTTGAGGCTCCAAAGCAGAGTCGACGGACTCGACGGAGCCCCGCTGCGCGGGGCTCCTATTTCTGATTATCATAACTAACGTTATGCTAATAGTCATTAGGCCTACTAACGTTATGCGAATCAAATTTATTCCAAAACAAATTAGTCTTTAAGATGATTATGCCAACATAAAATGTATGCCTAAAAAAATATGCCGAAGTATTATTATGCCAAAAAAAAATTGTGCCAAAATCGTTATGCCGAAGTATATTAGGACAAAGAACAATATGCGAAAAGAAGGGATCCCGACAAGCGACACTACTGGTTCATACAAACCAATGTGATTTGCGGTCTGCGGTTGCAGTGTGCAGATTGCAGCCCGTCTCGGACATGTACCTTAATAGTACAGGTCTGAGTTTGACCCTGGCCCTCATCTCTGACTTTTAGAATCCATGTGCTCGTCCGAATTTAATCATTACTTGCTTTAATTATGAAGAAAAACATCGTGTAAAATCTGCATACCTACATAAGTGAACCCAATAACGTTATTGATGGCGTATGTTATCCGCAAATCCGCACCTGGGGGTCTACTCCCTAAGCACGAAGTCCGTGGTTTCGGCCTTAGTTACGAGCGTTTCCTACTCCCTATCACCTACGGACATACGATTATTTCGGGGCCCGAACTAACAATGAATGACAACACCATTTGACAGTTGTCCCTACTACCGATGTGTAGCTCGTCCGAAAAGTTGAACTTGACACTTGTTTTGTTCACTTCTACGTTTCGGGCTACTTTCGGACGGGCGACTAACTTCGTTGACGGACTTAGGGAGTAGGCCCCCAGACCTACTGCGGTGGACTAATGCCGAAACTTTTCTCATGCTGAAAAGATGCCCATGCCCAACATTAGCACAGTACTAGGCTGCTTATGTAAGTTTATTCTAATACAGCTTAGGTCCAATAACGTAAATTAAATGTAGGTGTTCATTCACCCGAAGACGATTCGATTTTTTTTTTTTTGACGAATCGTCTTTTTTGACGGCGTTTATTTTTTTTAATTGCCCGTGTTCATACGCATCACGAATCGTGAAAAATGTCTTTTAAAAAACACGTTCGTCAAAAAACACGAATCGTGATTTTTTTGTGACGGATCCATCGTGTTTGATAGTTCATCCAAGACTAAATCACGAAACGAATGTGAACATCAATTCGGATATTTTGCCGAATTGTTTAAAAAAAAATTTAAATATTTTTTTTTTTTAAATTAAATTAAAAAAAAAAATTAAAAAAAAAATCTGTATGCTTGTCCATCCGTCATGACGAATCGTCAATGACGGAACCCGTGTGAATGAGCCCTTACTATTTTAGTCTTTGCTAGGTCCTTCTTTCTACATATTGTAACAAAGAGTGTGTTAAAAAAATACCCTCAGAATATGGAAGAAAAAAAATTGATATGAATGGAAAGTAAAAAAAAAATACACGAATTTCGAAAAGTTGTTCTACGAAAGTTGTTCCATTTCTTAGTTCTCTAGTCAAAATAGAAATTTTACTTCGGAATAATTCGCATAGAGCTGAAGAATTGTCGTACAGACCCTGAATACATCATGACAAATAAAATGACAAAAGTTCCCATCGATCCCACTTCTGCAAAAAAAGTTAGGTATTCAATGTCAAACGTCAACGAAGGAAACCACAAACCAAAACGTCATCCAAGTATTATATTTTTTGTTTTTGTTGATTTTTTTTAAAAAGCGCTGAATCAATTTCGTAAAATTTATATGGGACCGCCTCTGAAGTATGGCCTATCAAACAAAAAAATAATAATCAAAATCCATTCATAATTGGAGGAGACATCGCGTGACAAATACAAAAAAAAACAACATTCAGACGAATTGAGAACCTCCTTTTTTTTGAAGTCGGTTAAAAAAACGGTTATTCGTAAATAAAACTCTTAAACGGTAAGTGTTATTCTCATAATAGCTTATACAAAGTTGTAGATTAAGCGATTCTCTAAAAATAAATCCTAATGAGTCTGGAATAAAATTACCCACCACAACGATTCGGAAAATATTCCAACCGGCTAATCGGAACGACACCTACATAGGCTTGCATGTACGACATAGGAAAACCCAGCGGCTTCACCTCGGGTGTCAGTATTAATCAACGACAAACACATTCTCAGAAACATTGCCACTGTCGAGTGTCAACACACTACCGGAATCGGCACCGCCCTATAGCACAAAGAAATCGATAGAGTAGCATTGGTAAGAAGCATTTTAATTTTGAAGAAGAAAAATACTTTATTGATAAAATTCGTTCCGTATGGTGAGTGCGATCAGTCGTTCTTTTTTTGAATTTTTTATTTTACTTAAAATGTTACATATTTAGAGTAAATGATAAATTATATTTATTTCTGTAAATAAATCTGTTACAGACACTTTTACAAGTCAATTTTATATGTTTTTTTAAGACTAGATGGCGCCTGCATTTCCTATCTGACTAGCTTTGAGAAGAAAAGCCGAAACAAACTCAGAGGTCAAGGTCTCTTTTAAAGTCCCGACATTCTAGTATCAAAAACTATGCGAATGTAACAATGTAGGGCAACGTCTGGAATGGCCTTTTGAGGAAAGAGCCATAGCAGCTTTGAGTCGACCTGTCCAAACTGACGGTACGCATGCATCAGCCATCGCGTAGCTCAACCTTATTTTAGGGAGCTCAACGACCCGACACACGACGCCACCAATCATCAAGACATTTGCGTAGGTCACAAGAAACACCCAAAACCGCCAAACACTTATGAAATTCGAGTAGGATACTAGCCTACACGGCATTCACATGTGTGTCTTTGTTTACCTTTCAAGACGACATATTTTACTGTAATGGCGTCGAACAAAAGAATAGTTCTATAAAAACAACTTTTCATGTTTCAAATTACATAAAAACTAGAAAAAAAAATCGCAGGCCGACTGATCGCAATAACCTTAACAAAATTTTCACGGAATTAAACCTTAATAAATTTTTCACAAAAATTGCAATAACAATAAAAATGGTATGATTTTAATTTGTTAATTTATACATGTGTTCAGTAAATTATATTCGTGTCTTAAACCAAGGAAGAAAAATGAAATTATAATCAGGACATACAGTTTTTGCTTTTAATAACAACTAATGTTGTAGATAATCCGTTTGTGTTCATTCGATAGATTAATTTGTAATTCGTGCCCATTATTATTTTTCGTTGTACTATTATCCTTACGATTTAGTTCCGGTTCATAAGCCTTCTTGGTATAAATAAATAATTGTAGAAAAAACACTATAATTGGTAGGCACAATTTTTTGCCGATATACTTTTTATACGTTTTTTGTTTTACATTAAGCAAATTATTATGGTAGCTTTGATTAATTCTATAACATTTGAACATTAAAATAATCTATGAGTTAAATAAATATTTTTTCAACAACATACACGGGCAATACAGAAAGTTTCTGGAACGGACAACTTGCGTTGAAGATATTAAAAAAGTACTTTCTTATGTTTTTAAATATAACTCTTTGGCTGTAGAATACATTTTATTTATTACGTCTGTCATTTGTTTTTGCTTTGTGGCGCCAATTTCAAAATTGCATGTTGACCCAAGGATGGATTTAAGTCGAGAAATTTTTTGATGATTGATTTTCTATGATTTTCGCTGTGGTTTAAGTTAACATAAAAAGATGCCAAGGATTTAATTTAGCCTTTGGTGATGCAGCTCCATCTTGTAGCTCTGTGTACTTCTGGTATAATGAATTGAAACGTGGACGTGTTCATTTCCAAGATGATTCGCGTAAAGGCCGGCCGACGACAGCGGTAACTGAAGCGACGAATACACTAGGGAACATTTTATCCCGCAACATGATGCGCAACACTCAATATACTGACGCTGCAACGTTGCATAGTGTCCCGCAACATGCCCCGCAACATTGTACGTGACGCGGGGCATGTTGCTTACTCCCGCCTCGAGAGCGAGCGCACGTGTCCGCGTTAGTGTCGCGCTATTTGTCACCGAGTGTAGTCGCGTACGCAACGTGCCTCTTAATATGTCTGTAGTGTGGGGAAATGATACCGTGCTGTCACTTCTGGAGCTTTACGAAAGTCGTGGATTGATGTGGGATACTTCACACCGTAATGGCAAGTCTGATATGAGGACTATAGCGTTCCGTAGTATTGTATCCTGTTTGGCTATGGAAGGTCCGATCATTTGCAATAAAGTTTCAAAATCAGATGATGACATTCGAATAAAATCACAGACGATCCGTCAGACATTCGGAGATCACTTAGAATATTAACTCTTCTTTCTCGTTGTAGTAAGAAATTCCGCATCCACCACCTTCTCTTTCTCTTACGTTTCAACACACTCGATATAATTACTATGTACGCAGCACTAATAGCCACAACCTCCTCGGGCGACATTTCTATGAGCACTGACTAGTGTGGCCGGCAAAATGTTCCGCGACAATTGTCTCGGGACACTTCACGTAGTTCTTGACAGACATGTTCCGCTACATGTTTCTTCATTTGCCCCCTAATGTATCCCAGGCTTGAAACTAACATTGATGCAGAACGACAACTAATACAATCAGATAAAAAAAAAAAACAGCAAATTCGTACATCATTGAACATTGGTATGAGCCAAGTGCAAAATGTCTTGCAAGTACACTTGGACGTTCGGAAGCTTTCTTCGATATGGATACCGCATAATTTAACGAAAGTTCAAAAATGACAGCGAGTAGTGATGTGATAATTTTTTCCCAATGTTTCAAAGCATGAAAAAGTGCATAAATTGTCTGGGAAAATACTTTGAAAAACAGCAAACAAAATATAAACATTATAAGTGTTATACTTTATTAGAATCCAGAAACTTTCAGTATGGCCTAAGTATGAAGTAAAAACACCGTATGCTACTTTTTTTTTTAAACAACCTTTTCTATTTATTTATTTAAACTTTATGTACATTGGTGGTACACAAGGCGGACTTAATGCCATAAGGCATTCTCTACCAGTCAACCTTTTTTCTTGCGGCGTCGTCATCAGAGCAGCTCCATGATATCACATTATTGCATTGTCACCGAAGTTACATAGGTATGCCAAATTTCAGCTCAATCGGACGCCAGAAATTGCATGAAAAATGAATCACAAATTTTGAACCGGAAACATACGAACGAGTACCGGAAACACACACGAAAGAAGCAAGTTAAATAAAAGTTTATAAAAAGCAAGACTACTCCACACATCGCCTAGTTCTCGTCCTATATACCCTTAAAAGTAACAATGGAATAAGTAATATTATGAGTTATTAATCGCCCGATTAAGAACAAACATAACTTAACAATACCATTGCATATAGGGTTTATAGCCTTTTATTTATCCGTCGGATACAGGAAACATATTTTATCATTGTTAGTTCCGATTGTTATGTTTTATATCTTGTTAGGATAAATACAAATTAGAATTTTATCCCTTCATCTGTCCAACTTCCCCAACGGGGATTTTGACATAATGCTCGAATCTGTCAGACGTCCCCGTTGGGGATTCCGTCATCGTCGTTTCCCGCTCGCCATATAACGCAAAGTTTAGCATAGTAAACTTTTGTGTATCTCGCTCAAATTTGGCCAGATTAAACTAGAGAAAAAAAGAAAGAAATAAAGGAGGCCACTGAAAAGTATATTTTTACTAGCTTTTGCCTGCGGCTTCGCTCGCGTTAATTAAGCTCAAAAAGACTCTTAACACACTATTAAAGTTTTTATAATAATATAATTCAATCGTGATTCGAAAGACACTTGGCGCCATCTCTGAACGTTGTTGTTGTTGTTTTCCTCGAGAACAGTACTTTCTTTCGGGATGAAAGGTACCCTATGTCCGTTTCTGTACACCTGACAACGTATATGCAAAATTTCAGGATGATCGGTTCAGTAGTTTAGGCGTGAAAAGGTAACAAACAAACAAACATACTTTCGCATTTATAATATTAGTTAGGATTTGACTTGATCGCGATTGATTTGATAGAGGGGCTCGCGGGCTCGTGGCTAATTAACAACCGTGCAGATCATACGATTTGCAAGGTTAAGCTGCGCTTGCCGCGGTCAGTCCGTGGATGGGTGACCGTTCGTCACACATTGAGAACCCTCCGTGCCTCGGAGAGCACGTTAAGCTGTCGTTCCCGGGTGTCATACGAATACCTATGACAGTCTTTACTGGTAGTCAGAAGCCCGAAACTGACAACCGGTCTACCGGCGGAGGTTTGATGGCAGTCACTCCGTGTAAAATACTGGTATTCAGCCGCATCTGGTTAGAATGGAAGCTGAACTAATCATAGGAAAAGGCTAGGCAGAAGAAGATTTCACTTGATATCGTTCGACCCTAGTCGCACCTGATAGTAAGCGCAAACAGAGTCTAAGACGGAGCACACGAATCCAAGTAACATAGTTTTTTTTTTTATTTATAATACGCAACCCCACACTAAGATTTCTCTTGTATCGTGGGTGCGTTTACAGACACAAATTTTTGTTCCGTGTGGGAATCGAACCCACGACCCGTAGCGCAGAAGCCAATTGCTTAGCCACTGCACCGACGTGTCGTGATATAGAGGGATTCTCCTATACCCCTGTGGCTCTCACATACACACGAGGGAACATAGTGAACTGCTTAGCACCGGTTAATATGAGGGTGGTAGTTATCTAGGCGGGTCGTATCTTAGATCCTACCATCGAGCGTGCTGGGTTTTGTTGAATCTTACAACACGCGTCTATTCCCAGCGTGTGGTGAGGAAGTTTAAAGGTACGAATTCGTAGCCGACTGCATACATCAGCAGCAGACGACGTGACGTTGCGACATGTCCCAGCGACACGTCGCACCGTCATGTTGCTGTAGTCACGATTCAGAACCCAACTGCAGATGGCTGCAGCAGACGGCAGCGTTATATAACAGTTAGTTCTGAATGGCCCGTGAGACAAGATGTCTGACCTGTTTGGAATTAGCGATCGCGATTTACTTTTATATCTTTTGTTTTTGTGAGATGCATCGTCTTGTGCAGGATATTGGGCCACCTGGTTTATCAGTTTTTAAACATAACATAAACATAACACCACGCCTTGTATTCCCCGAAGGGTTGGGCAGAGGTGTATAATACACCCACATTTCGCCGTTATGTTTAAAGTTCCATGTAATAGGGGGCAAGCCTATTGCCATCAACTGGGCACAAATCCAGACTCCGGGCTGCTACTGAGAAATTCTTCCCGGAAAAACCCATTATCACATTGCCCGACCTGGAGATCGAACCCAAGACTTCACGCTCAGCAGTCGCGCTCGTGACCACTAGACAGTTTATCAGTTTTTCTTCCTCGGAATTGGAAAAACTTCTTTTTTGAGAAAGATTCAACGTGTCGTTGCTCCAGCGTCGGTGGCACTACTGATCTGCGGTCGGACGATACTTCGTCTGCGGTCGTACGACGTGTCGCTAGCTGCGGAAGGTATTTCATAGAAATACATAGAAACCAGAAACGAAAAGTCGTCTGCTGCTGCTGTATGCAGTCGGCAACAAACTCGTACCTTTATACTCTAGCCCGTCCCCACACGGGATAATCCTGTAACAAACATATTAACTGCTGGGCAAGGGCTTCTTCATACAATGAAAAGGTTTTAGGCCTTTGTCCACCATGCTGCACTGGTGCAGATGGAGTACACACACAATCGAGAACCTTATAGGTCTTCATATGTGAGAAGGTTTCCTGTTGAAATTTTTCTTCACTGTTAACCCAAGTGATAATCAATTCTCCGCACATGAATTCGAAAAGACTGAGGTGAAGGCCGGTGTCGATCTCGAACCCTCCTGCATGAAAGACAAGCGTTCAACCGCTAGGCTATCACTGGTTTTTGACTTTCTGAAGGTCAGTGACTAATCTTAATTCTAGTTAGAACATGAATCAGTCGAGGTCGACGACTTAGTTGTAGTTTATTGCCTAAAACTATTTACATCTTTTATTAGGCTTACAATTATTCGGCACCTCTGGTCGCTTGTCCAAGGAGATGGCGGAGTAGACCGAGATGTAACGCACCGGATCAACTCAGGATGGATGAAATGGCGACAGGTCACTGGAATAACTTGCGACCCACGGATGCCTCTACAGTTAAAGGGGAAAATTTACAAGTCCGTGATAAGACCTGTCGTACTGTATGGATCGGAATGTTGGGCCGTGAAGAAGACGGATGAAAAAAAAATTGCATGTAGCGGAGATGAGAATGTTGAGATGGAGATTTATTCTGTTTTTTAGTATTTTGTTGTTATAGCGGCAACAGAAATACATCATCTGTGATCAACTGTCTAACTATCACGGTTCATGAGATACAGCTTGGCGACAGACTGACAGACGGACGGACAGCGGAGTCTTAGTAATAGGGTCCCGTTTTACCCTTTGGGCACGGAACCCTAAAAAGTATAATGAAAATCATTTTGAAGAAAATAAAAATTATCGAACTGTAAAATTTTAACACTTGCTTTAAAACAGTCATCAATGATACTTTAAGACGCCCGTCGCCCCGCAGTTGTCGTATATCGCGTATTCCGCGTTTTTCTCCATTATAATATGCATGTATTAAACACATAAACCTTCCTCTTGAATTACTCTATCTATTAAAAAAAAACCGCATCAAAATCCGTTGCGTAGTTTTAAAGATCTAAGCATACATAGGGACAGACAGACAGCGGGAAGCGACTTTGTTTTATACTATGTAGTGGAGACCATTTTCTTGTATCACCTTTGATTTACGATTTTCCCGTAGAATCACAGTGAAATAAAACACGCTGTATGTTACACCTTCTATGCCAGTTGTGTTCTTTATTCTATGGTCGTCGATAATGATATGTTTCCATGTCGTTCAGTAAGCCGTTTCTACGTCGATCGCTAATAGCCCGTTCACGGGAGGTTCGTTATTTTTCTGCTCCGTCAATTTCACGATACGTTTTACGTTTTATTTACAGTGATGTTGATATGTTTTTAACTGACTGCATAAAAGGTGGTACCGATTTTTTAATAGTCAAATGTCTTTTATCTGAGTTATACTTAAGTTTATAGTATTAACAGAAAAAGCATATTAGGAAATATCTACACATTGACGATACGTTTGGTGCAGTGGCTGAGCGATTGGCTGCTGCGCTACGGGTCGTGGGTTCGATTCCCACACGGAACAAAAATGTGTATGGCCTATAGATAGCTGTTTCGGGTCTGGGCGTTTGGGTGTGAGATTTGTGTTTGTAAATGACCCACGATACAGGAGAAATCAGCAACGTTTTAAAAACAAAGAACCAAAATATCTGACATGAATATGTATTTGGTACTTAATATAAATTTTTTTCCTCGGTCAAAAGTTATTTTACAATTGCAAAATCGACCTTAAGAATATAATAAAATATAGAATTTAAAAACGTTCAACGAACTTTTTATGAAGTCAGCGTGCATTTCCTGTTCCTAATTCATGAATATAAAATAAAAGTGTGGGTGTATTCATGGGCATGATCTCGAGAGCAAAGAAAGAAAGGTCTAGGCTCACTGTCCAAAGTCCAAACCAGCTATTTATTTATACTTTCGCACAAAATTTGTACAGAGGCGGACTTAATGCCTTAGGCATTTTCTACCAGTCGACTTTAGGGCTTAGGGTGATGCAGAGAAAAACATGGTAGCTGCACTGGAAAGTGGATATGGTATGATACGCTATTAAAAATTAACAGTTATTGGAAACGTTTTTGGCAACAATATTACCTACATAATATGAAATATTCAAATAAAAATATATTTACGTACATGTTAAATAAAATAATAAATATTTATACATACGATATTATATACATATGCATACATAAATATATATTAATTAATGTACAGTCGAGTTCATTAATATATTGGCCCTTCCAGGCTTCAGTAATATATGAACGTTAAAAAAGTTCATAATATTGTGACAACTCTAAGCATCATTAAATTTTGGTCAAGATTTGGATTCATTAATATGTGACTGCTTTTTCTTAGTAACATGTATAGCCAAAGGCACAAGACTGATAAAAAGCAGTCACATATTAATGAATCTAAATCTTGACCACAATTTAATGATGCTTAGAGTTGTCACAATATTATGAACTTTTTTAACGTTCATATATTTTTGAAGACTGGCAGGGCCAATATATTAATGAGCTCGACTGTACATACAAAAATATATAAAAGGATAAATCAGCGCTGAGATGATTCTGCCAATGCCTTGTGAAGATGTTCACGTACTTTAATTTTAAAGGAATAGCGACTGGTTGCCATCCTGATTTCCAAGGGGAGTGCATTCCATAGAAGAATGGACTGGACGAAGAGGGAAGAATGTATAAAGTCAGAACAATGAGAGGGACATTGAAGGAGACGGTTGTGTAAAGGAGCTATTACCTATTTACATAATGTTAAACAAAAAATGAGAATAGGGGAAGCCTTGGTCCGTCACGCTGGCCTGCTGCGGCTTGGCGGACTACACACATCATTGGGAACTTTTTGGAGACCTCTGGAGGTGTGCAGGTTTTCTCACGATGTGTTCCTTCAGCCTTAACGTAAATGATAATAAAGTTCCGATCCATAATCAGTGGTGCGACCGAAATCGAACACAGACCATCCATATTTTTTTCGTCTTAAGTTCGTCACGGATTCCCTTCGCCCGGGGAAAGCGAAGGGGTATGCCAGATTCTTAAAAACCCACGGTGTTCCTTCTCCTGACCTTTGGCCGGGGTCGCGGGATTCGCAACTGCATGCACCGCGACCCCAGCCTCTGGCGGACCTCTTCTACTATGGAGCCTAGCTCTACGTCCTCCTGCGAGGCGCGCACGGAACACTGCCCGACGCCTTTTCGGGCCTGTTACTGGTCGGGCGACGGGTCCCCTAACCCGCCGCCCGCAGGCCACACACTACGGTGGCCGGAGATCGTCGCGCGCCCTCCAGCACCCGGTGCGTCTGGCGCGGGAATGGAGAGTGGCAGCTGCCTCTCTCTCTCTCTCCGCTCCCTCTTTGGTCGCCGTCACCTCCTCGCAGAAGAAGGCAACGTCTTCCCACGCACTCGCGCTCCCGACCATGGACAGAACCACGGCCAGAAGCGAAACTCAGACCCTCCTGCATGGAAGGCGTCTGTTTAACCACCACTTTTTATAACTTATGGAAATGTATCTATTCATCTAATCGCAGTTGACATCTGGATGACATACATTAAAAGTCCCTCCCAAAAATTATGTTGATGTCCGTAACCAAAGCGTTAACCGAAGAGCCTCTCGCAGTAGTCACGCTGTTGTCTATAACAGGCCTTGTACGGTTCAGGCTGGAAGGTTGTGTGGACACATATCCGGCCATCTGTCTGTTCTCAAGTGTCGGTCAGTGTCAGATTGTGTATAGGTATGGTTGACAGTGAGTGCTCAAGTGCTCTACAATCAGTGTTTTCTGTCGCATCTGGTTAGACTGGAAGATGGGGGTCTACTCCCTAAGCACGAAATCCGTGGTTTCGGCCTTAGTTACGAGCGTTTCCTACTCCCCCTATCACCTACGGACATACGATTATTTCGGGGCCCGAATTAAGAATGTATGACAACACGATTTGACAGTTGTCCCTACTGCCGACTTGTTTTTGCCCGTCCGAAAAGTTGAACTTGACACTTGTTTTGTTCACTCCTACGTTTCGGGCTACTGTCGGACGGGCGACTAACTTCGCTGACGGACTTAGGGAGTAGGCCCCCTGACCCCAACATAGTTGGGAAAAGACTAGGCAGAATGAAAGCAGTGCACAAGCATTCTGACGTTTTATTGGGGAAACGATTTTTTCCCCGGGGCGTGCCAAAGGCACCTCTGCGTTTCTTCGGAGATCCTAGATACCATTTTTGTGTGTTGAGGACGACCACCGTGGTTGTTTCAATCCTTAAGAGTCCTTAAGAGTCTGACAATACCTTTGGTCTTCCCCAGGTGAAGAGTATCAAAGTCAAAGTTTTTAAAGACAAAGTTTTTATTTCAAACTAGCTGTACCCGGCATGCGCTGCAATGCCACGTAAAGATAAAAAGTGTTTGGTTTTAAAATATGTTTATTGAAGTGCTTTTGGATACACAATGTATTTGATTTGCCTGAATTTACCGGACCGACGCGACGGGACGAACGTCGAATGTTTGACAGGTAGTAACAGTTTGTATGGGAAAATAAAATTGTTGTTTTTACTATTTTATTCGCAACTTTTCCATATTTTCTCATCATTTAAACTTTTTCGGGACTTCCACAAACATTTCAAAACCAAAATTAACAAAATCGGTCCAGCCGTTCTCGAGTTTTAGCGAGACTAACGAACAAAATTCATTTTTATATAAATAGATACGTAGAAACGATACGTAAGGATCATCAAAAAGCAGAAAAAAAGAAAAAAAAAACCGATACGTTCCGCGCTTCCCCTAAGCACCGCAGTTGAGGTCAACCTTCCCTTGTCAGTAGGCCAATAACATAATAAAAGTGGCCATATCAATTAAAATATGTACATGATATCATAAATCTTACACTAGCGGCCACTGGACTGGTCACGTTGTCACGTATTAACACCGGAAACATGTCCTATTGGCAATGATATTGTATTTATTAGCTTGTGTGATTATTATCTCATTGTGTCACTCATGTCACTTGTCTTGACCTCACCGTGTGTGTGATAAGACAGTGATATAAGATAATGGTCATGTAATTATTTATGGCGTTCACTGTAATGTTTTAGTTTGAAATAAAATGAGCAAATATTTATTGGTTGCAGTCTTGGTCGCGTTAACCCTAGATGCACCTGATGGTAAGTGTAGACAGGGTCTAAGATGGAGCATACGAATCTAAGTAAGGGAGATGTAGAGAGACTCCCATTTACCCCTCTGGCTCTCACATATACACGACGGAACACAGTAAACTACTTGGCGCCGGACCTTAATGTGAGGGTGGTAGCTAGCCAGGCGGACCGTATAGATCATACCACCAAGCGTGTTAGGTTTTGTTGAATTTTACAACAAGCATCTACTTATCTATTCCCAGCGTGCGGTGAGGAAGTTTTATATTCTAGTCCCCAATGGGATTAACACAAATACACAAGTGACGCAAATTGACCGACTGCTTATCTGAAAACCATGAGTGCTTTTAAAAATTCCGAAAGATTGATCGGCGGCATAGTAGCATCAGTGGGATAAATAACCATCCTATATACGTAGTAGGTATACCTAAAGTGACTACTTTTTGGGCTGTTTTAAAGTCTCCAAGACTTTTATATTTATTTCTACGAATCCTGTATCATTACAGAATTCAGGTGTTTTTTTGAAGCAGAAAACGTACAGTAAGCTTGCAGGTTTCCATAAACAATAGTACAGTTTTTGTGTAGGTACAAAACTGTCAAATTGTTTTACAACAAAAACAAAACTAAACATTAAAGTACGATTAAAGAAACCCGAAAAAATAAGTAGGTACCTGAATTAGCAAACTGTTAAGCTTGAATCAACTCAGTCTATCGCAGTCCATTGCTGGATATAGGCCTCTCCTAAGTCTCGCCGCAATGACCGGTCCTCCGTCTTCGGTAACAAGTCCATCCCAGCTAGCTTCTTCAGGTCGTCGGTCCTTCTGGCTAGAGGGCATTCTACACTGCGCTTGCGGTCTCCTTTCAAGGACTTGTCTGCTCCAACGGTCATCGGTCCTTCGACAGACATGACTAGCCCACTGCCGCTTCAGCTTGCTGAGTTGCAAGTTACGTCGGTCACTCCGGTTCTTCTCCGGATAAATCATTTCGGATCTTATCCTTCAAAGAAACTTAAAGCAATTGAATTTGTGGACTAGTCCAACTGTTTGTGTCCACGTCTCAGCAATCACCATAAAGCTAATATTAATTAGTACCTAAGTTAACAAAGTGACAATAGTTATTTGATAGACAAGAGTGCAAAGTTGCTTTTTAACCGCGTGCTCAATTTTGATGACCGAGCAAGCGAATTATGCTAAAATTGAATCACGAGCGCAGCGAGTGATTAAAAAATTAGAACCCTGAGCGTTAGCGAGGGAATCAAAAGAGCACGAGGTGAAAAATCTTTGCACTCGAGTGCAACACGTAACTTTTCATCCCACTTCAGCGAGAAAATGACTTAATGTAAAAAAAAAAAACTTCCTCGTCGCTAGAATCACTCATTTTACGTTTATCACTTGTTTTCAAGTTACTTGTTTTTAACCTAAGCTTTTAACAATATGAATGACGTGAAAAGAAATACGCGCATAAATAAATAAAAAAAAAAGTAATACACCAAGCAGGTTCCGAGTCTAAGTTTTAACAAATTAAAAAAGGTTGTATGATAAATTCGGCGCCATGGAGGTATAAGTAAATAGGTTTAATGAAGTTTTAAATTCACAAACTTGGTGCACACGATGTTCTAAATTCAATTTACTTTATCCTCTAGCGGATAAAAACGGCTTTTGCACTCAGATATCGAAGAGCAAAAATACTCTTTCCGAGATGGGGGGATGAAAAGATTGTTTAATTGTAGTGTGTCAAGATATTACACCTACGCTCCAAAAAGTTCTCGATGGTGTGTCTAGTCTGCCGATCTGCACCAGGCCAGCGTGGTGGACTAAGACTGTTCTCATTCTGAGAAGAGGTCTGTGCCCAGCAGTGGGACAGTAATGATGGTGTGGGCCGATTGTGTAATGTTATTACACCTACTTACTTGTAAACAATGGGTTGTAGATCTACAATTGTTTTTTTAATTCGAGTTGTTTTTAACATCAAGCTTAAGGTTCCTGATTGAGCCGGATTACAACCTTTATACCATTTTTACATGTATACATTTAAAGGAGAAGCTGACTGACTGATTCTATCAACGCACAGCCTAAACCGCTGAGGTTAGAAACTTGAAATTTTCACAGTTGTTTCCTTATGTGATTTAGGCATCCACTAAGAAGGGATTTCTCGAAATTCAACCCCTAAGGGGGTGAAATAGGGGATTTAGGTTTGTAAATAAGTCCATCATTTTTGAAGTAAGAAGCATGAAATTAAGAAATAAATGTACATGTGTTTGAGCGTTTTTGGAAATTCTAACCCTAAGGGGTAGAAATCAGTTTGAAAGTTTGTATGAGAAATCTGGTGATTTTGAAGTAAGAAGCATGGAATTAAATATCTAGACTTCTGGTTAGAAATAAACATAAACGTGTTTGAGTGTTTTTAGAAAATGCACCCCTAAACGGGTAAAAAGAGTTGTTAACATTTGTATGAAAATCCTTATTCCAGGGGTTTTTTAGATTTTACAACTAGAAATACCTGAAAAGGGGTGTAAACGTGGGTTTAAAATTTCACGCAAGCGCAGCTGCGGGCAAAAGCTAGTTACTTATAAACAAACAAGTATTCTAATCACTAAATATAAATGGTAAACGGAATTAGTTCCTTTAACCAAAAGATTTTAGTAACTAAAATGCTAAAATTGTACGTTAAGAATTAGAACGTTGTATTACACTCGCGCGGGTCGTGACTAGGGCTCCTGAATGTCGTTCACTTTTACAAAGAAACTGTACTTGTGTTATGGGGTTTATAAATGTTAGACAACACGTTTGGCTCGGTCGCGGGTTCGATTCCGCACGGAACTAATTTCTATGGCCTACAGATAATGGTTCCGTGTTTGGGTGTTGCGTGTCAAGATTTGTGTCTGTAAACGCCTACGATTCAGGAAAAATCCTATTGTGGGGGCAACTTTATACGTCATATGAGGCGTCTGTCGGCATAACATCTTATTTATAAGAAAAATAATAGTAGATTATTCCATCGAGCGCAAAGTGAGTTGTTAATGCACGAGTGTTATGTTGGTGCCCGAGCGCATGCGAGGGCACTAAATTAACAAGACTGGGTGAAGGGTGTTAGAGATGGGTATTCTAATACCCTTTCGGATTAGTACCTATCCCCTTTATGACTAACCTTGTATAAGTACGACACTATAATGAGTCTTGAACTCTCGATTGCTATTTAGCAAAATATAAAGAAAACGAGAGACAAGCGTTACAAAAAAAATGCGTTCCTTTTTCAAACGCAGCAACTCGAATCATTGCGCGCCATTTATTTGATACTAGCTTTTGCTCGCGGCTTCGCTCGCGTTAATTTACGGATCCCTAATTTTTTGATCCCAAAATATAGCCTATAGCACCCAGGGATAACGTAGCTTCCTATTGGTGAAAGAATTTTTGAAATCGGATGAGTAGTTTCGGAGATTACCTCCTACATACAAACAAACAAACAAACAAATTCTACCTCTTTATAATATTAGTATAGATATCTCTAAACGGCCTGTATCATTAGCTCATAAAAAACCTAGTAGATATTCATACTACAACAATAGCTCTCCTGACACTATTAAAAAGATTAAAAATAATTAATCACACGGTATCTGTGGCTAGTAGTAACAATCAGCTGGCACGTTCCTGTGCTACCAAACATGTGAAGGTCACAATTAAACTAACTTTCACTTCTCTACTTCCTTAACTTTTTGTTTATACTATCATTAAGTTAAATTAGCAAGGAAAACGCACTATAATGAAGAAACAAAGTGTGAAACATTTGAAGGTCGGGAGGACGGAGAAAGATTTGCTTATTTAGGCTTGTTTTTGACCTTGACGTGACGTGACTAATTTAATGAAAATGTTAGATATTTTGTAGGGAATTGAGTGTTTGTATTTTTATACGTGTTACATAATTCCCCATAAAAAAGAAAATGTTAATCAAGTAGTCTTTTATGGTTGTTGTCATTTACCTCTCAGAGGAAATTAGGTAAGAATGTAAATAACTTTCTGGGTAGTTTACTCTTTACTTTTATGTTTTCAGTGATGATTTTATTTTATGATTTGTCCACATTTTTTTTGGTTCCTTTTATTTTAAAATATTGCCAATAGACTCTTTACGAGGGACCGGCTTTAGGGGTATTTTTGTAACGCGTTGTATAAGTAAGTAGTTGGTTTTGCTTTTCGGGATGAGTAGAACGTTATACCTAAGTAGGTACGTAATATTTTTTAAGTGGGAGGTGGAATGGCGCCACCAGAAGTTCGTAGAGCAGCGGCTAGCTCTAGCGAAAGGAACAAAATGGGAAGCGATACGCGTCACCCTCTGCATTACAACATCCCCGTTCGGCAAAGACTTAAAAGCCGTAACAGCTTTGCACAGCGTGTCCTCCCACTCACTGGCGAACGTTCACAGGCAAGAGTCCAGTTGTGACGAGACAGGGCTTCTCTACCCACTCCGTTTGTTGCCCCTTCCGAAGATCTCCCACCTGGGCATGAGTTGCCTTGGCTGAACTGGAAGTCTCTATATAGACTTCGGACTCGGGTTGGTCGAAGCAAGGACAACCTGATCAGGTGGAGATTTTTGGATGGCTCAAACCTGGAGTGTAAATGTGGTGCCGTTCCGCAAACTATGGAGCACTTGATATCATGCCCAACCTGCCCTGTTACCTGTACGCCACAAGAACTATGGACGCTACGGATAGTGCTAAACTCATTGCTGAGTTCTGAGCCGACACGGTGTAGATTGTCATCGAAACACTAAGAAGAAGAAGAAGTGAGAAGTGTCCACCCTGCTTATCATGTGCAGTGCGACATAATTTGCTCGTCATACTACTATCTTGTCTCGGCACGAGATAATGTGACGACAAAATTATGTCATGCTGCTTATGTTCGGCCTGCTGAATTCTCGAGACGCCATACGACGAATGTCGAATATTTAGGAAGAATAAAACGCAAAATATTTAGCAAAAAAACCCAGAAAATCGTAAAATAACCAAATCGTAACCATATAATAAAATTATCAGTTTTATAAGTCGGTGCCTTCAATTTGGTTCAGCGTATATTAGCACCAACTTCTGAAACTGTTAATTTTTATAATATGGCAATAATTTTATTTAATCTGTGTCCCGAGTTCAAAACACCTTGAAAATATTACAAAATCCTTAATTTCTTTGCTAACTAATAACAATTTGCTAGAATCCTGGTGCTGACTTCGTCTCCAAACTTCAACAATTCAAGTACAAAAGTTTTTACTTAGCAATTAAAAGTACCAGTCCCTACAACGTTATATTTTGTAGGTACTGCCGCGGACTAAAAATGTTTATCAGATTTCAAATTTGATTCTTTCTCATACTGTATGCAATAAGGTTTAAGATAATTAGACCATTTACAGGCACTTTTGAATTGTCGAGACAAAAAAAGAAGTTACTGCCGCGTTCCAAAGTATAGATTTCTATGGAGAAGAACGGGCAATAAACTCCATGGTTACTCTTTTCCATCAAATATTTACAAAAATTTGGTTACATTGTGAATAAGAAAATAAATGTGAGAACAATGTAAGATATACTATACTATGAGAGTAACTACAATTCATTTGGCATGGCAGATTAGAGATGACCAGTCCCAACTGACGGCGCCCGTTCACGAACATGACGCATGTATCAGCATCCCTCACCTCAACCATTTTATAGGGAACCGCACGATCCAACACACACGCCACCATCAGCGGGACATTTGAGTGAGCATGACATGCTATAACCGCCAGATATCAACCAGATACTTACAGTAGGTATTCGTCTTCAAAATTGTGAAACGTCGATTCTAGCAAAAAGGCTACTAAAAGCTGCTAGGCTAAAATCACTTTTTGATATCACGAACCCCATTTTAGGTGTGTGTGTTTAGTCAATAGTTAATAGAGCGAATTTGATTGAATTTAGAAAAAAGATTGATTTCTTTTTCTATGCTACCTATTAAAAATCCTCTTTATATTAACCTTCTATGTCAATTAAATAAAAACCGGCCAAGTGCGATTCAGACTCGCGCACGAAGGGTTCCGTACCATTATCTATAAAAACGGCAAAAAAATCACGTTTGTTGTATGGGAGCCCCCTTAATTAATTATTTTATTTAGTTTTTTAGTATTTGTTGTTATAGCGGCAACAGAAATACACCATCTGTGAAAATTTCAACTGTCTAACTATCACGATTTATGAGATACAGCCTGGTGACAGACGGACGGACGGACAGGGGAGTCTCAGTAATAGGGTTCCGTTTTACCCTTTGGGTACGGAACCCTAAAAAACACTAGGAAGCGGTGACGGGAGGGTGCTTTTGCGGGCTGTCTTATGTGTAACATTGACGTTGAAAAAGAACTAAGTAATTCTAGTCTATTTTGAATAAATGAGTTTTTAGTTTGAGTTTGAAATTAAGAAAAAAATATCTTTGCCCTGTCAATTCTTTGCGAGTGACAGACCGACTTTACGAAAAAGTTATGTGCAAGCGATTATAGACCTTAGGGTGGTAAACATAATTATTCCCCCTTATTAAAATATGGTCTATGAAAAACCTAGGTTTTAAAATAGCCCCGTCTCTTTTTGCTGTATGACATAAGCAAGTGATGGGTATATTTTAAACCGTGGTTTACCTTAGTCTTGGTTTAAACCATCTTTTGTAATAAGGCCCTTCAAGTCCGTTACTGTACGTATATTTTTGAGAAACGTGAAACACAACTTCGTAACAAGTTTTCAGATCTTTGTTACATTGTCATCGTCGGAGTCGTTCCAGGAAACATCTCGTTATCCTTATTTCCTCCAGGGAGGGTAGTTTACCTTCACAATTCTTTTATAGAGGGTAAAAGGTAGCGTACCTTTTAGCTTCGAATATTTACCTTAAAAATCGAAGTTACCTTTTTAGCTTCAATTGGCATTTGATAAAGTTAATTGGTGCTCGTAGAACGGATGGTTGATGGGGCCGAAAAACTCTGGAGTGCACCGTAAGGTGCAGCGTAGGTAAGCTCACCCAAGATGGACTGATGACCTGGTGTCGGTCGTGGGAATCCGCTGGATGCGAGTATTGTACCCGTCGATGTGGCGATGGTTGGGGGAGGTCTATGACCAGTTCTGCGACACGGTCATGTTGCAGAAGGAGGATGCGGAAAGAGAGGGAGATCACCTCCACTCACCCGGCCCGCAGCAGACGCACTGGGCGTCGGCGGAGGGCGGACAACGTCCTCTTCCAGCCCCCCTAAATAGGTCCAGGGGCGACGGACTTGGGGAAGTCCGTCGCCCCCCACATATCAGGACCCGAGGCGGCAGCGCGGAGTGTTCCAAGCGCGTCCCTCTTAGGCGGCGCTGGGGGAGTCTAACATCTCACTCCCCCCGCTAACTCGAGCAGGCCCGGCACCAGCCGGGGGTTGCGGAAGTATTTATCATCAGTTCTTGCAACCCGCGGTGTGAGATGGAACACCGGGGTGGTTTTAGTCAGTAAGAGTCTGACAGACCCTCGGGGTGGTTTTAGTCAGTAAGAGACTGACACCCATGAGGATTTCAACACCGCAAAAACAAAAAGCTCTGACCAGCAATTTACGTCTTTTGGCTGAATGATGATGATGATGAAAGTGAATTGGTTATTTTGTAAAGCAGTGATAGCCTAGCGTTTGAATGCTTGTCTTCCGTGCAGGAGGGTCTGAGTTCGATACCAGTCTAAAACTCATATTTTTCGAAATCATGTGCGGATTAAAATTTGATTATCTTTTACGTTAACGGTGAAAACTGCACACCTGAGAGGGCTCCAAGAAGTTCTCGATGGTGTGTAAGGACTAAGGACCGTTTTTCGTTTGAATTTGAAATAAAACTAGAAATTTATTTTTTGCTTACAGTGTTCGTGTGTACATTTTTTTACTATTATGTGACTTGTCCGCGGTTTACCCTAGTCGCACCTGATAGTAAGCGCAGACAGGGTCTAAGGTGGAGCCCACGAAACTAAGTAACAAAAAAATATAGAGGTATTCCCCTATCTCTGTCTCCTATCTCTTGCTAAAGCAGCAAGAACTTTTATAAGTGTGTCGAACCTCTGGCCTCGGATTTATCAAGAGCGAGGTGCAACCTTTGGAGAGATGGGGTCTCCCTACCAAACCCATTTGTGCCACCTGCGGAGAGACCCCCGCCTGGACATGAACTGCCATGGCCGATCTGGAAGTCATTAAACAGACTTCGAACTCAGGTCGGTCGGAGCAAAGACAACATGTTGAGGTGGGGATTCAGTGATGGTAACGATTTGAGCTGTTTGTGCGGCACAACCCATACGATGGCCCATCTCACATCATGCCCTGCGTGCCCTAACAGCTGCACGCAGGAAGACTTAATGGTTGCCAACCACAACGCAGTCCAAGTGGCTAAGTTCTGGGCCGCAATAACATAATTAAGTTTTAATTAGTTTGTCATCGAAACGCTAAGAAGAAGATCTCTTGCTCTCACATACACACGACGGAACACAGTAAACTGCTTGGCATTGGACGTTCATATTCAGGTAATAGCTAGCCAGGCGGACCGTATAGATCCTACCACCAAGCGTGCTGGGTTTTGTTGAATGTTACAACACGCGTTTATTCCCAGCGCGTCATCGTGCGGCGAGGAAGTTTTATATTCCCATCCCGTGAATTGATACTGCGATAAATCAAATATTAACTCTACCATTTATATGATAACTAAAAATAAATACACGAAATAATAGCAACTAACTAGTTTTCGATTTATTACCGCTCAAGCAGATACACGATGCATTAATTGAATGCATTAATATTATGAAGGCTATGATGTTCACTGCAATAACTGTTCAATTACATTCACTGATGCTTGTATAAACAAATACTAAACGATTGTAATACAGTTATTTAAATTATGATGTTTCAAATTTAAATTAGTTTTAAATGCGTATTGCCAGATAATATTAGCATAAGTACATGTTTATTGCAGCGTACACATTTAGCCTATGAAGGCTAACGAACGTTTGTCATAAAAAAATGACCATACTTTGTATAGATTTTGGTTTCATTTGGTTTTTAGCGGTTTTTTTTTGTATTGATCTGCTTGTATATGGTCCTTGCGTACCATTTCTACGTAACCAGGCAATTATTAGCGACACCTGAAGGGTCTCAAGCCAATGGTGGGGAAGTAAAATACTTAACCTAACATTATGACTGCTAGCAACAACAGCACTAAGGGCGACCACTAGTGGGACTCGGACCTGGGCTTAGGGCGTTGTTGGTTGGAGATTAGGAGGGAGACAGCTTGATGAGGGCGTTATTAACGGTATGACATCCATCTCTATGACGGGAGAACTCGTGACCGGCGGTGGGACGTCGCGACAAGCCTCGCCGGCGAGGACGGCGGCGGACGCTGTGTAGTGTGTTGGTCGATTTACTCGCCTTCTGGAGGAGGGTTATATCGTCATCGGGAACTAAGAGCGTGTCCCTAGTACGGCGTACTTTACTAATAAGAGAGGGAGGTTGAGCTCCGTTCGCTGGCTAGGTTTGTACGCTACATTAAATATTTTGAGGCTTGTCTAAACCGGTCAAATCAACTCAGAGTTGCAAGGATACAAATAAAACCTTCAAAATAATAGTAACACTATCATTTTGTTTAAATATAGAACTTTTTTGTTTCTTTTCTTGATTATAGGCTATTCGATCTCGGCAGCGGTTGATGAGAATTACAAACTTTTTTTGAACCTACTTTGATTACACTGCGTAATTTATTTATTTTGTTACCTACCATTATTAGTTTTATCATCTCGATTGCAGTGTCAAACCGATTGCTCAAGACCGTTTTTACACAAATGTATAAATAATTCTAAAAGTAAATAATAAACTACATGCTTTAGGATGTTGATGGCCCGTTTCTGCAGCTGATATGTCCTCACAGGCACACATCGATGGCTTACATACCATCGCCAGACGGAAATCTGCCTCGATGCTCTGCTGAGTGCGGGCCAGCTCCAACTCCATCCTGAAGACCTTGTAGGGAGGTACAACTCTTCATTGATATTGTTAAAAAATGAACAACAAACTTGGTACTAAATATAAAGTGTTACTAACGTAGATAGAAGATTTTTCTTTCTTTGGATGGATGTTATTTGTTTCGCCGTTTCTTAACAGTATCAACACTAGGAAGCGGTGAAGGGCGATCGTTTTTAGGGGCTTTCTTTTGTTGTATTGACGTTCAAGAGAACTAAGTAAGTAATTCTATATCGTCGCTCGGGAGTGAAAACCTCGGGAATGCAATTTGGTCATTTTTATTTTATCACGACGTTTAAGTACTATATCTTATAAGAGAGCCGCTTCATGTGAAATTAGTTTGTAGGCACTGAAACTAGCCTTTATTGGGTACATAAAATGCATTTGGTCATTGCCCGGTTCCTGTGGGCTTTCACGCGGAATAAGTCGCGGGCAAAAGCTAGTTAATTACATTTATTTCGAATTTTATGTACCCAATAAAGGCTAGTTTCAGTGGGTGTGTAACGTTAGCTCGAACTACGATAGTGCGATGAACGTTAAGTCGAAAGATCGTTCGTGCGATGAACGTTAGGTCGAAAGATCGTTCGTGCGATGAACGTTAGGTCGAAAGAACGTTCGTACGATGAACGTTAGTTCGAAAGAACGTTCGTGCGATGAACGTTAGGTCGAAAGAGCGTTCGTCCGATGAACGATAGGTCGAACGAACTCAACGAACGTTCGTGCTATGAAAGTTGTAGATCGACCTACTGCTGGTGCAAGCATTAATTGCGTGAAGGAACGATACTGCTACGTCATCCTAACGTATATTACTTAAAGATAAAACGATGCAGGGCCTACTTTTATTGTGAAAGGCAGGAGTTTGACCACAATCTCCTACCTCTCCCAATTAAAATTATAGTGATATTGTCCATACAACATTTGGGTTTGTAAAAAGGTCTGTTTGCCACGTACGAAGCAAACACCTTTTTAGTATTTATGATTTGTTATAAACGACGATGGTAATTTGAGAAGATTGAAAAGATTGAAATTATGGTTTAAAAGAAATATAATTATTATTATAAAATATTAAAATGGTATAAAAATGGTATAAAATGGTTAATTAACACTAAACGATGATTTGATTTGATTTGATTCGGTTGCCCGCCAATTGCGTACTAACTTACTAACTCATGAAATCGATGCATTTATAAAAATGCTCAAAGACAAAATCGCTGAGCTGTTCGGTTGCGTTGCTCCGAACATACTCCCGGGCATGGGATGAGAGAGAAAGGGAACGAGAGACAGAGTAAAATCATGACCAAATCATCAGGTAAATAACAAGTTTTAACACAATGAAAGATTAAAAAAATAATAAAATGGTAAAACAATATAAACAAAGTGCGAAAACGCTAAAAGAAATTAGAAATACAAAAAACATAATTTCCTTAAACTAACGAGTCCTCAATAGTAAAAACGCGTTTCTTTCGAGGTTCAGGCAACGTAGCCCTGTCCCTTTGTCCTGCCCTACGCAAAGAACTGGGCCACTGTTTGGTTAAAAAAGCACTTAAACCTATCTGTTCACTTTCACTTTGCTGACGGTCAGCAGCACTCGTCTGCTTTCGTGGTTGAACTTCACTATACAAGTCTCTGTTTGATTTTGATGCAGTTTTCACTGACTTCTGTCTGTGGCAAGCCTCTTCACGGCCACGTGCAGTCCGCCGACAACATTTCCTCCATATCCAGGCTACTGCGGTACATATTGCGATTGCCAACAGTATGTAACAAATGGTATAATGATGAATATCATGGGATGATATGTCATCTACTTCAGCTTTGCTTGATTTGAGATTCTTGATTTGATCTCCAAGGATCGATAGAGATCTATTCAAGCCCACGTCCTCTGGTAATTCTTCCTCGGTTGGAATCTTTATATGTACTATATGGTTTATCTGGTCAAGCTCTGGTATAAAAATATTTGGAGAAAAATCTATTTGGTTCGATTGTTGTTGTAAAGAATAAAGTGCGAAATCCTTGCCTTTAACAATACATTTCTGCCTCATGCTAATGACCCCTGCTCGAGTCAGCTGATGGACGGTAACATGATCTTCACATATAACCTTTATTGAGTAAAAGCCACAACAAAAATAAAGATACTGTGACGTCGAATGTAATTCTACCCATCTGTTTGTGCACGTTGACTTTTCCGTTTTACATTTACGGGTAAGCAGGTTTTTATCACAAAAGTTTTCGTCATTTTCCAGGTTGAGAATCGGTTTAAATAATTCGCACATTAATGATTCACCGTGATACAAGCAGGTGTCCAGCTCATGTATGGTTGGTACAAAGTAAACGTCCTTTTTCAGATTCACTGCGACATAATCTGAGACTGGTATTACGCTGATCATGCTGTTATTGATTTGTTGTGGCACTGGTAATATTCTATATAACTGGAAACTTTCCCTTGCAATGAGCGGAAATGTAATTTCAAAAATTATGTAATTTTGGGTAACTCGTGCTTTGGTTTTCAGAAGTTTGTAGATGTATTGAAGGTCAGTTTCAATGTTATCTAAAGGCAAGGCCAATTCTTTGGGCATCTGGCCATATATAATTTGTAGCTCTCGTTTGAGCTGTGCTGGTGTCAATATGTGCAAGCTGATTTGACCATGGTAAATTTCTGAGATAGTGTCTATCAAAGTTTCTTGGATTCGCTTCAGATTTTGCATCAAATTAATAGTGGCTATAGATACAAATGTGAAGTCTTGTTGTAGGGACATCACATTGATTTCTTTCTGCAGCCTATTGGTCGCGATGTCCAATGCATTTATGTGTTTATTTATAATTTTGTGCTGTTTTTCTATCATATCTTCTGTTCTCTGCGCAGTATTGTGTTCCGCTTCAACTATAGACGTCTGGTTCTTCCATAGCTGAGCAAGGTGTTCTTGATTGCGATGCACAAGTTCAATGTCTTGCTTGTACTTTTCTGCGAAACTCTCGTCCAATACGCCAAACAATGAGTTTGCAATCGAGCCGACAGCGTTGATAAGACCGCGTCGGGATCGCAAGCGTGTACCATAATGCTGACTAAGTAACAGCTGGTTGTAGTATTGGAGCTCATTGTAATCGTGACGTATTTGTAACAAGATCATATGACAGTGGCTCGGTTCCTTGATTGTTTCACAAGTTTTTTCGAGATAATTGGTAAAATCCTTAACAGCTTTGTCTCCTTGCCAGTATGGTGACATGTTGTAATACGTAACGAGTTTCCATTTGTCACGAATCAACTGTATTTTCCCCAGTGGGTCAAAGTACAAGGTTTGATTACTGTCTAACTGTTTGAAACTAAAGGATGCTGTCGTGGTAGGTATGGTGCAACAAATGAAAAAAATCAATGCCAACGCTATGTTGACAATCCTCGGATGAATAGTTGAGCTAGTGGGTCGGCTATTTCGAATTTCTGTTTCAACTTTTTTGGTTTCCTCTATAGGTAAAACAGATAGTTTCACTATAGGCCGCTTCATATAGCCGTTTTTGGTTTTTAATGTCACCACTCTTACCAGCTCATCATTTCCTGGATGAATTTCCACTACACGTCCAACTGGCCATTTTCCTGTTGGTAGGTTGTCATCTTGTATAACAACTAGATCACCCAGGTCAACATTTTTTTTGTAGTTTGCCCATTTGTTTCTAGATGATAGCTGAGTTAGATACTCTGTTTTCCATCTCTTCCATAAGTCTTCCAACAATTTTGATACTAAGTGCCATCTGGTTCTGGCATCTTCTGCTGTTTCAATAACAGCCAATCCTGGTCGTGTTGATAAGAAATGGGCGGGGGTTAGGAAGTCGAGGTCCTCGGGGTCTTCTGATATCGCACAAAGTGGTCGAGAATTGAGGCACGCTTCCAATTTTGATAAAAGTGTGGTATATTCTTCAAAGGTTAATTTTTGATGACCTATGACACGCTTGAGGTGGTGCTTGAGACTTCGCACAGCTCGTTCCCAAAGTCCTCCGGCGTGCGGCCAAGAAGGTGCATTAAAATGCCACTCAATCTGCATTTCTGTTATTTCTTTGAAGAAACTTTCATTGAATACTTGCTGAAGACGCTCGTACTCTTCTTGAAGTATTCTGTTGGCTCCGACAAAGTTTGTGCCATTGTCACTATAGATGTGACGTGGTGCTCCGCGTCGTGCTGCCATTCTGTTTACAGCAGCTAAGAAAGCTGAACTGGTCAAGTCAGATACAAGCTCCAAATGCACAGCTTTCGTTGCCATACATACGAAAAGTGCGATGTATCCCTTGGTGGTTTTTATTCCCCGTCCTTTGTTGGCTTTAACCTCCACAAAGCCTGTGTAATCTACACCACAATGATAAAACGCACTTTCAGGATTTACTCTAGATGATGGTAGGTCACCCATGAGTTGGTATTGCCTGTTGGGCTCTTGTTTCTTGCAAGTAACGCACTGTCGTATAAATTTCTTTGTGGCCATATATCCGCTGATGATCCAATATTTTTGTCGAATATTAGATAATGTAAGGCGCGCTCCACCATGAAAGGTTAATTCATGAGCATATTTAATTATTAATATGGTAAGTCTATGGTTATTAGATAGTATGATTGGATGCTTCATTTCAGGGTTTATCTGAGCGTTTCTTAATCTGCCACCTACACGCAAAATACCATCTTGGTCTAGAATCGGATTTAAATTTAAAATCTTACTTTTCGAATGCACTTTTCCTTTGTTTCGTAAATAAGTGATGTCACTGGTAAATTGCACTTGCTGCACATTCTTTATTATTAGCATTTTTGCACGTCGTAATTCTTGTAACGTGAGATAGGGTGGACGAACTTTATTCGCAGTAGGTAAACGTAGTATCCATGCAAAAATACGAATAAGTTTTGCAAATGAACTATATTTATTTAATAAATGGTTAACGATATTTGTAATGGTAGATTTCTTTTGTTGATCTACAATCACTGTGTTTGATTGTTTCATCTCAGATTTTTTGACCTCTAAATTGGTTTTATAGATGGTTTGAAGTTGGTCCTGGTTCTGGAACGACGTTATCCATGAAGGGCCGTGCCACCAGAGCTCATGTTCTCTCAATTGCTTGATTGTCAATCCACGGCTCGCGCAGTCAGCTGGATTTTCGCTAGTATTGACATATTTCCAATTTTCTGATGGTATTATCTTAGTGATTGCTTGAACACGATTTGACACAAATGGTTTCCACCGCCCTGGATCTCCTTGAATCCATCCTAAAACAGCTGTTGAGTCGGTCCAGCAATATGTTTGTATGTCATATCCTTCCAAACAACTTCGGACTTTTTGGGTCAGCTGTGATAAGAGTTGAGCACCCATTAACTCCAGCCTAGGTGTAGATATGACTTTACTGATAGGCACCAATCTATTCTTTGCAGCGATTAAAGACACCGTAATTTTATCTCCCTGGCTAACCTTGCAGTATATCACAGCAGCATACGCCTTGTTCGACGCATCACAAAATCCGTGTAATTGGATAGTATGATATTGATATATGCCGAGCCATCTATTCACTTCAATGGTATTGATTTCCTTCATTTCTCTCCTCAGATTGATCCACTTGATCTTAATATTTTCTGGTAAAGCATCATCCCAGTCTAAATTTGATAACCAGACGCTTTGGAATAGTATCTTCATGGTAATGCTGAACGGGGTAAGCCATCCCAATGGATCAAATAACTTTGAAATGTCAGAAAGCAGCGACCGCTTGGTTGGCGTTGATTGTAGTTCTGGTTCTAGTTTGGAATCAAAAATAAATTTGTCCTTTTGAGGGTTCCAGGCAAGCCCTAACGTTTTGGTTGAGTCTGACTGCTTAAATTCATACGTTTGCTGGTTACACAAACCTTTATTCAAATCTGCAAGAAGTTGACGTTCATTCGAGGCCCATTTTCGTAAATTAAATCCACCTTTGCGTAATAATTTGATAAGATCTAATTTTAATTGGTTTGCCTGCTTTATTGAATGAGCCCCACCACAGAAGTCATCCATGTAGAAGCTGTCTCCCAAAGCCTTTGCAGCATCAGGATATTTTTGTTTTTCTGCAGTAGCTAACTGTTTTAGACACATCATAGCCAAAAATGGTGCCGGCTTCGTTCCGTAGGTAACAGTGGTAAGTTGGAATGATTGAATGGGCGTTTGTTGTGAGTCTCTCCATAGTATTTTCTGGTAGCATTGATCTTCAGGATGTACCATTATCTGACGGTACATCTTCTCAATATCAGCAGTGTAAGCAAACTGATATTGTCTCCACTTTAAAATCAACTCTTGTAGATCTTGCTGCAGATTGGGACCTCTGTACATGACGTCATTAAGACTCAATCCTGATAATGATCTTGCGGAAGCATTAAAAACAACTCGTAGCTTCGTTGTGGTTGACTCAGCACGAGTGACGCAATGGTGCGGTAAATAACACTCGGGTGTCGTGTTCGTAATTGATGGTATCATATGGTTAAGCTCAAAGTATTCATTCATAAATTTTGCATACTCTGTTTTCACTTCCGGATTTTTTTGTAATTTTTTCTCCAGGTTACGAAACTGTGCCAAAGCTATTGGTTTAGTGGATCCAAGTTGATCTCTTGATTCTGGTTTAAGAGGTAGTCGGACTTGGAATCTGCCGTCTTCGAGTCTCTCGGTTGTTGACAAGAAATACTGTAAACATTCATGGTCTTCGGTGGACATTTCGTTCTGCTGGTTGATGTCTTCATTGTCCCAAAAGCTGCGTAAATCGTCGGTATTATTGAGAACAACGTTACATCTGTAATGTGGTTTCATTGTCCCGCATAGCAACCATCCTAATTGCGTTTGCCTGGCGATTGGTTGATCCTCACTATCTCCTCTTAAAATGCCACCTAACATTATTTTACAGTATACATCTGCTCCAAGAAGTAAGTCCACTGAACGACTGACATTAAAGTCTGGATCTGCTAAATTAATGTTCTGAATATGAGGCCAAGATGGTTTTGCGAACGTTTTATTTGGTAAACTTTTGATCAAACTATTCATGATAAGTACTTCTCCTTCTAATGCAAAGTCACTGTAAATAGACTGGATGTGAAGAGTCATCACTCCCTTACATTTATTTTCTTTTTCTCCCACGCCGAAAATTATCCCCTTACATTGGTTCCTCTTTAATTTTAAAGTTTGTGCAGCATTCTCATTTATCAAGGAAATTTGAGAACCCTGATCAATCAAAGCACTCATGGTATGTTGTATACCATCTGCTCCCGTCACCTTGACCAAGGCTGTGGACAAAAGTGTTTCAGTCATATCATTCCATGACACGTGGGTTGATGTCGATGCGTGTTCTTTATTCGTTGCGCCGGATGCCGTTGGTGTATTCGCAGACTTATTATTTGATTTTGCTGATATGTTTGATTTGTTTTTTAGCACAATTCCCTCATGCAATAAAGTGTTATGGCTAGCGTTGCATTTTCGACATCGCTTATTTGAAAAACATTGTTTATTAAAATGGTTAAATAGGCAGTTTACGCAACAGTTCAGTTGGTTGATAGTTTTTAATTTTTGCTCATCCGACAATTGCAAAAATTGAGCACACATCCATAATCCGTGGTCAGCATTACACAATGCGCAGGTGATTGACCGTGAAGCGTGTAAAGTATTCACGTTATTTTTCATATTATAATATTGGTTATTATTTGATGATTGCTGATTGTTGCGAAAATGTGAAGATTTTTTCTGGTTAGGTTGGTTTTGATGAAATGGTTGAGTGGTCTTCTGGTTATTCGACTCCTGTTTTCTCCGAGATGCTTCTAGAGCGGTAAATTTATTTTCTAAAAAATCTAGAAATTCTTTAAGAACCGGAAGTTCCCGAGGTTTCTTTACAGATTCAATATATTCAGCAAACGATTCGCTATCCAATTTTTGTGTTAACAAATATACTAAAAGTGGATCCCAGGAAGTTATATCCACTCCTAGATTTTGTATTGCGTGCAGACATTCTTTGGTGACATCATGCAGTTTTTTGATCATTCCTACTGATTGCTGTTGCATGGTGGGAAGGTTCATTAATTATGTTGACATGAGATATAAAAATCAGTCTTTGATTGCCATATCTGTGGTTAAGAATTTCCCAGCATACTTCGTAATTCTCCGAACTTATCTGGAGATGGTGAATCAGACGCTCGGCTTCCCCCGTTACCTTACTCTTTAAAAACTGCATTTTTTGTGCATTTGATAAAGATGGGTTTTTATGGATAGCTTCTGTAAATAAATCTTTAAAAGACGTCCAATGGTGATAGTTTCCCTGAAATATTGGTATATCCATTTTAGGGGTGGATTTATCACGATGCGATACGGACCACATTTTTGAGTTTATAGTTTTCTTTAGATTGTTGTAAATTTTTTCGTGGCGGGTAAATTCCTCCTGGTACCACACATCTTCATCGCCACTTTCACCTTCTATCTCCCAGTGCAGACTGTCAATGATAGCCCAACGACTTTGCAGAGATTTCAGTGCATCTCGAACTCCCACTTGTTCTGTAATTGCTCAACTTCTATGGTCGCTATTGTTCTCATGAAAGCTCTGAAATGAATAGTCTGCTTTCTCATCATTTCATCTAACTTGCTAACTTGGCCTGAAATATTAGCATCACCTTTTTGCGGTTGGATTGCTGGAGAACTAGGCAATCCCTCCGCTTGATTTGATACTCCCGCCTCCGACGGAGGCTGTCTAATTACTTGTTTTCTTGACAATAACAGCTCAATGGTTTTGTTAATCAACTCCTTGATCGCTAAGTAAGCTTCCTCTGCCGTATCGAAACAATTTTTGGTAAAATACACATGGTCAAATTCAGCAAGTTCACAGCACTTTCTATGGTTTCGTTGATAATCTCTCCAATAGGTTTCTAATATATCCAACTTCCGCTTGCAGTAATCCATGGTTTTCCGCTCAGCTCCATCTTTCTTGAAGTTGGTCAAAAGCTTAACGAGTGAGTCGTAAATTTCTGTTTGGTTGATGAAAATGTTCTCCATTTTGCTCACGAAAAAAATGGGAAAATAATAAAATGGTTTGGTCTGACCTTATAGTCTCCTTACGATACAGCTCTCCAAATGCAGTACACTCCAATTAATTACACTATCTACTTTACTTCTACACACTGGTTGCAAGGTCCCGATACACAAAACACTCCCGGACTGTATTTCGCGAACCGAGATCCGGCTCGAAGGACCATGTAAAAAGGTCTGTTTGCCACGTACGAAGCAAACACCTTTTTAGTATTTATGATTTGTTATAAACGACGATGGTAATTTGAGAAGATTGAAAAGATTGAAATTATGGTTTAAAAGAAATATAATTATTATTATAAAATATTAAAATGGTATAAAAATGGTATAAAATGGTTAATTAACACTAAACGATGATTTGATTTGATTTGATTCGGTTGCCCGCCAATTGCGTACTAACTTACTAACTCATGAAATCGATGCATTTATAAAAATGCTCAAAGACAAAATCGCTGAGCTGTTCGGTTGCGTTGCTCCGAACAGGGTTATTATATAATATTACGTAATTTTCATTTATAATAATTGATGATAATTTTTACTACATTATCATTTCATATATTATAGTAACTTTTTTCTAGTAGTCCATAAAGTTTGTATGATATGTCATATGATTTGAATAGCCAAATGTCAATTTTGTAATCACAACCGATTATAGGCGCTCCTGAGTTGTCGAAAAAAAAGAAGTTACTGCCGCGTTCCAAAGTGCAGATTCAAAGAATATAATATATTGTAAAGTTCTCTCAAAGGGGCCTCTGCGCGTTAGACCTCGCACCCGCAGTAGGTCGAACTACAACTTTCATAGCACGAACGTTCGTTCGACCTATCGTTCATCGGACGAACGTTCTTTCGACCTAGCGTTCATCGCACGAACGTTCTTTCGAACTAACGTTCATCGTACGAACGTTCTTTCGACCTAAATTCATCGCACGAACGATCTTTCGACCTAACGTTCATCGCACGAACGATCTTTCGACTTAACGTTCATCGCACTATCGTAGTTCGAGCTAACGTTACACACCCAGTTTCAGTGCCTACAAACTAATTTCACATAGAGCGGCTCTCTTATAAGATATGATACCAATACGTGTCGTGATAAAATAAAAATGACCAAATTGCATTGCCAAGGTTTTCACTACCGGGCGACGATATAGTCTATTTTGAATAAATGAGTTTTGAAGTTTAAAGTTTCACAATCCAAAATAAAGTTTTCTTTTATTTTATTTAGGCTTTTTCTAAAATAAATTCAAAGAGGTCATACAAGAGCTATTAAAGATAAAATGTAAGAAAAAACAACTACGCGGCACACACGCGGCCACAATCGCAAGGGCACAACTAGTCCATAATATAATAAATCTATGACTAATCCCCATGTTTATTACATCAATCTCACAAGCAATTCATTAAATAAATGCCTCATATATATTTATAATCGAATTCTTCTTAAATAGCCGAGTGTTACGGATCGGTGTCCAATTAGGTCCGTGTACATTAATTATTCGATACAATGACTTCCTCTGTGTGCCTACAGTTGAAACTGACTAGAATTATTTATTTCAAAGTCAGCGGGAAAGGATATGATCTAATAAAGTCTAGTATCAAACTATTTTTATCTGTACCTCATTTATCATTATTATAGAGGTCTTGTCTGTGGTGACTATAAAAATCTTAAAGCAATATGTTAATAATTGCATTGAGATTAAAATATTAACCTCGGGTTTCTGAATTGAGAATTGGGGATAGGCAATACTTAAGTAGTATATGAGTACGGAGTCGTCAAAAAAAAAATGCTTTAAAATCCGTAATTTTTTTGACATCTCCGTACTCAAACGTTACTTAAGTACTGCTTATACTAGAATTCTCAATTCAGAAACCGGAGGTAAGTCTTTGGCGAGTTTGTGAGGTGTTGATGGGGACCAAGGAGAGAGCGGAGAGGGAGAGAGAGACGACGACCACTCTCCCTTCCCGCGCCAGACGCGTCGGGCGCCGCCGGAGGGCGCGCGACGATTTCCCGGCCACCCTTGTGCGTGGCCTGTGGGCGACGGGTTAGGGGACCCGTCGCCCGACCAGTAACGTGTGATAGTTAGACAGTTGAAATTTTCACAGATGATGTATTTCTGTTGCCGCTATAACAACAAATACTAAAAAAACAGAATAAAATAAATATTAAAGGGGGCTCTCATACAACAAACGTGATTTTTTTGCTCGATATTGATTACGGCAACAGGTAGACGCTTGAAATATTCACAGAATATTTAGTTATATATTCACTTTAAAAATAAATCATTAAATTAAAATGAAACAAATATTAAAGGGGGGCTCCCATACAACAGACATGATTTTTTTACCGTTTTTATAGATAATGGTACGGAACCCTTCGTGCGCGAGTCCGACTCGCACTTGGCCGTTTTTTTTCTCCTCTTTATTATATTGTGTGCCTTTTAGTCTCTGCTAAATAAAAGTGTTTTCTTTCTTCAAACCCGGAACGATTATTTATAGGCCATAAATATTTGTTTTCGCACGGAGATCAAACCCGCGATCCGTAGCGCAGAATGCCTATAGAGTCGTCTAGGTTTCGCAAAGGTTTCTATTTTCATTTAAGTTCACTTTATCTCCTTGAGGTCAGCGTTCCCTACATCCTTGTCAACGAGACCCCTGGCACCCACTTACCCTTTAACCGTATAAATGAGCCCCAGGTTGACTATCCCTGTTTTAAAGGAACTTTTGGAGTATCTTAACATTGTTAGAATAATAGATTAGGGCGTATACATAAAGGAAGCAGGTAACCAGCGCTGAACTGCCAGCGCTGGTTCAAGGTGAAAATATTGATCTCTCAGTTCTGATGCTTGAATAAATTTAAACATTCAATTACTTTTCAACCGGTAAGTTTTGGGTCACAATTTCTTTGTAAAAAATTCACCCAGTATTTGAATTATACAAGGTTAGTCAGAAAGGGGGTACTAATCCGAAAGGGTGTTAAAGTACACATAATAATGAATAACTTTTGTTCTACAACTTTTCCCAAAACTCAATAGTTTAAGAGAAACAGCTCTTCAAAAATCTCAAAAAAAAATCTCTAAAATCTATCTATCCCCAGTTATGATCAGCCGTGTTTACATTTTAGGTCATATTTGGGGTCATGAATTAGAAGCACCATTTTCTGAATTTTTAACTAAAGCAGGGATGAAGAATTTTTGAAAAAACTAAAATAAAAATCATAACATATGGAAAAAAAAATATCGAATTTTGAAATTTTAACACTTGCTTTCAAACAGTCATCGGCGATACTATAAGTGGGCTTCGGATTAGTACCCCCTTTCCGACTAACCTTGTATGTTACAAACGGTATAACAAGATTTTATCCAATCTAAGGCCATGTTTGAATGATCTCTCAGTGACGACGTGTGTCGATCTGAGGGATCATATTAAACCGCAATAATTTAGTGATGCAACGTTCTAGTGAGCTGGGAATTTGTTAAAAGCTTTGACAAATTCTTAACAATTTATTAGGTATAAAACATTACTCGCACATTCGGTATATTCTGAGATTCATGATGTGACAGTTATTTCGAGCGTCAGAACTGAGAGATCATGTTTTTCGACCATAACTTTTTTAAATCGCGTTTAACAGATTTTTGGAGTATCCCATCAGGTTTTTACAATCATTTACAAATTCTGTCTTTTTGTTTTGCAAGGATTTAAGATTTGATCCCTCAGTTCAGATGCACATCTTATCGGTACAGTAGGCCTAGCACAAATGTTGTGATGTATGGTAAAATAAACGTAACGTTAATGGGACTGAATTTTGAATTGGAAGTACTCATTTCGCACATAATACTCGTATTTAATTGAATTCAAAATTTTATTCACATCTATGTATGATACAAATTGTTTTTCGCATACATTAAAATGCTATAGGATAGTTATATTTTCGATTCAAAATTCACTCACATTTACGTTACTATATATATATATCAAAACTTTTATGCTAGGCCTGCTGATCCGTACAGGTAACCACTACATAAAGAAAGTGGGTAGAAACCGGGGCTGGCATTTTTTAACAAAAATACGACTTGTTCCCTTGCAAATATAGCAACAAATGACTGCTTACCAGCGCTGATCGGAGCAGTTCGGAACTTGTCGGCAAAGTTCGGACCTTGTCGCCGCTGGTTTGCCACACAGTATAGAGACTACCTGCGCTGACTAACTGCGTGGACCAGCACCGACAAGCGCTGGCAGATCGGCATAAGAAACGACTAATTGGAACCGTGCACCTAAATTCAACTTTTCATAAGTGCCTGTAATGGTTTATATGAAATAAAAACTTTTGATTTGATTTCAATTAATTTCTTATAAAGTCCTGATGGTGCCTGTACCTACATTATTTAAAAAATCAAAAGTATCTAACATTACACATACAAGTATAACTAGTATCCTATCGATCAATTGTATATTCTAATTTAACGATATAAATCTAGAATGCTTCAGGCGACTAATAAAAAAATGTATTTATTAATGAAGCCCTGGAGGTCAGTTAGGTCATATAAGTGACACATACATGCGTTTGCATGCGACATGTCTCACATTTCTTTACCAAGGTTAGCAAAGTATTGAGCGCCACGCCTAAGACCGTTTTCCACAGGTCACGACTAGGCTTGCCAACCTCAATATATGAATCGGGACTTTCGCGATCCAAATGTGGGACGTGGCAAAAAAAAAACAGTACCCAACTGTCAAAGTATATTGATGCGAAAAATACAATGAGAAATTATCTTAAATAGTTTTATTGAATGATTTACTTTTTTTTTTGATAAAAACGTTGCCCCACACTAAGATTTCTTTTGTATCGTGGGTGCGTTTACAGACACAAATCTCACAAACAAACGCCCAGACCCGAAACAACCATCTGTAGGCCATACAAATTTTTGTTCCGTGTGGGAATCGAACCCACGACCCGTAGCGCAGAAGCCAATTGCTTAGCCACTGCACCAAACGTGTCGTCAACTTTGTATTTGTGTTCGTTCGACGCGAGATTCGCGGTCGCGATCTCCACTCTTCTAGTTAAACAAAACGTGCGTTCACTAAATTCCGACTTTTGCCAGAAGGTTTAGCCGTAGGTACGATAAAACGGGACAATTGGCGTCCCGCACACGTCTTTCGCGGGACGCATCCTCTAAAGCTCTAGAAACGGGACGTCCCGGCTCTCGCGGGACGGTTTGCAAGCGTAGTCACGACACAATACGACACGTCAAAATGCGGTGACGACTCCCGAGCGTCATATCGCTTCCTCCTAGCCTTTTCCCAAATATGTTAGCTACCAAGGCTGAAGGTCAGCTTCCAGTCTAACCAGATGCGACTGAATACCAGTATTTTACATGGACCAACTGCCAGCAGACCTGCGCAGTCCAGTTACTGGTTAATACCGATATCCTAAGGTAAGGAGCGCCATTTCTATGATAAATTAATTACATTAACTGTGTCGTTAAAAATGAATCGTTTTGTTTTTCAATTGTAGCACTTTTTATTGCCAAACTGGGCATGCAAATAGACTTGTTAGCCAATACTACGTATGAAAGAGAAATAAATAATGACAAAAATTTTTTTTGACTAAATACAGAAGTTGGCAATATACAAAAAAAAAACATTGAACGACAAAAGCCTCTAAAAAAAATAAAGAGAAACAAAAAAAAAAAAAACATTAAACAGCCAAGAGAGAAAAAAAAGGCTCCATTAACAGAATAACATTTAAAAATAACAAAATGCCGCATCATTGGTTTTCAGATGTGTGATAGCTACCAACGAATGGGAGGGGTGGGGTATTTCCCCTTTCATTAGTAAAGATACAACAGTCTTTATTTTAAGCAATAACTCTCGGTATCTAAATCATAGGAATCGGTTAAAACGGTTCATAGAAATATACGGTGGTCGGTGTCGTCACTAATCACACTGATAATTCAGCCCTCATCAAGCTGTCTCCCTCCCCCAAACCCCTCCAGCAGCGCCCTAAGCTGAGATCCGAGTCCCACTAGGGGTCGCCCTTAGTGCTCTTTGCAGGTAGTCGTCATGTTAGTGTAGTTTATGTAGTTAGCTTAGGTTAAGTATTTTACTTCCCCACCCTAGGCTGCAGACCCTTCAGGTCTCGTCAATAACTGCCTGGTTAAGTAGAAGGGGGACCCCTTAGGCAAGGACCATCTACAGCAGTCCAATGGAAAAAAAAAGTCGTCTCTAAAGGTAAATGGGCGTATTGTTCGGACCTGTGACCCACCAGCGACCACTAACGAAACTAGTCGGAATATATTAAAGACCACGAATACTACCCAATGAGACGAGTCGCATTCCTCAAAAGTATGCGAAAGTTTTTTTAGCAAAACAAGAATAATTAATATAAAAAAAAACGTAAATCCATATCCTGCTAAATAAATAAAATGCTTACAAAAATGCACAAAGATCTTCCTAAAAAGGTACAAGAATGTTTAGGAGCTTTTCTGTATTGTTCCCCACAGTGTCTCCTGCGTCATTCCAAGCACCCATTTATAAAAATACTAGTTTATGAGTAATCCCCGAACAAACCTCTCTGTTATGCAACGTAGATTGCTCCTTACGAGAGCCAGAGAGCGTATCACAGTTAGTAATCATGATTGAAAATCAATAAGTCGGAATAATATACGTTTTGCATTGAACCACGTAACTTTTCTCCCCATATATTTGGATTAAAATAAATACATTCCGTGAAATCCCTAAACCTTCAAAACAAATCTCATTTCAGTAATGGACGCGTACGTCGATGTACCGGGTCAAAAATGCCCAATGACCTTTCGTCGTGTCGTGTCGTGAGCTGTGGAAAACGGCCGTACTACAAAAACATGTACCTACAAGTGGTAGACACCTAATCTATCAAACAGTCAATGTCAATGATAAAGTAGTGAAATATGTCTGACCATTTGAACATGTATAATTACAATGGCTTCTAATTAAAATGACTTTAAAATTCAATTAGAGGAGTGTTGGTCAGCGTAATTATTATTATACTTCTTCCTGGTCGAATTTATTCTTATTCTTTATTGTACACAAGAAAATTACAATAAAAACATTACAATTCAGTGAAGTCAAGTACAAAGGCGAGCTTAACTTAGTTTTCTACCAGCAAACCTTTGAGTGATAGAGAGAGATTGATAGTGTGGTTTTGGGCAAACTCCAGTGTACAACTTTCCTATTTACATTACTTATTTATGCTATAACATAAAAGATAATATACCTAAATAAATATACAACATGAAAATATATATGAATAAGTATATATAATAAACCTACATAAATAATATAATATTATCAATCATTCAGAGAGGAAATGCTTCCTACTCTTGAAAACGTTAAGAGAAGGGCTGTCGCGTAGTGAATGTGGGAGTGAGTTCCAAAGACGCACTGCACGAATAGTGAAAGCACCATCATAACATCATAACCATCATAACATAATTTATGTTCAAAAGCAAGCTAGTAAATGATAATTTAAGAGCCATTCGCACTGTCGACTGGTCGCCGGAGACTTGGTCGACGGCGACTGTGACTTTCTAGTTTAAATGGGTGTTTACGCACTTGGTCGCCAGTCGCCCGGGCGACTTTGCTATGTTTTGGTCGCCGAGAGACCAAGTCTCCGGCGACCAGTCGACAGCGCGTAATGACTCTTAACACATTCGAGTCCACCACACTTTTCATAGAGCTCATATGCATTCCCGTCATACATATTGCTAGCGGACTTTCCAGGAGGGTCCTCGGCATTACGTTTGCGATAAGAGTGAACCGTCGAGGAGGCTTCCTGGCATTAGGTTAAAAACCTTGAAAAATACGCTACTACGTCATACAATAGGTGTTTGCTTGTTTCCTGCATGCTGAAAAACCTACATTTAAAATGAGCCCTCCACGAGAGCACCCGGCATGGCGAATGCAACTATAGGGTGCCCTCCTGGAGGTCACCTGGCCCTGAACGTGTTAAACAATTGGAAGTGTTTAAGTGTTTTTATCATGACTACGAATGAACGGTTTGGATTAAAAGAGCCTCCATGAGTACCACACTTAAGCACTTCCGGAGCTCCCTGGGAAGTGAGCCCCTCTACCAGCCATGCTGACAGGATAATCTTATCACCACCTCATTCTTGTAAAGCTCATTCAAATAAAAAGTATTTTCTATACTATTTAATATTACTCAAATAAAAATTATAAAAATTCTTAGATAGTTCATAAAATACTTATTATTTGAATAAGCTAGAATTTTTAGTTTCCGGTTTATGTTGGTGACCCGGATTCATTGCTCCCGAGTGTAATTAATATTCATCGTTAGGTAAACAGCTTGAAATATAAATTTTTCAAAGAAGAACGGTCATTTGTGACCCAGACCCGACACGAAAGAGACATATCTCAAATTTTATTTTATTTTATGCATAGCTAAAATATATATTTTTTCTATTCGAAATCAATGGCTAACACCAAAATATTGCCTTATGTTTTTGTTCAGGCGATATACATTTTTTAATACCTATGTACATACAAAAACTTAATGACGATACAATAATTATGGAATTATCCAGGTGAACTGATGATGGAGCTGGATTATGTAATTTTTAAACTTCTAGTATAAAATTCGAGTTAGGGTTTATTAAAATCATCTTAATCGGTGATTCATTGCAGATTAGCGATTACGATATCATTAAGAAGCTGGCTAGATAGTGGAATATTTTGGTAGCTAGGTGCTAAACACACCGAGTTTGAGCTTATCAATATTAACTCTACTTCAGTACCGTTTGTGAAACAAAAATAAAACCGTTATTGCCACTCAATAACAAAAAAAATGTCTGAACAAAATCAAATGGCAATATACATGTAGGTGTTAGCCACTGATATTCAGAATAGTGTTAATTTATTTTTGTTATGTTTCATATAACAAAATAACTGAGATAAGTTCCTTTTGTGTCGGGCCTGGGTAAATTTCCTATGGGCCGTGACCCTTCTCCTTTATTTATCGTCTCAAATTATTACAGAATCACATGAAATAGAGGCAGCCCCATTAAGTAATGTTTAATACTTGTGTGGGGACTGTCTCGCTCTTCCCTTATTTGCTTCTACAATGAATAACAATTTTGAGACCTTAGATTGTAAAGACACTGTTGATTTTAGTAAAATAGTTACTACATTAGGTACAAAAGCATGCAGTAAAAAGTATAGGTAGTATGTTTGTGTATACGTGTTCGTGTGTATGCGCGCACGCGCGTGTGTGTGTGTGTTGGTGTGTGTGTGATAAATGAAAAATGATGAAATATTATGTATGTATTAGCCTGTAACTGTTCCACTGTTGGCAAAGGCCTCTTCTCATACATAGAAGGAACGAGCATTGATCACCACGCTTGCTCACTGCGGGTTGGTGATTTCAGACAATTAGGTCCAGGTTTCCTCACGGTATTTTCGTTCACTGTATGTCAGTGACGTCTTAGATTAACTAAGAAAGTACATATATGAAATTGAAAAAGTCAGGTTGGTACAAGCCTGGGTGTGAACTAGGGTTGACACCCGTACTCTATTATAGAGTATTGTACTCTATTTCACGTAGGCGTACTTTATTATCTACGACAGTTATAAAGTACTCTAAAATACTCTTTTTACCATTCATTCATTCATTTTTTACATTTCATTTCATTTAATTCTCATCCAACTATTATTATAGTTTGGACTATTTTGGAATAGTTTTCTTACTCTACGGTCTATGGCTGTAATTGAAAGATTGACACATTTTTGAAAGAATCGCAACATGTTTTCAAGAATCTAGAGTCGATGAAAAATATGTGCATAAACATAAATAGTAAAAGTACTCTTTTTTCATACATCGTACTTTATTTTTGGTATCCCAAAACACAAATGTACTTTTATTGTTCCAAAAAAAGGTGGCAACCCTAGTGTGAATCCACAAACCAGTGAATAAAAAGCGGATCTTTAACTGCCGGGCCACCATGAAATCCATCCATAACATACTGAAAACATAAGAATTATTTTTATAACTCCTATGCCGAAATATTTGGAGTAAGTTACAGTGACAGCGTGTAGTAGATCTATCACAGCCTCACCGGCAGTCCGCCGGTTTATACCCGGTACACAAAGATTAATGAGCGACAACCCGGCACGCTCGTGGGCCGTAAATAATGGCTTAGGTTCGTGTTAGTCTGACAGACAACGGATCCCTGTCGCATTTGTCACGTGTGTACCAACCTTTACTGCTGTTAATTAGAAGGTGTCTACGTTTGTCGCTAATTGGTTGGAGTCTCGACAGCCGAAGATAATAGGAAAGTAGGTGACGTGTGCGCAGGGTTGGAGATTTTTTTCGGATCAAATAAATACATAATTAGGTAGTATTTTTGAGCCTGTACCCATAAAAATATAGTATGTTTCAAATCAATGAACTTTTATTACGCTAGATTTTTTTTTGTATTTTTTGTTTGTTTGAAATATTAATAACTAGCGACCCGTCCTGGCTTCGCACGTGTACGTTTTATAGCTTAAAACCTTCCTCTTGAATCACTCTACCTATTAAAAAAAAACCGCATCAAAATCCGTTGCGTAGTTTTAAAGATCTAAGTATACATAGGGACAGACAGCGGGAAGCGACTTTGTTTTATACTACTATGTAGTGATAAATAATAATATCGGTTTAATAGCCAAGAGCCTCGACCAACATCTGATGAGGCTCTCGTTAGGCAGCTGGATCGAGGGTTTGATTCAGAAAGCGGTACTTCTGGACACGGCGCGTATTGTTAGGAGGTTCCTCTCTCTGGAACCCTGACCTTGTAGCTTGGACCCTGTTCCCGATGCCGGTGGGCTACAATTTTTTTATATTTTTAAATGTTTGTTTAGAGGAATATTTAAAAATGTATGAAATTAATATATTATTAAATTATTAATTATAGTATTATTAAATTAATATATTATAATAATTAAGTGAATAAATGAAATAATAATATTAATCCCAAGGTATTCATTTGCTTTAAGGCCAAATTTTCAATGGTTAGATAACTTTATCTACGGAATAAATACGTCGGTTTGACATATTTTCTATATAAAAGCTGTCAAAACGTCAAAATGATTCCACACCGATAATTCAGCCCTCATCAAGCTGTCTCCCCCCCCCTATGTCCACGCCAGCAAAGCCCTAAGCCGAGGTCCGAGTCCCACTAGGGGTCGCCCTTAGTGCTGTTGTTGCAGGTAGTCATGATGTTAGTGTAGTACAAGTAGTTAGCTTAGGTTAAGTATTTTACTTCCCCCATTGGCTGGAGACCCTTCAGGTCTCGCCAATAACTGCCCGGTTACGTAGAAACCGTCCCCTAGGACGACCTACAGCAGTACAATAGAAAAAAAAAAAAAAAACAAAATGATTTCTACGATAAAAGTTATTTGACGATTGAAAAATTGGCCCTTAGAAGAAAAAATAGCAATTTTATTTTAAAAATATACAGCTTGACTACCTACTTAGTCACTTTACATCCGAAAACCATGAACTCTGCTCATCTCATCATTCTGTACATTTTTTACTATGAGACAAACTTAGAATTCGAGAAAAAAATCTACTGTTCCATACATTTTGTCCCATAGTCAAAATTGTTTACAATGATAGTGAAATTATGGTCGCAATCATGGCTAATAATAATAAAAACTCCCGCTCATATGTTGTTGCCATCTTCGCCGAAGCCCTGGTGGCTTTTCAGGGGGCCCACCTAGTGAGCTGGCGAGTCACCGTCTGCCAACACAATTTCATTTTAAATTTGAAAGGCAGACGCCGTTTTCTTCCGGCAATAGAAGTTAACCGATCCACTAAACTCCCCTTTCTATAGACCAGATATTTTTACCATATTTCACAATAGTCTTGAACCCACCTGAGACGGTCCATGACTGTACTCCAATAGTGCAGCCGTGGATAGTCCCCGGTTGGTGCCCCACCCCATTTTAGATTAAAGTTCTCAAAGGAGCCTCTGCGCGTTGGACCTGTGTTCCCCGTATGCCTTTCAAAGGACCGGACATCTTCCGAATGGAAGATGAGCCGTGAATGGATAAAGAGATACAAATAAAAAATCCAAACTCAAAAGTCCACATACAAAAACTTAAAAAAAAAATTGATTTCTTCAACATTTTTTATTCCTGCTCTATTTATAACGATAAAACAGATAGGTGGCGAACTTCTACCAATTCTAGTGCATACACACTGTATATTAAAATCACAAAATAATAAATAGAAGGTAAACTGTCATAGTTTTGGTGGTACGGAACCCTAAAGGCGCGATTCCATTAGGCAAGTTACTTGTATGCAAGTTGCAAATTGCATACAACTTGAACAAACCTGCATACAAGCTACAACTTGTATGAGGTAGTTTGAACTTGTACATTTTTTATTCAAGTGACGTGCAAATTGAACGCGCAAACGTTAGTTGCACTTTTCGAATTGCGAACGAGTGATTGACACCCATGATGTCCAACTCAATTGTTGAACATCTCCACTTGTATGCAAGTAAAACCTGCATGCAATTTGCACACTCTCGAAATCATGTTTCCAATGTAAGCAACTTGTACGCAAATGTGACGTCATACTTGCATGCAAGACTTGCCTAATGGAATCGCGCCTTTAGTGTACGAGTCTGTCTCCACTTGGCTGTCAAACTCAAAGTCAAACTCAAAATTCATTTATTCAAAATAGATTAGAATTACTTAGTTCTTTTTGAACTTCATAACAATAGACAGGCCCCCAAAAAATCCCTCCCTCCACCGCTTCCTAGTGTTTATGCTGTGAAGAAGAAACGGCGCAACAAACTCCCCAGCAACACAGATCTGTCTGTCAGGTGAATAAATTAATTGACTCTATACAACTGCTGTTTTTTTACTCTCAATTTTAAGTATGTAAATATTGTTTAAGTTGTAAATACAAAGTTATGATTAAAAGTAAAAACCATTTTTGTAATCATTTATTAAACCGCTACCACATAAAAGTGTTTTTCTGTCATTTCCCGGAACAGATTGTAAAGCGCTTAGGTTTACGAGATAATGTTAGCCTGAGAAGCATAATGCGCTAACTTGCACTTGTATTATAACTTTGTCACAAGAAAATAATGGTACACAAATCTCAATTTGAGTAGGCTGGAATTCAATAAAAATCGGGTGCTCGCAGACGGTGTTTTGCCATAACGCAGCATTTGGACCAAACTCCATACAAACCTTGTCTATGTCCTTTCTTAAGGACAACATTTTAATCAAATATTGTAAAAATTTTAGAACACTAAAAAACAACACTTGACCTAGGTTATAAGTTTAATATTAGGCAATTATACTTCAGATGACGTATTAGAAACTAAAATTAATATACATAAATATTTTAATAACAAGAAACTAATAATTTATACAGGAAGTACTTAATTAAATTAAACGCAACTACGTCACCAAAACCCTAAAATATGTTAATAAAACTGTATTTATTCAAATTAATAAATAAATGAATCGTCACACGTTAGGGCAACGTGTCAACATTCAGATATGCTACGCTAAGCTATTGATTCATTATTATTATCTTTATTCATTGTAAATACATATAAATTATATTTTTAAATACATTTCATAAATAAAAAAAACAATATACATTTAAAAATATAAAAATAGTATTCCACCGGCATCGGGAATAGGGTCCAAGCCGCCGGCAGTCAGGGCTCCAGAGAAAGAAATCTCCTCACTATGCGAGCCGTGTCAAGGAGTAGGTACTGCTTTCTGAATCAAGCCCTTGATCCAGCCGCCCAACGAGAGCCTCTTGAGATGTTGATCGAGGCTCTTGGCTATTAAGCCATTCGCCGTAACGACTATCGGAACATCGACTGCTGAGTCCACATCCCATGATTAATTTATTATTATTTTATTTAATTCACTCTTCTTAGATTATAACACAAACTATATAGGGTTTTTTTTAATAACCTGTTGACTGTCCCTCTGCTGAGCAAAGGCCTCCCTTTTTGTCTTCCAAATATCTCTATTTTGTGCGGTTTCTGACCATGCTAGCCCCGCAAACATGTCTACATCGTCGCGCCATCTACGCCGAGGTCGACCTCGACGGCGATGTCCTCCTTCAGGCGTCCAGTAAGTAACGGTCTTTGCCCACCTGTCCGGGTGCATCCGAGCAACATGACCGGCCCACTCCCACTTTAGCCTGGCATATAGGGATACAAGGATTATAATGAGGAATCAAACAACATGTTCTGCGCTGCGCATTGATTGGCTGCGCTTTGTTGAAAACAGCAGGTCACGCGATATGTGCTTAGAGCCCGATGATGAAATTACCCTCTTCCAGGAGGCGAGTAAATCAACCAGCACAATACACAGCGTCCGCCGCCGGCATACCGCCCTCGCCGACGAGGCCCGTCGCGACGTCCCAACGCCGCCGGTCACGATCCACCGAGCTCTCCCGTAGTAAAGCCGGTCGTCTCTTCAGATTTAGCCCTCATCAAGTTGGTTCTCCCCACTAAGCCCCGCCAGCAACGCCCTAAGCCGAGGTCCGAGTCCCACTAGGGGTCGCCCTTAGTGCTGTTGTTGCAGGTAGTCATGATGTTAGTGTTGTATAAGTAGTTGGCTTAGGTTAAGTATTTTACTTCCCCCCCATTGGCTGGATACCGGTCACGTAGAAACGGTTCCCTAGGATTACCTACAGTAGACCAATAGAAAAAAAAACGATATATGCTGATTCGCTCCTCAAATGAGCTTTGTTTAAAATTAAACAACTACACGTGAGCTAATAATGATCTGTAGTGACCCAGTCGTACAGCACACCAGGGGCCTATTTGATGAACCTACTCTGCAAGTCTGCACTGCATACGAGGACGGTTCAAAAAGTACCTGTGTTAGGAACGAAGATCGCATTTTATTCAAAATCTTTTTTTAAATTTCTCAACGTAGTCTCCTTTTAGAGATATAAACTTCTCCCAATGGCCCGCCACATTTTTAACCCATCAAAAAAATTGGATTTGGTAAACGCTCAAAAATATGCCTCTGTCTCGACGATGACTTCCTCATTTCAGCAATTTATTTTCCTCGTGAGTCATTTCTTTAGGTTTGTGAACAAGTAGAAATAGCAGGGAACCAGATCGTTCGAATACGGGGGATGCGGTAGCAATTCATAGCGCAATTTATTCTGTTTGGCGGCGACAACTTCGGATGAATATGCTGGTGCGTTGTCGTTTTGAAACAACTCTTTCTTCTTCGCCAAAGGGTTGTGTCTCCTTCAATTTGGTGTCAAAGCGGTCTAATAACTTACTGTAGTATTGTCGACTGATCGTTTCTCCTATTTCTTCGAAGTCCATGGATTATGATGCCCTTTGCATCCCAAAGAATCGTCGCTGTAACTTTTTCGGCCGATGGAACCGCCTTCGCTTTCTTTGGAGCAAATTCTCGGGGACCCATTGTTTTGATTGTTGCTTGGTGTCCGGCATATAATGATGAATTTATCTTTATCTTATCTTTCGAAGTTGAGAGCCGCGCCCGCTTGTTGTCCACCGTGAGCAATCGCGGCACGCATCGGGGTGATAACTTTTTCATCCAAAATTATCAAGTAAAATATTAATTAACGTTCCCGTCGAAACACCTATAATCTTCGCTACTGCTCACCCTTTCGTTCGTCTATCAGTGAGAATCATGTCGTGGACTTTTTTCCATGATTTTCTCAGTAACCACATCTGTCGGGCATCCTAAGTGCTCCTCATCAAAAACGAATGTACGACCACGTTTAAATTCATTAAACCAATATTTGACTATAGTCATAGATGGCGAAGGGTCCTCACTATCAGCATCCAAATTCGCTTTTATCTCCTCACACGTTTTTCTATCCAAAACTAGAAAGCGAATCACTAAACGATACAGCACGTTTTCCATCTTGCCGAAAACTGCGTTACACGACTATTGGAATTGCTGTAAAATCAAAACTCATGTATGAAACGGTATCAATATTATTTTGGCGGCTTTTTATAAATGACAGTACACGATGGTAACACCAACTTGCTTTAGCAACGTAAACTGTCTTCAAACACAGGTACTTATTGAACCACCCAGATATTTTGGAGCTATTCAGCTGAATTTATGTAACAAAGTATGGAGTGCAGACTTGCAGAGTAGTTTCATCAAATGGGCCCCAGGTACTCGAGCAACTCAAAGTTGTTTGTAGAAAAAACAAAGTACTAGTAAGTTTATGATTAGTTACGGTTTACTCACGTGTATTTTTCGGGATTGCCCGACTAGTTTCGGACCCAATCGGAGTCCTTAATCATGAGCTGATCACGCGGCGAGGTCGCGAGTCGAACTAGCGCTGCACCGCGACGCGTAGCGTTGCGCCCGCGACGAGAGGGGCGCGCTCTGTGTCGGTATTGCTCGTGCATCTTCGTCACTTGTCGTGTCCGTGTTGTTGTTATACTGAATGCCGGTACATACCGCGCTTACTGTGTCGCCCTCCAGACTTAACTCACTTTTATATGACGTAGACTTCAGAGCTGGTCTCCAGGCAGGTGGCAGTGTCCAACCGCCGTCTCTATTGAAATTCGGATGACGGCTGATTTCGATAGCTTCCGTGCGACTGTGGCCTGAGTTATATAGGGGAAACTCGCCGCAATATCGCAACCAGACTTAATGAACACATACGGAGTATGAAGAGTATGGACAGCACTAGGTCGGCGGTGGCTGAACACGTCTGTAACTCGGGTACGGCTCACTTCATGCGTTTTGATAAGGCTTCCGTACTAGCGAAGGAGAAATATTTCGTGCCGCGAAAAGTACGTGAAGCTATCGAAATCAGCCGTCATCCGAATTTCAATAGAGACGGCGGTTGGACACTGCCACCTGCCTGGAGACCAGCTCTGAAGTCTACGTCATATAAAAGTGAGTTAAGTCTGGAGGGCGACACAGTAAGCGCGGTATGTACCGGCATTCAGTATAACAACAACACGGACACGACAAGTGACGAAGATGCACGAGCAATACCGACACAGAGCGCGCCCCTCTCGTCGCGGGCGCAACGCTACGCGTCGCGGTGCAGCGCTAGTTCGACTCGCGACCTCGCCGCGTGATCAGCTCATGATTAAGGACTCCGATTGGGTCCGAAACTAGTCGGGCAATCCCGAAAAATACACGTGAGTAAACCGTAACTAATCATAAATATGAATGTGTCTCACGAAAGTTATAATAATAATACTAGTAAGTTAGCTAAGCATAGCACAGCGCAGCATAGCTCAATGTTGATTAGTCACCCTTATAATTATGCCCCACACTAACAATAAATTAAATTTTATCTACCCACACATTGACGGCGTATTGACGTAGGATTTATATTTCTATAACTAAACAGTTGTTTATGGGATTTTTGGTCGTAATTTTATTGCTTCCTTGTAACCATTTTATATATTAATATTATTCTAGTTAAATATTAACTCCTCTTGAAGATGTTACCTTGATGACACGGTTTAATATTATTTCTCAAATTATGTATCATACGCGCCATCTTGGATTTTTCTGTTAGGTCATGGATGCTTGTTGACGTGCGAGACATTATTGGTAATTTAAGGCGCATAAAATCGGTTTAATAGTCAAGATATATTTTGTTATGCTAAGTATAATATACTTAGCATTTTCCATATTATGGAGAACCGCGTAGCAGTATAATACAATAACTTTAAATACAGCTAAATTCCAGGCGTAGAAATTTAATTTTAATTCAATTTATTACTAGGCCTGCGTTTGGCCGCCATCTCGCCTGATGATGCGGTCTACGATGGAGCACGCTTGCCCAGAAGAAACCGACTCACTCGTGACTTGAAGACACCCAGTTGTAGCTGTCGGGGAACACCCACTCGGGCAGCGCATTCCACTGTTTGGCGGTTTTCACAATGAAAGTGGAATCAAAGCGCTTCGTTCGGGTTTTTGGTACATCAACCATGAACCGATGGCGCTTTTTCACAGACAGGTAAAAATGTAGGTAGTGAAAAGGTAGAAAGGAGTGTTGAGTGGTCTCAAGCACTACCGCTGAGCGTGATGCCCTGGGTTATATCCCCAGGTCGGGCAAAGTGTTATTAAGTTTTTATATGTGGAATTTTTGCAGCCCGGAGTCTGGATTTGTACCCGGTTGGTGTCAACAGGGTCACCCTCATTTCGCCGTTTCGCCTCGTTTCGCGTGTAATAACACGGAATTGAATTTGTAATCTGCCATTTTTATACGATTGTTAATTGAGTTTTCTAATTTTGGCGCCAATACATTGTACAATATTTTGCGATATTAAAATGAAGTGGGGTGATAAAGAGAACCAAATCGCTGTGATTGCATTACACAAAGTTGGTATGGAGCCAAATGCAATTTTTAAAACTCTCCATACGCTTGGTATTAGTCAAATGTTTGTGTACCGGGCTATTAATAGGTACAATGAGACCTCCTCTGTTTGTTACAGAAAAAGATCTGGCCGTCCACGTAGTGTTCGTACGAAAAAGGTGGTCAAAGCAGTAAGGAAAGGAATTCGAAGAAATCCTGTCCGAAAGCAAAAGATTTTATCTCGGGAGATGAAGATAGCACCCAGAGTCACGTATTTTAAAATATGACTTAGGACTTTCAGCCTATAAGAGACGCACTGGTCATTTTTTAACTGATAATTGAAAAAAGAATAGGGTGGTAAAATCGAAACAACTACTGTGCAATGCGATTCACTAACAGACTCATCATAGATGTAAACAACGACGAGTTCACTGATGTTTCATCGTAAAAATCGCTTTTAAAAACAACGTTAATAAAAACTGTATTCACTAAGCTACCTATGCTCGTCGACGATCTGCCGAACATGAACGGAACCATATTTTAGTTCTATGTCGCGCCGTCGACATCGTTGAGGCGCTACGATCGCGCAGTTTTAACTAAAGAATATCGAAATTTTTTCATCAGATGTTTCAACGACGATTTATTGGTTGTAAAGATGTTTTGCCTTAGTGAATCGCACAAGCGGTACGCAAAGGGAGGTCACAGAAAAATTTTGTTTACGGATGAGAAAATCTTTACAATTGAGCAACATTTTAACAAACAAAATGACCGTATTTATGCTCAAAGCTCTAAGGAAGCTTCCCAATTAGTCGTCAGAGTGCAACGTGGGCATTATCCGACTTCAGTGATGGTTTGGTGGGGTGTTAGCTATGAAGGAGTGACTGAGTCATATTTTTGTGATAAAGGTATCAAAACATCGGCACAAGTGTATCAAGATACCATTCTTGAGAAGGTAGTTAAGCCCCTTAACAACACCATGTTCAATAACCAAGTATGGTCCTTCCAACAAGACTCGGCACCGGGTCATTAAGCTCGGTCCACGCAGTCTTGGTTGGAAGTGAACGTTTCGGACTTCATCAGAGCTGAAGACTGGCCCTCGTCTAGTCCCGATCTTAATCCGCTGGATTATGATTTATGGTTAGTTTTAGAGAGTATGGCTTGTTCTAAACGCCATGATAATTTGGAGTCCCTAAAACAATCCATACGATTGTCAGTGAAGAATTTTCCCATGGAAAGAGTGCGTGCTTCTATTGATAACTGGCCTCAACGTTTAAAGGACTGTATTGCAGCCAATGGAGACCACTTCGAATAAGCTTTTTATATTTTAAATTGTTTTATATTTATGTATTAAAGTAACATACTGTAAAAGTAATAAATATTAATTGCAATAAAAAAAATTTTTTTCTTCGTGACAATATTTATGGCAAGACTAGGTAGGTATACATCTCTGACCAACCCTTCAGGAATTACAGGAGGGAAGTTATGTTTTTAAAAAAATAGGGTTATTAGTTCACGCTATTTTTTGATACGCTATATTTGAGAACAGCAACATATTATATACTTACAATAACTCTAGGTGTACTCAGGTGAAAATACAGAACGTACCCATTAGAGCTGAAAAAATATGTTTCTACAAAAGTCCTGGGGAGCTAATAACGTTTATACATATAGACGCGTGTTGTAAGATTCAACAAAACTCAGCACGCGACGTGGTAGGATGTATACGGTCAGCCTAGCTAGATACCATGCACCCTCACATTAAAGTCCGGCGCCAAGCAGTTTACTGTCGTGTATGTGAGAGCCAAGGGATAATGGGAATCGCTCTACAGGGTGTTAACGAATTCGTGTAATTTCTTCAAACCGCGTGATCTACTGGTGACACTGATTGACCCTGCATAGGTTTTTCACAGAATCAACAATAAACTGTTCTAAGGTATTCTGACTAAGGTATCTGAGTAATTTTAGCGTCCCAAGTTAACTGACTGCTTGGAGCGATATCGCGCTAGTTGTGCCCGTCAGCTGTGTCGCCGTGCCTTCATTCATTTATGCACGGCATCAAATTTTAATAACAAAAAAAATTTTGGGAAAAAAAAGAATTATTTTTATTTTTACTAATCTAAATCCCGGGCGGAGTTAATCTATACCATTAATAGATCATGTGCTTTGAAGGAATTACACGTATTAATTTATACTCTCTATATCTCTGTTACTTGGATTCGTGGGGTGCATGAAAAGAGCATCCACGAGTGACGATACTTAAGTATGTCCGGCGCACCCTGGGCAGTCAGCCCCGCTACCAACCTTGCTGACTGGCTAATCTGTTCACCACAGCATGAGCTATTCTTGTATAGCTCGTGCCGACACGATAGAAGAAGACTTGGATTCGTGTGCTCCATCTTGGACCCTGTCTGCCCTCACCATCAGGTGCGACTAGGATCAAACGAGGCCAAGTCAAATCACTACATAGTATATAACAAAGTCGCTTCCCGCTGTCTGTCCCTATGTATGCTTAGATCTTTAAAACTACGCAACGGATTTTGATGCGGGTTTTTTAAATAGATAGAGTGATTCAAGACGAAGGTTTTGAGCTATAAAATGTACACGTACGAAGCCGGGGCGGGTCGCTAGTAATAAATAAATAAAAAAGTTCTTTAAACCTAGTTCAGCTTAAAAGTAAGTTAAAACAGTACCAAGTGTACCCACTCACATTCCTAAGCTTACTAGGTACAACAAACGTTATTCGGTCAGCATTATTTTGAGTTCGGATCTCGGAAGTGATTATAAACGAGAACTAGATAGCTACACGACTTTATACATAACAGGTACGTAGGGTAACCACTAACATCAAGGAGACAATTTGAAATAGCCTATAAAATAGTTCCTATATTCTGTTCAACGTAAGGGCCTCTACACACCAAAGCCGCCGGCCCGGCGGCTTCGCCCGGCGGGTTATTGCCAGTGGATTAGTGCGGCCAACTAAGCGAGCGAACATGACTCAAAACAAGCCTGGTGGACCTTACTAATTGTTTTGCGTGATGTTCGCTCGCTTAGTTGGTCGCAATAACCCGCTGGCAATAACCCGCCGGGCGAAGCCGCCGGGCCGGCGGCTTTGGTGTGTAGAGGCCTTAACGTAGCACGTAAAGCCGTTGGTCCCGGCTGCCATTTGTAGATCTTTGACAGTCGTTACTGTTGGTCAGAAGCCAGAAAGTCTGACAACCAGTCTTACCAAGAGTATCGTATTACCCAGTTACTGGGTTGTGGAGGTCTGATAGGCAGTCGCTCCATGTAAAATACTGATATTAAGCTGCATCCGGTTCGACTGGAAGCCGACCCCAACATAGTTGGGAAAAGGCTAGGCAGATGATGATGATGATTCTGTTCAACGAAAGATGTGTCCTGAGATAGCGGTCATTTCATTAATTGTAGCCTGCTATCGAAAAAACGTAAACGACATCATCAAAAACCGTAAGGGCGCGTTCAGACGACACACGCCTGCTAAGCGCACGCCACGCACGTCAGCACCCGCGTCTCACTCGCTTTGAAATTTGTAGTATATAATTTGAGTCTTATGATACATCAATAGATCTCAAATTGCATTTGCCATCCTAGCCGGGAGGGGAGTGGGCGCGGGCGCTGCACGATTGCGACGCGTGTACTACGCGATAGCTGTTCGGGCTCTGAGCGTGCGCGTGTACTTTACATCGATAAAAAATGTACGTTAAGACAAGGGACTAACTATTAAATTCCAAAGTTTCTGATGAAGGAGCGACTCGTAAGCGAGGCGTGCGCGCTTTTGGCCGCTTGGTGACGTTTTGTAGAGAAACGTCAGGACTTACCTTACGTTAAAAATGATATACGTAGGGCCGATTTTTCAATGGCCTGATTTTTTTTTTTTATCTGAAGGATAAATGTGGCGGTTTGACATATTTTCTATACAAAAGCTGTCAAAATGTCAAAATTATTCAAAATTAACCGACGATTGAAAAATCAGCCCTTCGAGCTATTGTCCATAGCCGCCGTCACCGAGAAACGAGATTATTTCGGACCGAGTTCGGAACGACGTGACGGCGATCGTGTGTCCACCGCGACCGATCTCGGTGGTTCCCAACATAAGATAGAAATCCGTGCACCAGCGCCGTCAATCTCGGATGTAGTGGACAAGAGCAGACGCGTTTTGTATTGCCGTCATTTTGGTCCGTCACGATCTCGGCGGAGTTCTAGCGGTAGCGCCGAACTACTCATAATCTCGGTAGCCGAGATGACGGCGCTCGGATGACGGACGTGCGGTGTACACGCAGCCACAGTAATGTATGTATCGCTACTTCGGCAACGTCATCTCGTTCTCGGTGACGGCGACGGTGGACAAACGGCCTTCAAAAATTACCATAAGGTCAAACCACAGAATGGTCAAACACTCGTAAATGCGAGTTGACAGTACACTGTTAGTAGGGGGAGTCCGGGAGAGTTTAGCAGGGGGGAGACAATAGCCACTGATCATAGAATCCCTGTATAACTAGATATTGCGACGTTGGCACACTTCTCACAGCTCATAGGCGCCTCCCACCTAGCTCACGCGGCGATGTTGCGATCAGCAGTTTCGTTTTGACGTTACAAGTGAAAACACGTTTTTATGCCCGCTAAGTAAATTTTTTCAATTTTCGATATTTGATTACTGTTGTTTACTGTTCATAGATTCCAGCATGTCATGCATACATATTCTTAGTGTAATTATCCTTGTTACCTTTACGATAGACAGTTTTTGCTTAAAGATTATAGTTTTTTTTGTAAATTAAATAACGGACAGCTTGGCGTGAGGTGGGAGACATTACCATGGCGACGGGAGGAGACTTTACCCAGGGTAATCTCTCCCTCTGTTTCTCTTGCAATAATATTTTCTGTTTTATTTTAGATAAGTGCCCTTCAAATATAAAAAAAAGAAACAACAAGAAACAGAAGCAATTTAGACCTGTCAGTAATAAGAAATGCTGTAAGTGACATTGATAACGGCAAGTCTATTAGAGCTACTGCTTTGGAGTATGGAATAGATCGAAATACTTTACGTAATTATTTAAGAGACAGGACTAAATTGTCAAAAATAAGTGAACAGGGAAGTCGGTTCAAAACAGCTATGATATTTACGATCGAGGAAGAAAAAGCACTTGTTGAATATGTTCTAACTTGCAGCAAAATGAATTATGGCTTAACCAGACAGGCAGACCACATACGTGGTGTCCTACTTTAAACTGATTTGCAATATCTACTTTTAAGGTTTAACTATTTGTAAGTTTGTTATCTAGTTATGACGTAGATAGAATAGGCTCAGACTATTATGTTTGCTATGAAGATACCTAAGTTACCTTTGATTTTTCTCCATTTTGATAAGATATTGTTAAATTTCTAAGATATTTTGCTGTAGAAAGACTGAAATTATTATGCAGTAACAGTTGGTTGTGAAAGTTCTTATTAATAAGGTTATAAGTTATGTTAGAAAGAGTTTCTAATGGTAAAAGTTTATAAACACTCACTGTTTTAAACGCAACTACTTATCTTAAGAAATATAATTTGTGATAGGTACTTAATTCCTCACTACCTGTATGTCAAAGATACTCAAATTATATAGTTCGTGTTATCATTTACTACGTATTATTATGTGCCATGTTTTTTTATTAAATTTCTTTATTTAATTATAATTTATTATTTTTATTTTGCCTTGTTTTAAACCCGGGTAAAGTCTCCCTTCTTGGGGGTCAAGTCTCCCACCTAGGCGGGAGATATTAGCCAAATCTCACTTCAGTAGAAATCGTTAATTACTCATAAAGTATTAATGATTTATAAAACTTTCTTAAGAAAAAATAAAGCTTAATAATGCAGCTTAGGGTACAATTTGTAGAAAACAGTTTTTTGTAAATATAAAGCGATTTATGAGCATTTTAGTCGAAGGCGGGTAAACTCTCCCGGACTCCCCCTATTGTTACAATGAAAATAAAGGATTTTTTGTGATTTTTTATAATTTGAAATAATCAAGCTGATTTAGAGTTTATGTCGAAATAAACTTTAGTGAATAAGTAAAGTTTGAATTAATTTACAACTTATTTTACTGTGACGCAACAACGATGATTATATTATTTTAACGTTAGTTTAGAGTGCAAGCCCTACGCAAGGTTAGTCGGAAAGGGGGTAGGTATGACACGAGCCACTTAAAGTACCACTGATGACTGTTTTAAAGCAAGTGTTAAAATTACAAAATTCGTTTCTATTTCCACGTAAAATTATTATTAGAGATGGGCCGAACATGGATTTCAACGAATACGAACATTCGGCCGAATGTTCGGTAAAACTTTTTCCGAACCGAATATTCGGCATAGTTGATTCCGTTACGTAAACAATACAAGTCCGAACACATTTACGCAAAGCGCGCAGATGGGCGTTTTAAGAAAATTTACCTTCATGTAACTTAAATAAAAAGTTAATAAAAATGAGAATTCTTAAGGTTATGTTCCTATATTACGATATTTGATTTAGTCTCATAAGATCTCATATTAGTCTTAGTATGTCACTAATGTAATTGAGTAACTTTGTTTGTATAAGGATAATTGATTGATCTCTCAAATGAGTACCTATAAAAAAACAAATACGTTTTTTTTAATGACTCTTGTTTTGGTTTAATACTTTTCACGTTTAAACTTCAAAAGTTTATAAGACAATAACCGCTTATTTTCAATTAATAATTTTCGCTACTTTATGTAGAAACTAGAAATATGATTCATAATCTGCTGAAATATTGTAATTTAATCATGCAACTCTTTCTAACAATAAAGACTTGTAGTTTAATCCCTAAACAGCTACATACTTATATTTTGTTTTTAATAACCATCCTTTTTATCTGCTCTTATTGGAAACAAAAGTACAGTGTCGACAAAAATATAAAGCTGCACTGTAAATTACTTACCTCATAAAAATAACACATTTAACACTCAACTCATGATCAATCATACAAGGCTCAATACAGTAAAAAAACTTTGAGTACCACTTTGCCGAACGTTCGGTGATTTAGCCGAATATTCGGCCGAATACGAATATTCGGTAAACCTGCCGAATATGCCGAATAACGAATATAAAACGAATATTCGGCCCATCCCTAATTATTATAATAGGCATGTTGACAGCATCAATAAATTGCAAATCTAATTAGTCCGCCAGTTCGAATTTTGAAAAATAATGAACTCGTATTTTTTCTTTTGTTAAATCTATGAATATTTGGAAAGATAAAACGCATCAAAACGCGAGAGTGGGGACTTGCGACGTCAGAAGCAAGTAAAAATTGTACTTGCTTGTGACGTTTTGCAAATTTTAAAAGTGTCGTATCTTCGTTAACAAAAGAAAAAATACGGGTCAAATATTTTTTGATAATCTAACTGACGGACTAATTAGATTTTTTCAGTCAAATACCCTATTGAGTTTTTCAATAATTCTTCATCCCTGCTTTAGTTACGAATTCAGAAAATTGAGCTTATAATCCGTGAACCCAATAATGACCTAAAATGTAAACACAGCTGATCATAGTTGAGGATAGAAAGATTTTAGCGTATTTTAACGCAATATTTGAACAGCTATTGCTCTTAAACTATTGACTTTCGGGGAAAGTTGTAGAACAAAAGTTATTCATTATTATAGGTCCTATAACAACACCCTTTTGGATGGTACCCCCTTTTCGACTAAACTTGTATACGTCACTCACTATCTTCCGAAAATGTTGACAACCTTGACTGACCTAGTTATTCAAATTACAACACAGAAATTCTGATATTCACGTAGATAGTTAGATCTATAGTATATATATAGTATGTAAGTGATAAAGGATAGCATCTGTGTAGACACATGAGTATGTATGTATTGCAGAGGACCCTTTTTAGTAAGTCCCTTATACAAACAAGAACAAAGTTGACGATCCCTGTTAAGCCTCCCGCTCGTGATTTATTGACAACTAGCTGTTCCCGCAACTCTGTCCGCGTAAAAGTCGGAAACCAATAAAGATAAAGATAATAATAATATAATAATAATAATAATTTATTTCATCAAAAACAACAATGTTAACATATACATACGAACATTTGTAGGTACACTTGACTAAATGCTAGTTAACAAAACAGGAAGGTGTTGCAACCAGAACCCTTGCTAAGTTATGAAAATAACTTGTATTAAGGGCGCTGGTTCAAGCCCTTGACATAATAATTTAGATAATTTATTTGTGAAAACATGAGTGTACAGTACAAATTAGATTTGCAATGTAGGATGTTGGGTTTTTATATATCGACCTAACATGTTTGTAATACTTTGAAATATTATATACAAGGTTAGTCAGAAAGGGGGTACTAATCCGAAAGGGTGTTAAAGTACCCATAATAATGAGTAACTTTTGTTCTACCACTTTCCCCAAAAATCAATACCTATTTTAAGAGAAATAGCTGTTCAAAAATTACGTAAAAAATATGCTAAAATCTATCTATCCTCAGCTATGATCAGATGTGTATATATTTTAGGTCATATTCGGGGTCACGAATTAGAAGCTCCATTTTCTGAATTCGTAACTAAAGTAGAGCCGAAGAATTTTTGAAAAAACTAAAATAAAAATTATTTTACATGGAAATAAAAATTATCGAATTTCGAAATTTTAATACTTGCTTTAAAACCGTCATCAGTGATACATTAAGTGGCCTGCGGATTAGTAGCCCCTTTCCGACTAACCTTGTATCATAATAAATGTTTGAAATATTGTGTCGCAATTACTAAACTTGAATTTTAATATCTTTGGATTGAGCGAACTGATTATGTTGACTCCGAGAGGCTCAGTAGCAGAACGTCCGATTTGCAAAGGACTCCATTCCATACGAACTTTCATCCCCTATTTCATCCCCATGTAGGTCGAAATTTCCAAAACGCTTGAACAAATGTTTATTTATTTCTTACTAGCTTTTGCCTGCAGCTTCGCTTGCGTGAAATTTTGAACCCGTTATGTGACGATTTTCCATACAAACTTTCATCCCCTATTTAACTCCCTTAGGGGTTGTATTTCAAAAAATCCTTCCTTATTTCTTATCTACATTATAATCGAAACCTCCGTGCAAAATTTCAGCTTTCTAGGTCCAAGGGTTTGGGCTGGGCGTTGATGAATCAGTCAGTCAGTCAGGACTTTTCTTTTTATTTATATCGATCAGGTGCTTCAATACAAAGTATCATGGTTTTATCTTCAATAATGACGGACTTCCATACAAACATTCATACCCAATTTCAACCCCTTCAAGCCTTTTTTTTGAGACAAAAGGTAGCATGTCCTTCTTCAAAATCTAATCTATCTCCGTACCAAATTTTATCAAAATCGGTTCTGCGGTTTAGGCGGGAAAGCGTAATGGTATGGTACCAGTGCGCTTTCATGTTCATCTTGCGCTTTCAACTTTCAATTCCTCTTGCGTCAAGCGCATGCAATATTGATTGCCATAAGACGCATGCAGCTTATCGTCTACACCGGTGCGCCTCGGTCAGTCGTCAGTCGACATACAATAGACGGATTAGCGTGCTCTAGGGCATGCGCTTTTGTCGAACTAGTATTAAGGCATGCGCTACAGCATGCGCTATGGCGCTTCACGCATGCTTCAGACGAAGACGCAAGATGAACATGAAAGCGCACTGGTGTAGACATAGCTTAACAGACAGACAGAGTTAAATTCGCATTATTATATAATATTAGCAGGGACTAGCTTGGCCCGCGGTTCTGCTTACGTGACCTTCTTTTATACAAAGTTTAATACTTCGAGTTGTGGCATGTATGATGGATGAAACAATTTTAATAGTTCGCACTTCTTATCTTTGTCTTTCGTTTCGTCACGAGTCATACGAGAATGGCTCGTGACATGGTGAAAAGATTAGCCAGTCAGCAAGGTTGGTAGCGGGGCTGACTACCCAGGGTGCGCCGGACGTACTGAAGTATCGTCAGTCATGGAGGCTCTTTTAGTGCACCCCACTGCAATGTACTTTTAATGTACAGACCAGCACATAAAGCTACTACAATCTGTCAAATTTCTTTAATAGATTTTCATCTTTGTCGCAATAACATTTGGTTCAAGGTTGATTGGGAAAATTTGTTTTTTTTAATTTTAACGTCACTATGACCAAAAATGTCATTAGTCAGAGTTTGATTAAAACATGAAAAGGAGTCATAACCCCTTCAATTTGGTTCAGCGTGGATTATTAATATATTTATAATTCTAATTTAAAATATACTAGCTTTTGCTCGCGGCTTCGCTCCCGTTAATTTACGGATCCCTAATTTTTTGATCCCAAAATATAGCCTATAGCACTCAGGGATAACGTAGCTTCCTATTGGTGAAAGAATTTTTGAAATCGGATGAGTAATTTCGGAGATTACCTCCTACATACAAACAAACAAACAAACAAATTCTACCTCTTTATAATATTAGTATAGATGGTAATTATTATGACTCCTTTCAGTTTTTTTTAAGTCGGTATTTATTACCGCGCAAACGCTTAAACTGAAGGCGCCGACTGTTTCGATTTTAAGAGTAGGATTTGACACTAATTTGAATCAATTTCTATCGATTCTGAACTAAAAAATATCGGGAGTAACACTCCACAGCCGTTGGCAACAATGAGTATTCGTGCTATTGTCGCTTTTAGAAAAAAACAGTGGGACTTCGAATCTAATAAAGCAATTTTCAAAAAATAAAAAAAAAACGGTTCAATAAAACGTAGCAATTAGGCGCAATAAGGTAAAGAGTTTTAAGTACATATCCCAAGCTTTAAGGCTCGCACAAAAAGCCTGAGGACCTTTTTTCTTTTCAGATTTTTTTAATATGTACATTGTAATGTAATGAAAGGGTACAATGTAACGTTTAATGTACATACTACTATAAGTACTCTTTTGTATCATTTAGTGCTTTTCTTCTATCTTTCATCTCTACATAAAATAAAATCGTAGGTAACGAAGCAACAACTGAGTAGGTAGGGTCTAGGCGGAAACAGTGACTCAGGCGGCTACAGTGACTCATTACTACTTCGGCTAGAATAAGACGTACACAGTTGTTGTCTCCCTCCCTCGTTTGAAGCTAATGGTCCTCGGACTCGTACAAACCAGTCAGCCGGCGTCTCAAGCGCCGAACAGTGGTGCCACCACGTGTTTTTGTTTTAGTGCTCACAAAATTATATTTTAACGTAAGTTTGATTTGTTTTAATATCTAAACTATATAATAAATGTTGTAATCATTTTTTCTGTCTTATAGTTATGTTTATACAGATTGCCTTTGTGTGTTTAATTCAGTTTATTGATTGATTTCTTGATCCATTTGAATATGAAATAATCAAAATGGCGGAGTTGTGTACAGTGACTCAATTTGAAGCGGTACACAGTGACTCGTGAGCCACTGTGTACTTCAGTTTATTTTTGCATGTCTTCCTTTTGATTTTTTTAGTAATTTGTTTAATTATTATATTTTGTTGATAGAATGCCACGGCAAAGATCTACAGAACGAAAAATTGGAAACGCAACACAAGAAAACATTAAAGAAGGGTTGTTACTAATAAGAAATGGAGACTCGATAAGACAAGCATCTAAGAAGGTCGGTGTTGCATTTGCTACCCTTAGGGTTGGACCTCATCTGGCAGCACGGAATCGCCTTGTTCCGTCGCCCTTTCTCTTTCTGTCGCTTAGAACTGCCATTTGCTAGACCGAGACAGAAAGCATAATGCGATAGCACGCGGCGGAATCCTCGAGGCGATCGGCATCACGGACAAAATGCAATGGTCGGCAATGGCAGTTCTAAGCGACAGAAAGAGAAAGGGCGACGGAAAAAGGCGATTCCGTGCTGCCAGATGAGGTCCAACCCTTAAAAGATATTATTGGAAGACAAAAAACTGTGAAACTCTTGACGATCAACAGTTGGAGCCAAATTATATATATTATATTTTATAATTTTTAACGTTTGTTAATTATTTTTTAGGAATTATTTTTATTTGATTTATAACATTCAGTTTTTGTAGAAAATGAGTCTAGTACCTAAAATGTGATCTCATAATTTAAAAAAGTAATAGCGTAAGAAGTTAAAGTGTGAACCAGAGTATAATTAAAATATAATTCTAAGACTGATTATATTAATTCATATATTGAAAATCCTACATTTGTATTAGTCATTTTATAAAAGATAATAAAGAATTTTGATTAAATATATCTTTTTTATTTTCATTGAGCCACTGTATACTACTAGAGTCACTGTGTACTACACTATTGAGTCACTGTATACATTCACCGGTACACAGTGACTCAAATCTATTTTTTTATATTTTATTTTTTAGTTTAATTGTTTTAAAGTGTAATGAAAATGTAATGACACAATATTGAAATGTAGTAACCTGACTTCAAGATCTAAAAAAAACACTTTGATTATATATTATTTACTATATTTTTGAGCGTATCGAAAAAATCCGAGTCACTGTTTCCTCCCTGACCCTACATGAATATTTTTGAATAAAAAATTGCTATGTGTTCTGGGTTTACATAATAAATTGAGAATGATTTTGTTTATTAGTGCAAGCTTACATACATAAATAACCTCTCATTAAAGATAAAAATATAAATTATAAAAGAACAAATCAACCAAACAAAAATTGCAGAAATATCTGCAAACTAAAAGCTTTGGACATAATTATAACACTATTACTCAGTTTTTTATGCCAGCCTATACTGTCCCACTGCTGGGCAAAAGCCACCCCCAAGTTTGTCCATGTACTCTTTTCCTGCACCACCTCAAATCAGCTCTCGCGATATGCGTCCTGGGGCCCATTTGATGAAACTACTCTGCAAGTCTGCACTTCATATTTTGGAACTGTTCAGCTGAATTTGTGTTTCAAAGTATGGTCCAGTGCAGACTTGCAGAGTAGTGTCATGAAATGGAATCCTGGAGGGTTACCATCAGGATTGTTTTAATATTATTACGAGAGTGGGAAAGTGACAGCGCTAGACAGCTCTCTAGCGCCATCTCTTACCCACTCTCGTAATAATATTAAAACAATCCTGCTATAACAGATCATGGTAACCCCCCTGGTCTTATCGCCAGCTCTTTCTAGGCCAGTCTCGGCGGCGCCGCCGCCGTCCATCTTGCACAATTATTTTGATCATTTGACCGCCCATAGCTTTAAGTTTCCAGATTTTTCAAATTAATGTATCCAAATTGCGTTTGCACAGATTCCTTATCTTAGCCATTAGCCATCTACAGTGTCTTAGCTAAGTCATGAGCGCCGAGGGATCAAATTTCGCGCCACCCGAAAAACACGCTAAATAAAAAAAGGCATTTAATTAAGATTTTTGTTATAAAATAAGGCAGTAATGATTTTATCTAATGTTTGTAGCTTTCAATCTCCAGACATAATTCATTTGCATTTAAATCAACATCATTATTTTAACGCGAGATTTGCTGTGGATTTTTTCAGTAATATACAGGGTGTAAACGAATTCGTGTAATTCCTTAAAACCACATGATCTTACTACATGATCTTACATGGTGTAGACAGGCCCCGCACGGGATTTAGCTTGATTAAAAATAAAAATATTTTTTTTCCATGCGGCTTTGTTACCGATCGTATCTGAACCACCTACCTAATAAGGATTCAGTAAAAAAATAAGCTTTTTTTTTGAAAAAAAAAATGTTTTATTTGTGTGAACATTTCGATGCCACTCATAAATTAATGAAAACACGGCGACACGGCTTGCAGGTACGACTAACGCGATATCGCTCTTTGCAGTCAGATAACTCAAGGCTCTAAAATGACTCGGAAATAGAAAACCAAGATTTTTTAAAATATTTTTTTTTAGTTAGTTTTCAAAAATTCCCATTTAGGGTTAATCTGTGTCACCAGTAGATCACGTGGTTTGAAGGAATTACACGAATTCGTTAACAGCCTGTATAAAACATCAGTTTTTTTTTATTTGCGCCTCTCTAGGTCCTGTGACCCTAGCAGACGCCCATATAGCCAGCTGGATACGACACTGGCCATTTGGCTATTACAAAAGCCTGTGTGTAATTCATTAAATAGTCTAATAGACCACGAAACAAGCGAGCTAACCTATAAACACACAAATAGCCCGATATAGTGGCAGTGGGCAGTGGATCGGAAGAGATGGCCACTGAGCCGTGCCACCCTACACCAGTCGCCACGTACGCCGCGTATAATTTTTACAACAATTATGTTCATACTGTCAGCAGAGTCAGGAGGCCAATCGAGGCATTCCATTTAGCGCACCAATTTGAAGAGCACCTATTCGAATCACCCCAATCGTAATAGGAATAGGAACAGAACAAAGGAGACCTGGCGCCTAATTCTCCTAAAATAAATTGTTGCCAAACTCAATCGAATCACAACCGTCAGTCAGTTTTTATTTTCGAAAACTTTCAAAATGATTGATTTTGTTTTTTGTGTCAAACAATTCGATAGCTTTTGAAATTGAGAACTGTCTGAATGAAAGGTTCGGCCTTGGTTCAGTTGTGATTTATCAAGATTTATTTTAGGAGAATTGGGCCCCTGAAAAGCTTCATACATTTTTGGACCAAAATCCAAAGTAGCCGGCCAAAGAAAAGTATATACATATTATAATAGTACACGACTATCTGAACATTTTTTATTAGTACGTCATTCCTCTAGGTCTGTTATCTGAGTCACTACATAAGGTTAAAATGTTCGATCCTAGTGAAAAAAATTAAAGATTTTTTTAACGTTTTATTTAGAATGTAAATAACTTGTTGTTCGATGGCTACCTTCCTCTAAAATAATAACAAGTAACGTTTGGCACATGTTTTTCACATACAAATTATTTTTTAGTTTGACTGAAATGGAATATTTTAACCTTATGTAGTGACTCAGATATCAGACCTAGAGGAATGACGTAATATTAAAAAATGTTAAGGTATTCATGTACTATCATAACATATGCATAATTTTCTTTGGCCAGCTACTTTACTTTTTGGTCCATTTTGTCAGATGTCCTTTGAACTTATTATATGTATACTAAATTCAAAAGATAAATATAAATTACCAGCGATTGGGGTTACTTTGATATCAAGGGGCGACATTGATAGTCAAAATGGAACTTATGCATTTTAACTTAACTTTATATGCAACATTGACAGTTTTCCTATTTTACCATACGGTATAGAGGTGTCTGCGAAGTTAGATGGCGAAGATAAAACATACTAAATCACACCCCTGATTATGTACAAAATTCGAGTCCTAATTTGGGCTACTTTGACACTGAATGATAAAACAGGGATTATCAAAGTAAAAGCCTACGGTCCGACTTTGATAAGGAAGTTTCTCCTTTTTTTATGAAAATTGCTTTAATAATTAAGTTAAGTTTATCGGGTGTTAGGGACGGTGTATCAAAAACTAAAACAGCTATATTTGAGCCATTACAAACGTGCGAACTGAGTCAAAAATCATTTTCATACAGGCTGTTTACGAATTCGTGTAATTCCTTCAAACCGCGTGATCTACTGTCTGTGACACAGATTAACACTAATTGGGAATTTGGGAAAAACATAAAAAAAAAATTGGTTTTCAATTTCTGAGTCTTTTTAGAGCCTTGAGTTATCTGACTGCAAAGAGCGATATCGCGTTAGTCGTTCCTGCCAGCCGTGTCGCCGTACTTTCATTAATTTATGCGTGGCATCGAAATGATCACACAAATAAAATGAGATATAAGAAAAAAAAAATTTTACTCAGTCCTTATTATGTGGTTTAGATATGATCGGTATAAAAGCCGCATGAAAAAAAAGTTTTTATTTTTTTTTATTTTTAATCAAGCTAAATCCCGTGCGGGGTCTGTCTACACCAGTGGTAGATCATGTGGTTTTAAGGAATTACACGAATTCGTTAACACCCTGTATAAGTGGAATATTTTCTCGGAATTTTCCGAATTTACTGCAATTTGTAGACGTTATACAAGGTTAGTCAGAAAGGGGGTACTAATCTGAAAGGGTGTTAAAGTACACATAATAATGAATAACTTTTGTTCTACAACTTTTCCCAAAAGTCAATAGTTTAAGAGAAACAGTTGTTGAAAAATCTCAAAAAAAATCTCTAAAATCTATCTATCCCCAGTTACGATCAGCTGTGTTTACATTTTAGGTCATATTTGAGGTCATGAATTAGAAGCACCATTTTCTGAATTTGTAACTAAAGCAGGGATGAAGAATTTTTGAAAAAACTAAAATAAAAAACATTTAATTTGGAAAAAAAATATATCGAATTTTGAAATTTTAACACTTGCTTTCAAACAGTCATCAGCGATACTATAAGTGGGCTTCGGATTAGTACCCCCTTTCCGTCTAACCTTATATGTAGATATGTATAACCATGCCACAGTGTTATAGCACTCATAGTTTGCGAGTTAATCGGCTGTGACATACAGATAGACATGGCTTTAAACTATAACCCACATAATACAAACGATGGTCTAAGAAAAAGCCAGGTTTTAAAGTCGTTTCTTTGTTTTATTATGTTAGAAAGTGATGGGTAATATTTTAAATCCGGGTTTATCTTAGTCTCGGTTTAAACCACCTTTTGTAATAACGGCGACCGGTTCCTAATTTAACTACGAAACCCTGCAAAGTTTTATCTACCAGAGTAATTAACCTGACAATCTCCCTTTTTATTATTACAGAAAAGAACAGAAATATTTAATTAGAAACGAGAAACTTCTTCGTTTAAATATCTCAAAAGTTAATTAAGAATAAAACGTACGTAAAAAAACAGCCTGATTCGTCAAGTTCTCTCTGAAACGGTAATCAACTACTTGAAAGACTTCTTAAAGTCCCTTGAATGAGAACAATTTGGACGAATAAACATTTTTTTATGACGCTCTTCCTTATAAATAATTAAGTGAGTACCTAACTTTATTGAATCAGGTCGTGTTTGTTGTGTAATTCGGATATGGTGAGTACTTAATAAATAATGTAGGTATACACTATGTCAACTAACGAAAGGCGTTTCCATTAACCAGCAATACTATAGAGTCTGTGGCGGCATCTATCTCGCCACATGCGAACTATCGAACTATCCTACATCGCGCAATCAAGATTTAACACGCAGATAGTATATATACAACCTCCCAACATCAACCGTTGGGCAGTAGCCCGCCAGGCACAAGACTCCGCCTGGTTGGAGGATCCTCCCTTTGGTTGGAGGAACACCACACCTGGTTTCTCCACATTGGTGACCCCGACGTGATCGTCACAGACAGTGTTTCTACACTGGTGACGTCACATGCAACCTTCGCAGCCTCGGCAGCAAAATCATCACTCCCTCCGCTCAGCATTCAATCAAGCAGCAAGCAGCGTGTCACACAGCCAGCCAGCATCCTCGGCGCATATATACTGCACTTCGACCGGTCAACTAGCAGAGGCACTTCTCTCCTGGTCGACGCAGTCCACAGCCACCACTCATCGCTCTCACAGTTCCGACTCACTGGAATGACGCGGTATCCGGTTTCGACTTAAAGGAACCCCTCACTGGCCCTGGCAAGTTCTCAAGACTCAACGACCGCTGACTCATCAAGACGATCGACCTCCGGTCTCAGGGGGGGAGTGATGTGGCGGCATCTATCTCGCCACATGCGAACTATCGAACTATCCTACATCGCGCAATCAAGATTTAACACGCAGATAGTATATATACAACCTCCCAACATCAACCGTTGGGCAGTAGCCCGCCAGGCACAAGACTCCGCCTGGTTGGAGGATCCTCCCTTTGGTTGGAGGAACACCACACCTGGTTTACGCCACAGTAGTGTGGCGGTTACTCACTTTGTTTTGTCCACAATGTATTTAATTTTAAACTCAAACTTAATTCATTGTAAAACACTCCACAACAACAAGCATCATATTTATTTTTCCTCATTTTGACATTACACCATAAACAGTAAACTCACAGAACACATTGTCTATTATCCATAACTTAACACTATTAATAAAATCATAATTCACAACATTTACTTATAGTACGAGATCCGGCCTAACATCGACCTTCCCTCATCTGTTTTTCTAACGAGAGGTATTTTATTTGAAAGATTTTATATAAATAAACAAATCCCGCATGGGTTGCCTAGTCAAAAGTGGTCCAGGCTACCCTTAATTAAAATTCATAAATAATAAAAAATAATCACTCCTTCCCTCATCTGTTTTTCACAAAATATTATTACCAATCGAAAGGACAAGATGTAAGTTAACAGAAAAAAATAGGTTGCCTAAAAAAAAGTGGTCCAGAGATAGGGTTGCCGCGATTTAAAGTTTCAATATATGAGCAGGAAAGTTCAGCGCGACAAAGAAGCACTACACGTAATACTCTGTACAATAGAAGGATAACATGGCAGCTGCTAGTGGGCCCATTGCCGAGTAAAAGCGAGCGCGCATGCGCATTTTTCTTTAAGAAGCAACAAAAAAAACCCGTAGAAAACATGATGTTCTGTTTTTGCGTCATTTTAGCGCTCCGAGTTAACAGACTGCGCGGATAGTTTGGGGGCGTTAAAATGACTCACGTTGTATCTTTTGTTTTATGTTTCTATCTCACAAGTAGATCACGGGGTTATAAGGAAATACACAAATTCGGATACACCATGTCCATTAATTATTCTGTAAAATATTTTATTTTCCACGACTTCTATATTATTTACTCCGAAAAAAATTCTGGGGAGTGGAGTGGTCACTCTCTAACATACGGAAAAATGCGCATGCGCGCTCACTTTTACTCGGCAATGGGCCCACTAGCAGCTGCCATGTGATCTTTCTATTGTACAGAGTACTACGTGTAGTGCTTCTTTGTCGCGCTGAACTTTCCTGCTCAATTATTGAAACTTTAAATCGCGGCAACCCTACCTCTGGACCACTTTTTTTTAGGCAACCTATTTTTTTCTGTTAACTTACATCTTGTCCTTTCGATTGGTAATAATATTTTGTGAAAAACAGATGAGGGAAGGAGTAATTATTTTTTATTATTTATGAATTTTAATTAAGGGTAGCCTGGACCACTTTTGACTAGGCAACCCATGCGGGATTTGTTTATTTATATAAAATCTTTCAAATAAAATACCTCTCGTTAGAAAAACAGATGAGGGAAGGTCGATGTTAGGCCGGATCTTAGACTATTATTTACTATATTTACAACACACATAATATTTACATACATAATTAATAATATTAACAATTATTCACACTATACAAAGTTTATTAATTGTTATAAAAATATGATGCGAATGATAAGCAAAATCGAACATGCAGCGCGTGCGACGGACCGCAACTTCGGTTCCGCTCGGCATACATCGGAGGCGCTCGGAACAGATGATCTAGAATAAATCAATGTTCGAGCGCCAACGACTTCAGTGCGTTTTCCAGTCCCGAGGCGAATGCACGCTCAATTTTGCTCCTCAAGTCTAGACTTTCGTAGATACCTAGATCCTATAATAATTCAATTCTGTTTCCAATAATAATTTCATTTAATTCAATAATTCGTATACAATAATTCTATTTAATTTGTACGTGTATATGTTAGAAGGATTACGTGGTAGTCCATATTACAGTTTTAGTTAACTCGTGAGCATTTTTATTACAATACCGCGTAACCACTTCACTGGTGACCCCGATAAAGAACACAGAAGCCTTTTGAGGAGCCATCATGTCTACCGGAGCAGACAAATCCGGAGGAGCAGCGTCGGAGCATCGGGACGTTTTTCGTGTCGGCGTGAAATTGCCGCCGTTTTGGCCTGAAGAACCGGCACTTTGGTTCGCGCAGGTAGAGGGACAATTCGCCATAACAGGTATTACTGCAGACAGTATCAAATTTTATACAGTTGTAGGCCAATTAGACCACCGTTATATGGTGGAGGCTAGGGACATCATCGAGAACCCGCCAGCTCAGGATAAATATGCAAAGCTGAAGGCCGAGCTTATACGTAGGCTCTCCGATTCGCACGAGAAAAGGGTGCAGCAGATCCTTACGCACGAGGAGCTCGGCGACCGTAAGCCCTCACAGTTTTTACGGCACCTGCAAACCCTGGCGGGCTCGAATGTTCCTGAAGCTTTTATGGCCACGCTGTGGGCGAGTCGTCTGCCAATTAATATACAGACAGTCATAGCGTCACAACCTACCCTCCCTCTACAGTCTGTCGCAGATTTAGCCGACCGCGTGCACGAGATCGCGTCGGCACCAGCCCCAGCACTCCAGGCATCCCCCGCAGTAGCAAGCACGAGCACCAGCAGTGAGATCAGCGAGCTGGAACAATGCATCGCGGCATTATCACTGCAGGTGGCAGCACTGCAGAATAAAGGTCAGACACACCATCGCACACACTCTACAGAGAGGTTCCAGCATGGTGGCAGAAAATCGGCCTCAGGCCAGCGCCGCGATCGCTCACGTTCCAGACGTCCGTGGAACCATGACCACTGCTGGTACCACAATCGGTTCGGCGATAAGGCCACGCGGTGCACCACGCCGTGCACGTACGCCGGAAATGCCACCGGCCAGCCGGAAGTAGCGGCTAACGTCTGCCCCACAAAACCACGCCGCCTATTTGTTACCGATCGGGCCACTAAAACCACATTTTTAGTGGACACAGGGTCCGATATTTGTGTGTACCCACGTACAGCATTACAGCAGCGGCGTAGTAAGACTGATTACCAGTTGTATGCGGCCAACGGAACCCCCATAGATACGTACGGTGCGATTGACCTTAGTTTGAACTTAGGACTCCGCCGTGTCTTCTCTTGGAAGTTCGTGGTCGCCGACGTCACTAAGCCGATCATCGGAGCAGACTTTTTGGTACACTATAACCTACTAATCGACCTTAAAAATTACCGCCTCATCGACGGCCTTACGCAGCTGTCCTCTACGGCGTCATCTGCGGCTAATTCGGCAGCGGTCATTGCCTCCGTCAAGTCTGTAGGAGGCAGCACAGAGTACCATGAGCTGCTCCGACAATATCCGGCGATCACGCGTCCTGCTGGAAAAGAGAGACAGGTCAGTCACAGCACCGTACATCACATCCGTACCACCCCAGGTCAGCCCATATCGAGTCGTCCTCGCCGCTTGCCACCAGACAAGCTCAAGGCTGCACAGAAGGAGTTTGAGGCCATGCTGGCGAACGGCACAGCACGCCCATCAGAGAGCCCATGGTCGTCCGCTCTTCATCTCGCTCCCAAGAAGGACAACAGCTGGCGTCCCTGCGGTGATTACCGCGCTCTAAACGCCCGTACAATCCCTGACCGGTACCCCATTCCGCACATCCAGGACTTCGCTCATCAGCTGGCTGGCAGCAGGCTTTATAGTAAAATTGATTTGATAAAAGCCTATAACCAGATTCCTGTCCAGTCAGCTGACATACACAAGACTGCGATCACCACTCCGTTCGGGCTATTCGAGTTCCCGTACATGACGTTTGGTCTGAGGAATGCTGCGCAGACGTTCCAACGGTTTATGGATGAGGTGCTCCGCGGGTTGTCGTTCTGCTACTGCTACCTTGACGATATTCTTCTGTTCTCAGAGACGGCAGCCCAGCACACCGAACATCTGCACCAACTATTTCAGCGTTTGCCGGAGTACGGGATACTCATCAACTCAGCAAAGTGTGAGTTCGGCCAGACCTCCATCACCTTTCTAGGACATGAGGTGTCCGCAGAAGGTGTTCGTCCCCTGCCGGAGAAGGTACAGGCGATCAAGGACTACCCAGCTCCCAAGACCGTCAAGGAGATGCGTCGCTTCCTGGGTATGTTTAATTTTTACCGCCGCTTTGTCCCAGATGCAGCTCGCTTGCAGGCACCTCTCAACGTTGTCCTCACAGGTCCTAAAACAAGAGGATCTCAAGTTATCGTCATGACGCAGGAGATGCTTGTAGCTTTTGACGCTTGCAAAGATGGTTTACTTAAAGCGGCATTGCTAGCACACCCTGACCCTAAAGCTGAGCTTGCAATATTTACAGACGCGTCGAATATATCCATGGGCGCAGTATTGCAGCAGAAGGCAGGTGATACCTGGACACCCCTAGCATTTTTCTCCAGACGATTGTCGTCGGCTCAGACTAAGTATAGCCCGTATGACAGGGAGCTCTTAGCCATCTACGACGCCGTCAAATACTTCCGACACATGGTGGAAGCTAAATTGTTCACCATCTACACGGATCACAAACCCCTGTCATACGCTTACGAAAACAACCGCGACAACTGCTCTCCTAGGCAATACAGGTACCTGGACTACATTGTCCAATTCACCACAGACATCCGTTTTGTAGCGGGCAAAGACAATGTTGTTGCGGATGCGCTGTCGCGTGTAGAGGCAGTAAAATTACTTAAATTCGACTATACAGCCCTTGCACATTCCCAGGAAGCTGATCCTGAGTTGCAAGAGCTTCTTACGAGCAACAAGTCGTCCCTTACGCTGAAGAGGATACGCTTCCCGGACTCAGGCGCGGAGCTATATTGCGATGTATCAACCGCTAATGCCCGCCCTTATATTACAGAGCCCTTCAGACGACAAGCCTTCAAAAAGCTTCACCAGCTGAGCCACCCTGGTAGGCAGGCCACGGTCAAATTGGTTTCGAACCGGTTTGTTTGGCCTGGCCTGAAGAAGGATTGCCGGGCATGGACCAGAGAGTGCGTAGAGTGCCAGAAGAACAAAGTCTCGCGGCACACCTCATCTCCCACCTCTCCTTTCCCTGTTCCTTCCCATCGCTTTTCCCATGTCCACATGGACATAGTAGGGCCCTTACCAATTTCTTCAAATTGCAGATATTGCCTCACCGTCATCGATCGTTTCACTCGCTGGCCTGAGGCATATCCCATAGCTGACATCACGGCTGAGACATGCGCCCGCGCCTTCATCGCAGGCTGGGTGTCTCGCTTCGGCTGCCCTCAACGCATCACCACTGACAGGGGCAGGCAGTTTGAGAACAACCTCTTCCGCTCCATCGCAGCAACCCTTGGTAGCCAGCATCGGCCAACCACGGCGTACCACCCTGCCTGCAATGGCATGGTCGAGCGCCTCCACCGCCAGCTTAAGGCGGCCATCCGATGCCACACCGACACCAACTGGGTCGAAGTTCTTCCCCTGGTGCTGCTGGGCATCCGCAGCGCCTGGAAAGAAGACATCAAAGCGTCAGCAGCGGAGATGGTCTACGGGGAACCCCTTAGACTCCCGGGTGAATTCATTAACCCGTCACTCACCGGCACTGTCGACTACACCGACTTCGCGTCGAGACTCCGGCACTACATGGCGAAGTTGTCGCCAGAACCGCCGAGTCGTCATGGCCAGAAGGCATTCTACGTGCCCAGCAGCTTGGCTTCAACATCACATGTTTTCCTGCGCTACGACGCCGTGCGCCGTCCTTTCGACCCTCCGTACACCGGGCCTTACAAGGTCCTACAAAGAGGCGAGAAAACTTTTAAAATTGAGGTTAAGGGCAAAGAAACCACTGTTACCATTGATAGGTTGAAGCCGGCTTACCTCACCAACGACGAGGACAACATTCCCAGCACAACATCATCGCGTTCCACTGTGACTGCACTACCCATCGCCAACGACGATGACAACACGCCCAGCACGACACCGAGTTCCACTGTATCTTCACAACCAACCGTCAACGAAGAAAAGAAAACCCGTTCGGGACGCACAGTTCGTTTCCCGGACTACTATCGCCCGTAGTTACGGTCTCAAGGGGGGAGTAGTGTGGCGGTTACTCACTTTGTTTTGTCCACAATGTATTTAATTTTAAACTCAAACTTAATTCATTGTAAAACACTCCACAACAACAAGCATCATATTTATTTTTCCTCATTTTGACATTACACCATAAACAGTAAACTCACAGAACACATTGTCTATTATCCATAACTTAACACTATTAATAAAATCATAATTCACAACATTTACTTATTTACTATATTTACAACACACATAATATTTACATACATAATTAATAATATTAACAATTATTCACACTATACAAAGTTTATTAATTGTTATAAAAATATGATGCGAATGATAAGCAAAATCGAACATGCAGCGCGTGCGACGGACCGCAACTTCGGTTCCGCTCGGCATACATCGGAGGCGCTCGGAACAGATGATCTAGAATAAATCAATGTTCGAGCGCCAACGACTTCAGTGCGTTTTCCAGTCCCGAGGCGAATGCACGCTCAATTTTGCTCCTCAAGTCTAGACTTTCGTAGATACCTAGATCCTATAATAATTCAATTCTGTTTCCAATAATAATTTCATTTAATTCAATAATTCGTATACAATAATTCTATTTAATTTGTACGTGTATATGTTAGAAGGATTACGTGGTAGTCCATATTACAGTTTTAGTTAACTCGTGAGCATTTTTATTACAATACCGCGTAACCACTTCAAGTCCATACATACTAAAAAAAAAAAAAACACAATCATGGACCATGCGTCAAATTGGGCTCAGTGTCCAACAGAGTGGTATAGCATATGCCATTGTAAAGGATCCTGTTTGTACTTAAATTGTTACTATTGGCACTACCTTCAATTCTATTGCAAAAAAAAGATATGCACCTAAATAGGTTTTCTAGAAAAAGACAATTGGTAGTCATAAAACTGTTATTGTAACAAGAAATTCATACTCACTCATATTCCTCCCACACCTCTCGGACGTCTGCCCGAGCGCCCGTCGGCTCTCTCAGACTCTCAGTTAGTCGAGAATCTATTGGTATCTAGGGTTAGGTTGGCACAAACAATTTAATCCACCGTCAGGTCATCTAAACGATATTATTATTGATATTGATTGAAATGTTAATAAAAATATTTTAACCTGATTTATTTTTTATGTTGTTTTTGCACCTGGAATTAAAAAACCCCAAGGATTCTTCACAAAAATGAGTTTATATCTTTATATTTATCGAAGTACAAGTATATTCAAAGTGATCTCGTCTCTATTGGTGGGTGAGCCCAGGCTTCATACATTTCTACCCATGGGTCCTTTAAAAATAAAAATAAATCACAAAAAAAAAACTTAGAAGCAACGCTTACTGTACATGCACTTGTCTATCAATTTGGTAAGCACGGTAACATTGCATTTAACCTATCTACGCTACTATTTTGATCTTAAACAGGCCGTACCACGGAGAAGCCGTACCGAATTGATTTCAATTTTTTTTTTGTGTTTTCGTATTTTAATGTGTTAATGATGTAGATTAATGGGTTAAGGGAATGCCCTCTGTTAATTAACATACTGTACTACTAAATTGGCTCGTCCCCTATTACAACAGCTAAGTTTGTTAAGTTAAACGGTGACCTATTTGAAACAACTAAAGATCCATTTCCTAGAAACACAAGAAACCCAAACAGAATTGTTAGGACAAATTTACCAAGGACAGCAATGGGAAGGTAGCGGACGGGCTGCCCGGTTGCGGGCAGGCGGGCAGCAGGCGGCGGGCGACACGCAATCAAATACAGGCTGTAAAGATGAACACCGTTATCCTTGAAACCAGTGGTTTGGTTTCATTTATAGAACGTAAAATCAATTAAAAATAACAAACTATTTTTTTTTTTTTAATTTTTATTTTTCCTCAAAAGCATTTGAGGAGGCGCGGGGAACTCGCCGCGTGTCCTGACGCACGGCCCCGCACAGTTTGCTACCTCAGTCAGTCAGCTGTCTCGTTAGCGAGTTTGTGTACGCCGCGTCATAGCGCCGCCGCGCCGCTCATTTCTCGCGCGTATATTTTTTTTTTGTTTTTTTTACTCGGTCCTATATTTTTATATTTAAGTCAACTACCCATGGTTTGAGTGATAACGGTGTTTACCCTTACATGCTGTATAAAATGGCCGCTGCTTGCCCTGCCCATCAGATCGCTGACCGTGCCCGGATCGCTGACCGGATGCCGTGCTCGGATCGCTGACCGGTTGCCCTGACCATGAAGTTCACATAGGATGCGGGCTGCGTTCGATATGACCGGACCGGAGGACGCAGAACGCATCCAGTGTGACAAGTCCTTTATGGTGATATTAAGTACACGGTTCACTTCTGCCTTTCAATTTGGATGAAGCAACCAAATTGAACCATGTAAACATAAAGGTGAATCATTCAATATCATTGATCAATAGCATATGCTTTCATTTTTGCACTTTTCAACCAAAGTGAATCAATTTAGTTGAACCGCGTAATATCACCATTAGAGAGGGGTCATGGAATGGTTTATTCCACTTTGTTCACCTGGGTGAACAAAGTGGAATTTTTAGTGTCTTGGTTTATTCCACTTTGTTCACCTGGGTGATATCACCTGGGTGAACAAAGTGGAACTTTTAGTGTCTTTAATTCACCTCGGATTAATATCACCTGACAATATCACCCAGGTGAATTAGTGCGACATATTTGGTCTCCTTTGTTCACCTTGGAATTAAATCACCCGGGTGAACAGTTGCGACTTTTTTTTATTAATGTTGTGGAATATATTGGGTGATTTAATTCCAAGGTGAACAAAGGAGACCAAATTTGTCGCACTACTTCAGCTGGGTGATATTGTCAGGTGAAATAAATCCGAGGTGAATTAAAGACACTAAAAATTCCACTTTGTTCACCCAGGTGATATCACCCAGGTGAACAAAGTGGAATAAACCCATGGAATGACCTATTTTTTTGGCCGCAACTGCACAACCGACAACTGTACAACCGACTGAATCCTGAGTAAATAACGAATCTATTGTTATAATACATTTCGTGAATTGTATCACTTACATTGCTATTATTAAAGCCAGCTATAGCCAACATTTTCCGGGCGTGCCCGTTTTTCTCATTACCGCGGGCCGCAGACGACCTCATTTCACATTTTCTTTATTTTTGGTCTTTTATGAAAATGGTGTGCACTGCATATAAAATACTGGGAGGTGAACGCAGCCCGCGCTTTGAGCGTCCCTGATACGGTATTTTAAGCACAATTTTGGCTTCGTAAGTATGTGTTTAACACTTTAATGTGAAAAAAGCATAAATAGCTGAGGCTATAGCTTGTTTATACTCGTTTTATATAATAACTGGTGTGATCTGTACGTCATAGTAATAAGGTAATATTTTGGTAGAATATAAGAAGCACATGCCGTCTTCTTCGTTATTAACGCCTGATTCTTCATTTAGCAAAAAGAATTTTTTATGCAAATAAATAGTGCTAATACCTATAAAATACGTGTTAACAAAGTCTGATGATTAGATGATAGATCTCAAGTACATTCCTGCCAAACCTGGTCTAAAGGCACCGATTATAACGTGGCTTAATTTCAATAATAATAAACTTATGGGCCGGAAACCATTCCACTAAACACCCCTTCCCATAGACTAGATATTTTTTTACCATATTTTACAATAGTTTTGCACCCACCTGGGACGGGCCATGACTGTACTCCAATAGTGCAGCCGTGGATAGTCCCCGGTTGGTGCCCCACCCCATTTTAGATTAAAATTCTCAAAGGGGCCTCTGCGCGTTGGACCTGTCCCCCCCGTATGCCTTCCAAAGGACCGGACATCTTCCGCACGGAAGATGAGCCGTGAGTAGATAACGAGACACAAATAACTTATGGGCTGGATACAGAAAGCAGTACTCCTGGACACGGCACGCATAGTCTAGGTTCCTTTTTCTGGAGCTCTGACCACCGGATGCTTAAACCATGTACCCGATGTCGGTCTATCTATCTGTCTAGCCTAGGCATGGGCAACCTTTGGCAAGTTGCGTGCTAAACTTTACTGTATAAATGCAGTCGCGGCCCATAGCAGGAAATAAAAAGCTTAATTTATTTATCTATTTATTAGGTTACTAATGAAGTTAATTTATGTGTGTGTTAATGTGATATTTGTCAGTTAATGTGAACTTTAACTCTAAATTTTTTTTTAAACAACTTTGCCCCATACTCTGATTTCTCCTGTATCGTGGGTGCGTTTACAGACACAAATCTCACATACACAAACGTCCAGACCCGAAACAACCATCTGTAGGCCATACACATTTTTGTTCCGTGTTGAAATCGAACCCACGACCCGTAGCGCAGCAGCCAATCGCTTAGCCATTGCACCAAACGTGTCGTCAAATAGTCTATAGTTACAGAGCGTACCCTTTTTTCTCACGAAATTTCAAAATGTCGCTGGCCGGTTCAAAACTCGAGGCGGGCCGTACGTTGCCCATAATTATGTGGTCTAGCCCTTTCCCAACTATGTTGGGGTCAGCTTCCAGTCTAACCAGTACCCCAAGTGTGAGTTTTTTTCGTTAACTACTGTAGTTACGTCACGACATAAATGTATGAAAATTTAGGCTGTGCCTCTAGGCGCACCGTTCACTAACTAATATTCGCGCGTTAATTGAACGGTGCGCCTAGAGACGCAGCCTAAATTTTCACACATTTTTGGCGTGACGCAACTACAGTAGTTTACGAAAAAACTCACACTTGGGGTACAGATGCGGCTGAATACCACTATTTTACACGGAGCGACAGTTACTGGGCAATGTCGATATCCTAACTGTTCCCGATGCCGTTTGGCTATTTTTTTCTATTTTTTTTTAAATATACAAGGTTAGTCGGAAAGGGGGTACTAATCCGGAGGCCACTTAAAGTATCACTGATAACGGATTTAAAGCAAGTGTTAAAATTTCAAAATTCGATATTTTTTATATCCACGTAAAATAATTTTTATTTTAGTTTTTTCAAAAATTCTTCGTCCCTACTTTAGTTACGAATTCAGAAAATGGAGCTTCTAATTCGTGACCCCAAATATGACCTAAAATGTAAACACAGCTGATCATAACTGAGGATGGATAAATTTTTGCATATTTTTTATGTAATTTTTGAACAGCTATTTCTCATAAACTATTGACTTTTGGGGAAAGTGGTAGAACAAAAGTTACTCATTATTATGGGTAATTTAACACCCTTTCGGATTAGTACCCCCTTTCTGACTAACCTTATATATTGTTTATTTTTTACGATGTGTATTAAAAAATGTAATTTATATGTATGTAGGTACGACGAATAAATGAAAACTTACGTAAGTACAGAAATGTTTGCTAAAACTTTTTCTCGAGGCGCTAACGTAAAACATAAAAACACAGCTAAAAACCTTCTCATACCACAAAAATAATAACCGTGAACTTACAACGAGGTTACAGGTCAACACGAACGCGTATCGTGACCCAATTCCAGAGTACGGCCTATATATTTTGACATACTGACATTTACGGAGCTTTTAAAATCAATCGCATTTGTCGGCCTAGTGGGCGAGGGTTGTATGCCTTAACTGTTAGGATTATGAGCTTCTGGGTGAACATCATTATCATCATCCCAAAGTTCTAAATGCAGATGTCTCAAACTTCAATTATAATAATTAAAAATCAAAATGTACCACTGTCGTCAAGCAATAAGACAAGAATAAAAACAATCTGGAACTAATTTTAATGTTAACAACGCAGGAGAATAATGATTTGTTAATTATTTTTTTTTAAGAAGTTTCGAGTATTCACCCTTCTGTTAGTGTGTACAGGTAAGCAGAGTTATAGGTGATCGTTTTAATGTATTAATAATTCATTTTGGCACAAAAAAAAAAATACACGAATGAAGATACTTAAGTAGGTATTGTACGTCCGGTATCCTGGGGCAGCTAGTCCCGCTGACCGGCTAATCTTTTCACCACGGCATCGTATATAGCTCATGCCTCGTGCTAGCACGAGTGAAGAATAATTGTATTTGTTAAAATTAGTAAGTAATTTAAAACTTTGTTAAGTTACTATGAAAACTCATTTCAAGAGAAGTTATTATCTTTATATATAAAAATGAATTGCTGTTCGTTAGTCTCGCTAAAACTCGAGAACGGCTGGACCTATTTGGCTAATTTAGATTTCGAAATATTTGTGGAAGTCCGGGGAAGGTTTAAGTGGTGAGAAAATATGGAACAATCGCGAGAAAAATAGTAAAAACAAACAATTTAATTTTCCCATACAAACTGTTCCTAGCTGTTAAACATTCGATGTACATCCCGTCGGTACGGTAAATTCGGGTCCCCTCGGATCAAAAATATTGTGTTTCCAAAAGCACTTCAATAAACAGATTTTAAAACTAAACACTTTTTTTAAAGTATGTAATAAATTTGTTAAACCTTATTGTGGCTTTGTTGGTATTTGAGTAAGCATTGACAAGAATCCCTGTCACCATAAACATTATGCTTATGAAACTAACGTTAGCAAGTCTGTATGGGGTAAAATCGATGATGGCCTACTTCTAATAATTTCGTATCTCCGACAACAATATTTGATTTATATTGAGCCATACACACCACCTTACCACTCTACACTCACGTCACACAACACTATGTCAACCATTCGAAACGTTCATTCACTCATATTTACTCACTCTACCGATCACACCGGACAAAATTTATACAATGTGTCCGGTTACGTACTAGCAATATTCTAGGTACTTATATAGCAACTATTTTACTACATAAATACACTACACACTAGGGACCAATCCACTTCCCCGCTATTTGGCAGCCATTTCGCTTTTTTGTTGAGATATTCTCTATCTTAAAGTTATGAAATGTGAACCCATTGTATCGTAATGTCAACGATAAACAATACTGTTGCCCTCCGAATAAGCCTACTTTCATCTCAGTAGGACCAAAACTTTGAGAGATATGACTTTTTTTGGACACACGTACGGAATATCTCAACAAAAAAATGGAAGTGAATTGGACCCTAGTGTATGGTGTATTTGAGTACTAGAATAGTTGTTATATAAGTACCTAGAATATCGCTAGTCTATAACCGGACACATTGTATATTCAAAAAGAAACTGCACCAAGAGAAACCTGCTAAAGAAAATTACAAAAGTTGAATTACCACAAACGCATCTTTTATTTGCATTATCGCTAAACACATTCAATTAAATGAGTGTACTACGTGAGCTCGACAAATGGATGTGCGATTAACGCTTGTGCGACAAAACTTTACTGCGACTCACCATAGTTCGAAAGGTACCATAGTACGAATTAAATAGGCCATTGCGAGTCTGAAACTATTTTTATCAAATAAGTAGGCTACTCGTCTCGCTTGATATTTGTCATACACGTGAAGATACAGGAAGTACAGAACTCTGGAATTGCTCAAGTGGGTTTCTAGATCAAAGCTAGCTTCAAGATTTATCTTCAAACACAACGCGAACACTGCCACTGAGTGTAAAAATATCTAGACTTGGAGACTTGTTATTTAAGAGTGGTTTTACTTTTAAAAGACTAATAGCAATGTGTGGTAAAGTAAACATTTCTATAATATTTACACAGGAGTCAGTTTACCAGTCTAATGGTTAATTTCGTGCTGTCATTGTGACTTTAAGGCCAAGTGACAATGACAGCACGAAATTACCGGCAACCCGCTAGCGGCCCGACCGACGAACCGGTTCGTCAGTGCCATTGTTTATCTATTGTGTCTATAATTACAGTACTTGAGACTTTAAAATCATAGAAGTAATACCTCCAGTTTCTGAATTGAGGATTCTAGGATGAGCAGTAGGTATTTAAGTAGCATTTGAGTACGGCGAAGTCGTCAATAAAATGTCGGATTTTAAAGCATTTTTTTGACAACTCCGTACTCAAATATTACTTAAGTATTGCTTATCCCGAATTCTCAATTCAGAAACCGAAGGTTAATGGCAACTTAAATTGAGTAATGTTTGAGTATTTGGCCATAAGCAGCAAAGAATTTAGTAACTACTGACTGTCTTACTTTTGTGCGCCACCAATTAACACCGAAATAAAAAAACCTTCCTGATTCTTTCAGAGATCTTCAAGATGTAGTTTAGAAAAAACTTGCAAAAGCAGCTTTTTTTTTGAGCAAAAAAGCGGCCCTGCTCTCAAAAATAGATCTTATAAAGGTTGACGATAAAACATTGTATAGACCACTTTTCTTCCGGAAAAACTCGTAAATTACGAGTTCCAACCGAAACAGGGGGCCTACTCCCTAAGTCCGTCAACGAAGTTAGTCCGAAAGTAGCCCGAAACGTAGGAGTGAACAAAACAAGTGTCAAGTTCAACTTTTCGGACGGGCAAAAACACATCGGTAGGTAGTAGGGACAACTGTAAAATCGTGTTGTCATTCATTCATAATTCGGGCCCCGAAATAATCGTATGTCCGTAGGTGATAGGGAGTAGGAAACGCTCGTAACTAAGGTCGAAACCACAAACTTCGTGCTTAGGGAGTAGACCCCCAAAGTTGACCTCCATAACATTACAACTTGAGGGTTTAGTTTAAGTTTCTAATGTTTGCAACCCTTGTTTGCGTACCAACTTTTACACGTTTGAGTTTTCACTTTCGGCTGTTTCTGCACGATTATTCTGTCGCTTCAATGTTAACATTATTGTTTACCTATGTTATTTTAGAATACCTTTGGTGGTATGAAGGAATACACGAATTTGTTTGAACCCTGACATACGGGGTGTTAACGAATTCGTGTGATTCCTTAAAACCACATGATATACTATAGGTGTAGACTGGTCAAGCACGGGAATGAGCATGATTAAAAATAAAACATTTTTTTTTTCATGTGGGAGGGGTAAGTAATCGTATCTAAACCACCTTTAAGGATTCAGTAAAAAAACAAGAAACATTTTTTTTGCAAAATAATACATTTTATTTATGTCAACATTTCGATGCCACGCTTATCTAAATTTATGAAAGTACGGCGACGCGGCTGGCGGGCACGACTAACGCGATATCGCTCTTTACAGTCAGCTAACTCGGGGCTCTAAAATGACTCAGGAATAGAAATCCATGGATTTCATTTTGAATTTTTTTTACTTGATTTTCAAAAATACACGTTTAGGGTGTCACCAGTAGATCACGCAGTTTGAAGGAATTACACGAATTCGTTAACACCCTGTATATTTAAAATGAAAAAGCTATGAACAGCTGAACAAAATCTATAGCAATACTTACTGAAAAGCCACTGCTGGATAAAAAATATACTTAAATTCCTCCACATATCAAAAATATTGATTCAATGTTGCTCTTTTGTAACTTTTAAATTCCGTAAAAAGTTGCGAGAAAAGAACATGAAACAACCGAGAATTTCAAACTTCCTTCATTGTTCCCAGTTGCTAATCACCCCCCATCCCCGGAAACTGACTACATTGTTTGTTTACAAATGCTAAGTATTCCTTCATCCCCTCGTTTCTGCTTAATTAATACTCTTTTGTTTAAAATGCTAATGTAAGCGATACCTTTGAACTTGCCTCTGTGCGCCTGATTGAATTTTTAGAGCACAGTCCGTTTGACTGACGCTTTGAAAATTGGCGCTTGTCAGGCAATTTAAAAAATTGGGAGAGTTTATTATTGCAGTAAAAGGATTAGGTATACGGCGTATTTCAAAGTAATTCGCTAATCTAAAAATGTGTAAGTTAAGTATAAAAAGTCATTTGAAATAATGACTTTTTATACTTAACTTACACATTTTTAGACGAAAAAAACAATGCTCTCTTTTATGGGTTATTGTTTAAGATTCGATACAATTAAGTAGATAGATTAGATACGAAGATTCAATCCATATCTTTCGTAGATTATCCCAACTTCTAAAAAAGTTTAATTTAATAATCAACTATTTAATTATTAATCGTTTATTTATTGTAATCATGCATATAAAAAATATATTTTTAAATACATATCATAAAAAAATATAAAAAAATAGTAGCCCACCGGCATCGGGAACAGGGTCCAAGCCACTGGCAGTCAGGGCTCCAGAGAAAGGAACCTCATAACGAAAGGAGAGCCTCATGAGGTGTTGATTGAGGCTCTTGGCTATTAGGCCCTTCGCCGTAACGACGAATCGGGACAGTGACTGCTGATTCCACATCGCAAATGCCGACAACCTCGTGTGCTAAATCAAGATATTTTATTTGTTTGTTTTTATTTAATTCTTAATTACTATTACATTGCTTCAATTGCGTAGCCATGACTATAATGCTATTTGGAGATCGGATAAAAAGTTTCAAAACTTTTTCATAGACTAAAAAGCTGATAGAGTTTTTTGACGATATCAACGATAATTAGATGTTATTTAGGAAAAAAAATTGAGTAACGTAGGTACGAGTATGAACTAATCATCAAATACTTACATAATTTTAAAGATTCTGTGTTAGTAAATCTACTGATAAAAAAAATCTGGTTTGGTTACTTTTAACCAATAACGCTCAGTAAATTATAGGAATCGACTATGAGTCGTTATCACCCATGACAATACGCTATGTAGCGGAAGCCTCGGGCTAGCAGATAAAATAAATTGGGTTCCGATAAACCGCTTTACATACAAGCTTTCGGAGCTGATTAATCAAAATACAAACAACAAAATCACCCTAATAAAATGTATAAGTTTGTAAAGATAGATCGATGCCTGGTACATAATCTATACTACTTAGTCTATCTATACTAATGTTATAAAGAGGTATTTGTTTGTATGTAGGAGATAATCACCGAAACTAATGATCCGATTTCAAAAATTCTTTCACCAATAGGAAGTTACGTTATTTCTGAGCGCTTTTAGCTATATTTTGCTATCAAAAAACAGGGATCCGTAAGAAAATTATAATAATGTAACCCAAGGTATCAAAAATTTGCTTATAAAAGTTGTTGTTTGGCGTGCACTGCGAAAACTATTGATGATACATAAAAATAATGTTCTACGTGTTTATAATACTCTTCATTATCCACAAAAAGTCCATAAGGATTGACGTGAGGCCTGACATGGGGACATAAGGATGTCTAACAGACTTAAAAAAGAAGGAGGTTCTCAATTCGTCTGAATGTTTTGTTTTTTGTGTTTCTTACGCAATATCTCCGCCAATTATGAATGGATTTTGATTATTCTTTTTTTGTTTGATAGGCCATACTTCAGAGGTAGTCCCATATCAATTTTATCGAAAATGATTCAGCACTCTTTGAAAAAATCAACAAAAACAAAAAACATTTAATTAGTTGACGTTTTGGTTTGTGGTTTCCTTCAGTAAAAGTTTTGATGAGGACTTTCAATCTTTGTTTTATCTGTCATCACAGAAACATTAGCCAAGAACAAAGAAGATTGTATATACACTTCTGGACACATCTATTGGCCCACCTTAGAGGTTTCGATGGCCCCTACCGTAATATGATTGCCAGATTGAACAAAAACTGTTGATGCAGTTTTAAACCTGATACATTTTACCATCTTTTTCGATCGTATTGTTTTAAATTTGAATTCAGAATACCATACGACATGGAGCTACGCCTAACAAGTCGGATATGCGCCTTGTTAAAGGCAATTGATTTTTGAATAAAAAACATGTTTTATCAAATAAAGGTTTAGTTTAATAACGCGTGTTGCCTCCATGGGCATCTACCACAGCTCTCATACGATCAGGCATAGAGTTTATCAACCGCTCTATGAAATTTTGAGGGATCATCTCCCATTCCTCTTCTATGGCAGTTTTCAACTCCTGCATCGTCTGGGCAACTGGCTGACGAGCCCTAACACGTCTTTTTAGCTCGTCCCACATGTGCTCAATGGGGTTCATGCCTGGGCTTCTGGCTGGCCAGTCCATAACTGTGATGTTCACATCCCGAAGATATTCCCTGACGATGCCGGCCGCATGGGCTCTTGCATTATCATGCATAAAAAGGAAATTTGGGCCCACATAGTCCGCGTATGGTATCACGTGAGGTTCTAAGCACTCACGAATGTACCTTTCAGCATTTAATGTTGGCAGCCGTGGTCCTGTAACAACCTCAAGTTGAGTTTTGACGCTCGCGGATATACCGCCCCAGACAGTCCATGAGCCACCGCCATAAGCAACCCTCTCTTCACAGCAGCATTGTGCGAAACGCTCTCCCTTACGTCGGTAGACCTTCTTCCTTCCATCATTGCCATGTAACACAATTTTAGACTCATCAGAAAAGAGTACACGGCTCCAATCTTGCTGTGTCCAATTTAAATGACTGCGTGCGAAATGAAGGCGCGCTGTTCGGTGGGCTCGCGTTAGTTTGGGCCCATTAGCTGGCTTGTGTGGTATCATATCGCGTTCTTTTAACCTTCTCCGAACAGTTCGAGCGCTCACAGATACTCCGTGGAAGTCGCGAAGTTGGTTTTGTATCTCAATGGAGGTAAGGTGACGATTTCTCAAGCTGGTCGTCACGATGAATCGATCCTGCCTTTCAGTTGTGACCCGAGATCGTGGCCTTCCTTGGCGACGAACAAAGCCGCCAGTCTCTAGGTACCTCCGATAAACATTTCGGACCGCAGATCGACTTAAATTAAGTTGAGCCCTCACGTTTCTTTGGCTGTGTCCGGCCTGAATAAGTGCCACAGCTTGGGCGGCGACTTCAGGTGAAGTATCCATAGATTATTGATAGAACCTCACCTTAATGTTAAGAATAAGTAATGTTTGTTGCAAAACAAAGATATCAATCACTTTTTCAAGAATTTAATCCAAGTAAACCAATAAAACCAAGTTTTCTTAGTATTCGATTGTTTGATATCAACAAACAGGCTCCAAATTGTCTTTTGTTTCTTTAAATTCTGTGTTCGAAATAAAAAAAAAGACTATTGAATGAAATTGTGAATGTGCCAGGTTCAAAACTGCATAAAAACTTTTTGCTCGACCTAATATAAAATTTTAGCTAGGACCAAACGAAACTGAAAATACAAGGTGGGCCAATAGATGTGTCCAGAAGTGTATTTGTAAGGAGCCGTCATGATAATTAAGTATACATTAATGTCTATTCTTAAAGAAAACCACCTAGTTGTTGGAAAGATTACGCAACCGTGCAATTCTACATGGAAACAAATAAAAGCCACCGAATTCTGTAACTGTAAATTTTTATATTATGGTACTTATTTTATTCTTTTTAGTTTTTTTTTGAAGTCGGTTTTTACTTTTTTTAACGTTATTTTTGTTCAAATTAGTCGATCAAAACACGGGTAGAATCGAAAGATGAAGACAAGTCCATAAGCTTCATAATCAAGGTCGATTATCACGCGGCTTAGATCACGCGGACGAAGTCGGCTGAACGGATTTGGACGTTTGGCACACATACCTATAGTCTAAGGGGGTATTCACCGACATATCAATAATGTAGTCCATAACTTAATAGTTGGTTGGTTAATACCAGATCCGCTAAATGTGACCCATAAATGTGTTCTACAATCTTGTCATTATCATTATCGATATGTGGTAAAATGAAAATGTTAGCTATTCAAAAGTTTAGAGACCGAATTAGCTTAATGAATAGTTTATGTTAAGTTGGTAAAAAAATCCTCCAAAGTTCTGTATTAACATATAGGATAATTTTTAGTTAGGTCACATTGTAGGATAACTTTTTCATCATCATCTGGAAGAGCGGAGTCTCCTAACACAGGCTTATTTGCTTAAAAGGAGGCTCCTATCACTAGTTGCTAAGGTTTGCTTGTTAAAATTAATAAAACATTTTTCATTTTCATTTCATTTCATCATCCTCATACGTCATTTCACCTTCTTTCTATTTATATTAAACCTTCTTTTATCACAGGCCACAACGTTTTTGATTATTATATTCGAAATTGGAAAAGCACTCGAAAAAGAAAAGGAACAAGGTTCTTTTGCACACGTAGTACTTATTACTTCTATTAGTACGAGATCCGGCCTAACATCGACCTTCCCTCATCTGTTTTTCCAACGAGAGGTATTTTATTTGAAAGATTTTATATAAATAAACAAGTCCCGCATGGGTTGCCTAGTCAAAAGTGGTCCAGGCTACCCTTAATTAAAATTCATAAAAAATCAAAAATAATTCCTCCTTCCCTCATCTGTTTTTCAAAAAACATTATTACCAATCGAAAGGAAAACATGTAAGTTAACAGAAAAAAATAGGTTGCCTATATTTTTCTGGTCCACATTCCAAGGTTGCCAGGCACAAAGAGGTGAGTTGGTATGAGTAATTTACCCTCATCTGTTTTTTGATTGAAACTAGGATTAAATTAAAGATAATTTTATTGTGAACACGATGGTATAGGGTTGCCTAAAAAAAAGTGGTCCAGAGTTAGGGTTGCCGCGATTTAAAGTTTCAATATCTCAGCAGGAGAGTTGAGCGCGACATAGAAGCACTACACGTAGTACTCTGTACAATAGAAAGATACAACATGGCAGCTGCTAGTGGGCCCATTGCCGAGTAAAAATGAGCGCGCATGCGCATTTTTCTGTATGTTAGAGAGTTACCACTCTACTCCCGATAGTATTTTTCGGAGTAAATTATATAAAAGTCATGGAAAATAAAATATTTTCCAGAATAATTAATATACAGAGTGTATCCGAATTCGTGTAATTCCTTATAACATCCTGATTTATGTGGGAGATAGAAATATAATAATGATAATATATTATGGTGTTCTTAATGTGAGTCATTTTAACGCCCCCAAACTATCCGCGCAGTCTGTTAACTCGGGGCGCTAAAATGACGCAAAACAGAACATAATGTTTTCTATGGGTTTTTTTTTTGTTGCTTCTTAAAAAATCCCACGCAATGTTAATCCACCTTTAGATCATGCGGTTTGAATGCATTGCACAAATTCGTTTACACCCTCTATGCAATGTGATTTATTTAACTGCGACACTATGGGGAAATTCTAAACCAAAGCCCCCTTATTACAAAAGATGGTCTAAGAAAAACCTAGGTTTTAAAATAGCCCCGTCTCTTTTTGTTATATGACATAAGAAAGTGATGGGTATATTTTAAACCTGGGTTTACCTTAGTCTTGGTTTAAACCATCTTTTATAATAAGGCCCAAGGTGTTACAGGGAAACTTTCTTTGGGGACATTTACTCAATTTTCATGAAAACAATACTGAAATATTTAATTTTCTAGTCAAGCCTGAACTTTCGTGAACTCAGTTTCCTGTAATGTTCAATTCGTTGTATCAGAGAAAAAAAATCTGTTCTGATGATGAACTTTTACATACATTTTACACTACGGTAGTCATCTAAGTACGTGCAGGCACTATACTCTCTTTAATAAAATAAAAATATACTATTTTAACCGGTATCATCCCGCGCGACGACCCGGATCGTCAGTGCCATTGTTTATCTATTGTGTCTATAATTACAGTACTACACAGGTTAATTTGTTTTAAATTGATTTTAACAGACTTCTATTCGAAATTTTGGTGTAAGTTATATGTCAGTTGGCGCCATAAAAATTGTTCCTAATCCATAATCATGTGGTTTTAAATAATGAAATGAATTTGGATACACCATGTGTACCTATATTAATTATTCTGGAAAATATTTTAGTTTCTATGACTTTTATATAATTTACTCCGAAAAATACTATCGGGAGTAGAGTGGTAACTCTCTACCTAACATACAGAAAAATGCGCATGCGCGCTCATTTTTACTCGGCAATGGGCCCACTAGCAGCTGCCATGTTGTATCTTTCTATTGTACAGAGTACTACGTGTAGTGCTTCTATGTCGCGCTCAACTCTCCTGCTGAGATATTGAAACTTTAAATCGCGGCAACCCTAACTCTGGACCACTTTTTTTTAGGCAACCCTATACCATCGTGTTCACAATAAAATTATCTTTAATTTAATCCTAGTTTCAATCAAAAAACAGATGAGGGTAAATTACTCATACTAACTCACCTCTTTGTGCCTGGCAACCTTGGAATGTGGACCAGAAAAATATAGGCAACCTATTTTTTTCTGTTAACTTACATGTTTTCCTTTCGATTGGTAATAATGTTTTTTGAAAAACAGATGAGGGAAGGAGTAATTATTTTTGATTTTTTATGAATTTTAATTAAGGGTAGCCTGGACCACTTTTGACTAGGCAACCCATGCGGGACTTGTTTATTTATATAAAATCTTTCAAATAAAATACCTCTCGTTGGAAAAACAGATGAGGGAAGGTCAATGTTAGGCCGGATCTTAGACTATATGCTTTTGCATTGATACGAGAGGCAACGAGAAAAGTGTGCGGCGTGGAATAGACTTGAAGGAGACTGCACTGCGTGCACTTTTCATAAGCGCCTGTTTTTTCCCCTACCTATAGGTATTTCACCATACGATGAGCCCTGACAGCTCAGTCATTTCGTAAATTGTAGCATTAAGGAGACTGCTATCAAAAAAACGTAAACGACATCATCAAAAACCGTAAAATAGCTATAGGTATTATTCATGTTTTGTTTTAAAAAATATTTGATATTCTTTTTATGGTAACGTTTTTTAAAGAAACGGTGAAACAACTTACGGTGAAAAGGGTATAAGTATGCGAGTGTGAACGAATTTGTGTAATTCCTTCAAACCACATGATCCATTATTGATATAGATTAACCACGCACGGGATTTAGATTGATTAAAAATAAAAAAAAATTTTTTTTTCTTTGTTTTTTTATAATTATGATAGAAAATTTCGATGCCATGCATAAATGAATTAAGGCACCAGCTAACGGGCACGAGTAGCACGATATCGCTCCACGCAGTCAATTAACTTGGAACGCTAAAATTACTCACATACAGAATACCATGGTTGATTTTTTAAAACATTTTTTGATGATTCTAAAAAAACCTATACTGTGTCAATCAGTGTCACCTGGGGCCTAATTCTCCTAAAATAAATCTTGATAAATCACAACCGAACCAAGGCCGAACCATTCATTCAGACAGTTCTCAATTTAAAAAGCTATCAAATTGTTTGACACAAAAAACAAAATCAATCATTTTGAAAGTTTTCGAAAACAAAAACTGACTGACGGTTGTGGTTCGATTGCGTTTGGCAATTTATTTTAGGAGAATTAGGCGCCAGGATCGCGCAGTTTGAAGGAATTACACGAATTTGTTAACAACCTGTTTAGTATGACGAAGATCTCTTTAAATACTGTACTGTTATGAATGTGTTCAATGAAGTTGAATTTTTTACTCTTGCGGAAGTCAATAGACCTGACCTGCTAACCGAAAGAACCAGACCTGACTTTCTGAGAACGATACCACTTAAAAATAAATATATTCTACCAACATTTAATAATGTGTACGGGATGAGGGTTGTGGATTATTTAGTACCTTTTTTTCTTAATAAACTTCCAGAAGACCTGCAAACGTTATACAAAACGAGCTCGAAAAGTTACAAGTACAAATCAAAGCGTTTCCTTACACAAAATTTCTCTTAATGTATTGTTTTCATCATTACATGGTTAGTTTAATGTATTATTGTAGTAACCAACTAACAATTTTTCTGTTATTTGTGAAATGTATTTGAACGGCTCGCCGGCACACAGATAAACCCTGAGAGGTTTTCGTTGTGCGGCTACAAACAATTGTAAAATAGTTTAAGTTTTTTGGAAATAAATAAATAATAAATAAAATGTGAGTGTAAACGCGGACAATAACTAGTACCTATAATTCCTACACACACAGGTATGAAACACCACTATACATTGTTAGGCCTGGGACACACGTGACATTATTATCAAAGAGGCTGTCGTCTGCTTCCGCCGGTGCTGCGGGAAACTTGCAACTCTCGGGGAAATAGTCCATTCAACGTATAGGACACAATATGTGTGTCTGTAGTCGTTCGGTCGTGGAATTGGGTGCAACATGATGTGTCTGGGTATATCATGAAACAGCACTATTTCTCGAAATGACCTGACGGTTAGAGTATGTCGTGCTCACTCAAATGTCCCGCTGATGGTGGCGTCTGTGTTGGATCGTTCGGTTCCCTACGAAATGGTTGAGCTGAGCAATGCTGATACATGCGTCATATTCGTGAACGGGCGCCGTCAGTTGGGACTGGTCGTCTCTAATCTGCCATGGCAAATGAACTGTAGGTACTCTTATTAGCATAGCATATCTTACATTGTTCTCGCATTTATTTTTCTTAGGGCTGATTTTTCAATCGTCAGATAACTTTTATTCGATGAATATTTTTGACGTTTTAACAGATTTTCTATATAAAATCTGTCAAAGCGTGATATTTATTCCTCAGGTAAAAGTTATCTGACGATTGAAAAATCGGCCCTTTTATTCACAATGTATCCAAATTTTTTGAAGGGAGGGCTTTTTGTGGGATGTCTATAATATTGTAAAACTAACGTTCAAAAAGAACTAAGTAATTCTAGTCTATTTTGAATAAATGAGTTTTTGAGTTTGAATTTGATGAAAAAGAGTAACCATAGAGTTTATGGCCCGTTCTTCTCCATGGGAATCTACACTTTAGAACGCGGCAGTAACTTATTTTTTTTCGACAATTCAAAATTGCCTGTAAATGGCCTAATTGAATTAAGTTCTTTGACTTTGACTTTGTCTAGTCCTAGTGTCCAATTAAGTACATATTGTACGGATCGATGAGAAGCAAACATTTGTCGATATTCCTAGCTGAACACATTGCCATATCATGTTATGACCAAACTACACACAGGGCCCCATTTCTCCTAAAATAAATCTTGATAAATCGAACCAAGCGTCAGTGAAGTTCTAACAGTGCGGAAGTCAAAAATGGCTACTTTACAAGAGAGTGAAAAAACTATTTAAAACGAGCGTAACCAACGCTGAACGCAATATTGTTTTTAATTATCATTACAAATAAACTCTTTGATGATTTAATAAACCTTTGAAAATCCTAATAATCTTTTTTCATTTCAAGTAATATTGTGGCTTTCGCAGTGTTGTCTGTTTTTGTCACAAAATGACTTACGCACTGTTAGAACTTCAGTGACGCAATGCCGAATCGTTCATTAAGACAGTTTTTCAATTTCAAAATCTGACAAATGTTTGACACAAAAAACAAAACCAATCATTTTGACAGTTTTCATAGACAAAAACTGACTGATGGTTGTGGTTCGTTTGCATATCGCACCTCCGATAAAATAGGGTTACAACTCGAAAAAGTCGAATTTTGAGTTAACGATACAGAAATACTTGAAATTTTATGAACTATCTTCTCCAAAATGGTTACATCTGTAACTCTAAAACTGGCCGCTAGATGGAGTTGTAACGCTACACGACTAAAGCATTTTGGCTCCAGAACGATCTCGATTAGTGTTACATTTAGTTTTATGAAACGTGGACGTACGTTTGTTTATACAAGTAGTGTTACAAATTAAAATATAACAGTGTTTCAGACAGGTAAAATCTTGTTGCTCACATCAATTTGTCTAATGAACACGTTACAAGTCGAATTATTACAGTTTATTGTTAAAGGATTGAATTAAACTAGTTCAATATTACTATAATAAAGTGATATATTTTGTATAATTTACATGCAGAACTACGCTTCGGTACGGGTAACATGAAATTGAAAGACGTCAGAATCGTTAAATTCATGAAAGAAACACCTTCCCCCTTATTACAAAAGATGGTTTAAACCGAAACTAAGGTAAACCCAGATTTAAAATATACCCAGCACTTTCTTACGTCATGTAACAAAAAGAGCCGGAGCTAATTTAAAACCTAGGTTTTTCTTAAACCATCTTTTGTAATAAGGGGGTTACAAGAACTCTTAATAAGACGAAGGATTTTCGGAACCTAAAATTTGGCGAACACACCCTGAGGTTCTGCCTGGACTTAAAGCCTGCTTATATCAGACAGCTCTCAATAAGCGAGTGGCAGAAAGCTGATTTGATGAGTTTGATTAATAGTAATCAAATATCACGGTTCTATGTGCTTTTTTACAACCAAAATGTAATTGAATATTGAACTTTACTTTGTATTTTTTTATAATACATCCTAATTATGAGACGACTGAAACTTAAGACTTCATCTGTGATTTTGATTTTTATTGTGATGATTATAGTTCCTATGTAGTATTTAAACATTATTTCATTAAGGAGAACAAATATTATTTACGCGTAGCTTAAGTAAAGACTGCCTAAAATTGTACTGTAAAGCGATTCGTTGAAATTGTAATGATTACAATTGTTTTTTTTTGTTGGTTGGAATTTTTGAATGGTTTTGTTAAAGTTAATTTTGTTTCGAAGTCTACAGCAGTACGAAAGCTTATTAAGTTAAAAAAAGTTTAAAGAACTGCCTGATTTTTATTATAATAAGAATTGTTACATCTGTCATATTGTATTTTTGTTAGTAAAAACTCGAATTGTTATCTAAAATACTGTTACAATTGGAAATTTTCAGGGTTTTTTTCAGGAAAATTGAAAAACAGCGTATGCCATTAAAAAGTGTTTTTTGTAAGCTTTTCAAGTATATATAATTTGTGTCACATAATAATAATACCACAAGAATAAAAACTGATTATTAAATCCGTGAGTTTATTTTCGCTTTTCTGAAAATCCAGGTTTTTCGAGTTGTAACCCTATTTTATCGGAGGTGCGATATGGCAACATTTTTCTTTGTCGAGTTGGCCCCCAGTGGCTGTAGACAAATGGCAATCGATGATCGCTAGAGAATAGAAACGTCAATGAGATGTACTAGATTGACATAAGCTTTCGACTGGTCAAGCGATCTGTTATGTCATTTCCATACATTTAATTGGCGTATCTATTCTCTGGCGATCATCGATTGCCATTTGTCTACAGACACAGGTATCGTTTGGCAATTTCATGAAATAGTTACATTTCACGCCACTAGTGGCGCTGTCTCCGCTTTGGTTAAAGTGTTTTTTACTTTTTTTTTGTAGCATCTTGCGTATTTTTCTGCTCATGGTATCGTCAGTTACGCGTAATAAACACGACCTGGACTATTCGACCCCATCGGGGTGTCGGGGTTAAGTTGTCGGAGTTGATTTGTCAGGGTCGAGTTGTCGTCAAGGGGTCAAGTTGGCATCCATAATGGTGCCTTTACCTACCTAACCCCTTAATTAAAATATTGGAATATTATTCAATGTAAAGTAAAAGTTCCCCTCTGTATTTTATTATAATTCCAACATCCAACAGAGTCGATATGCCGAACTATGATCTGAAAAATAGCCAAATGGCATTGAACGATATGGCGAGTATTAGATAGGCTTATCATGAAACGGTTCTGTTTCATGAAATACCCAGAAACATTTAAATGCCCCCGATTCTCTATCGGACGACGACATATAGACAATATAGAACTGTGTGTCTATTAGGTATCTGTATAGAACTCTGTTTAGGATATACCGGTCGGGAAATCCGTTCGTCGGTGCCACCATTGCGATCGTCCGTCGGATTTAGGTACAATCGTCTGACACGCGTTTTAAATTCCGGGAGATTTTTATCCAAATCTGGAGCCGGGAGACATTCGAAAATTGGCGGCAGATTCCGGGAGAGTTAGCACCCCTACGTACAGTATAGGTACAGTACAGTCAGCATCAAATATATCGGGACGAACAGACTGTTTATAATGGCTAGTATTTAAACGATTGAATATAAATTCAAAGTAAGGGTGTCAAAAATACTGATTATGGCGTACTGAAATACTAAGTGGGCGAAAGACTGAGGGTGAACAAAAATATTGAAAACGGCGACTTAAAATTACGAATATGAGGTACGAGTTATTCAGAACGATCAGTATAATAATTTTTAAGCGAATAAATTTCACTCTCATTATTGTTGTATGTTTGTAAGGTTATTTGAGTTTCCAAAGGAGCGGCGACGGAGCCTCGCTGTGCGGGGCTCCTATTTCTGTCTGCAGGGTTTAAAGTAACCTAACACGAAGTGGATGACGGGGGCTTCGTTCGCTCGCTTCGCTCGCGCACTCTAGCCCCCGTCATCTCCTCCGAACCTGACCTATTCGTGTCGGGGTAAGGAAATGTATATTTTCGCCCACTCAGTATTTTTTTCGCCCAAGTTAGTATTTGATTCGGATACTTGGAATTTTAGTTGCTAGCATAGATTAACTGTTTCCCACTGCTAGTAGCTCATTTTACGAATTTTAATCATTCATAATTATCGCCAGTTAAGTTAATTTTTCGCAAATATATTTTTATGTCGCTCGGTTTAGTATTAAAGTATCTCATTAACAGTCTTCCATATATTATTTATTCGCCCGATTAATAATTCCCCGTTTATAATTACCTAAACAACAAAAGAAATTAAACTTTATCTGGAAGGGATAAAATTCTTGTTAGAATGATTATTCCGTATTCCTTCGCATCGCATGTCCATAAGATGATAACTCAAACCTATAAAAATCGGGCTGAAAAGAGCGAAAACTGAAAGAGAAAAGATCGGTTTTATCCGGTCAGATGGTCACCCTAGTTGTATCGTACATAAACCTTTATCTATTTTACTTGTCACTTAAATATGTAAATATTTTTATTATACATATCTAGTTGCTTTATAATATTTGCGCAGAATGATAAAGAACTGACATACCTACCTTTCGGTATTTTTCCGACACTATTGTGTACTCTGGGTGATATAAATAAGATTACAATAAGTTATACAATCTCAGTTTTAGTATACACTAAACCCGAAACTAGTTTGTTCAGAATTACTAGGAGAATCGATTGACATATTTCTTACACCACTTTTTTTTTTCATATATTTCACTTTTGTTTCAGTAGGTTTCAACCCATAACATTTGACGGGAATAGACACCTTGAGGCTTGAGATGGTCCGCTCGGTCAGTTTCCGTGTATTAGACAACCCCTGCATAGCACATCTCAGGCATTTCACACTTTACTAGAGAACTTAACGCGAGATAAACTACGGTGTAATTTGGAGATTTATTAAAAAAAAAAACACATATTTAAAAGTAAAATAATCTTTATTTCGGATAAGCATCATCCATATGGGTTAGTAAACAAAAAGGATAACTTATATCTATGTTAGTAAACTTATGTATAAACTATTTGGAGACCAGGCTGTTGTTCAAAAGGCACCTTTGAACCACATCACCTAACAAAGGGGAATCGTACCTCCCCGCTATGGTCTTCAGGATGGAGTTGGAGCTGTCCCGCACTCTGCAGAGCAGAGAAGCAGATTTCTGTCTGACGATGGCGTGGAAGCCATCGACGTGTGCCTGTGCAAACATACCTGATGCACTGCAGATATTTAGGCAGTTCTGATGAAAATCTTGTTGGGGTGTCTCGGTTTTTGTATATACTGAAAATAACGTTGTGTATTCAGGGTGGTCCGACTCTACACACGATTATTTGAATATAAACAAGTAAATCGATGATATTGAGTTTTTTTATCTTGAACAACTAACTAGCCAATATTTAGGTAATTAACTTAAGTATACGTATACCGCATGAAGTTTTTTACTATGTGGAAAAAAAATGGGTACCTATAATAGGCGAATTTACTAGAAGGTTTTTTTTTTTATTTTTCATTAACATGAATGAAATTGATCTATCAATCATCTATAGATATAGATATCAATATTCTACTATCCAAATTCAAATCATATGCAGGTATGTATGATTTGAATTTAGATATTATTTAATCGATGTATTTTTTTTTTTTTTTTTTTTTTATTTATTACTAGGCCTGCGTTTGGCCGCCATCTCGCCTGATGTTAAGCGATGATGCGGTCTACGATGGAGCACGCTTGCCCAGAAGAAACCGATTCACTCGTGACTTGAAGACACCCAAATTGTAGCTGTCGGGGAACACCCACTCGGGCAGCGCATTCCACTGTTTGGCGGTTTTCACAATGAAAGTGGAATCAAAGCGCTTCGTTCGGGTTTTTGGTATATCAACCATGAACCGATGGCGCTTTTTCGTGCTTCTGGCCGTCCGATAGAAAAAAGGGCAGGGGGGTATTAGATCATGCAGATCTGAAGCACACTCTCCGAAATGTGTCCGATAAAAAGTCGGTCGGTCAGTATTTATTTCAAAACTGTTTTTATTGGTTTAGTATGAAAGTTTACTTCAAATTACTAGTATTTATTGATGGATAAATTTCAGAAAAGGCTTCGAAAAATGAAAAACTTTGCTATGGTCTTCTACTCCATTCACCAATTTTTTTCAGACGGTAAACAAAGTTATCCGGTATACGTTCTTCCACTTTTTCAACCTTCGATTACCTGCTCAGGTTTGTAGAGGTTATTCACAATGTTTTAATTACACATATATTTAAACAACGTGTTACAAAAATACCGCTAAAGCCGAAAGGGGGTTTAAACTAATTTGTTGTTATATTTTTTTCGTTTAATTTCAGTTTTTGCATATTTAAAAACTGAAAATGTTGAATAAATAAATCTTTCAAGAGGACCTTATATTTATTATTTATGTCAGGCAGTCAATAAGCCACTTTCGGAGTCCACCGCTCATGATATTCTAATCAATAAATTGTTATTCCCTATTGCCAATTGTCCCGTTTTATCGTATCTACGGCTATACCTTCGGGCAGAAGTCGGAATTTAGTGAACGCACGTTTTGTTAAACTAGAAGAGTGGAGATCGTGACCGCGAGTCTCGCGTCGAACTAACGAAAATATATTTTCTAATTATATTTTTCGCCTACACTTTGACAGTTGGGTCCCGTTTTTTTTTTGCCATGTCCCGCATTTTGGCTGCCAAAGTCCCGGTAAATTCGTACATAAAGGTTGGCAAGCGTAGTCTCGACTGTCTACGTGCCCCACACGTACGAAACCCTGCTCGAGTGACACCTTTAAAAACAGCTCCGTAACCTTAGCCAGCTAGTCAAGGAGGTTCGGCTCGCGACCTCGCAAGAATAGCTCGAGATTAAGGGCACCGGCGAGTCCGACTAGTCGGGCACCGAAATATGCACGTGAGTGGAGCCACTCGTGAACTTGAATGCCATGAACGTTATTTTAAGACTGCGATTTAAGGTTTGCCAACTTTTATCTTGATGAAGAGCTATCAACCGCGCTGTGTACGATTTAAATGTTAAGCTACGCTTGCCACGGTCAGCCCGTGGATGGGAGATCGTTCGTTACACATTGACACCCCTCCGTGCTTTGGGGAGCACGTTAAGAGCCATTACGCACTGTCGACTGGTCGCCGGAGACTTGGTCTCTCGGCGACCAAAACAAAAGCATAGTCGCCCGGACGACCGGCGACCAAGTGCGTAAATACCTATTTAAACTATAGAAAGTCACAGTCGCCGTCGACCAAGTCTCCGGCGACCAGTCGACAGTGCGTAATGGCTCTAAGTTGTCGGTCCCAGGTGTCATACGAATATCTATGACAGTTGTTACGGGTAGTCAGAAGCCTGATAGTCTGATAACCGGTCTAAAGGAGGATGGGCGTTTTGGTACTCATGTCCAATCAAAATGAATTTACCATCGTTGGATAGCTCTTTTCAAGAGTACAAAAAACTACTACGGCAACAAACCCGTATCAATTGTCCGTTTTGAAATTATAGTCTTCAGAAGATACTGGATATTCAGTTCGAAAAAGAATTTTAAAAATCATATCGCCGCTTTCGCTTGATCGATTTTGATGATATTTGCACAGATTTTGAGCTAAATAAAATTCAGTTAACGGATGAAAATCACAACAAAATCGGTTAAGTATTTTTTTAGTTAGGGGTGATCTATCTATTAAACAAATCGTACGCGTTTTTTTTATGCCTAAAAATAAAAGTCGTTTCCCAGCAATTATTTTTGGTCAATGTAATTTAATTTGATGTACAGAGTGCGTAGATTTCGGCTATTCGGGTCTTTTTACACACTGTATACTTACATACAATAAATGATAAAACTTACTTCGAACTTGTTTTATTTACCTAGATAATGAAAATTATTAATAATAATTATTGTGGTACCATGCCAAAATGGAGAAAAATGACAATAAAAGTATGTGTACTTAATAGGATGTAACAAAAATAAATAACTTTCAAGCAGGATTACTTCGATCGGACAGTGAATCATTTATTTTACAGTTTTCATAATCTACACAAAAATACCTTTCCAACGGTAGGTATATCATTCAATCCGATTGGTACTAGTACCAGACTCCATACGTTTGAGCCCGTCATCCTTTAGGATATCGGCATTGCCTAGTAACTGGGTTGCGGATGTCTGATCAAATACTAAAGTCCCCGTCGCGAGAAGCTATAAATTTTGTAAACACACATTCAGGGGTTCGCAACCTTTGGAACAAATAAAAAAAACAGTTTTGTAATGATTTTTATATAATGGTTTTTATTTTATTTATATAATAATAATCTACGAAAACAACACAAACAAACTGAAACGCATTCAAAATTCAAATGACAGCATTGACAGCGTCAGTGTGAACTTACTTCAAAATGGCGGGCCAAATGTTGACGTTCCATGAGTCAGACACGTTCCGGTACCACAAAACATTAGACGATAGCGCTTTATATCGCTAAAATATAACCCGACTAAGTGAAATTGCTCGTTAGTTTCGTATTACACGTATGTAACTTTGAGTTGATTGAATTTGGGATTATTTGTTGTTGATTGAATTGTCGCTACGTAACTTTGTAGAAGTTCTTTATTTACAAAATTTATAGCTTCTCGTGACGGGAACTTTAGTAGGTATTCAGCCGCATACGGTTAGACTGGACGCTTATCCGAACATAATAGTTGGGAAAAGGTTAGGCAACGCTAACTTTTTTCTTGATGATTTTGTTGTGAAAGAACAAGTATGTCATTTTCCTTGAAAGAGTAGGCTGAGGTTGACTTATTGTTGCAGTTGTACAACCGAAGGAGAATGGTTCATCGTCATCATTCAGCCGAAAGACGTCCACTGCTGGACATAAGCCTCCTCCAAAAAGGGGGGGGGGGGGGATTTGCCATAATCGCCACGCTTGGCAGGCGGGTTGGCGATCGCAGTATGGTTGTTAAAGTACTCAGAGAACGCTGCTGCCCATCGTGTGAATCCCTTAGTCGCCTTTTACGACACCCATGATGGATGATTCATCGTAATTTTTTTAAATCTTTTTTAGCCCGAACGCACATTATAAGAAAAATTCTATCAGAAAAGTTCTGAAGCGTGCGGGAATTTACTCTGCTCATACATCCTATGCCCCGCACATTGTCAGAATTTGCCGAATCCGACAGCCTGTGGAATGTAGTACAAAATGTAGGTCCTATTATTAGCCGTACAATACTGTACTATACATATTTTGTAATATATTTCATGTATCGCTGTTGGTTTTCTAAATAAAATAAAAAGTTTCAGAAGTCGGTGCAATTCTTCACTGTAACAAATAGAAGCCACCAACTTCTGAAACCGTTAATTTTATATCATGGTATTTTACTTCTTTCAGTTTTTTTAAAGTCGGTTTTAACATTTTTTTTTATTAAATATGTTTTAGTGCCGTAATTTACACGGTTTAAGACTTTACATTTAAATGACACGGTTGCATAATCTATCCAAAAACTAGGTAGTTCTCTTTAAGAACAGGTATTAATATACAGTGCGTCCGGTCATGGACTAGCGATATTCTAGGTACTTATATAGCAACTATTCTAGTACACAAATACACTACACACTAGGGTCCAATCCACTTCCCCGCTATTTGGCAGCCATTTTGCTTTTTTGTTGAGATATTGTCTACAACTGTATGTCTTTATGTGAACCCATTGTATCGTAATGTAAACGATAGACAATATTGTTGCCCTCCGAGTAGGCCTACTTTTATCTCAGTAGGACCAAAACTTTGAGATATATTTTTTTTTGTTTTTCCGTACTTAATAAATCAATTAACTTTAGTACTTCATTGTAAACAATACCTTAGGTTGAACTGGCAACATTTATAAATTATTGTGTGAGTGGATGAGAAACTTCTCACTGCACAACCCTCCCCGACAAATAAGACATACGGCGAGAGGGGTATGGTATAACAAAAGTCGCAACGCCGCGTTCATAGGACTTGATAACATAGATATTTTTTCGATTTGTGAATTTCCGTAAATAATGAATATTTCGAAAATTAAGCTTTATTCAACAAACTACACTTGGGAGCAAAGAAATCGAGCCACTTCTATTTTCACGTGTCCTGGTTATTAGTTTTGGTTTCATGAATTATATAATTCAAAACACAGAAAACTACCCTCATTGTAAAGTTTATCAAATAACCTTTTAGGCGACATATGTTTAGAATTGATCTGTTCCATAATACCAAAAATAATAACAATTATACCCACGTGAAAAATAGAAGTGGCTCGATTTCTTGGCTCCCAAGTATATATCCTAGCTTTTCTTCTTCTTTTAGGCATTTCAATCGAAGGTTAAAATCTGTCGAGTACGTCGGGCCCACGGTGTATACTTAGGTTTCTGATAACAGCTACTGTACTTTGTACGTGTTACAATCTGCTATCTATTATTAATAAAATTACATGTCATGACAGATGGCAAAAATATTTAAGATATATGTTTATTATTAATAAAATTACCATGTCATGCTAGATGGTAAAAGTAATAAGATATTTTTAACATGATAATTTCATTCATAACAGATACATATTTGTTATGATCGATAACCCTTGTATACAGAGTGTAGACGAATTCGTGTAATTCATTAAAACTGCATGATCTATTACTTGATTAAACATAAAAAAGAAACAGTTTTTAGGGTTCCGTATCCAAAGGTTAAAGCGGGACCCTATTACTAAGACTCCGCTATCTGTCACCAGGCTGTATCTCATGAACCGTGATGGAAAGACAGTTGAAATTTTCACAGATGATGTATTTCTGTTGCCGCTATAATAAAAAATACTAAAAAACATAATAAAATAAATTTTTAAGGGGGCTCCCATACAACAAACGTGATTTTTTTGCCGTTTTTATAGATAATGGTACGGAACCCTTCGTGCGCGAGTCCGACTCGCACTTGGCCGGTTTTTTTTCTTGCGGTAGGTGTTTGTGTTCGTATTTAAACCACATAATACGTTTTCAGAAAAAAGAGAAGCAAAAGAAATGTTGCGATTTTTTTCCTTTTCGATTCCAAGCATAAATTAATGAAAGCACGGCAATACAGCTGACGGGCACGACAAGCGCGATATCGCTTTGCGCAGTCAGTTAACTCGGGGCGCTAAAATTACTCAAAAACTAATAAAGTTTTTTTTTTAACCCCCGACGCAATCAGTTATAAGTGTTATAAGTTTGACCACTATGTGTGTCTGTCTGTCTGTGTCTGTGCACCATAGTTCTTAAACGGGTGAACCGATATAGGTGCGGTTTTTTTTATTTAAAAGCTGGTTTTCTAGCAGTGGTTCTTGGACATGTTTTATCAAATTCGATTCAGCCATTTCTGCTGTTTTGTAATTTGCGTTGGGGTTTTTTAAAATTTATTATTAATCTCTTAATATCCCTTAATTTAGCCGCTCTGAAAACAGGCTTTGAGCGTTTTGTTCCGCACTTCAGAGGAGCAAAGTTATTTGGTACTATTAATAACTTAGCCTCTCTGAAAATAGGTTTTGAGCATTCTGTTTCTCACCTCAGAGGGCCAAAAATATTTGGTACTCGGAAAATAACTTTATCGGAATATTCCGATCTGTCCCCCTAATCAGTCCCCTCGTCGGTAACAGAGGAACAGATCGAAACTTTTTATTTATATTTGTCCCCTTAAAGAACAGCACGTCGGCGTAGTGCGAGAACTAAGTAACTGACAAATTCAAAGTTCCGAGAACATCGCGATATACAGATTTAAAAAAAAATAATATTTTCATTACTTTACTTGTAATAACAATTTATATAATTTTCCAATCGTTAAATGTTATCGTCACGACGAAAAAAAAAAACAAGTTATCTAATTTTCCCTCTACATAACTTTCCGAATGTTATGTAATTAGTTACTTATTCCTGTCAGTTGTTTACCTACTTCTCCCACGTATGACTCAACTCACAACAAAACATTCAACTCTCTTAAAACGTTAAATAATGTACCCTTATTAACTTCTGCCTGAACTTTATTGATATATTGTACTGCCAAATTTAAATAGGATACTTTGTTCCGTTGTTTCGTTACTCAAGTAAAGATAAATTAGAGTTATTCATTTATTTCTCGAGTTATTTATTTTTGCTTCTCCTATATAACCGGAATATAACGATATTAATTTTTCCACCTGGGTTCATTAAATTAAGATATTGTTTTATTGACTTAAGATATTTAAACGTGTGTAAGACTAAAAGGTGCGGGATTATTTGGGCTACGAGGAAATGTAAAAAAGTCAATTTCGCCAAAAGTGTTAGTTATTTCGTTCTCGCACTACGCCGACGAGCAGGGTACAGACCAGAAATAATTCGTTCGATCTGTCCGTTCGTATTGGTGACAGGGGAACAGACCGTTTTTTTTTATTCCTGATTGGCCCCCTGAAGGGAACGGATCAGGGGGACAGATCGGAATATTCCACTTTGTCGCTTTGAAACCAGGCTTTGAGCGTTCTGTTCCTCACGTCAGAGGGGTTAAGTAATTTTACGCATATGTTCTGCATAATTGCCTTATCTAAATACTATTAAATTATGAAAGGTAGATATAATTTGCTATCTAATTATATAATAGATGCATAGGATTCTGGTAATAGCCACTGTACTTTGTACATGCTATTATTTGCTATCTAATAAAATACTCATCGTGTTATTTAATATTAACAAACATGTCATGCTCACGAAGCGAATACAGAGGTCATACCAGACGGCAACAGTATTAAGATATTTTTAACATGATAATTTCAATCACAACAAATAGATATTTGTTTTGATTGATGACACCTATGCATATACAAGGTGTAAATGAATTCGTGTAATTCATTAAAACCACTTGATCTATTATTGGTACCAATAGATTAACCCCGCACAGGATTTAACTTCATTAAACATAAAAAAACCGGCCAAGTGCGAGTCGGACTCGCGCACGAACGGTTCCGTACCATTATCTATAAAAACGGCAAAAAGTCAAGTTTGTTGTATGGGAGCCCCCTTAAGTATTTATTTTATTCTGTTTTTTAGTATTTGTTGTTATATTTATTTATTTATTTTATTTATTTATTTCATATGGCAATTACAACAGGTAACAATCAGCATGACACAGGTGGATACAAAACAATAGGCGTTGCACAGATTGATACCCTAACGCAATCGCACAGCATGATAAACATAGCTATTATTATAAAAGGAAAAAAATAATAATTAAAAGTTTTTTTTTAAATACAAAAAACAAAAATGAGCAAATCTTAAGCAATTTCTACATAATTATGTATTAACAAGAATGCTGCTGCCAGTTAGACAAATAGGGCAGCAACATTTCTTCTGAAGACCGTGGCACGGGAATCGAAGATATCAATTTTATTACTGCTGTCACGCGATACTTCATTATAAAGACGACACATTCTAATTATAGGATTGTAATAGGAGGTGTTATTTTTAAATACCTGGAGTGTAAATGTATTTGGCTTTCGAGTGTTATGTCTTGTGTTAAGATTAATGAGAGAGAGCAAAGTGGAAGAATCAAGTGTGGAATGTAGTATTTTATGTAGATTAATTAAATCCTGCTGCTTTCGACGTATATGCAGGGGTACCAATTCAAACCTAGCAAGACGTTCCGAATAAGATTGAAGCATCCTAGAAAGGCCATGTCTATACGAAATCCACTTAACACATTTTCTTTGAATACTCTCGATCCTGTCAGAGTGCACTGCGTAGCAAGGCGACCATACTATTGAACAATACTCCAGTACACTTCTCACTAAGCTATTGTATAGAAATATAAAGCTTTGAGGTTTTTTAAAGCCTTTGGTAGACCTAGCTACAAAACCGAGGAGTTTTAATGCTCTTTTTGTAATCTCAGCATAATGATCTCGAAATGACAGTTGGTCGTCAAATAGTACGCCGAGATCCCTGGCCACGCATTTACGTTCAAGTGGATAACCTTCAAGGTTATAGTTATAGGTGGTCCTAATACGCTTCTTTGTGAAAGTTATAACGAAGCATTTATTTATGTTCAAGTACATGCGATTAAGACAACACCAATTCGAGATAGCGTGAAGATCGCGTTGAAGGGATTCGCAATCAGTGATGGTTTTTATGGACGTAAATACTTTTAGGTCATCAGCATACAAAAGACAGGGACACTTTAACTCCTTTACGAGGTCATCGATGAAAATTAGGAAGAACAAGGGCCCCAAATGCGATCCCTGTGGTATACCTGACGTAGCGTGTATGGGTAGTGATAAATACCCTCTCACAGAGACAAGTTGACTTCTATTCTTTAAGTACGACTGGATCCAACGGAACAAGCAACCATGTATGCCGTAAGCTGAGAGTTTCAGGAGGAGCAAGTCATGGTTTACTTTATCGAATGCTTTCCGGAAGTCTGTATAGACAGAGTCTACCTGACCTCCCTTCGCAAAAGCGGAGCAAAGATAATTCTTGTATTCAAGCAAGTTCGTAAGTGTTGATTTGCCTCGCACAAAACCATGTTGGCACTGAGATAGGTACGGTTTAACATGAGTGTAAATATGCTGATACAATGAAGCCTCAAAAAGTTTCGCCATACCGGATAGTATGCTTATTGGTCTATAATTGGCACAATCAGATCTGTCGCCAACCTTATAAATCGGTACTACATGGGCGGTTTTCCAGACCTTCGGAAATGTTCCTAGCAGTAGGGATCGATTAAATATATGATAGAGTGGTAAGGACAACACATCAGCACACTGGATCAGAAATAGAGAGGGTATTCCGTCCGGTCCAGCACCTTTGTTATGATCTAGTTGTTTTAATGCACGAAATATATCCTCTCGTTCGATATAAACCTTTGACAAAGAAGAGTTACATTCAATAGCAGCGCACTCCGCACCGCTATGGGAAGTCACAGATGAGTCCTCAAATACTGAGCCAAAGAAATCCGAAAACAATTCGCTAATCATCTGACTGTCAGATGAGACCACTTCACCCAATTTCATAGTTTGAGGTAATCCGTAAGAGCCCTTTCTGCTATTAACAAATCTCCAAAAAGATTTAATATTGTCAGACATGGCATCCTCTGTCGATGCCACAAACGACCGATAGCATTGTTTTGTAAGTAACTTGCATCTATTTCGTAACATTGAAAAGGTATCATAATCGCGCGGGTTGTTATATTTCTTGTAACGACCATGGTACTTTTTTTTTTCCTTAAGAGTTCTCTTTAAAGCTGGCGAGTACCAAAGGGGATGTTTAGATCCACCACTCTTGCACAGTGGAGTGTATTTGTTAATTATGCCATTAAGGACATCGTAGAACCACTCGACCGCTAGGTCAATATCGTTGGATAGTGAAAGAGTGGTCCAGTCAAACTCCCCGATGGCAGCCCTTACCAGGACGTAATCACACTTACGAAAATTAAGCCGCATTATATTATTAGGCTTCATCTGTTTCGTCGGAATACTACCCTTAATACGAATGCTAAGACATGGGTGATGCCCATCAATCCGAACCAATGGTTCCTCCACTGATGCAACGCAAGTATTATCCGATGTGCATAAGACTAAGTCTAGAAACCTATTGTTCTTGTTGGATAAATGGTTAAATTGTGTCAAGTTACAAAATGCCAACAAGTCTAGCAAGAGAGTGGACTTAATATCAACGGATACTTGAGCTGATGTCAATTTACTGCCTGAATCCGTGGGAGTCCACAGTACCCCCGGAACATTAAAATCTCCCACAATTAAATTTATGTTATTATCTTGGAGTTCTACAAGTGTTTTTTGAATGTTGGCATAAAAAGCCTTAAGATCATTATGTGGCAAATCGGGGGGAAGGTAGCATACACAAAGGTTCAACTGAGACTCATACCGATCATCAGGCAAAACACTAATCCAAATATCTTCCACTTTGCTGTCCCATGAACTTTGCCGAATAACTTTATATTGTTTCTTAATTGCAATTAAAACACCCCCGCCTTCAACTTTATTTATGCATGAATTTTCACGGTCTCTTCGATACACGTTATACCGTTGGTCAAATAGCTCGCTATCAAAAATGCCAGAGTTAAGATTAGTTTCCGTTAAACATATGATGTCATAATTATAACTTAGTGTATTTATATATATCTCTTGTAATTTAGATCTCATTCTGTTAACATTTTGGTAATATATTAACAAGAAGGTGAACAAGCAGAACCAATTAGGAAAACAATCGTGACAAAAAATAAAATAAATACATTACACAAGTTTACTTAAGCAACTAGCGTCTCTTATAAATATAGCAGGCTCTTGCTCAATTTTTCTCACATAAATACGGTCAAATTTTACCCATACAAATTTATAGCAGCGTTCCTTAGCTACTTTTCTCGTCTCGGCGTGAAGCTGCTTACATTCAGGTGATAGGTGTTCCGCCAAATAAATCTTACGCTTGTCTCCAGGGATGCCTAGGTGCGACGAACTCAAGTGATCATCTTTGTTGTCCTTGTTGTACTGTCTAAGGGCTGAAATAAGCACGTCACGCTGCCGCTCGGAATGTAACGTGACTAGTATGTTTCGTGGACGATCGGAGTCATTGTTTATCTTTGCAACTCTGCGAATTGCAAGTACATCAGTATCGGGTATCGGTGCTTTTAGTTCATCGCATAAATTCTTGAAAATTGCAACTAAGTTTTCGGTTTTTTTCTCTGGAACAGAGTGAATTTCTATATTGCGGCTTCTAGATGACTTTTCTAAACTATGCATACGACGTGTAAGCTCGTTCATCTCTGAACGGAGTTTCATATTTTCCGACTCAAGTAATTGGACAGTGTTATTAACAGATGTAAGACTGTCCCTAAAGTCTTTTTGTTCAGCCGCCAGGAAGTCAGTGGTTCGTGTAAATTCATCTTTCAGACTGTCGATTGCCGTTGCTATTTCCTTCTTAATGTCCGCGGTCAAGGCAACCCTAATACTCTCCAGCTTAGAGTCCAAGAGTTGACCAAATTGCTCATATGAGATAGATTGTGGTGAAGCAGATGAGTGCAACAACGCTCCAGTAGCAATCTGTTGAATAGTCGCCTTTGGAGACAACTTAGAATCGCCGTCGGTGTTAGACAATAAGTCGTCGCACGACATATCGGCGACATCGTCACGAAGAACATCGAATTGGTTACGCACTGGGGTGTCATCGTTTCTGCGACGGGTGATGTTAGTGCATGAGGGGCAAAGCCAAGTGCGTTTTAGTTCATAAGAATTGACTGTATAGTACTCCTTAGTCATATTCACACATTTGTAATCATATATCCCGCGGCAGGAGGAACAAACCAACAATTCTCCACGATCTATTGTTTTATTACAAGCCACACAATGCATCTTAAAAGCTTGTTTTGTATTGTAGATAAAATGTATTATTGTGTAGGTAGAATCGCGCACAACTTAATAAACACACAAACCAAATTAAACTTAGGGCGCTGTGACCTAAGGTCGCATTAAGCGCGACGCTTGCGCAGCGAGACGATCGCGCTAATCACCTTCACTAATTAATGTAGATTACGTTTTTTGCTTTATTTTAACACTGTTATTATGTTCAATGTTTACGATTTTGCACTGTTCTATAGTCAGAATCACTGAGTTTATACTTTAAGCTTTCTAATGGTATACGAATCCACTGCAAAACTATGTTTGAAACTATAAATACAATTAAAAACAAGAGAGCATAATAATAACGATGTTAACACTTGCACGGTCATAATGGAGGTTGTTGATGTTATAGTTATTTTATATTATATTATTTATTATAGTTAATTTAATACCGACATATTATTTATTATTATCATTACTATAATATTTTTAAATTTAATTTGATACTAAACTGACATTGTATTCTTCATATTATCGATTCATCATTGTAATTTGTTATTATTATTTATAGACTGTCATTTTTGCTAATTTTAAATTCAAAACAAACTGTGTGTGAGCATGCGTAATATATTATGTAGATATAATTCAATTGTTGGAATATTAATCTTGTAAGCGTTTTGGATGTCATATCTGTTAGCTTGTAAGATCAAATGAATAAATAAATAGCGGCAACAGAAATACATCATCTATGACAATTTCAACTATCTCACCATCACGGTTCATGAGATACAGCCTGGTGACAGACGGACGGACGGACAGCGGAGTCTTTGTAATAGGGTTTTACCCTTTGGGTACGGAAATCTAAAAAGAAACAGTTTTTTTTCTTGCGGTAGGTGTTTGTGTGTTCGTATTTAAACCACACAATAAGTTTAAAAAAAAAAATTGCGTTCTTTTTCCTTTCTATTCCAAGCATAAATTAATGAAAGCACGGCAATACAGCTGACGGGCACGACAAGCGCGATATCGCTCCGCGCAGTCAGTTAACTCGGGGTGCTAAAATTACTCAAAAACGAATAGTTTTTTTTTTATCTCTAAATATCCCTTAACTTAGCCGCTCTGAAAACATGCTTTGAGCGTTTTGTTCCGCACTTCAGAGGAGCAAAGTTATTTGGTACTATTAATAACTTAGCCGCTCTGAAAATAGGTTTTGAGCATTCTGTTTCTCACTTCAGAGGGGCAAAATTATTTAGTACTCGTAAAATAACTTTGTCGGAATATTCCGATCTGTCCCGCTGATTTTTTCGCTCGTCGGTAACAGGGTACAGATCGAAACTTTTTATTTCTATTTGTCCCCCTAAAGAACAGCAGGGGAAAGACCAGAAATAATTCGTTCGATCTGTCCGTTCGTCTTGGTGACAGGGGAACAGATCGATTTTTTTGTTCCTGATTGGCCCCCCGAAGGGAACAGATCAGGGGGACAGATCGGAATATTCCACTTTGTCGCTCTGGAACCAGGCTTTGAGCGTTCTGTTCCTCACATCAGAGGGGTTAAGTTATTTTAAGCGTAAGTTCTGCATAATTGCCTTATCTAAATACTATTAAATTATGAAAGTTAGATATTAATTGCTATCTTATTAAATAATAGATGCTTAGGTTCCTGATAATAGCCACTGTACTTTGTACATGTTATTATTTGCTATCTAATAAAATACTCATCGTGTTATTTAATATTAACTACAATGTCATGCTCAAGATGCAAATACAGAGGTCATGCCAGACGGTAACAGTATTAAGATATTTTAACATGATAATTTCAATCATAACAAATATATATTTGTTATGATTGATGACACCTATACATATACAAGGTGTAATTGAATTCGTGTAATTCATTAAAACCACTTGATCTATTACTGGTACCTATAGATTAACCCCGCACTGGATTTTACTTGATTAAACATTAAAAAGAAACAGTTTTTAGGGTTCCGTACCCAAAGGGTAAAACGGGACCCTATTACTAAGACTCCGCTGTCCGTCCGTCCGTCTGTCACCAGGCTGTATCTCATGAACCGTGATGGAAAGACAGTTGAAATTTTCACAGATGATGTATTTCTGTTGCCGCTATAATAAAAAATACTAAAAAACAGAATAAAATAAATATTTAAGGGGCTCCCATACAACAAACGTGATTTTTTTGCCGTTTTTATAGAAAATGGTACGGAACCCTTCGTGCTTGGCCGGTTTTTTTTTCTTGCGGTAGGTGTTTGTGTTCGTATTTAAACCACATAATACGTTTTCAATTTTTTTTGTTTTTTTTTTTCGTTTTCGATTCCAAGCACAAATGAATGAAAGCACGGCAATACAGCTGACGGGCACGACAAGCGCGATATCGCTTCGCGCAGTCAGTTAACTCGGGGCGCTAAAATTACTCAAAAACTAATAAAGTTCTTTTTTAATCTCTTACTATCCCTTAATTTGTCACCCTCGGCGCTAACTGCCGTATCTAGCAATTGATATTTTTCAGTAGTTGCGTTAGCTGTGGCTTTATTATTGAACTAGCTTTTGCCCGCGGCTTCGCTCGCCTTAACTTATAATAAAAAAAAAACTCTTAACACTCTACTAAAGTTTCAAAGCCAATTTTTGATACCTTGGGTTACATTATTGTAATTTATTTAAGGATCCCTAATTTTTTGATACTAAAATATAGCCTATAGCACTCAGGGATAACGTAGCTTACTATTGGTGAAAGAATTTTTGAAATCGGATAAGTAGTTTCGGAGATTACCTCCTACATACAAACAAACAAACAAATTCTACCTCTTTATAATATTAGTATAGATTAATAACTTTTTTGTATTGCACTTGCCTTACTCTTGGCTTGGTTAGTAGTTGCCCTAAAGCCCTAAGGTATCTATTTATTTATTTCTATTCATTTGAAGCAGATACGTCACTCTGTGAGAATTTCTCTGAAAAATTATCAATTGCTAGTTACGACAGTTAGCGCGGAAGGTGACGAATTTAGCCGCTCTGAAAACAGGCTTTGAAAGTTCTGTTTCTCATTTCAGAGGGGAAAAGTTATTTGGTACTCGTAAAATAACTTTGCCGCTCTGAAAACAAGCTTTGAGCGTTTTGTTCCTCACATCAGAGGGGTTAAGTTATTTTACGCGTAGGTTCTGCATAATTGCCTTATCTAAATACTATTAAATTATGAAAGTTAGATATTAATTGCTATCTTATTAAATAATAGATGCTTAGGTTCCTGATAACAGCTACTGTACTTTGTGCGTGTTATTATTTGCTATCTAATAAAATACTCATCGTGTTATTTAATATTAACTAACTTGTCATGCTCACGAAGCGAATACAGAGGTCATGCCAGACGGTAAAAGTATTAAGATATTTTAAACATGATAATTACAATCATAACAAATAGATATTTGTTATGATTGATTACCTCTGTACCTACCTAAACATGGTGTAAAGGAATTCGTGTTTTTTTTTTGTCTATATTCTTGCCCCACATTAAGATTTCTCTTGTATCGTGGGTGCGTTTACAGACACCAATCTTCACATGCACAAACAGCCAGACCTGGAACAATTATCTGTAGGCCATACAAATATTTGTTCCGTGTGGGAATCGAAAACACGACCCGTAGCGCAGAAGCAATTGCTCAGCCACTGCACCAAACGTGTCGTCATTAAAACAACTTGACCTATTACAGGGGCCCAATTCTCCTAAAATAAATTGTTGCCAAACGCAATCGAACCACAACCGTCAGTCAGTTTTTGTTTTCGAAAACTTTCAAAATGATTGATTTTGTTTTTTGTGTCAAACAATTTGATAGCTTTTGAAATTGAGAACTGTCTGAATGAACGGTTTGGCCTTGGTTCGGTTGCGATTTATCAAGATTTATTTTAGGAGAATTAGGCCCCTGGTACGTATAGATTAACTCCGCACGGGATTTAACTTGATTAAACATAAAAAAGAATCAGTTTTTTTCTTACGCTAGGTGTTTGTGTTCGTATTTAAACCACATAATAAGTTTTCAAAAAAAGAGAAGCAAAAGAAATGTTGCAATTTTTTTTGTTACTTTTCCTTTTCGATTCCAAGCATAAATGAATGGAAGCACGGCAATACAGCTGACTGGCACGACAAGCGCGATATCGCTTCGCGCAGTCAGCTAACTCGGAGTGCTAAAATTACTCAAAAACTAAAGTTTTTTTTTTAATCTCTTATTATCCCTTAACTTTGCCGCTCTGAAAACAGGCTTTGAGCGTTCTGTTCCGCACTTCAGAGGGGCAAAGTTATTTGGTACTCGTAATAGTACATTGTTACACTAGGGGTGAAAGTAACTTTATTTAGTCCCGAGACGGGGTTTGTCGCCCAAGCGTAGCGAGGGCGCCAATAGTTCGAGGGACTACCATTTCAGCCATTATTTTTCATTTTCATCATTGAAAATATGGTAAATATTTTACCCAATCTATGTTATTTTAAAGAAATAGTTGAAACAAAATTACATTAAAGTCTTTTAAAAAAATATATTCTTTAATTAATACTTACTTAATTTTATGTTAAATATTACAATTTTACTTCGCGCTGTAATTGAGTGGCTACAGAGAAAGTTGGAACATGCTTCAATAGAAATGTGAAAATAGAACTAGTTTTTTTTAATAATTTGACAGCTGTCAGTTGAAAACGATTCTCCCTAGGGCTGAAAAGTAGTACTTTCAACCCTCTCCTCAGGCAACTTCAGACCTACTTTCTGAGTATGAGTAATGAAATAGTAGACTGTATCATAAAATCGTAAGGGAGCAAAATAATATTTTTACCGCGAGGGCGCTTTTTTGAAGCCAGAGCGAAGTGAGGGATTCTAGATTTCTTCTATTCAATTCAGATTCTAGATTCTTTAGTAGAATCCTGAACGTAGCGAGGGATTCAAAGTACGTTGCCTGAGCCAAGAATTTTGCGCCCGAGTGATACACATACACTCTACTTTTCATCACCCACTAAGAGAAAATAAAAGGCGCCTCATATTAATCCATCACATTTCTTGCGTCAGTTCTAATACTTTCAGGAGTTAATTCTATATTGTCACTGTCACTTGAAGAACGCATTTTTCAAAAGAAAACCATGAATTTCTAACAATCCGTGAAAATTGACGAAAACGCGGGTTGTAGTTCGCGCGTTTTATTTTGATTTCTTTTTTTTTATTCACCCGGCGCGGCAGCTGCGCGACTATGGGCCGTTGAACCAGCCAGTTTTTATTCAAACAATATTTGCGTTCGATTTCTTTGGCGCTGAACACTAAGAGGTTCCAAATTCAAAAAGTGCGCGGCAAAGATAATTGCGGCGCACTTATAAAGATGATTAAAAACTCATTACTGCCCGCTAAAAGTTTCTTATAGGAAACACCACCTTTGGGTGCACTTAAAGGCGAACCAAGTCGTCCTTTTCGAATAGATGGAATGAAAAATAACTTTGTTGTTCTGAAACCAGGCTTCGAGCGTTCTGTTTCTCACTTCAGAGGGGCAAAGTTATTTGGTACTCGTAAAATAACTTTGTCGCTCTGAAACCAGGCTTTGAGCGTTCTGTTCCTCACGACAGAGGGGTTAAGATAATTTACGCGTAGGTTCTGCATAATTCATCAACATCACTCAGCCGAAAGACGTCCACTGCTGGACATAGGCCTCCCCCAAGCATCACCACATCGACCGGTCCTGTGCTTCTCGCATTCAGCGGTTTCCCGCGGCCTTCACCAGGTCATCGGTCCACCTTGTGGGAGGCCTACCCACGCTGCGTCTTCCGGTACGCGATCGCCACTCTAGAACCTTGCGGCCCCATCGGCCATCCGTTCTGCGAGCAATGCTGCATAATTGCCTTATCTAAATACTATTAAATATGAAAGTCGGATATTATTTGTAATCTAAGTAATTAAATACAATACTTAGGTTCCTGATAATAGCTACTGTACTTTGTGCATGTTATTATTTGCTATCTAATAAAATAAAGTATACTCATCGTGTTACTTATTATTAACTAACATGTCATGCTCACGTAGCAAATACAGAGGACAGCAACAGTATTAAGATATTTTAAACATGATAATTTCAATCATAACAAATGGGTATTTGTTAAGATTGATGATACCTATACTTATACAAGGTGTAAATGAATTATTGTAATTCATTAAAACCACTTGATCTATTTTTGTTTTAATAATATAATAGTAATAATCATTTATTTGACACAAACACAGGTAAATATAAAGGTGTTACAATAATGATAATAGTCCACTATGTTTTGCTCAGAGCGTACAAATACTTATGTGAAGTTATGAATTAGGAATATCATACTATTTTTTTCAAAGCAATTCTGTCTTACAATTTGTATTCAAAGAAATCGTGAATACTATAAAAACATTTCTCAGCAAGCCACCGTGTTAACACTTTTTTAAATATAGAAAATGTAATTGATTTAAATTGATTAGGAATTTTATTGAATATTTTAATATACATAGATATTACTGGTACCTATAGATTAACCCCGCACGGGATTTAACTTGATTAAACATAATATACAAGTTGTAACATAAATAAGGGTACAACCTCTTATGGGGTCACTGTACTCAGCATTATGAACAACTTCTACTATGGAAACATAACTGAAATCGCGAAAAAAATCAGCTGTTCCCTACATAATGTTCGCATAACTCGTCAAATGTAGGGAACAGCAGATTTTTTTTTCGCATAAAAATGGCAAACAAATCACGCTTATTGTATCGGAGCTCCTTTGAATATTTATTTTATTCTATGTTTTAGTGTAGAAATACATCATCTGTGAAAATTTCAACAGCCGCTCTGAAACAGGCTTTGAGCGTTCTGTTCCTCACTTCAGAGCGGCAAAGTTATGTGGTACGCGTAAAACAACTTTGCCGCTCTGAAACCGGGCTTTAAACGTTCTGTACAGTGGGGTAGCTAGACGTGGGTGAAGCAGCCCCTCATCTACGGCCTCGCGCTCAAAGGGGCCTCGCGGTCGCGAGTGCCCTAAGACCGAACGAAAAACTACGATAAGGAGTACGATTGGGGCATTTTTTTTTGCGGAAATTGGGAAGGTGAAGGGGTATGCCGGACCCTTACCGGCTAAAACCCCACGGTGTTCCTTCTCCTGATCCTTGGCCGGTGTTGCGCGATTCGCAGCTGCATGAACCGCGACGCTGCGCCGGCAGGCCTCAGTCCGCCAGCCCCTGGCGGACGTCTCCTCCTGTGGGTCCTTGCCGGAACACAACGCGCCGCCTTCTTTGGCTTGTTACTGCTCGGGCGACGGGTACCCTAACCCGCTGCCCGCAGGCCACACTACGGCAGCCGGAGATCGTCGCGCGCCCTCCGGCGCTCGGTGCGTCTGACGCGGGAAGGGAGAGCGGCAGCTGCCTCTCTATCCCTCTCCGCTTCCTCCTTGGTCGCCATCACCTCCTCGCAGAAGGAGGTGATGGCTTCCCACGCACTCTCGCTCCCGACCATGGACAGAACCACGGCCGGACGATTAGGACCCTACTATAGTTTTAGGTCCTGAAAGAAAAGGGCCTCACTGATGCGGCTTTGCCCACTTCTAGATTATTTCACGCTACGCCACTGGTTCTGTTCCTCACTTCAAAGGGGCAAAGTTATTTTACGCGTACTGTAAAATAAATGCTTTAAATACTATGACTTGTGAAAGATACCTACATATTATTTGCAATCTAGTTAAATAATAGATACGAGTACTAAGGTAGTTACCTAATAATTACTGTACTTTGTACGTGTTATTATTTGCTATCTAATCAAATAAAAGATCTCATCGTATTATTTAATATTAATAAAAACATTATGTCATGCCAGATGGCAAAAGTATTAAGATATTAGATAATTTCAATCATTAACAGATCTGTTATGATTGATAATCCCTATAATATAGATAAAAATTGATAGGAAAGGCATTCCGATTCACATGCCGACAGAATTTGATTATCACTTGCGTCAACGATGAAGGAAAATGTTGGGTCCATAGTTCACCAACTAAACAAAAATTCGAGAATTGCTACCATTTATTAAAAGACAGTGCGAGAAAAAAAAGGACAGTGATAGATAAGAACTAAGTTAGAGATGTCAAATTACACTCATGCAAGTGAGGTTCGTATTAATAATAAAAAAAAGTTTTTTTTATGCTTTATTTTTATTTTCTATTCAAGAAAATAGTAAAACATGATTTATTGTCAGATTTAAAATTAAAATTATAAGTAAGAGGAATTCGCGACGTCTTCCAAAAAAGTTTGTGGGAAATATATTCACTTTGCTTTGGCTTAAATTGATTTTTTGGACTCCTAATAGTTTCCTAGCTTACCTCCTCATAATTCAAAAAGGTACAGTTTTTGAATTTCGATTAAAAGCTGGAAATCTTCTATCTAGTCGTATTCATTTCATATCCTGCATCAGGTTTGAGACAAAATCAGTACCATTTCTACCACACTTCTGAGTCAAACCAATACAAACGAACGCTATTACGGACAGAAGACGTCACTTGAGTCGAGAAAAAATTATCAGAGCCGTAGCAATCAATGTTGGATCAATTATGGAAGCTGGTTCTCGGCAACGTGCTGTGGCCATCGCTCTGGGTACTACGCAATGATAAGTCGTCTCTGGACACGCTACCGTATCACTGGCAGCGTAGCTGAGTGCCATGGAAGACGTACTCGCATCACCACACGCAAACAAGATTGTTACATACTAATCATTGCTCGACGAAATCCTTAAATGACTACGATGATGTTGGTTACGAGGCTTCATCGTTATTTAGGGCTGTTAATAAGCGATCAAACCATTAGAAATCGTTTGCACGAAGTCTATCTCGGTACCCGAAGGCCGCTACGAGTACCACCTATTGAGACCTACAATTTTTATTTATTTATTTGCCAACTTATACTAACAGCTTAAATACTACACATAAAAGTTATAGGTCTAAATAAACATACATTTAAACAACATAAAAGATAACAGGTTTTGCTCATAGTTTAAAAACAAGTTAAAATTTTGAACATAAAATTAACACAAATAACAAAAATATTAATATTATATCTATATTTTTATATTTTTAAATGTTTTTGTTTTTTTTTTATATGGAAATATTTAAAAATGTAATTTTATATGTATTTTAATGAATAAAGGGAATATTAATAAAATCTACGACGAGGAGATAGTGCCAGGAGTGGCAATAGACTCCAGATAAGCATTGGCAGTTTTCAGGAAACTCAGTTTGGTGCTTGTAAAGGCATCTAGCGATTCATCATATTGTAATATTTTATTGATGAGGGTAAGGGCTAAGTGTAAGGGACTGGTTTTTAGAGTCACAGAACTAGTTTGAGGAACTGAAAATAGAGGACGCTGGCGAGGGCGAAGCGTATGTCTCATGCAATAGTAGCCCATTCACAATGGGCTCGTGAATTCAGAAATTGAGCAGAAGGAAGAGTGACGTTAGGCGTATATGGTATTGGAGGACCTCTGGATGCCAAAGACGTTTAACAATAATAATTTTTTATTTATTTATTCAGACAACCATTGATCCATTTAATTACATTAAAATTGTTAGTAAGTACTTAAAAACTATGTTAGTACCTAATAACTAAGAGAGCCTTAGTCCTCTGGGTGAGGCTCCACACCAGTGGACTGTCTAACTTATTGCCTATTACATTCAGGATGCTGTTACTGCTCCCACGCAATCTGCTTAGCAGTGAGGCTGTCTTTTTGCGCCAGGTGGCATCAAAGCTGTCTGTGCGTGACTCAGCGAACATTGTTTTTTTTTTTAAGATTATGTATGTGATTATAGGTTTAAGATTATGCCAGGAAGTCTATGCATGTAGTGGTGGAATAATCATGATAAGGGCGATTATTTGGGTCGGTGGAAGAACCGAACTAATTTGGATCAGAGGCAATCTCAATGCACAGAGAAGCGCTGAAATTATTGTTTCGGGTGTTGATATTCTATTGTGGACCCAATTGGGTGCTTCATTTCAGCTTAGCTCTTTCACTTCAGCAATTAACCATGTCAATTGTTTCATATAGTTTAGCGTCCTTTTACTTTTTGTAAATGTAAGAGTTTTGTAGACTTGCTAGATGCCTGGATACCTATTTAATTTGTGACCATATTTTTAATTTTTTTTTGTGGTTCCTGCTCTTATGTCTACATTGCTCTCTCATAACTATTCTAAGTCATAACTGTACCCACTCAATTTGTTAAAGATATGGATATTAAAAGAGTAACCATGAAGTTTGTTGCCGGCTCTTCTCCATAGGAAACGACTAATTGGAACCGTGCACTTAAATTCGACTTTTCATAAGCGCCTGTAATGGTTTATGTGAAATAAAAAAAAATGATTTTGACTTACGCATGACTGTGCATGTCCAAACTCCGCCAGAGTCGTTAAAACATACTTGCTAAAGGTAAGATCAACGTCCTACCATGGCATGCTCAATCGCCGGACTTAAATCCCATTGGGCACGTATGGGACATGCTTCAAAGAAGAGCTTTGCCAAGTATGGATACCATAGATATACCAAAAAGTATTTTTCACTTGTTACAACGAACCTGGGCGGCCATTACGCAAAGTGATTTGGATGAACTTATATTGAGCATGTCGAATCGGTGCAATTGTATGATACGAGTTAATGGTAGAAATACAGACTACCGATTGTTAATTTTATGCAATAAAAACCCTTTAATAACGTTTATTTTTATCAGTTTATCACTTTTTAGGGTTCCGTACCCAAAGGGTAAAACGGGACCCTATTATTACTTCGCTGTCCGTCACCAGGCTGTATCTCATGAATCGTGATAGATAGACAATTGAAATTTTCACAAATGATGTATTTATGTTGCCGCCATAACAAAAAATACAAAAAAGAACTGAATAAAATAAATATTTAAAGGGGCTCTCATACAACAAACGTGTTTTTTTGCCGTTTTTATACATAGCGGTACGGAACCCTTCCGACCGACTCGCACTTGGCTGGTTTTTATTAATGTCAGCATTAACTAAGATCAAACAATTTGCAAAAATTGGAAAAAAATTATATTAATGCAAAAACAGGGGTACTTCGTAAGTCTAGACATGGGAAAACATTCAAGGTAATCAATTTTAATATGTATTTTAATCAAATTTTAATACGATAAAAAAATATTAGTAAAAACACCTTGATACCCAGACACTTTTGATGTGTGTAGCCTTGTTTAGCCTTGAACTTCACTGTTTTTAGTCGACATGTTCTGATGAATGTGAGTTCTTAATTTGTTTGGTAATTTTAGTTCAACTTTTCGTAGCTCTTATTCTGCCGTACTAAACGCAAAAGCGGTATCTCAGGGAAAGCTAGTTTCGAGAAAATTGAAGTTTTGTAAATCTAGTTTCCTTATCCTCTTAGTCTATTGAAAAGTTTTTTGTGTTTTGCTAGAATATTTTAAATAAGATACCGGAATTTGGCTTAGATCATTTAATGCGTAGGTATTTCTTTAAGCTATCCGATGCCATAAGAATCAACTTTTTGTTTTTTTTTTGAGATACCGTTTTTGAACTTAGCACGGCTGTATTTACGTCTATATCTGACTTTAACAACAAGAGAAATAGAATGAGAATAATGCAATTAATGTAAGAAATAAACTCACATTAGAGTAACAAATAGAAAAACATGCCTTTTAGGATTGTCATAGCTGTTAAGGGCTGACCAGTCCCGACAGACAGCACCCGTTCACGAGTACGACGTGCACATCTGCATCGCTCAGCTCAACCATGTTTAGGGAACCCAACGACCGGATATACAACGCCACCATCAGCAGGACATTTAAGTATGACATGATCTCGCATTGTATAGGTTTTCCGTACAATTAGAGGTGAGCTTATACTGGAAAATTACCTATAGCTTGGTATGTTATGTAGCCGTGTGTACAGTCGGTATCACTATTAAGAGCGTGTACGCCGTTCGGCATTTCATACAAAAGAAGTCCTTATTTTTTGATATGACTGAACCGATTTTGATGACACTTCATACCCTTCAGCAGGATACATAGGACTAAAAAGTTAGTAGAAAACATTTTCGAAAAATAGTGTTACAGTTAAATTAGACCGATTTTAAATTTTCCATACAAACAGAAATTATCAATTATCTTTTTTTACTTAAGACATTTCGAAAATGTTTTCTATTAACTTTTTAGACCTAAGTATCCTGCTTATGTGTGTGAAGTTTCATTAAAATCGGTTCAGTCATTACGAAAAACAAAGACTTGAAAATTTGTATGAAATGCCATGCAGCGTACAGTCAGCATCAAAAGTAGCTGGACATTTGAGTTTTTAAACTTTGCATTAATTAGATAACTAATTGATAGGAAGCAAAAAATGTAAGGCATACTTAGAGCTATATCTAGCAGCTCTAGGTATCTATTAAACTTTTTGCTTTAAAACAATTCGTTTTCTAATTAATACCATGTTTAAAAACTCTACTGTTCAGCTACTTTTGATGCTGACCGAACATGCTCATAAGTGACCGTTGCACATTTCAACAGGCTTTTATAGATAACAGTACCTAGTAGAGGTTTTAATAAAACATAATGACTAAAGAACAAATAATATATTTTCAAATGTTAATAGAAACATAATGACGTAATGACAAGCATAAACACACAGTTAATTTCCGCTAGAGTTATTACAAACACCATGGTAGTTACTTACTTAGATAAAAATATAGGTTAACGTAAAAAAACACGTGTATTTTTTTTTTTTCCATTTTTTTTATAATATTTGACACCCTCTTCTTCGCTAGCGTACACTATACAGGGTGTTAACGAATTCGTGTAATTCCTTCAAATCATGTGATCTACTGATGACACAGATTAACCCTAAATGAGAATTTTTGAAAACAAACTAAAAAAAAAAACAAAAAAAAATCTTGGTCTTCTATTTCTGAGTAATTTTAGAGCCTTGAGTCATCTGACTGCAAAGACCGATATCGCGTTAGTCATGCCTGCCAGCCTTGTCACCGTGCTTCCATTAATTTATGCGTGGCATCGAAATGTTCACACAAATAAAACATTTTTTTTTTCCAAAAAAATAAATTCTTATTTTTTTACTGAATCCTTGTGGTTTAGATACGATCGGTAATAAAGCCGCATGAAAAAAATTTTTTATTTTTTTATTTTTAATCAAGCTAAATCCCGTGCAGGGCCTGTCTACATCAGTAGTAGATCATGTGGTTTTAAGGAATTACACGAATTCGTTAACACCCTGTATACATATACGCCGTGGGCCCGAGGTACCCAAAAGATTTTAACTACGCCTCTCTGATGGTATTAGGCGTGAATTACACAGAAGTGGCGTAAGGTGCAGACTAGCGATGCCCGATACGTATCGATATTTTGGTGTATCGATACAACGAAATGCGATATATCGATATTTTGTATCGATACACGTCAATACGATATTTGGCTGTATCGTATCGCTTCGTCGGAATATCGCATCGAAAATATCGTATTGTATTGAGTACTTAGAGTGATGTTTGGTTTGTGAAATATTAAGATAGGTAACAGTAACAAAGATTACAAATGTAAACAAACTTAATTATTCTTCTTTTGTAGTGCCGCCACACTTGTAGTTGCGGCATTAACCTTTGTAATACGATGCGGATAGGTAAGACCTAATGTAAATATTACTTTTGACTTCGTTGATTTTGTGTGTGATTTTTTATTAAGAGTGATTTGGGTGCGAAATGCAAGTTATGTTTATTAAACGTTAAAACTAAAGGCAACACTACTTGCAACTCCACTTAAACAACAATACGATATTTCGATACGATATTTACAGTATCGATACAAAGACATACGATATATATCGTGTATCGATACAATCAGTTGCGATACATTACGATACGATATATCGATACAAAGCGACATATCGGGCATCGCTAGTGCAGACACGACGCAGGCGCGTCGCTTTCATACATTTTTTGCGAAAAATATTTGAAGCGACACGACAAAACGTATGAAAGCGAAGCGCCTGCGCCGTATCTGCACCTTATGCCTTTTCTGTGTAATACACGCTTTATGAGTCAATAATGCTATGTCAACTAAAAAATAAGTCCAATTCAGTCACTTTAACTATACTTGGGAGCAAATAAATCGAGCCTCGAAGTTGAGAGCTCCTTACACTCGTGCAAATTTTCTTGTCTCCAATCCTTCACGTTTGGTCAACTTCAGTTTGATATCCATGTCTTTAGGTTGTGTGAGGAATGTTCTAGGATCTAAGGGGACAGTATCTGGCATACCGTCAGCCAGTTCCACCCTGTACGCCTTCAGGAAGCCGATGAGACCAGACATTACTTGCATCTTGGAAAAACGTTTACCTGAAGTAAAAGAAAAGTGTTTTATAATTAAATCATTCGTTCATTAATTTGGGAAACACCTAATGACGAATATCCTACAGTAAGTTTGTAAAAAAGAGCGAGTTGCTAAATTTAAAATTAAATTAGGATTCAGAATGACATAACTACCATTAAATAATAGTTATTCGATAAGCATAACCCTGTGATTATGCCTATCGAATCGGCGGATAAGTTGTTGATAATTACTTACACGTGCCAATATTGACAGGAAATATTTATCTTTAATTTAAATTGCTATCTTTTCATTCGTCAGATTTAAGAACGTTTATCTGAGGAATTTTTGCTATGCGAAGGCTGCCTATACTTCAAACTTATTCCTCAGATAAAAGTTCGTCCCGAAAAATCGGCCCAAAACATCACAAATCCTTGCACAAATTATTATGAAGAAATATATATAATGTCAGTCAGTATTACCTATGCATATCCTAGGACCCTCTCCATACGGGAAGTACGTGTAAGGTACCAAATTGTCCTTATTTTCAGGCAGGAACCGTTCCGGCTTATACTTTTCAGGCTCTGGGAAATAATCTGGATTGTGATGCATCTGGAAGATTGGTATATGGACCCGGACGCCGGCGTCTAAATGCAAGCCCGTTGGAAGAACGTAGTCGTCCATAACTTCGCGGGCAAGGACTCCAAATACTGGGTACTTCCGGAGAGTCTCGTACATACAACCCTCCAGGTACGGCAGCTCGTTTATACACTCATAGTTTAAGCGGTTCCCGTGACGTTTTAAAAACCCATCCACTTCCTCCGCGGCCTTTCTCTGCACCTCTGGATTCTTCGCGAACTCCATTAAAGTGAAGCTCATGGTACTCGACGACGTCTCAAAACCTGCCGCAAAGAACACGATGCACTGCGCCACTAATAAGTCGTCATCCACCTTCAAATGTACCTTCTTGTCCTCACCAGTCTTCGTGTTACTGATGCTGTCTCCAGTTAATTCATCTTGATTCTTTAAAGTTAGAACTAGGTCCACGAAGTCGTTCCTTGCTGATGGCTTGTGGCCTCGACTTTCGAACACTCCTTTCAACAGTTGCGAGAAGAACTGGTCTATGGTAGGTGGGAACACTTTGAGTCCTAAGCCGTAGAAAATAGCTGGCCATACAGCCCTGCACATGATTTTGAAACCTCTATAAGGTGTCGCCTCGAATATAGCATGTGCCATTAACTTGAAGGGATTTTTATCGTCTGGTCCCATGGTGTTGGATTCGACTCCAAAAGCGCAGGAGCATATGCAGTCCATGGTGAACCTTGCACTTACTTGTCTCGCTTCGATGACATCAGACATGCTGGTTTCCCGGTCGAGCATATCTTCGAATTCGTAACTGCACTTCTCTATCAAATAGAACATGTTCTTCATCTTTGCGGAAGAGAAGAGTGGAGTTAGATTTTGTCGCACTATCTTCCATCTGTCACCGGCGGAGAAGAAGAGATTCTGAGTGACGACTTCCTTGGACGAGTACTTCGAAACTTCCCTGCCGTGGAAGTAGTAGAAATCTTTTGTGAAGACATGTTTGATGATCTCAGGACTGTGCACGACGAGGACAGGTTCCGTGCCCAAAAAGGCTCCGAAATAAGGTTCATCCAGGAACTGTTGACAAAGTTTCTGCAAAATGTGTCCAGGATACTGTTGTTGCAAAATATATTTCGCGTAATTGCCCAAAATAGGCAGAGGCTTTACGTGAGGAATATTTTTCTTTGCCCAGTAACTAAACTTCCTTTTAGATAGTAAATATATTAAATAAATGATTATCAAAAATAAGGACGCGAGAACGAGGAGGGCGTTCATTTCGGAATCCGCGTTGCCGACAACTGCGGCGAACCGGCAGTTTTCGTAATACGGTAATAAAAAAAACATACACATACAGACTCATTCTACTGTATGCATATTGCATACATAAAGCATTGACCTTAACCACCTTCACTGTAGATTATACAACAGATTATATCTATTAGATAAATTTAAGTTTTCATCGGCTTTAAATTATCAATGCAATTTACGTTGTTTGTTTAATAATTTAATCACGTGCATTTTTTCGCCTGTAGCGATTAGCCCGAGTAGTCTCGGATCCAAAATAAAGCCTATAATTAAACCGTAGACAATCTGTGTGTGTGTGTGTGTGTGCAAAAGGAACTGAGCATGTTATTTTGCTTAAAACTGGTATGCCAGGTAAAAAACGTAGTGATAATAATACGCTCTTTGGTTAAGTGATTTGGCAAAATATTGTGATCAATATAAGTCGCAACTGGGGATCGTGTGATTTCTACAGCTGAATTTAGTATAAAGTTTAACTATGGCTCTCTCGGCGTTTTTTATTTCAGAAATCCGCCGTACTTTGCAACTCATAAATCCAGCGTCCTCGAAAACTTGAAATTCGAGAATTACTTATAAAATTAAAATAAATTGTATAATAGCAGTTTATGAGACTGTTACTTAATAGGTGTTGTTAAAACACGAATGTGAGTTCAAAAATCGAGCTGTAGGCGATTTTTTTAATAGTATCAGACGAGTGTTTTAATACCTAGTTAGTGCAGTTTCAAATACTAGTTAATCTAAACTCATCCAATCGGTAGATACCTATTTTAAATAAATTACTAGAACACATACAATAATATGGCGCCCAAACTCAACGCGCATGCGCCACAGCGCGCATAACCACAGTTAACGTGCAGTTGCTAAGAAAATTGAATTGAAAACTCCTTCATCAGTACGAAGTGTACTTTAAAGGAAAAAAAGTTGTTTTAAAGCATTATTTTACTAGGAGAACTGTTCTTTACTAAACATTTTAAAATTTATTACAGACTAGCTTTTGCCCGCAGCTTCGCTTGCGTGAAACTATGAACCCGTTAAGTGACGATTTTCCATACAAACTTTCATCCCCTATTTCACCCCCTTAGGGGTAGAATTTCCAATAATCCTTTCTTAGCGGACATCTACTAACTATAAACTACCTCCCTGATAAATTTCATCTTCATACGTCTAGCGGTTTTTGATATTTCGTGATGAGTGAGTGAGTGACCTTTCGCTTTTATATATTTAGATGTACTTACGTCAATAAAGCATGTCATTCTGGTACTATGTTTGAGTTCATAATTGGCTCTCTACGACATGAGTGTAGATAAAATCATATACCTACCTAAAACCGTTTATTTGTATAATTGATGCTAAAAAGTGCGAAGTCACGTCGCCAGATTTCCGCTGTTAGCAAAACACCGTTGTGCCGCCGCCGCGAATAGTGGTTTGAAAATGTTTCGCGTGAATGTTACCCTGTCTAACTTCATACGATTTCCTGTACTTGTTTCTCTCATCCGTAAAGTATCGCTCTCGTATCGCTGGCGTCGCCGCGCCGCGGTACCGCCGCTGGTATTGTTTGGATAAAATACCGCCGATAGTTCGCTGTTGTATTTTGTTTCTGTTAGCGTCGTTGTGGAAAAGGCTAGAATCTCCGGCTCAAAGCCTGGTTTCGTGAGCGCTTTTTTAAATAATTACTAAATATCATAAAGTATCTAATATGAGCGATAAATCATAAACTAGTAAATAATATTATTAAAGAAACTTACAAAAACTTCCCTTATCTTAAAGCTAATACGGTCTTGACATTAAGGTAATGCTGAATAAATAAGTTCAGTTTTGACAATATTTTTGATGATTCGCTGGAATGCGCGGGAATTCTCGAGCATTCCCGCGAATTTACGCGCCTCTAGCGTCATGAGGCGAAATTGACGCTTCCATTCCATTCCGCGACGGTGTAAATTGAGCTTAGTTCAATTAAATTTGGCAGGACTTATTTATTACGTCAGACTCTAACTTATTTTATCAGACTGTAAACAATAGCAATAGCCTAAATGAAGTTTAGTTTATGCACAAAAAATCGGAACAATTGTCCGCACAAGTTACGTTTTTATCGAAAAAAAACATGTGTGAAAAAGATTCGAAATATTTTCAAAAATTATGGACAGTCTCTTAAGAACATTTTCCTGTTACACAACGATTAAGTTAGCTACCCTTATTACTACCCCATCTCAATTACGGTTTTTGAGATTTCTGACATTTCTCTAACCTCAGTTGGTCCCGAAGAGTCTTTTGATCCTTATATCCTTATAGGATAGATTGTCATCAGGAGGATCTCGTGGCTAAATAATTACAGCCGCATAGACCGATCTTCCGGGTTAAGCCACGCTTGCCGAGGTTGGTCTGTGGATGGGTGACCATTTACCATAGCGAGTTTCCTCCGTGCTTCGGAAAGCACGTAAAGTTGTTGGTCCCGGCTGTCATTTGTAGATCTTTGACAGTCGTTACTGTTGGTCAGAAGCCAGAAAGTCTGACAACCAGTCTTACCAAGAGTAACGTATTACCCAGTTACTGGGTTGTGGAGGTCTGATAGGCAGTCGCTCCATGTAAAATACTGATATTCAGCTGCATCCGGTTCGACTGGAAGCCGACCCCAACATAGTTGGGAAAAGGCTAGGCAGATGATGATGATAGATTGGCATCATAAAAATGTTTTGTGAAAATTTCCCTTTTTCTTGCTGTTTGTACTTTTTTTCAAAATCTGTGATTACAGTTTTTTTTTTCCAAATATTAAGGCTATTCTCCTGAGAACGTTTTCTTGTGTCTACAATGGTTAAGGTAGCTGTCCTTCATGCCTCATCTCAAATTACCACCCTGCATAGCCGTGGATACAGTCAGTATCAGTAGTAAGTGATCGTTCCACATTTCAACAGGATTTTATGAATGAAATGACAGTACTAGAGGTTTTAACTCGTGTAGTACTGTAATTATAGACACAATAGATAAACAATGGCGGCCGTACCGTTTTCGGTACACTTGGGCGGATGAGACTAATAAAACATAAACATAAATAATTAAAAAACAAATAATATATTTTTAAATGTTAATAGAAACATAATGACGTAATGACAAACCTACACACAGACCATATTACAAAGGATGGTTTAAACCAAGACTAAGGTAAACCCAGATTTCAAATATACCCATCACTTTCTTATGTCATATAACAAAAAGAGACGGAGCTATTTTAAAACCTAGGTGTTTCTTAGACCTTCTTTTGTAATAAGCGGGAGAGTTAATCATCGTTAGAGTTATTAAAAACATCATGTAGGTATAGTCAGTATCAAAGCAAGTGATCGTTCCACATTTCAACAGGATTTTATGAATGAAATAACAGTACAGGTTTTAATAAAACATAATAATTCAAGAATAAATAATATATTTTTAAATGTTAATAGAAACATAATGATTTAATGACAATCATAAACACAGAGTTATTCTATTTTATGTATGTAGATTTAATCGGTCAAAAGTATTTTTAACTGCAAACAACAGTTATAAGTAGTTTTGACCAAAGACGTTGGACTAAAATACTTTTTACTGAAATATCAGTCAAAACTACTTTTGACTAAAGTCTGCAGTCAAAAGTACTTTCGACCGGTTAAGAGGTTTGACTGTAACATATACATTCTTTTTCTATATTTGTATAGTTAAATTGTGCACTTTTGCTGCATGGATGTTTAAATAATATTTAAAAAAACAATTCAAAAGATACGCAAGCTCTAAATAAATGTTAATTTATTTATGGGGATTCAATACAATGAGTATGAACTTATTGTAATGTTAATTTCTTTTTTTATTTACACATTTTAATTAAACTTCTTATTTCTCTGCCAATATTTCGATCGTGCTGGTCCGCAAAGCACCATGGTATGCATAGTTTTAGAAAACTCACAAGCATAAAAAAACACTTCTATAGAAAATGTAATACAATGAGGATAAAGAATCAAATTTTATTTGTATAAATCATCATTTACATAATTTATATAACCTCCAAAAGATTGGTACACACGGCCACACATCAAGCTATACATTTCCAGTTTACACTGACCTTTCATTGTAAGGAAATCCTATGCAATTCGAGATCAGCTTATACTGGAAATGTGTAGCTTGATCTATAGCCGTGCGTACACCACTACACAAAAATTGGGCAAATGTCTCGTCATAATTAAAATCGCTAGACCATGGGTGGGCAAACTGTTTTCATTAGAGACCAGAAAAATGCAAGAAATTAAGGACCGGGGGGCCAGAATTTCAAAAGAAATGTATTTTGTTGCGCCAAAACCACAATTTTTGACTCAAATAAATGCAGCTATTTGTTACGGCACATTATAATTTTCTTTGTATTTATTTTATGTCTATTTGTGCAGGCTGGAAAAATATATTAACGAGAGCTCTTTTGCTCTAAAAGGTTGGCGGGCCAGATAAAACCCTCCACGGGCCGGATTTGGCCCACCCCTACGCTAGACCAACCTACTGAAGCGTAATTATTATGGCCACTCATGACTGATGCTATGAAGTTGAGAGCTCCTTACACTCGTGCATAATTTCTTGTCTCCCATCCTTCACGTTTGGTCAACTTCAATTTGATATCCATGTCCTTAGGTTGTGTGAGGAATGTTCTAGGATCAAAGGGGATGGTATCGGGCATACCGTCAGCCAGTTCCACCCTGTACGCCTTCAGGAAGCCGATGAGACCAGACATTACTTGCATCTTGGAAAAACGTTTACCTGAAATAAAAGAAAAATGTTTTGTATTAAATACATAAGTACGGACGCGTTCATTAATTTGGGAAACACCTAATGACGAAAATCCTGCAGTAAGTTTGTAAAAAAGTGCGAGTAGCTCGATTTAAAATTAAATTATGATTCAGACTGACATAACTACTATTAAATAATAGTTATTCGATAAGCCGTCCATGATTATGCTTATCGAATCCGCGGCAAAGTTGTTGATAATAATTTACGTTCAAAAGGGCCACTATTGACAGGAAATAATTATCTTTATTTAAAATTGTTGACTTTTCATTCGTCACATACAATAACGTTTATCTGTGGAATTTTTGTTATGCGAAGGCTGCCTATACTTCAAACTTATTCCTCAAATAACATTTATCTGACGATCGAAAAATCGGCCCAAGACATCACAAATCCTTGCACAAATTATTATGAAGAAATATATATAATGTCAGTCAGTATTACCTATGCATATCCGAGGACCCTCTCCATACGGGAAGTACGTGTAAGGTACCAAATTGTCCTTATTTTCAGGCAGGAACCGTTCTGGCTTATACTTTTCAGGCTCTGGGAAATAATCTGGATTGTGATGCATCTGGAAGACTGGTATATGGACCCGGACGCCAGCGTCTAACTGCAAGCCCGTCGGAAGAACGTTGTCGTCCATAACTTCGCGGGCAAGGACCCCAAATACTGGGTACTTCCGGAGAGCCTCGTACATACAACCCTCCAGGTACGGTAGCTCGTTTAAACACTCATAGTTTAAGCGGTTCCCGTGACGTTTCAGGAAACCATCCACTTCCTCCGCGGCCTTTCTCTGCACCTCTGGATTCTTCGCAAGCTCCAATAAAGTGAAACTCATGGTACTAGCCGACGTCTCAAAACCTGCCCCGAAGAACATGATGCACAGCGACACTAATAAGTCGTCATCCACCTTCAAATGTACCTTCTTGTTCTCACCAGTCTTCGTGTTACTTATGCTGTCTCCAGTTAATTGATCTTGATTCTTTAAAGTTAGAACAAGGTCCACGAAGTCGTTCCTTGGTGATGGCTTGTGGCCTCGACTTTCGAACACTCCTTTCAACAGTTGCGAGAAGAACTGGTCTATTGTAGGTGGGAAAACTTTGAGTCCTAAGCCATAGAAAATAGCTGGCCATATAGCCCTGCACATGATTTTGAAACCTCTATAAGGTGTCGCCTCGAATATAGCATCTGCCGATAACTTAAAGGGATTTTTGTCGTCTGGTCCCATGGTGTTGGATTCGACTCCGAAAGCGCAGGAGCATATGCAGTCCATGGTGAACCTCGCACTTACTGATCTCGCTTCGATGATATTAGACATGCTGGTCTCCCGGTCAAGCATATCTTCGAATTCGTAACTGCACTTCTCTATCAAATAGAACATGTTCTTCATCTTCGCGGAAGAGAAGAGTGGAGTTAGATTTTGTCGTATTATCTTCCATCTGTCACCGCCGGAGAAGAAGAGATTCTGAGTGACGACTTCCTTGGATGTGTACTTCGATATTTCCCTGCCGTGGAAGTAGTAGAAGTCTTTTGTGAAGATATGTTTGATGATCTCAGGACTGTGCACGACGAGGACAGGTTCCGTGCCCAAAAAGGCTCCGAAATAAGGTTCATCCAGGAATTTTTGACAAAGTTTCTGCAAAATGTGTCCAGGATACTCTTGTTGCAAAATATATTCCCCGTAATTGCCCAAAATAGGCAGAGGCTTTACGTGAGGAACATTTTTCTTTGCCCAGTAACTAAACTTCCTTTTAGATAGTAAATATATTAAATAAATGATTATCAGAAATAAGGACGCGAGAACGAGGAGGGCGTTCATTTCAGAATCCGCGTTGCCGACAACTGAGGAGAACCGGCAGTTTTCGTAATACGATTACAAATAACATACACAGACAGACTCACTCTACTATATGTATACATACAAACAGCATTGACCTTAACCACCTTAACTAGCGATTAGGAAAATTATACAGCTTCTTATCTATTTATCTATTTGAGATACTTCCTCGTCGGTTTAGTGGTCGTAAGTGCGACTGCCGAGCGTGAAGAGTTCTGAGTTTGATCATCGGGTCGGACAAAGTGGTTTCGGGTTTTTCGCGTGGAAATTCTCAATAGCAGCCCGGAGTCGAGTGCCCGGTTGATGGCAATAGGCTCGCCCGTTAAATATTACATGGGACTTACACATAACGGGGAAATGAGGGTGTACTATTACAAGGTGTAATAAAATAACGCACAACCTCTTAAGGGGTCACTCTTTTCATCATTATGAACAACTTTTACTATGGGACCAAACCTGAAATCGCGAAAAAAATATCAGCTGTTCCCTACATTTATGTTCGCATAATTCTTCAAAAAGTAGGAAACAGCTGATTTTTAACCGACTTCAAAAAGGAGGAGGTTCTCAATTCGGTTGTATTTTTTTTTATGTTTGTTACCTCATATCTCCGTCATTTATGAACCGATTTGTTTTTTTGTTCGAAAGGGTATACTTTCCGATTGGTCCCATATAAATTTTGTTATGATTAGACCATGAACTTCAGAGATATGGAACGGAACTCCTCATCGGATCAAAGAAAAATTCTCAAATTACTAACATTGCTTTGTTTATATTTGTTGTTGGGAACCGACTACTGGAAAAGAGGAGGAGGTGCGTGTCCCCCCCCCCCCTTCCCCCTTTTGGAATGTTTTCATTATATCGTGTAAGGTATCATTTGAAAGGACTTTTTATGCCCGACTACGTCAAAGCCAAAAAGAAGGGTTATGAAGGACGGGGTTAAAATTATGACACTAAAACATATTTAATAAAAAATAAACTTAAAAAAAAAGTAAAAACCGACTTCAAAGAAATACTAAAAGGAGTAAAATAATTACCAAAATATAAAATTAACAGTTTCAGAAGTCGGTCCAACTCTACACTGAAGCAAATAGAAGCCGCCGACTTCTGAAACTGTTAATTTCAGATTATGGTAATTATTTTACTCCTTTTAGTATTTCTTCGAAGTCGGTTTTTACTTTTTTTTTAAGTTTTTTTTTTGTCGCCATTTCAGGTTTGGTTCCATAGTAAAAGTTGTTCATAATGATGAGTACAGTGACCACTTAAGAGGTTGTTCGTTATTGTATGTTACACATTGTATACTTCTGCCCAACCCTTCGGGGAATGCAGGGCGTGATAACAGTAACTAGATAATAACATAACAATGTTGTTATGTTAATATCTCATCATCTGCCTAGCCTTTTCCCAGCTATGTTGGGGTCGGCTTCCAGTCGAACCGGATGCAGCTGAATATCAGTATTTTACATGGAGCGACTGCCTATCAGACCTCCACAACCCAGTAACTGGGTAATACGATACTCTTGGTAAGACTGGTTGTCAGACTTTCTGGCTTCTGACCAACAGTAACGACTGTCAAAGATCTACAAATGACAGCCGGAACCAACGGCTTTACGTGCTTTCCGAGGCACGGAGGAAACTCGCTATGGTAAATGGTCACCCATCCACAGACCAACCTCGGCAAGCGTGGCTTAACCCGGAAGATCGGTCTATGCGGCTGTAATTATTTAGCCACGAGCCCCCTGTTATGTTAATATCTAATCGATCAATTCTATTTTCAATCAGCTTTAAATTATCAACGCAATTTAGATTGTCTTTCATTCACGTGCATTTTATCGCCTGCAGCAATTTACTAGTTTCAAACCTAAACAAAGCCTTTAATTTAACTGTAAACAATTTTTTTTGTCTAAGAATGTTGTTTGACTGATAAAAACGTAGTGATAATAATATGATCTTTGGACGGATGACTTGGCACAATATTGTTAGGTATAGATAACAATATTTTGCCAAGACAGGGTGACTTGGCAAAATATTGTTAGGTATATTTGATAACAATATTTTGCCAAGTCACCTGTCTGTTGCTACTGGAGATTGTGGGATTGCCACAGTTGAATTTAACCTTTTGACCGCAAGTCATGTATATATGACAAAGCAAAATGTGCCCAGAACGCCACGATCACAACTACATGATAGTTGTAACAGACGGCCCCAGGATCTCCTGAGCACGTCTGCTTTTAATGTTGTAAGAGTACTGAAGAATGTACTACGTTTGGAGTAATGTTTGAAGGAGGTATATTGTAAGTTCACGGAGAGTCTAAAAATAGTTCGAAAAATATTCGTACTTGTGCAAGTAAGAATTTAGGATTTAGAAGAAATCTTTAAGAAATAAGATGGAAATACGAGAAGGAACTCGCTGACTACCCCAAGGGACATGAAGCTATCTTGCCTCTTACTTTATAAGCACTTTATTATTGTTATGTATATGTATTAGGTATTGAATGCTCTACACATTCTTTACAACTGGTGTAGCAGAGTCTGCTAAACTTTAGTTACGATAAGTTCGCCCCATCGCATGATAAAATAAAAGATTTTTATTTTTTATTCTTAATCAAGCTAAATCCCGTGCGTGGCCTACAGTAGTAGATCATGTGGTTAGAAGGAATTACACGAGTTCGTTTACATCCTGTATAAACGCTGATAGTTTTATATTTATTTTTTTAAGTTTTAAATCTGGAATTATACAAAGTTGTTTCAAATGACAGGGTAAACTCACGTCGATATCATAGTCACATCAAACGACACGTTTGATGCAGTAGCTGAGCGATTGGCTTCTGCGCTACGGGTCGTGGGTTCGATTCCCACACGGAACAAAAATTTTTATAGCCTACAGATAGTTGTTTCGGGTCTGGGTGTATGTGTATGTGAGATTTGTGTTTGTAAACGCACCCACGATACTGGAGAAATCCTAGTGTGAGGCAAGTTATGATTTAAAAAAAAAAACTTTTGAATCTCAATTGAGTATTATAACGCATCTGTCGGGTCTAGCAGGGTTTGTGAAATATTGTTTTATGAAATAAAAGAGTTATTTTATCTATAGTGTTTATTACACTACACCTACAAACATTATGACATTTTTTTAAGAAGAATTATTTTCATTATCGTATCGTTTGCCCTACACAACAGTTATACAGGGTGTTAACGAATTCGTGTAATTCCTTCAAACCGCGTGATCTACTGGTGACACTGATAGACCTTGCATACATTTTTTTAATATTCAAAATAAAAAGTTTTCATAAAATGAAGCATCGCATTCTGTATCTGAATAATTTTAGCGTTCCAAGTAAACTCCCGTCAGCTGTGTCGCCGTGCCTTCATAAATTTATGCATTGCATCGAAATTTTCAATAAAATAAAATAAAAATTGGAAATAAAAAGTTTACATTTATTTTTAATCAATCTAAATCCCGTGCGGGGTTAATCTATACCATTATTAGATCATGTGGTTTGAAGGAATTACACGAATTCGTTTACACCTTGTATTTGACAAACAACAGTGTCAGTGCCACACCTCGATTTTAAGCTTTTCTCACACATCCTTCACGTACATTAATTATCCGACAAACTATACAAACTAAAGTACAAAGAAACAACAGAATTTACATACTTGACTGTTAATCATTTAAACCTGTTTAAGAGGCTCGATTAGGGTCAGAGAATTGTCAATACTGTGCTAAATTTAGACCTTTAGTTTATTGTTTACGGTAGTGATGTTATTTTTATGGTATGTATACCTAACCGTCTCATAAACGTAGTCGCGTACTCGTCAAGGGACAAATTGCTCCCGACACGTGTCGCCAGTGCAGTCTGGCGACATCACGCGACTTTGCAAGACAACGTGTGCCATGTCTGGCGACTAGTCATAGGTAACGTGACTATACGTCCCGCTTTGAGTGGGACAATCCCGCTTTTGAGCTATGTGTCCCGCTGTCCCCAAAAACTTCCTTTACCACCTTAGCTATAATGACCATCTAGCCAAAAAACTTACTAGTTACAGTAAAAGATTAACGTGTGCACACTAGCAATTCGCAGAAAAATTTCTGACTTAGTCTTTCTTCACAAACTTTTTGACGGAACTTATGATTGTGGTGACCTCTTGAATACTTTGCAGCTAAATATCCCGTCTCACTTACCTCGAAAAAATGCATACCAACTATTTCACATTCCTTACTCTAAAACAAATCTTAGATATAACGCTGCTGTGCCTAGAATGTGTAGGTGCTATAATGTCTTGGCTAAATCTAGTGATATTGATATCACTTTCTCTTTAACCAAGTTTAAAAAAAGGGTCTATGAGGCTCTAATGTAACTAATTAAAATTTAATTTAATGTTTAATCGTTTACATAACGAAAACATATTATTGTTTACCTCTAATTTTATTGCTTGTTTGCCAGTAACATAATATTCGTTTTAATTGCTTTGTATAATTTTTGCATGCTGCGGTCTCTCATAATTGAAGGAGTGCACTGGCTATATAATCTAAGCGAATTATTACCATTATCTTTTTGTGTATATCCTTTGTCAGAGATCCTTAAGTAAATAAATAAACACATAAATGAAAAAAACCCCGCATTGAAAAAAACGTAAACAAATATCAGTGAATTCAATATAACGGGTGCATATATTTATTAATCGCATCAGAAAACGTTTTGATAACCAAAGATAACATCAACAAGTCTTGCCAACATATCACATATTGATGTCTAAAAACCAAACCTGATAATTATTTTAAAGCAAACTGCTCATGCGTAAAATGTACCAGAACCAGCCCATCAGACTACACAAGATTAGTTCCTAGTTTTCGTTTATTTTATACATATAAGGTCCAATCAAAATAGGTGGACAAACTTTTACAGATCACAGTACTCATGAATATGAACAACTTTTACTATGGGACCAACTCCGAAATATAAAAAAATATATCAGCTGTTCCATACAAAAGTGCAATACCTACACGATCAAAATGTATGGAATAGCTGATTTTTTTTTATATTTCGGAGTTGGTCCCATAGTAAAAGTTGTTCATATTCATGAGTACTGTGATCTGTATTGTCCAACTATTTTGATTGGACCTTATATACCATAAATATGTGTTTCATTCTTGTAAAAAAATAAATATTTGCCGGTGTCCTGCTCTGAGAGAAAAAAAGAATGGAGGGATGAATAATATTTATGTCTGTAAATAAATCTTTTAGAGACAACAAGTGAACGTAATGGTTGTTTAGACTTTATCGCGCCGGCTTTTCCTATCTAACTAGCTCTGAGAAGAAAAGCCAAAACAAACTCAGAGGTCAACGTCTCTTTTAAAGTCCAGACATTGTAGTTTAAATCTTTTAGAGTGCAACAATGTAGAGCAACGTCTGGAATGGCTTTTTGAGGAAAGAGCTATTGCAGGTTTGAGTTGACGCGGAAACAGATCTCTACCGAGAGGTACGTACGAGATAATGCGACGACAAAATTTTGTCACACTGCGCATGGGCTTGCTGGTACAAATTTACTTAAAATATACAGTTGTAATGACTTATTTGAACAATATTAAACATTTTGTGTTTGACGGGCCGAATTATGACAACGAAGTCTCCTTACACTCGTGCAAATTTTCTTGTCTCCCAACCTTCACGTTTGCTCAACTTCAATTTGATATCCATGTCTTTAGGTTGTGTGAGGATTGTTCTAGGATCTAAGGGGACAGTATCTGGCATACCCTCCGCCAGTTCCACGCTGTACGCCTTCAGGAAGCCGATGAGACCAGACATTACTTGCATCTTGGAAAAACGTTTACCTGTAAAAAAGAAAAGTGTTTTGTAATTAAATACATAAATACGGTCGCGTTCACTAATTTGGGACCCGTCTTATGATGAATATTTTTCAGTAAAGTACCGAAAGAACGAGTAGGTTGATTAAAATTAAATTCCCATCCCATTTCCCAACTGATTTCTATTGCTACTCCTTATCTGTGCATGCGGTTAGGTTGTGGAACGCGCTTCCGCCACAAATTCGTGATTGCAAAAGCATGTCAATTTATAAAAAACTAGCTTTCGCCCGCAGCTTCGCTTGCGTAAAATTTAGAACCCGTTATGTGACGATTTTCCATACAAACTTTCATCCCCTATTTAACTCCCTTAGGGGTTGAATTTCGAAAAATCCCTTCTTAGTGGATGCCTACGTTACGAAAGGAACCTACTGTCAAAATTTCAAGTTTCTAACCCCAGCGGTTTAGGCTGTGCGTTGATAGATCAGTCAGTCAGTCAGTCAGCTTCTCCTTTTATATGTATAGATATGCGTATTCGAACACTGTCTCTCCTTAACCCCATAGTTACTCATGTTTGCAATTTATATAGGTTTTTATTTGTTAACAAGGTGTAACATAAATAACGCGCAACCTCTTAAGGGGTCACTGTACTCATCATTATGAACAACTTTTACTATGGGACCAAACCTGAAATCGCGAAAAAAAAATCAGCTATTCCCTACCTATTTTGACGTGTTATACGAACATAAATGTAGGGAACAGCAGATTTTTTTTTGTAATTTCGGGTTTGGTCCCATAGTAAAAGTTATTCATAATGATGAGTACAGTGACCCCTTAAGAGGTTGTGCGTTATTTATGTTACACCTTGTATACTTACGTATGTTTATTGTATTGCATGTTATGCGGTTTTTTATGTCTACGTATATAAGGTCCATCTATTCATACTCGAAATATTTTAAGGGTTATATCTAAAGGTGGAAAAGAAGCCAAAGTCAGAGAAAAAAAAAGTTCACCTATTTTTTTTCGTAATTAATTGTAATAATGTTTGAGAAATGTTGCATAAATTTGAAAAAAAAATTGCCCACTTCAATGACTATAAATACTATGTGGAAACTAGCGTAATGGATGTTGAAAATAGTAATGAGCCCGTATTTGTTCTGTGTATCAAGTAAAAAGATTTTAATTAAAAAAAAAACCTTTTGTTTTAAAATTTATTTTGCTTCTTTACCACCTGTAGATGTATCCCTTAAAATATTTCGTGTATGAATAGATGGACCTTACATATTTATCTGTTTCTTTTGTTTTTACACACTGTTGTTTACATTTCTTGTTCTAAACTCTCCTCTGCGTCTGCTGGAAGAGATTTCTTTTAGAAATAAGCAGTGCTCTTGTACGCTATGCTCCTGATGAAGTTATCTTTTATTAAGTGTTGTTGTGTACTTACATAAATAAATAACCAGGAATTAAAAAAAATAGTTATGTGATTCTGAGTTACACATATTGTGTTTCTGTGTTATATTAAACATGTCGTAATGTAAGGCCAGAGTTTCAAACGCTGCAACGCGCCGTAGGCTGCGTCTGGCATTTCAGAGACCACTATGGTGCATTTCCATAATAAGCATTCGTTGGTCGCGTACAGCGTCACGCCAGGAGGTCTACTCCCTAAGCTCCGTAGGTTTGGTCTTAGTTACGAGTGTTTCCTACTGGGTTTAGGGGAATTCTTCTATATCTCTGTTACTAGGGTTCGTGTGCTATATCTTAGACCCTGTCTGCGCTTACCATCAGGTGCGACTAGGACCAAACGTGACTAAGTGAAATAAAAAAGGGTATTTTTATAAACCAAGGGAATAATTCATTCTTAGTTCGGGCCCCGAAATAATCATATGTCCGTAGGTGATAGGGAGTAGGAAACGCTCGTAACTAAGGCCGAAACTACGGATTTCGTGCTTAGGGAGTAGACCCCCTGACAATACGCGTGCGGTCTGAAACTTTTATTATATTCTAGTCCGTTGCCACACGGGATGAAAGAATCCCCAAGAATGGGGCAAAGTAAGCTGTTTACGTTTGTATGGGACAATCTTATTGCATGGCTCGATTGACTGTAAAATTGGCAACAGTTCTAAAGCAAGAGTTGAAAGATTTTTCGAAATTTACTCCTGAAGGGCCAGTTTATATGGAAAAACACTTGATCGGTGGGTGGAACCGCAAGGGCACAGCTAGTACATCATAAACCCATGGGCTATACAGATTATTATGATAGTATTTCACAAAATAAAAACAGAATTACCTATGCATATCCTAGGACCCTCTCCATACGGGAAGTACGTGTATGGTATCAAATTGTCCTTATTTTCAGGCAGGAACCGTTCTGGCTTATACTTTTCAGGCTCCGGGAAATAATCTGGATTGTGGTGCATCTGGAAGACTGGTATATGGACCCGGACGCCGGCGTCTAGCTGCAAGCCCGTTGGAAAAACGTAGTCGTCCATAACTTCGCGGGCAAGAACCCCAAACACGGGGTACTTCCGGAGAGTCTCGTAGACACAACCCTCAAGGTACGGCAGCTCGTTTATACACTCATAGTTTAAGCGGTTCCCGTGACGTCGCAGGTACCTGTCTACTTCCTCCGCGGCTCTTCTCTGCACCTCTGGATTCTTCGCGAACTCCATTAAAGTGAAGCTCATGGTACTAGCTGACGTCTCAAAGCCTGCCGCAAAGAACACGATGCACTGCGCCACTAACAAGTCATCATCCACCTTCAAATGCACCTTCTTGTCCTCACCAGTCTTCGCGTTACTTATGCTGTCTCCAATTAAATGATCTTGATTCTTTAAAGTTAGAACTAGGTCCACGAAGTCGTTCCTCGGTGATGGCTTGTGGCCTCGACTTTCGAACACTCCTTTCAACAGTCGCGAGAAGAACTGGTCTATTGTAGGTGGGAAAACTTTGAATCCTAAGCCATAGAAAATGGCTGGCCATACGGCCCTGCACATGATTTTAAAACCTCTATAAGGTGTCGCCTCGAATATAGCATTTGCCATTAACTTGAAGGGATTTTTCTCGTCTGGTCCCATGGTGTTGGATTCGACTCCGAAAGCGCAGGAGCATATGCAGTCCATTGTGAACCTCGCACTTACTTGCCTCGCTTCGATGACATCAGACATGCTGGTTTCCCGGTCGAGCATATCTTCGAATTCGTAACTGCACTTCTCTATCAAATAGAACATGTTCTTCATCTTCGCGGAAGAGAAGAGTGGAGTTAGATTTTGTCGCACTATCTTCCATCTGTCACCGGAGGAGAAGAAGAGATTCTGAGTGACGATTTCCTTGGACGAGTACTTCGATGCTTCCCTGCCGTTGAAGTAGTAGAAATCTTTTGTGAAGACATGTTTTATAATCTCAGGACTGTGCACGACGAGGACAGGTTCCGTGCCTAAAAAGGCTCCGAAATAAGGTTCATCCAGAAATTGTTGACAAAGTTTCTGTACCAAGTGACCAGGATACTGTTGTTGCAAAATATATTTCCCGTAATTGCCCAAAATAGGCAGAGGCTTTACGTGAGGAACATTTTTCTTTTCCCAGTAACTAAACTTCCTTTTAGATAGTAAATATATTAAATAAATGATTATCAGAAATAAAGACGCGAGAACGAGGAGGGCGTTCATTTCGGAATCCGCGTTGACGACAACTGCGGAGAATAGGCCGTTTTCCTACCATGATGATAGAAAAAAATATAGGTACTACATACATAGAGCACTGACCTCAACCACCTTAACTAATAAGCAGATTATACAGATATTTATCCTAATCTATTTGATAAATTTAATTTTTAGTCTGCTTTAATTTCTCAATGCAATTTATATTTATGATTTATATTAAGGTTTAGTCATACTTGGCAACCAGTAACTCATAAATCCAGCGTCCTTGACAACTTGTAATTCGGCAAAAAATAAAATAAATCATATTAAACCATTAATTTGTTTAACCGTTGCTAAAAAGTGCGATGATACATCGCCAAACTGACCTTTCCGCTATTAGTTGCACGCTACCGCCCGCGAACCGCGGTTTCATGGCGATAGCGGAATGGAATCACAGCGAGATGTATGAAAATGTTTCGCGTATTGTCACCCCGTCTTCCTCTTCCTCTCAGTCTTTTGCCAACCATGTTGGGGTCAGCTTCTAGTCTAACCAGATGCGGCTGAATACCAGTAAAACACTACCTTTAGACCTCTGCAACTCAGATACTGGGCACTGCCGATATCCTAAGGTTAGACTGGTTGTTAGACTTTCAGGCTTCCGACTAACCATAACGACTGTCATAGGTATTCTTATGACACCCGGGACCGACGATTTAACGTGCTTTCCGAGGCACGGAGGGGTCCCCATCCACAGAGTGACCGCGGCAAGTGCAGCTTATCCTCGCAAATCGTATGATCCGCGGTTGTTAACCACGAGCCCCTCCTATGTCTTATTGCCCAGTCTAACTTCATATAATTTCCTATATTTGTCTCTCTCATCTGTCAAGTATCGCTCTCGTATCGCTGGCGCCGCGGTACCGCCGCTGGTATTGTTTGGAAATACCGCTGATAGTTTGCTGTTGCTTTTTGTTCCCGTTAGCATCATTGTGCTTAACAGCGGTTACGCACTGTATCCGAGCCGAAGTAGCCATAGAACTATTTGTATGGTAGTTTACGCACTACATCATCCGATTTCTATCCGTCATCCGTGAGTTTCTAATTCGGAAGAACAATTGACGGACCGAAGTAGCCGTAGTACTGTTTGTATGAACGCTTTCGCATTACCTCGGATTCATATCAGACGCCAAACGGATATGCCAAAGATGGCCCCTGAATTGTTTGAATTTGAATCAGAGATCGGAATAGTGCGTAAGCAACATCCGAATTCGGTCCGAGATTTTTACTCTAGATAGGTATTTTCACGGATTCGGATCGGATGTATGTAGTGCGTAAAGCAATATCCGAATTCGGTCCGAGTTTTTTATATCCGTATTTTCACGGATTCGGATCGGATCAGTGCGTAATCGCTCTAAGGCTAGAATCTCAGATTCAAAGCCGGATTCGTGAATGCCATTTTTTTATACCTATGAGTTATAGATAATAACAATAAATAATAAATTATTAATATTTAATAAGTTATGAATAGCTAAAAATAAGAATAATCTGTCCTTGTCTTAAAGCTAATGGAACCTTGGCATTATGGCTGTATAAATAAGTCTAGAATCTGATTTCAAAGATATGTTTATTTGAATTCATAGTTTAGTGGTTGCCGCAACAATGAGGTGCTCGTGGCTAATTAACATCCACGGGTGCAAGGTTAAGCTACACTTGCCGCGGTCAGTCCGTGGATGGGTGACCGTTTGATACCCGTCGAGACCTTTTCGTGCCTCGGAGAGCACGTAAAGCCCTCGGTCCATACGAATATCTATGACAGTCGTTATGGGTAGTCAGAAGCCTGATAGTCTGACAACCGGTCTAGCCTTAGGATATCGGTATTGTCCAGTAACTGGGTTGGGGAGTTATGATGACAGTCATCATCATCATCATCATTCAGCCGGAAGACGTCCACTGCTGGACATAGGCCTCCTTCAAACCATGTTTGGGGGGTTTGCCATAATCGCCACGCTTGGCAAGCGCGTTGGCGATCGCAGTATGGTTATTAAAGTACTCAGAGGATGGGCTGCAGCATTTTACAAGACATGGGTAAAACTGTTTTCTGAAAATTATGGATGTCGTTTATCGCGTATTTCCGTATTTTTCGGGATAAAAGTATTCCGTATTTTTCCAGACTATCTCTGTACCAAGTATCATCAAAATCGGTTCCGCGGTTTAGACGTGAAAGCGTCACAGACAAAGTTACTTTCGCATTTATAGTATTACTCGTAGTAGAGATGAACCATGCGTTACCTAGTAAATCATGTAATTAATTAATATTTGAACATGAATTCTCGAAAGGATTTTTTAATTCTCGAAATATTTTTTTCAAGAAAACCTCTTTCTGTCAAATGCGAATTACGAGGTTTTCTTGGAAAAATTAGGATTTTTGTCGTTAAATATGGTATAAAGTAGCTAAACAGGTGATGTTTTATTTGTTGTTTTATTTTGAAACGGGTGTAATTTATTTATTTATTTTTGTTTTACTTACAGAAGTTATCGTTGTGTTAATATTTTTTCTTGTAACAACTTGTAACTTAATATCCGCACGTCATTCAGGTGATCACTGAAAATCAGCGCTGTGCTTGTGCTCCACGTCATAGCACAGCATTATGATGAGTGGTCACTTTTTTGTCGCAGTTGACCGTTTTATTTTATTTTATATTTATTTTTTACTATAAATATGTTCGTGTCTCTGTGACAAATAAACTTGGCTGGAGACTCTTCAGGTCTCGCCAATAACTGCTCGGTTACGTAGAAATGGTCCCCTAGGACCACCTACAGCAGTCAAATAGAAAATTAAATTATATTGTGACAAATAAATATTTTTTCTTTCTTCTTCTTTCATTATTCACAATCAACTTCTTATTTGCATTCAAACTGAATCTCTGACGATAATTGTGTACAAGGCGATAACTGCAGGGTAGATCGTAGCAACAGTCAAAAAACAGCATGACTGTGTTAGATTATAACAGTCAATTAATATAGCATTTGTCCTTGTATAGGTACTTATCTGTTGTTAGTCGGCAAATATTCTGGTAATTTTCCTATTAAATTCAGGATTTAGAATTACGCATTACCGCTAAATTACGATAGAATGCCCCAAATTGCATTGGACTTAATACTCTATAACTAAAGACAAATTATAAGACCGATTTTAGCAAGGAAATGGATAGAAATAAGATACATGTTTGCTTTCAACAGGGATTCAACACAGTATTATGCTTTTATGCACCTTAAGGACAATCAAGATGAGCTGAAACTCGACTTGAAGAAATGTTCAAAAGATATTCGAGCTTTAGCGGGCCACTTTTGTCTAAAGTTATATGAAAAGAGTAAGTTTACTAGTGTGCATCACAGGCTATCCCCTTGAGGGATTACAGCGTGATGATATACATTCTTTCCTCGGGTAGCCAAGCGCCACTGGCCAATCAGCAGGTTTGGTGGGCTGACGGCCTGAGGGTGGAATTTCTTTTAATACCCCCCTCTCATGTTTATATATGACGATGTTCTGCCTAGCCAACTATGGGGTCAGCTTTCAATCTAACCAGATGCGGCAGAATACCAGTATTCCACACGGAGCGACTGCCATTAGACCCCCGCAACCCAGTTAGTGGACAATACCGATATGCTAAGGTAAGACCGATTGTCAGACTATCGGGCTTCTGACTACCCGTAACGACTGTCATTGGTATTCGTAAGACACCAAGGACCGACGGTTTAACGTGCTCTCCGAGGCACGAAAACTACGAAGGTTCGGCTGACGGATCGCATGTTTCCCAACCATGAAAGTGTTTCGGATCCGACGACAGATTCGATTTTCGCGATTTGACATTTTGTCTTTCGTTCATTTATTTATTAAGCAAGGCACACCAACGACATATTTACAAAGGTAACAAATAACAATAGGTAACCACAAGTCTTCGATTCTGTGTAAATACATCACTTAAAGGCATGCACATGCACAACATAAGTGACAGTGGTAGTGGCGTCGAACGCAAAAAACGAACAAGAAAGAGGATAGACCGTTTCGTCTGCTCATAAACATCCACCCGCAATTACTTCAGTTCATCCGTGATCATGGCGCTTGTAACTGTGCCAAAATATCGGAAACTCACAACAAATAATGAACATGGTAAATATCCCGTTTTAAGTTCTAATGATTGTGTTAGTGACCATGTCAGTTTAAAAACTTATATGCACAACATTCTCATTAAAAGGTGAACAACTATAGATTCGTTAAATTTTTAAACAGTTAAAATGTGAGCAATAATAAATAAGATTAGTTTAGAAAATAATTAATAATTCTGGCATAATAATAGAACCTAATTTTTTTTTTAAGTTCCTTTCAAATTATTAGATTACATAACAAAATAAAAATAATACATTTCGTCAAATTACGCTAATACTCCCAAATGTTAATTGACATCTAGTAGTTCATTGTTTGACGATTCTTTGAGCGTATATTTATAAGTTAGTTTAGATTCGAAACTTCGACGTTTGTTTTTCGGAGTAGGCACGGAGGGGTCTCGATGTATAACGGCCGGTCACCCATCCATGGACTGACCGCGGCAAGCACAGCTTAATCTTGCAAAACAAATAATCCGCGCAGTAGATATCGAGCCTGTTATGGAAAAACATCGTAAACGACAGAATATAGGTATTTCACTTTGTTATCGTCACACAATGCTGAAATTAATAAATAAAAAATAAAATACCTCTCCTGTAAAATTTTATGTCTGTCGCTTACGATGTTCTTCCACAACAGGCTCGGTAAGTAGCCACGAGCGTGTATGTTATACGTGATATTGTTGACTGCAAATATTCTAATATTAAAAACAGGTACGGTTGTGGACTTGAAATGTTTACCACCCTAAGGTCTATAATTGCTTGAACATTATTTTTTATAAGGTCGCTCGATCGTTCGCAAAGATATGACATCTTGAACCTTATTGCGCAGTGTGTCAAGAAATCGAATTTGAAATGTGATAAACATTTCGAGTCCATACTGTACCTACGTTCAGACATTCTCAGAATACTTGATTTGGACGCCAACAGATTATTTGTGTACAATAGAATTAATTTTAATGTACCACTTACCTGCATTGCGTCATTATTTATTATAGACTTAGTATAATATGTATTTTAGCCATGTTTACTCCGACAGACTATGAATTGCATATTAAAATGTTAATTGGCGCCTAAACAGTTAGTATGGATTATGGTAATCGTAGAGGTGCAAGTAGCTTATAGCCTAGCCATTTAAATTTGATATAAAAGGTATCCAAACTTTTAGTGAAACATTAATTCTGTTTTTAGAATCAATTAAACACTTATTTTTCAATCGTTTAATAATGTGTATTTTAAACGATTCTTACAATACAATACTCTTTATTGTACACAAAACAAACAAGATACCTTTTGCGATAGGAAGAAGAGACATTTTGCGAAAGGGTCATTGTGCGAAAGGAACATTTTGCGAAAGGGTCATTATGCGAAAAGAACATTTTGCGAAAGGGACATTGTGCGAAAGGAACACTTGCGAAAGGGACATTGTGCGAAAGGAACATTTTGCGAATGGGTCATTGTGCGAAAGGAACATTTTACGAAAGGGACATTGTGCGAAAGGAACATTTTGCGAAAGGGACAATGTGCGAAAGGAACATTTTGCGAAAGGGTCATTGTGCGAAAGGAACATTTTGCGAAAGTGATATTTTGCGAAAGGAACATTTTGCGAAAGGGACATTGTGCGAAAGGAACATTTTGCGAAAGGGACATTGAGCGAAAGGAACATTTTGCGAAAGGGACATTGTGCGAAAGGAACATTTTGCGAAAGGGTCATTGTCCGAAAGGAACATTTTGTGAAAGGGACATTGTGCGAAAGGAACATTTTGCGAAAGGGTCATTGTGCGAAAGGAACATTTTGCGAAAGGGACATTGTGCGAAAGGAACATTTTGCGAGAGCCATTTTGCGAAAGGGACATTTTGCAAAGTGGACGTTTTGCGACTGAAAATTTTTGAGTACTTTAATGCTCTCATAAAGTATAAAATACGTTTGCCTGAAGTAACTACAATACTTAATTATAACGTTATGTGTAGTTGCGACTGTTAAGGCAAACCAGGCAGCCAGAAATCTATATTTATTATTATCTGATTTTAATGCTAATCTCGCAATGACAGGTGGCAGATTTATTGCCTAGCCTACGGCATCTTAAGGTGAAGTGTAGGCATTTATTTGCATAGCTTTAAGCTATAATAGCGCACTTATCATTCAGAGGAGCAAGTCCCGATCCAAATATATATAAATAAATACATATAATAAATGTGTACACTGTCTGTGTCTGTACATTGAAAATATAAAAAAAAAACTGCGAACATTTTAAAGGATTACCAATAGAATCCATTCCGATCATTTTTAGGGTCCCGTACCCAAAGGGCAAAACGGGACCCTATTACTAAGACTCCGCTGTCTGTTCGTTTGTCACCGTCACCAGGCTATAACTCATGAACCGTGATAGTTAGACAGTTGAAATTTTCACAGCTGATGTATTTTTGTTGCCGCTTTATCAACAATACTAAAAAAACAGAATAAAATAAATATTTAAGGGGGCTCCCATACAACAAACGTGATTTTTTTTGCCGTTTTTATACTTAGATAATGGTACGTAACTCTTCGTGCGCGAGTCTGACTCGAATTTGGCCAGTTTTTTGGAATTTTTGCCTGTTTGTAGGTTTGTTTGTACACGCATCACGTAAAAAGTACTGCTTCAAGCGGTTGACTATGATAGACAATTGTGCGTAGTATCTCAGCGTAACATTTAGTTTTCGTTTCATAGTAATCGGTTGGCTCAATCAAAAGATATTAGAATTTAAAGTTATCAAGAAGAAAGTTTATTTATTGCGACACAACACTGGTTTCCGACTTCGACGCGGGCGGATTCGCGGGCTCAGCTAGTTGTTCGTCGATGACCTACGTAGCAACAATAGCAACAAAGAACCTCTTTTGTAGGCTATTAGCGCAGTGTACCTATTTACTACATACAGTGGGTCAACGCCCATACATTTGACAGGTCCTATGAAATGTCAAAATTATGTAGGGGCGGAGGTTATGTCCCAAGTATTCAGTATGGCTACTCGGGACATAACCTCCGCCCCCTTCACCCCGCAACCACCCGCACGATTGCACTGCGACAATGTTCTACGTTGAACGACTGTAAGGAGTAAGATATAGGTAGACTGTGCTTATTAGTTTATCAAAGTCTACACTAGATAAAAATATAGATAGAGGTAGATAATTATATGGATTCACTATTCGCTATTTCTAGACACCACTATTTTCAGATAACATTAGGCAAAATAAGATCCATTCTAGCAAGGATATTTATAGAAATAACTAACGGTTTTCCTCCCAACAGAGATTCGACACAGTATTATGTTTTATGAACCCTAACGTTCAATCAAGATGAGCTGAAATTAGGCTTGGGCAAACTATTTCACTACACTGAACTAGCTCATCAAATCTCGCTCAGTAAAGTGAACTAGTTCACCAAACTAGTTCAGTAGTTCATTTAGCTCCTTGAATCAGTACGAGATTAGTTCAGAGTTCAAGAGCCGAGAACGAAATGAACTACTGAACTGCTTTGAGGAACTATTTATGCTGATGACTATAACTTTCAATGGTAAGCGCGCAATTTTTTTTTTATTCTATGCTTGTTAAATATATAAAATCGACTTCCCATCATACTTATACGACTCGCCGAGAAAGCAATAATAAATAAATGCGACCGGTCATGTGTTTGAGTAACTGAATAAGCTGACGAATCGAGTCTCGCTCACGGCTCAGTAGTTCAGTACGGCTCACGGCTCAGTAGTACAGTACGGCTCCCGGTTAACCTCAGCCGCTCACTGTGACTCGGAACGCGGAGGGAGTTAGTTGAACTACTGAACTAAAAACTTTGTCTGTGGTGGGAACATCGACAGTACCGTTTTAAATAATTTAGTTATGAGATTCAGTGCTCCATCTCGATGGACTAGGCACACGCAGTTATTCGATGTACCACATAGTGGTACAAACTACGCTCAAAATTCAGTGATTGGTAGGATGCTAAATAATTTTAACAAAAAATTCTCTCATCTTGATATACCTATTTAATAGCAAAAAAGGTATTTTCAGGAAACAATTAATAACGTCAGTATGTGACGAACTGACAAATAAATCTAAATCTCTCAATTACCGTAATTATAATTATAGACACAATAGATAAACAATGGTGGTGTCGTCCTCGGACGACACGCGGGGTTAAATAAATATAATTGAATAGAAGGTATACAGACTATCACCATACACCACTATAGTACATTCACACACCCATTTGCAACTCCTCATGCACTCTTACACACTCACCCACACTGTACACTTAGCAATGCTTAGATGGTTCTAGCAGTTCACTTCACTCTGTATGTTTGTTTCTGCTGCATGTATTATATAGATATTAAATTGTAAATCCGTAATTGGCTGTAAGACTAGTTATATATTATAGAATAAAATTTCAAAGAGCTGTGGATTTTGTGAACAATAAATAAATAAATAAAACGCTTCACAGAGATGAACTAGTTCATTCGGCTTATCTAAAGTGAGCAACTCATCTGAACTACCCGCTCATGAGTTACACAAGTCTAGCTGAAATTGTTTTTGAAGAAATTATTCAATGATTCGTACCGTGGTGGGCCACTTTTGTCTAATGTCATATGAATTAGAGTAGAAGGTTGGACAGAGATGTACACCCTCGTATCACCGTTATTTTTAAGTCCCATGCCATAGGGGGCGAGCCTATTATAATTTATTAACGAGGTACAAATTCACACTCTGGGGAAACTGCCTCCGGCACCGGAGTCGGAGTCTTCTCGAATGACCTTAACATAAAAATATCAAAAATGCTAGGGGCACTCAACACTGTCTATCAGGCAGAATGTGTAGGCATCATCCAAGCGGCATATGCCATAGAAGCCAGGAAAGTGACGGACACCCATATCCGTATACTCTCCGACAGCGCATCCGTCCTTCAATCCCTGAACAAGAACCATACTACCTCAAAACTTACACTAGAATGCCATAATGCACTGGAACGTGTCTCGGTGTTAAACCGCTACACAGTAACACTGCAAAACACTGCCGACGAACTGGCCAGGAGGGGATCTGGCACGGTGGCCTATGGGCCTGAACCTATAGTACCCGTCCCCTTCAACCAACTACGCAGGTGGCTTCAGGAGTTTACTCACACACAGGCACAGAACTGGACTGGACCTCAGCCCCAGGCTGCAGGCAATCCAAGGAGGCTATGCCAATCATGGATGGCAGACTGACAAGGCGCCTGCTGCGCCTGGACAGGAGCAGCCTGCGAATGGTGACTGGAATGATAACCGGACACTGCTCACTAAACAAACACTTCCACACGATAGGCACAACGGACAGCCCTCTGTGCAGAGCATGTATGGGGGCCGAAGAGACGGTCGCACACGTGCTCCTGGAATGCACAGGGGTCACCCGAATGCGAGAAACAACCCTTGGTGCACCGAAATCACTCGCAAATGTTCTGAGCAGACTGAAAGCCCTAATCTGCTTCTGGAAGGAGGTGGGTTGGTTAGAATGATGGCCGCCATGGCCCACGTACAATGGTCCACTTAAAGGACTAAGTGCGGAAACCACATCTCCTAACATAGAACATAGAAGTCCCATTCAATAGGGGGTGAGCCTATTATAATTTTTTAACGAGGTACAAATTCACACTCTGGGCTGCTACGGAGAAATGATACACTATGTAGGTACTGCAAAAAGTACAAAGAAACTGACTGCCTCGTTGGTCTAGTGGTCGCAAGCACGACTGCTGAGCGGTCCTGGGTTCGATCCCCAGGTCGGGCAGAGTTATTGGGTTTTTCAGTGTGGAATTTCTCAGTAGTAGCCCGGAGTTATATAGGACTTAATTACATAGGACTTAAGTATATCGGCGAAATGAGGGTGTGCGATACACCTCTGCTTAACCCTTCGGGCAATACAAGCGTGATGTTATATATTAGGTAAGAAGAAATGAAAATTATTACGAAAAAATTGAATTAAAGAATGTTTTTTTTATAAGTCTGTACTCTACAGGCTGTAAGGGTTAAACACCGTTATCCTTGAAACCAGTGGTTTGGTTTCATTTATAGAACGTAAAATCAATGAAAAATAACAAACTTGTTTTTTTATTTCCTTTTTCCACGAAAGCATTTCACCCTACGCGCGGGGGCAACAAGCTCGCCACGTGGCCCGACGCACGGCCCCGCACCCGCACAGTTCGCTACCCCAGTCTGTAGTCTGTAGGCCGCGTCGTAGCGCCGCCGCGCCGCTCATTTCTCGCGCGTGTATACATTTTTTTTTTACTCTTTCCTGTGTTTTTGTGTTCACGTCAACTACCCATGGTTTGAGTGATAGAGTGATAACGGTGTTTTCCCTTACATGCTGTATATTTACCCTTTCTGAAAGATATACTTTATTACTTCTAAAAAACCGGCCAAGTGCGAGTCGGACTCGCGCACGTACGTTTTTATGTTACGGAACCCTTCGTGCCCGCATGACGGGCGACTAACTTCGTTGACGGACTTAGGGAGTAGGCCCCCTGGTGACAGATGAACAGACGGACGGACAGACGGACGGACAGCGGAGTCTTAGTAATAAAGTCCCGTTTTATCCTTTGGGTTCGGAACCCTAAAAAAGCTGGCGACCCTACTCTGACTGAAGGCGCAGCGTCGCGTAGGCATGTTTTCATATATAAACCGCGGAGTGACACAGGCCTGCTTTAGAGAAAGTTTGATAAGGGTCGAAACTTCGGCGCCGCAGATGATTTAAACATAAATAACGATATCCACTAACTTGTTGAATAATATTAAAATAAAAACACTAAGAAATAACCGAATTAACATACATGACTGTCCGAATAGCGTATCAAATTCGTAACTTCAATAGCCTTTCATTTTGACAATACAACGATATTCATTGCGTGGTACATAGTGGTGGACATATAATTAGAAACACCAAGTATTACTTTTATTGTTAGTACAATTTAACTTGATAATTAATGCTTTACGTATCATAGAGGGCTTATAACTATTTATCTATAATGTATCCACATCATGAAGTATTACTATGACAGTTTTGGAAATATCATACAACCGTTTATGTAAAAACTAGTATACTTTATAAAATAAAATGAAGCAGCACAACGTACTAAAGTGGACAACTAATTAGAAACAGAAAAAAAACAGTAAAATCAATGCCACGTCGTTGCAGAGCTGTAATCGACAGCAGAGGCATTGTTTCGTTTCCTTTGTTCATATTTATGCTAATGTTTTTTTTCTGTTTCTAATTAGTTGTCCACTTTAGTACGTTGTGCTGCTTCATTTTATTTATAAAGTATACTAGTTTTTTACATAAACGGTTGTTTTAATAACGCGTGTTGCCTCCATGGGCATCTAACACAGCTCTCATTCGATCAGGCATAGAGTTTATCAACCGCTCTATGAAATTTTGAGGGATCATCTCCCATTCCTCTTCTATGGCAGTTTTCAACTCCTGCATCGTTTGGGCAACTGGCTGACGAGCCTTAACACGTCTTTTTAGCTCGTCCCACATGTGCTCAATGGGGTTCATGTCTGGGCTTCTGGCTGGCCAGTCCATAACTGTGATGTTCACATCCCGAAGATATTCCCTGACGATGCCGGCCGCATGGGCTCTTGCATTATCATGCATAAAAAGGAAATTTGGGCCCACACAGTCCGCGTATGGTATCACGTGAGGTTCTAAGCACTCACGAATGTACCTTTCAGCATTTAATGTTGGCAGCCGTGGTCCTGTAACAACCTCAAGTTGAGTTTTGCCGCTCGCGGATATACCGCCCCAGACAGTCCATGAGCCACCGCCATAAGCAACCCTCTCTTCAAAGCAGCATTGTGCGAAACGCTCTCCCTTACGTCGGTAGACCTTCTTCCTTCCATCATTGCCATGTAACACAATTTTAGACTCATCAGAAAAGAGTACACGGCTCCAATCTTGCTGTGTCTAATTTAAATGACTGCGTGCGAAATGAAGGCGCGCTGTTCGGTGGGCTCGCGTTAGTTTGGGCCCATTAGCTGGCTTGTGTGGTACCATATCGCGTTCTTTTAACCTTCTCCGAACAGTTCGAGCGCTCACAGATACTCCGTGGAAGTCGCGAAGTTGGTTTTGTATCTCAATGGAGGTAAGGTGACGATTTCTCAAGCTGGTCGTCACGATGAATCGATCCCGCCTTTCAGTTGTGACCCGAGATCGTGGCCTTCCTTGGCGACGAACAAAGCCGCCAGTCTCTAGGTACCTCCGATAAACATTTCGGACCGCAGATCGACTTAAATTAAGTTGAGCACTCACGTTTCTTTGGCTGTGTCCGGCCTGAATAAGTGCCACAGCTTGGGCGGCGACTTCAGGTGAAGTATCCATAGATTATTGATAGAACCTCACCTTAATGTTAAGAATAAGTAATGTTTGTTGCAAAACCAAAGATATCAATCACTTTTTCAAGAATTAAATCCAAGTAAACCAATAAAACCAAGTTTTCTTAGTATTCGATTGTTTGATATCAACAAACAGGCTCCAAATTGTCTTTTGTTTCTTTAAATTCTGTGTTCGAAATTCAAAAAAAAGACTATTGAATGAAATTGTGAATGTGCCAGGTTCAAAACTGCATAAAAACTTTTTGCTCGACCTAATATAAAATTTTAGCTAGGACCAAACGAAACTGAAAATACAAGGTGGGCCAATAGATGTGTCCAGAAGTGTATATCCGTTGCTATGGAAAATGTTGACCTGTCAAAATCAAAGTGTCGATCGATTACAAGTGTTTTGTGCAATTAGGATGCAGGGTATACGTTTACCATAGGATTATAGAATATACAGTTAAATAACAACGGTTTCTTATAATGAAAACACATCATTTAATTTCAACCTATAATTTGTTTTGGTTTAATCCCACGTGTAAACGGTAATATAATTGGATTTAGCCATTTTGACACTGACAAATACAGTGGATATAATAAATAAATATTAACGTCTAGTCACTAATTAGTTGTAGTTGCCAAAACCCAATGCAACCTTTTGGCATCGTTTCTTTAGGTTTCCGTATTCAAACGGTAAAACGGGACCTTATTACTAAGACTCCGCTGTCCGTCTGTCTGTCCGTCTGTCACCAGGGAGTATCTCATGAACCGTGATAGTTAGACAGTTGAAATTTTCACAGAAGATGTAGGTATTTCTGTTGCCGTTATAACAACAAATACTAAAAAACAGAATAAAATCAATATTTAAGGGGACTCCCATATAAAAAACGTGTTTTTTTTGCCGTTTTTTAGATAACTAGCTTTTGCCCGCAGCTTCGCTTGCGTGAAATTCTGAACCCGTTAAGTGACTATTTTCCATACAAACTTTCATCCCCTATTTAACTCCCTTAGGGGTTAAATTTCGAAAAATCCTTCCTTATTCCTTGTCTACATTATAAAGGGAACCTATGTGCAAAATTTCAGTTTTCACGGGTCCACGGGTCCATACTAAAAGTTGCATCGGTTCTTCAAACCGATTAGTGACGTCAGTTTATTATAAGACCACAGGAGGATACCGAAATCCATCTTCCTGAATGAACAACGAAAAAAAAAAGAAAAATTAAACAATAGAAAGGTCATAATTATGATTAGTTACGGTTTGATGATTCAGTCGAAAGACATCCACTGCTGGACATAGGCCTCCCCCAAGTTGTCCATGTCAGGAGGGTTTGCCATAATCGCCACGCTTGACAGGCGGGTTGGCGATCGCAGTATGGTTGTTAAAATACTTAGAGAACGCTGCTGCCCATCCTCTAGTGAGTCCCTTAGTCGCCTTTTACGACACCCACGGGGAGAGATGGGGTAGTGCTATTCTTTATGATTACGGAACGTTTTAAGGGAAAGGGAAAGTTACGGTTTACTCACGTGCATTTTTGACTACTGACTTCGACTCGCGACGTCGGTTCGGTGCGAAATCAAACGTAAGTATCAAAATATGGGGTATTCCTCGAAACGCACCAACGATGAAACATAGAGAAGAGCATGAAAGGATACGTAATAAATGATATCGATAGACGTTTTAAAATTCAACTGTCCTAATTGAGGAGGTTCTTTTCAAAACTTGACTATTCCACTTTTTGTGTTTTTGCACAATTTGAGAAAATAGTGTTTTAGGTATGTAACTATGTATTTAACCCGGAATTTTGTTGCATTATTAAAGACGACAAGATAAGTCATTGCTTTATACAGGATTAAAAAAATTAACTATAATATATTTTGAATAAATCCAAAATTTGAAATGGAATAATCTAGTTTTGACGCGGCTGATAGGGAATAATCAAGTTTTGTTATGAGCACGTCCACTTGCTCAGGGGCCTAATTCTCCTAAAATAAATCTTGATAAATCACAACCGAACCAAGGCCGAACAGTTGATTCAGACAGTTCTCAATTTCAAAAGCTGTCGAATTGATTGACACAAAATCAATCATTTTGAAAGTTTTCGAAAACAAAAACTGACTGATTTTGAAATGGGTTATGTCATTTTGAAGTGGAATAATCTACTTTTGACGAAATCATGTCTTTTATTCTTTTTTTTTCTGGTGTAACTATCAAGTTTTTGCCCAGTTTTATTTTCGCTGAGTATTAATTTCATGGTAAGCAATAAAAAAGATAAAAAAAAGCATTTCTGTCGAAAGTGGAATAGTCAAGTTTTGAAAAGTACCTCCTCAGTTGTTATTTATTAAAACTACCAGGAAAGCAGAAATGAACTAGAGTTAGGTGCTAGATAAAACGTATTATCCAATTCCCTATCGTGCTAATTATCGGAATATTCACCTACGATCGCTCATGACAAAAGTACATTCAGCAGATTTATAATGATGTTTAATTTGAATGCTTTTAACTGAACATTGAAAAGTTATTGAAACAATCCAACTACAACGTCCGCAAATCATGGCTCGTTAGTTTTGTTCCGTTCCATACTTCGGTCAATTGGACATGAAAACAGTGCAATTTACTTTGTTGATGTATTTCAACTGAAATCAGACTGACCTTTATATTGTTGTACTAGCTGTACCCGCATGCGTTGCAATGCACTTTTTCCTACTTACTACCTACCTACTACCTACCTACTACCTACCTACTACCTACCTACTACCTACCTACTACCTACCTACTACCTACCTACTACCTACCTACTACCTACCTACTACCTACCTACTACCTACCTACTACCTACCTACTACCTACCTACTACCTACCTACTACCTACCTACTACCTACCTACTACCTACCTACTACCTACCTACTACCTACCTACTACCTACCTACTACCTACCTACTACCTACCTACTACCTACCTACTACCTACCTACTACCTACCTACTACCTACCTACTACCTACCTACTACCTACCTACTACCTACCTACTACCTACCTACTACCTACCTACTACCTACCTACTACCTACCTACTACCTACCTACTACCTACCTACTACCTACCTACTACCTACCTACTACCTACCTACTACCTACCTACTACCTACCTACTACCTACCTACTACCTACCTACTACCTACCTACTACCTACCTACTACCTACCTACTACCTACCTACTACCTACCTACTACCTACCTACTACCTACCTACTACCTACCTACTACCTACCTACTACCTACCTACTACCTACCTACTACCTACCTACTACCTACCTACTACCTACCTACTACCTACCTACTACCTACCTACTACCTACCTACTACCTACCTACTACCTACCTACTACCTACCTACTACCTACCTACTACCTACCTACTACCTACCTACTACCTACCTACTACCTACCTACTACCTACCTACTACCTACCTACTACCTACCTACTACCTACCTACTACCTACCTACTACCTACCTACTACCTACCTACTACCTACCTACTACCTACCTACTACCTACCTACTACCTACCTACTACCTACCTACTACCTACCTACTACCTACCTACTACCTACCTACTACCTACCTACTACCTACCTACTACCTACCTACTACCTACCTACTACCTACCTACTACCTACCTACTACCTACCTACTACCTACCTACTACCTACCTACTACCTACCTACTACCTACCTACTACCTACCTACTACCTACCTACTACCTACCTACTACCTACCTACTACCTACCTACTACCTACCTACTACCTACCTACTACCTACCTACTACCTACCTACTACCTACCTACTACCTACCTACTACCTACCTACTACCTACCTACTACCTACCTACTACCTACCTACTACCTACCTACTACCTACCTACTACCTACCTACTACCTACCTACGTTAGGAACACACCTACATTGCTTAGACAACAGTGAGTGCTTGTAATTTAATATGAACTTTATACCATAGCAATAAAGCTCAAATTGACTACGTTTTAGTTAGAAATCATTTGTATGGGAAAAAGAAAAGGGCTATTTTTAGGGTTTTTCCAGCAATAATTCTAATTTTTCTCGCCGTAAAAACCATCCTTGAACTTCAACGAACATTTTAAAAAAAGATTTGGCCAAATTGGTCCAGGCGTTGTTGAGTTATGCGCTTACCAACACATTTTGCGATTCATTTTTATATTATAGATTATAACTTTCATGAGAAACATTCATATATTTATGACTAGCTTTTGCCCGCAGTTTTGCTTGCGTGAAATTTTGAACCCGTTAAGTGACGATTTTCCATACAAACTTTTATCCCCTATTTAACTCCCTTAGGGATTGAATTTCGAAAAATCCTTCCTTATTCCTTGTTTACATTATAAAGGGAACCTCTGTGCAAAATTTCATCTTTCTAGGTCCAAGGGTTTGGGCTGGACGTTGATGAGTCAGTCAGTCAGTCAGTCAGGACTTTTCTTTTTATTTATATAGATTTTTATTCTTTTTGTTTTTATTGGTTTCTTTTGTTTTTACACACTATTGTCTACATTTCTTGTTCTAAATTCTCCTCTCACAGGTCTGCTGGAAGAGATTTCTTTTAGAAATAAGCAGTGCCTTTGTACGCTATGGTCCTGATTAACTTATCTTTTATTAAGTGTTGTGTGTACATAAATCATTAAATAGATAAATAAAACGTTATTATTATATCCTGATTACTTCAAAACAATAAATAGCATAACAAGTGAATAACCTTAACGTTGCCCCAGCATAGTCATAGGCAATGTTCAGGATCCTTGAGGCTCGAAAGAGGGGGGAGAGGATTCGGAAAAAAACACAAATTATCACAAGGGAGGGGGTGTATTGAGATATCATGTGTTTTAATCTCTTCGTTGACCTGCAACATTAATGTCTGTCTGGACATTTTTATCACGGTGCTTAATTTTCCAGCATAAAATTAGATTATACCTGTTTTTTAAGAAAATACACTGAATATTTTTAAAATACTTTGTACCAAAAAAATACAAATCTCACCACGTATTATTAGGGGGAGGCGCGGGGGAGGGGGGTAAAAACTATGGACGACCCCTTATCTAAGTTTGCAAAATAGTTATTTTGTCCATGAACAGAATAGTACACACTAGGGTTTTCGCCCCGGGTACCCGGAACCGGGAATTCCCGGGAATTTGGGGATTTTGGGACCCGGGAATTATTTGGCGGGAATCCCGGGTACCCGGGAATTATTTGAAATGAAGAAATGATGATGAAAAATGAAGGGTCTGCACGCTTCCGAAGATTTTAGAGCATTTTCTGTCTCTCTCGCGTGAAACGGACATTGTACTGCGTGGTGTGAACTTACAATGGGGTAAATGTATCGTGATGTCAGCACACAGTACCTACTGTTGTCTCTGTCTAGAAAATAAATTCTAAACGCTTGTTTTTTTTTTGTAAATGTTTCATTTGTGGAAACTATTCACAATGCTTATCTTTTGTGTAATTTCGAGATTTATAATGAAAATATACAGGGTGTAAACGATTCCGTGTAATTCCTTCAAACAGCATGATCTACTGGTCACAGATTAACCCTAAATGGTTTTTATTTTAAATGCATAAGTCTATTTTCAAAAAAAAAAACTGTTTTCGATCCCTTTTTGCGCCCCGAGTTAACCGACTACAAACAACGATTTCGTGCTAGTCGTGCTAGCCAACTGTGTCACCGTACTCACCGTGCGTATTCATTGATTAGTGGAGTCGAAATATTCCTACGAATAAAATAAAAAAAAAAAATTGTACTTTATTAGCTGGTTTTTTCGATCACATATCGCTACCGCGAGAAAAAAAACTTTATTTTTATTTTTAATCAAGCTAAATCCCATGATCGGTCATTCTACACCAGTAGTAGATCATGTGGTTTTAAGGTATTACACGAATTTGGTAACAGCCTTTATAGTCATTCACTCTATTGTTATTCCGTAATATTTTGCCATATTTTAGGAAGAGGAGAATTTTTTTTATTAAAGAAACTCGCGACGTCGCGTCGTCGCACAATAAATGACTGTAACTGCTTCTAGTTCGTTTTTTTTAAATAAGTGTAAGATTTTTTATTTTAATAAGAAAAGTCGATTGGTATGTTAGACAATTTATCATGTTTAAAGTACTTACACAAGTTTAATTTTGAATTATACGAGAAAAACTATATTTATACAAAAAACATGAAAATTCCCGGGTACCCGGGAATTCCCGGGAATTATGAGAAAAAAATCCCGATTCCCGGGAATTCAAATAAGCCGGGAACGCGAAAACCCTAGTACACACTATAACGAGGCGCGGGCGCGAGCTTGACGCGTCATAACATTTTATTTTCGTAAATAAATACGTTTTTTTTATTACGTCTTTATAACAGGATTTTTAAAAATAGCTAAGGTTGTTATTATAGCCTGTTATATTCAATGTTAAATTTTATAGAAATACATATTTAAAAGTATAATTTATAGGAATGTCAAATGAATAACCGGGGTAATCCTTACTAATATTATAAACTAGCTTTTGCTTGCGGCTTCGCTCGCGTTAATTAAGCTCAAAAAAACTCTTATCACACCACTAAAGTTTCTCTACTAATATAATTCAATCGTGATTCGAAAGCCACGTGGCGCCATCTATGAACGTTATTGTTGTTTTCCTCGGCAATAGTACTTTTTTTTCGGGATGAAAGGTATCCTATGTCCGTTTCTGTACACCTGACAACGTATTATGCAAAATTTCAGGATGATCGGTTCAGTGGTTTAGGCGTGAAAAGGTAAAAAAAACGGTCAAGTGCAAGTCGGACTCACGCACGAAGGGTTCCGTACCATAATCCATAAAAACGGCAAAAAAATCATGTCTGTTGTATGCGAGCCCCCCTTAAATATTTATTTTATTCTGTTTTTAGTATTTGTTGTTATAGCGGCAACAGAAATACCTACAACACCTGTGAAAATTTCAACTGTCTAACTATCACGGTTCATGAGATACAGCCTGGTGACAGACGGACAGACGGATAAACGGCCAAACGGACAGACGGACAGCAGAGCCTTAGTAATAGGGTCCCGTTTTACCTTTTGGGTACGGAACCCTAAAAATAAACAAATTTACTTCCGCATTTATATATTAGTTAGGATGCTTAAGTAAATATTGTCTAAGTTAAAGTTTGTTAAAATTATATTATTGTCAGTATTAATTAAGTGTTAAATTAAAATGTATGTGATTTGGTCGTAAGTACTGTTAACTTATGTTTTTAAATAAATAAACAGGCTAGCGTGGTGATTCTACACAACTTCACGTGTAGTAAACGTATTCAACCGTAGCCTTCGATAGGCCAGATAATAATATAGTAAATAGTAGAGTTCATTGGCTCAGGTGATATAATCTAAACTCGTTATAGTGAAACGATCACTATACACTGATACAGTGTGTTATCAAAACTTTGACCGATCTATAACGGCCATATTCAGAATCAATTTGTGATCATATTTATAAAAGATTAAAAAAAAATAGTTTAGTTATAGTTTAGTTTAATTATATTGTATAAGAGCTATGTTACAATTTTGGTGTACAATAAAGTATATTCTATTCTATTCTATTCTATTTAGTATAAAATGCCATTTTATATTTATGATTACTTAGTTACAGTTTAATCACGTGAATTTTTCAGAATTGCCCGATTACTTTCTGACTCTCGACCTCGCCGTGTGTTCAGCTCATGATTAAGGGCAAAAAAGGAAAATTAGCCTAATTGTTTGAATATTTTTTTTTTCTTCTTTTTTTAAAAAAAACGTTGACCCTCTCTAAGATTTCTCTTGTATCGTGGGTGCGTTTACAGACACAAATCTCACATACGCAAACGCCCAGACCCGAAACAACCATCTGATGGCTATACAAATTTTTAAATATAAAATGTAGGGAAAAATTGCACGTTTCAACTTAATGAAAAATAAAGCAAAATGTTTGTAATTGTCTCACTGCAGGGCAATTCCTACAAAATTACAAACAAATTGAAAGATGCAGAAGCACGTTTTACAAAAAAATCAGTGGAATAAATTAATAGTGATTAAAATATACAGGGTGTAAACGAATTCGTTTAATTTCTTCAAACCACATGATCTATTATTGGTACAGATTAATCCCGCACGGGATTTAGATTGATTAAAAATAAAAATAAAGTTTTTTTTTCCCAAATTTTTTTTATGTCACTGATAATTTCGATGCCATGCATGTATGAATGAAGGCACGGCGAGGCATAGGTTTTTATCAGAATCAAAAAAAAAAAGTTAAAAAAAATAATTAACCATGGTATTCTGTATCCGAGTAATTTTAGCGTCCCAAGTTAACTGATTGCATGGAGCGATATTATGCTACTCGTGCCCGTCAGCTGTGTTGCCGTGCCTTCATTCATTTATGCATGGCATCGAAATTTTCTATGAAATAAAAAAAATATCTGTGAAAAAAAAAAGTTTTTTTTATTTTTAATCAATCGAAATCCCGTGCGGGGTTAATCTATACCAATAATAGATCTGGTATGGTTTGAAGGAATTACACGAATTTGTTTACACCCTGTATACTGGTACAGAAAGACATCACTACATAGTATAAAACAAAGTCGCTTCCCGCTGTCTGTCCCTATGTATGCTTAGATCTTTAAAACTACGCAATGGATTTTGATGCGGTTTTTTTTAATAGATAGAGTGATTCAAGAGGAAGGTTTACATGTGTAATACATTGCACCCGTGCGAAGCCGGGGCGGGTCGCTAGTATCCTAATAAAACTAAAATAGGGCATCAAAATATTCCTCCGCATTGCTGTTTCTTACGCTGCCTGTAACGTGCCCAGAAGACTGGCAGCATTGCCACGTTGTTATCTACAATGCTAATCCTTTGACCAAAGTAGAGGTCAACTTTCGGGTCAAGTGACTCATAAAATGATTCATCATCATCTGCCTAGCCTTTTCCCAACTATGTTGGAGTCGGCTTCCAGTCGAACCGGATGCAGCTGAATATCAGTATTTTACATGGAGCGACTGCCTATCAGACCTCCACAACCCAGTAACTGGGTAATACGATACTCTTGGTAAGACTGGTTGTCAGACTTTCTGGCTTCTGACCAACAGTGACGACTGTCAAAGATCGACAAATGACAGCCGGGACCAACGGCTTTACGTGCTTTCCGAGGCACGGAGGAAACTCGCTATGGTAAATGGTCACCCATCCACAGACCAACCTCGGCAAGCGTGGCTTAACCCGGAAGATTGGTCTATGCGGCTGTAATTATTTAGCCACGAGCTCCTCATAAAATGCTCTCACTGATTACTCATAAAATGATTGATAAAATAAATTGTGCAAAATAACTACGTAAGTACTTAAGAGATACTTAACTGTTATAACTTGTTATTTGTTGGCACTTTTTTCGTATCTGTATAGTATCGTAAATATTAAATACAACGTGTCACAAAAATACCCCTAAAGCCGAAAGGCGATTAAGAGGTCCCTTGTAAAGAGTCTATTGGCCATACTTGAAAATAAAAGTAAAACCCAAAAAAATTTGGACAAATTATATAATAAATCATCACTGAAACGCAACCCTGAAAACATACGTAAAGAGTAGACTACCCAGAAAGTTGTTTACATTCTTACCTAATTTCCTCTGAGAGGTAAATGATAACAACCATAAAAGACTACTTGATTAACTAACATTTTCTTTTTTAAGGGGAATTATGTAACACGTTGTATATCCGTCAGATAAGATTTTTATTACACACTGTATATCTATTTAAACAAATATAGAATTATTTGACTCACGTGCTTAAGAACGTGTTTTGTAATCAAAATACGGTAAATGTCTTGGAACAAAAAGTTGATTTAGAACGCAATACTTATTTCTAGCGACACAAATAAACAAATGGGGGTCAATTGAAAACTGAATGAACGGTTCGGACTTGGTTCGGTTGCGATTCAAGATAGGAGAATGGAGCCCCAGTCTTTTTTTGAATTGGGTATACACCTTGGGTTCGAGGTATCTGAAAGATTTTAACCAGGCCTTTCTGATGGTATTACGAGTCAAATGTTACATCAACAAAAGTCCATTTCAGACATTTTTTTATTTTTTGTTTTTCTGAACGTAACAAATCAGTTAACTTTAGTATTTCCTTGTAAACAATACTTTAGTTTGAAATGGCAACATTTATAAATTATCGTGTGAGTGGTTAAGAAACTTCTCAGTTTACTACCCTCCCCGACAAAAATAAGACATACGGCGGGAGGAGTATGGTATTTCTTGATTATTCATTTTATATTCATATATTCTTTAAAGCTATGTCTACACCAGTGCGCTTTCATGTTCATCTTGCGTCTTCGTCTGAAGCATGCGTGAAGCGCCATAGCGCATGCAATAGCGCATGCCTTAATATTAGTTCGACAAAAGCGCACGCCCCTAGCGCACTGTTATGACCCTTATTACAAGGCAGTAAAGCTGACATCAGCACGCCTATTGTTTACTTCATGAAGTGTTGACTGATTAATGCAATTCAGCACTCTGTTTACTTAACATTTTATTAATTAATTAAAGTTCAGTTAGATTCTGGATACCACCGCGTGCAGTACCAAAATTTGGGAAGTCATCTTAAAATAATTCCGGTCTATGTGTATTATGTAGTTTGTGATTCTTAAATAAAATAGTGTTTGTGATAAAGTAGTTTTTTTAAAAAGACAATCGGGGTCGGCCGTCTAACAAATTGGTGTCAGAAGTGGGATACCAGAGAAGAAATCTTACGACGTTGAGTCAAACAGATACTGGTATCCCGAACCTAAGCCACCCCAACCGTCTCTGATCGACAGTGAGACTTGGCCTAAGGCGAAGCCTGCGTCAGCTACGAGGACGACAGTAAATCACCGCTCTTCAGCTGTGTCTGCTCCAGTCACACTACAAGGACGACGTTAAGCCTCCGCTCTCCAGCGTGAGCCCGCTCCAACTAGAATCACATTTTGGACGACAGTAAATCACCGCTCTTCAGCGTGTGTCTGCTTCAGCTACATCACAGGACGACGATCAGTCTCAGCTAATAGTCTGAGCCCGCTCCAGCCGGATCCAGTTCCAGCTCCATCCAGGTCTAACTCGCCAACCACAGAAAAGTCAAGAAATTCCACAGTTAACCGTGTGAACATTCCACCGACGACGTCAGCGTCACTGCAACAGGACACCGGTTCCCACCGCGGCGATGCACGTGCAATTCTTCGTGTTACTGTGAGTGTTTCTTGTGCTTGCAAACTTCATCGTTTTAAAAAGTGAAACGTATTTCTAAATCCTACATCGTACAATTTCTAAATCGTAAATCGTACAAGTTCTAAATCTTTCTATTTCTAGATCAATTTGTACTTCTATACCTACAAATATTTACACTGTTTCCTATTTCTAAATCAATTGTACTTCTATACAAATATTTACACTGTTTCCTATTTTTACATTGTTTTACATTCTTTTTACATTTAACATATTTTTACTTGTTTTAATATTGTGTGTTATTGACAGTTTCGTCCAGCACATCATAATCTTATGTCTCTTAAAAAAGAATCCTCAGATAAGAAAAGCGAAATGTCGGACAAAATTACCTTATCCTTCTTAACAAAATTTATTAAAACCTATAATGGTGACAGGGAGTTGCTTCCCGCATTTTTAACAAATTGCGAAAATGCAATGAGCTTAGCTACTCCAGATCAGCAGTCTATTTTATGTAAATTCGTTATTACACAACTAGAGGGAAAAGCCCAAGTCGCGTGTAGTCTTAAAACATTTTCTAACTGGTCTGAATTAAAAACATTTTTAAGGTCTACATTTGGTGAGAAAAAGCACGCCACTCATCTTTTATCAGATTTACAACATTCCAAACAGTTGCCCAATGAAGATGTCACAAAATACTCACTTAGAGTTGAGGCAATTTTAACACGTATCCAGTCTGATATACATTATAGTTGTAAAGATGAGAAGGAATTACCAGGCAGAATAGCAGCCATGGAAGACCTTGCTCTCAATTCCTTTTTGCTAGGTTTGAACCCCTCTGTATCTAATATTGTCCGGTGTAAAAATCCAGCAACCCTCAGTGATGCTGTACAATATGCCACTGATGAGGAAAAATTATATAATTTATCTAAAAATATTAATAAAACTCAAAAACAGTGCTCAATCTGTAATAAAATCGGACATAGTTCATCTGAATGTTTCAGAAATAAGAAATCTAATTACAATAATTCACATAAATCTTATCGTATTAATCCTCAACCTAATTCAAATAATACAGGTTTCAATTCTAATTCTAATTCTTACGCTAAAACATGCAATTATTGTAAAGGCATTGGTCACACGATTGATGAATGTCGTAAGCGTAAATTTAGTATGCAGCGCCGTCAAAATACTGACCATGCGCAACGTGACCGTAACTCGCCACGTACCTACAACTCTACTAATGCACCTGCGCATACATGTGAATGTGAGGCCAATAATTATGATAATGAAACTGAGCCTCTTGATGATAATAATTTAAACTAAATCCGATTTTGGTGCCGTGTCTGTCAAAATCGACTCAAGGTCATGACACGACTAATGCTAACTCTTATACTAATTTTACTAAATCTACACTTCAATCTAAACGATTGAGTCTTACTAAATCTTATCCTAACTCACCCACCAACGAACAGGGTAACCAGCCCCAAACTCACGGTGGTCATAATACAATTTCTAATTCATTCACCAACGAACAGGGTAACCAGCCCCAAACTCACGGTGGTCATAATAAAATTTCTAATTCATTCACCAACGAACAGGGTAACCAGCCCCAAACTCACGGTGGTCGTAATAAAATTATTATTATTTCTAACTCATCCACTAACGAACAGGGTAACCAGTCCCAAACTCACAGTGGTCGTAATAAAAATATTATTATTTCTAACTCATCCACTAACGAACAGGGTAACCAGCCCCAAACTCACGGTGGTCGTAATAAAATTATTATTACTTCTAACTCGTCCACTAACGAACAGGGTAACCAGTCCCAAACTCAAGGTGGTCATAAAAAAAAATCTAACTCATCCACTAACGAACAGGGTAACCAGTCCCAAACTCACAGTGGTCTGAATAATATAAATATTATTCCTAACTCACCCACCAACGAACAGGGTAACCAGTCCCAAACTCACGGTGGTCATAATAATCTAAATACTATTTTTAATGGTAAAATTAATTGCCAAAAATGCCTAAATAAAATCAAAAATTCTAATACTAAATCAATATCTCAATCTAAATGTTTGAGTCCTCCTAAACTTACGTCTCAGTCAAACGAGCTAAGTCCTACTATTTCTAACGGCAAAGCAAAATGCAAAAGTTGCCAAAATAAAATTCAAAATACTTATCTTAGTTCTAAAGATAACTTACTTAAATCTAACTTACACACTAATTCTAAATCTAACTTACATACTAATTCTAAATCTAAACTTATGTACGAAATTAATGATTATAGTAAAAAGATATCCTTACCTCACACTTATTTACGTTCTAAGCATTCCTTGACAAAGTTATGTTTCCTTATCGATACAGGATCAACTATCAGTATTATAAAAAGGTCCTGTTTGCTGCAAATTCCAAAACTTTCTGATGAAACTGTAAAACTGAAAGGCATAAACAGTTCTGAAAATCCTGTTGAAACACTAGGTACTTTTCAGATGGAATTTAATATATCTGACGCAACGTTTAAATATAAGTTTCACGTGACAAAAGATGATATCAATTTAAATAATTATGACGGAATTATCGGTAGTGATTTCTGTAATCATTTTAAATCAAATATTGATTATTTTTCTAAATCTATGTCTATAATGAATCGATCTATTCCTATCATTTATACGCAACCGACGTATATTATTCCAGCGCGTTCTGAAGCTGTTATCGAATGTACAGTATCAAATTACTCGCACGAGCTTTATCATAACAATGAAGCTCTCGTACTAGATCATACCTTAAGTGAAGGCGTTTATGTCGCTAATTGCATAGTTTCTATAAAATCAAACAAGAAAACAAATATTACTATTTTAAATACTACAGAGACTGATATTGAAGTAAAAGACTATCATGTAAAGTTAACGCCGCTTGAACGCGAGTGTCTTGTCTCTAAATCCTGTTATAATATTAACTCTATTTCTACTACTAAATCTGATCGTATAAACAAAGTATTAAATCTTATTCGTTGTTCTCATCTAAATGATGAAGAAAGAAAAGCTCTCTTACAATGTTGTTCCCAATATACAGATATTTTTCATATCGAAGGTGAGCCTTTAACCTTCACAAGTGCTATTGAACATACTATAACCACAGGTGATGCACCTCCTATTCATGTCAAATCCTATCGCTTCCCTGAATGTCATAAAGAGGAAGTAGATTCTCAAATTCGTAAAATGCTTGATCAAAAAATCATTCAACCCTCTATTTCGCCTTGGAGCGCCCCAGTTTGGGTAGTCCCGAAAAAAATGGACGCTTCTGGTAAACAAAAGTGGAGAATAGTCATTGATTATCGCCGTTTAAATGACGTCACCGTTTCTGAGACTTATCCACTGCCACTTATCACTGATATTCTTGATCAATTAGGTCACTCTAAATATTTCAGCACACTGGACCTTACCAGTGGCTTTCACCAACTCAAAACTTGTCCCAAGGACGCCCCAAAAACGGGTTTCACAATTAGTACTAATTCAAGCATGTCTGGACATTATGAGTTCACCAGAATGCCTTTTGGGTTGAAAAACGCCCCTGCTACCTTCCAACGTCTCATGAACACTGTATTATCAGGCTTACAAGGCCTCCACTGCTATGTATATTTAGACGATTGTATCGTGTATAGCCAAAATCTACAAGATCATATGATTAAATTACAATCAGTCTTCGACAAATTTCGTGAATTCAATTTAAAACTTCAACCCGACAAATGCGAGTTCTTAAGACATGAAGTTACTTACCTAGGCCATATTATTACCGATAAAGGTGTATCTCCAAATCCTGAAAAAGTGAAAGCTGTATCGCACTTTCCAGTCCCTGAAAATCCTAAAAATATAAAGTCATTCCTAGGTCTCATAGGCTACTATCGCCGATTTATAGAAAACTTCGCTAAATTAACTAAACCACTTACCTCCTTATTGAAGAAAGATGCTGTCTTCCACTGGAACACTGAACAGCAACACGCATTCGATTTCCTGAAAGAAAAATTAATTACTGCCCCACTTCTTCAATATCCAGACTTTTCACAACCTTTTAACGTCACTACTGACGCTAGTAACTACGCCGTAGGCGCAATTTTGTCTCAAGGTCCTATAGGTAAAGATATGCCGATAGCATATGCATCGCGCACACTAAATAAACCAGAAGGAAATTATTCAACTACTGAAAAAGAACTTTTAGCTATCATATTCGCTGTAAAAACTTTTAGACCATATCTATATGGTAACCGATTTAAAATAATAACAGACCATAGACCTCTTGTATGGTTATTTAATGTAAAAGATCCAGGCAGTAGACTTATTCGCTGGCGCCTCAAACTCGAGGAGTACGACTACGAAATTATTTATAAACAAGGTCGTTTGAATTCCAACGCTGATGCGTTATCACGTTGTCCGGTAAATGCTATTGATGTTAACAATTTAAATAATTCTACTTATGAAGCATATTTTAAGGCCCAATTCACAAACCAAATTACTAATTCAAATACTATTATAGAAGAATACACTCAAGGTTTACATTTATCTAAATTAAACACAATCGCGTGTCCAGTCTCTTTAGACTTTGACTACTCTATGCCTCATTGCGAAGAAATATTATCTCAGCTTGATAATACTGCTGACTTACTTAATTCCGAGCGCGAGCCTCTTACAGTAAAATTAATTAATGATAAGAATAAAAATTACTATTTTCTATTTACTAAAGTTCATCATTATGATCAAACACATTTTAGAGACGTTTATAATCTATTAATCAAACTTAGAAATATCTTAATTGATAGTCCAAATATTAAAGATCTTGCTTTACCCGACTTTTCAGATCCATTCTCTAAGTTGGCTTATACTAAAATATACAATATGATTTCCTATATCTTTCACGACACTCATATTAAAATTCATATTTATAAAAATCAATTAATTTATCCTACTCCAGTAGAAGTCCCTAAAATACTAAAAGAGAATCATGACTCAGCTATCGCTGGTCATCCAGGATCACAGCGCATGTACAAAAGAATTAAAGCCGCCTATTATTGGAAGGGCATGCGCTCTGACATTGAACAATATATAAAAAAGTGTAAATTGTGTCAAATTAATAAACCTTTAAGAAAATCTAACAAAGCTCCTATGGAGATAACCTCTACCTCTACTAAACCATTTGAACGATTAGCTCTCGATGTTGTAGGTCCTTTACCTGAAGCTGGTTTTCAAAAATACAAATTTATACTTACCTTACAAGATGATTTAACAAAATTTACAAGCGCCTATCCCATGGTCACAGCTACCAGTGAGGAAATAGCTAGAAGTCTCGTACATTTTATGTCTCTTTTCGGTTTTCCAAGAACAATTTTAACAGATTTAGGTACTTGCTTTACTTCGGATTTATTTAAACAGCTGACAGAAATTTTAAAAGTTAAAGCTCTTTTTACTACTCCGTATCATCCGCAAACTAATGGAGCACTTGAACGCTCACATGCTACTTTAAAAGAGTACCTGAAATCCTTTGTAACTGAAAATCAAAATGACTGGCATTGTTATTTATTTACCGCAATATTAGCTTACAATACTACTCCTCATTGCACCACTAATTTTACTCCGCATGAATTGTTATATGGCTTTAAGCCAAGTATCCCAAATTCTTTGTATGAAACCTCCGGTAATACAACTTATAACGAATATATTCGTGCTCTTCAATACAGAATGCGTTTTAGTCGAGAAAAGGCTATTGAAAATATTATTAATAGCAAAGAAAAGTCTAAGCAATACTATGATTCAAATTCCCGCGAAATAACTTATAAAACAGGTGATATGGTGTACCTAAAACATCATCACCGATTACGTAAAGCTTTATCACCCGTATGGAAAGGCCCTTACAAAATCGTAAAGGTGCACAATAAACACAACGTAAGTCTACAAGTAGGTCGCAAACATATAAAGTACCACACTAACGAGATCAAGCCCGCTACTCCTTAAATTAATATAATATTTCTTTTCAGAACATGCTGCCATGGCATATTATGTCACAGCCACACCGAATCAAGTATAATTCCCATAGCTCATAGCCCTGGCATCTATTTTGAACCAACTACTCATATTAATTTTTATAGTGATTACTGGAAAGTTGTAACACACGTCGACTTAATCTCTTTAGAGCCCTATCTTAATAAAATAGAAAAACTATTACAAGATACTCTTAATCTTTGTAACAAAATTCAATCTCAAGATTTAAATTCGTGCAAGGATATCTCTAGCCCTATTGAAGTCCTAATTCAATCTAGTTATATTAAACTCCAATCCTTATCACACATTATTGCTGACAGACCGATAAATAAGATGAAACGATCTTTAGAGTTTGGAGGCGAAATTTTAAAGTTTTTCTTTGGCACATTAGATGCAGATGATGCTAGAAAGTATGACGCTGCAATTGAATCGTCCAAAAAGAGTGAGACAGAAATATTTCATTTAATGAGAGATAATATTCATATAATCAAATCAACAATAAACAATTTTAACACTACTATTTACAAACTCAATCAAAACGAAATTAGACTAAATGCTCAAATAAATAGTATGAATGAAATATTTTCTCAAATTACAAAAACTGACAACCTATTACTTTATATTACCAAGTTAAATAACTTAATAAATATAATTGAAGCTTCTTTACTTACTATTTCTAATTTACTAGATACTACGTTAAACTCTATCTTATTTTCTAAGGTTAATGTTTTACACCCTAGTGTAATTAGTCCCTTAAGTCTTTATAAGGAATTATATAAGCATAGTAATCAAGTAAGCAAAAGACTAGATTTCCCAGTTCCTCTAAATATTCAAAACATTCATTCATTGATTGATATTTCTAAACTTAGTTCTTATTATTATAATAATAAGGTCATTTTTGTGTTGCACATCCCTTTAATAACACCTGATAAATTTATAGTCTATAAAAACATACCTCTACCTACACCTCACGATGAGTCACACAATACATTCGCTTTGATTCAACCTTCTAATTCATATATCGCCTTAAGCGACGACAGAATGCATTATGCTATGCTGGACACTCTTGATAAGTGTAAGATAATAAATAACAACTATTCTATTTGTGAATTAATTACTATATACTCTTGTATAAGTAACCCAAATTGTGAGTCTAAAATATTAACTGAGGTAACACTTTCATTGCCTTCAGAATGTAATGCCAAAATTCTATATGGCCAAATTGATATTTGGCAAAAGTTGCAAAACAATAGATGGATTTATGTTCAATCAAATACAAATAAATTAAATATTCGATGTGACGATAACATTAATGATTATTCAATTGTTGGTACAGGAATTGTAAAATTAACAGAAAACTGTATTGGTTATTCAAAAACTATTCAGTTATTGCCAACTAATTCTTATTCTTTTATAATTAAGTCTCCTTTAGACATAAGCTTTGATATAACAGTTGATGACTGCTGTAAAAAGGACATATTTAATAAAAGCTTACCACATTTATCGCCAATTTCCTTAAGTAAAATTAACTTAGACTCTCTAAAATATGCAAATCATCAAATTGATAATTTGGAAGAAGAATTAATTAATTTAGAAAAAGAATCCCATTTTATTAGATATGGTCCATACTATTCGACATTCACTTGTATCCTAATTGTGTGTTTATTTTTGTATTTAATCTATAAGATTTATAGATACATTAAACGTCGAAATTCAACTAACTCTGGATGTTGTGTCCAAATATTTAATCAATGTTATAATAAAAAATCTGTTAAGCAAAAATCTAAGATGTCTAATTCAGTAGAAATGATAGAAATGTCTTCATCAAGTGATGATGATAAAAAATCAGTACAATCTTTGCCAATTCGTCATCAAAATTATAAATCAACTGTTTGTCATAAGGTTCAATTTCCTTCAAATAGGAATTTAAACTATTAATACTTAAGAAATAATTATAGTTTCTTTTATTATACTATATTTTTCTATGTTATGTTCTAAAATTTAAGTTTGCAAATATCTAAATCTTTTCAAAATCTACATTTCATAATCTTTGTAAATGACTCCCTAAATCTTCTATACTGCATCACTTCAATTTTCTTCGCTTCATCTAAACAAGATAAAGCTTCGTCAAAAAGGGGGAGCTGTTATGACCCTTATTACAAGGCAGTAAAGCTGACATCAGCACGCCTATTGTTTACTTCATGAAGTGTTGACTGATTAATGCAATTCAGCACTCTGTTTACTTAACATTTTATTAATTAATTAAAGTTCAGTTAGATTCTGGATACCACCGCGTGCAGTACCAAAATTTGGGAAGTCATCTTAAAATAATTCCGGTCTATGTGTATTATGTAGTTTGTGATTCTTAAATAAAATAGTGTTTGTGATAAAGTAGTTTTTTTAAAAAGACAATCGGGGTCGGCCGTCTAACACCGTCGGCCGTCTAACGGCTAACCCGTCTTATGTCGACTGACGACTGACCGAGGCGCACCGGTGTAGACGATAAATTGCATGCGACTTATGGCAATCAATATTGCTAGCTTAAAGCCCGTGTGTACATTTTAGCGATAACGATAACGACACGACAAGATAACGTAATCGATGATCACCTCATCACATGATCGAGCACCGATCATTTATTTGGTAATAAGCATTAAACAATTGCGGTAAATGACGTACATCCAAATTAAGTCCAAAGGTTTTAAATTTAAAAAAAGATAAACAAATTTTTGTCGTTAAACATTCATTTTGCCATATAAATCTTTTAAAATAGACATTTTTAATCGTTTGAAGAATAATTGTTAAGGTTTTATTCAATTCTTTTAATTGTTTTTAGACAAATCATAACAAAATCATAAATCATCCATACATTAATCACAAAACCAATTTTCAACAATCTTTCATAGCGAAAATAATCACACACACTGCTTACATTCGTACAATACCGTTCTATTCCTGGACATTTTACATTCAAATTTTATAGATAGCATGACAAAAGTGATTGTAAATGTTTATGATTTACCAAAAATAACAATATTTACATATTTCGAATTCTTTACTCTTTGTTTACTTAGTAAGATTAGTAATCATATTTCAATAGCCTTTATCATGCACGAACAAAACCGAAGGATCCTTATTGCGTACCTTTTGGACTATTCTTTCAAAATTCGATAATATAAACAATAATTTAGTGACAGATTTGGACTCATCCATGGATATTAAGTGCTTTAAATTAGAAAATCCCGCAAACTGTTCGACTATGTTAAAATATAATGCATTGAGCAATAATTCTCTAACAGTAATAACAATTAACATACGTAGTGCAAATTGCAACCTGGACAAATTTCTTGTTTTTGTTTCGAAAATAGATATCACTATAGATGTTTTCGTATTAACTGAATGTTGGATAGACGCAAACAGCATCATACCTACAATAAATAATTACAGCGCATTAAGTACCAAGAACAGTTTTAATAAAAATGACGGGATTATCGTGTACGTTAGAGATGAACTTAACTGCACATATTATGAACCATTTATGGATGAAGGAAATTGTCTTGTGGTAGATATTTGCAAAAGCTACACACTTATATGTTCATACAGGCCACCCTGTTTCCACAATCCAACAAAATATATCGATTCCTTAAACGTAATTCTGAAGGACTGTAATACCGCGAATATCATTTTCACTGGTGACATCAACTTGGACATCCTTCCGGATAATTTGAATAACCACGCCCATCAGTATCTTAATCTAATGGCTTCATTTGGCTTAAAACAAGCTATTAACCTTCCCACGAGAATCAGGACCTGTATTGATCATTTTATGGTTAAAACCTTATCTGACATTCAGACAATTGTTTTTGAAGAGCTTACTGATCACGCTCCTATACTTCTTTACATAGATAAGGCACACATAAAAAAGCAAATATCAAATATATCAACAACTAGAACCGTAATCAATTTTGATAATATTGACCAAGAACTAAAATTAATACTAAATGATGATTATTTTAATACTGTTGACGTTAATCATGCAGCAGAAACTTTAATAACATGCTTACAAAAGGCCATAAATAATAACACAGAGATTATACATTTACCACGAAAAAAAAGGCCATTAAAGCCATGGATAACTGTCAGGATACTAAATTCTATTAGGAAAAGAGATGTTCTACATAAAAAAACCAAAAAACAATTAAATAATGAACAATTGCGGTTATATTACATTGCGTACCGGAATAAATGTAATGGATTGATTAAATTGTTAAAGAAAGAATATTACCAGCGCCAATTACAAAAACATAAAGGAAATACCAAAGAAACCTGGATTATTATTAAACAAGTATGCTATCTCAATAAAAATAAAGATTGTCCAAAACAACTGCTTACAATTTCTGAAAATTCTGCTGACTCATTAAATCACATAAACAACTATTTTACCTCTATCGGTAAGGATCTAGCTAACGCTACTTTAAGTAAACTCCAAATCAGTGACCGAACGCTTGCGAGCGAAGCTTTAACATGTAATGGGCCTCTAAATTCAATGTCATTTGTGCCAACTGACCCCGTAGAAATAAAAGATATAATAAGGAACCTTAAATCAAGTAGCGCCACAGGTTGGGACAAAATTTCCACGTCAGTAATTAAGCAGCTATGCCTTCGAGTTAGCTCTCCTATTTGTCATCTTTGCAACTTGAGCCTGAGTAATGGAGACTTTCCAAATGCTTTTAAAAAAGCTATAGTGATACCTGTTTACAAATCGGGTGATCGTAATGTACCTAATAATTATAGACCTATATCACTTCTTTCGGTTTTGTCTAAAATATTGGAGAAAGTAGTCAATAAGAGATTAACGAAATACTTAGAAATAAATAACATCTTATCAGAAAACCAATTTGGGTTTAGATCTAATCATTCTACTGCTGACGCTGTGAATAGGTTAACCTCTAGCATTACATCATATTTAGATAAGGGACAAAAATGCGTGGGGGTGTTTCTGGACGTATCAATTCCTATTCTCATCTCACGCCTTCAGAATGCAGGAATCAGAGGTATTCCACTTCTGTGGTTCCAGAACTATTTATCTGGAAGGCAACAGTGCATTAGAATTGGAGAGGAGGTTAGCGACAGTAGTGAAATTGCATATGGCGTCCCCCAAGGGAGTACTCTCGGACCAAGCCTATTTTTGCTCTATATTAATGAACTCTGCAACATTAAAATTGATAGAGCTGAATTCATTATGTTCGCAGATGATACAGTTATTCTGTTTCACGATACTTCATGGGACTCAATAAGGATTACTGTTGAAAAAGGGCTACGTATCGTAACGCGGTGGTTAGAAAGCAGCCTATTATCCCTTAATGCGGGGAAAACAAAATATCTTTGCTTCACTATTACCAAATCAGGCGCCCCAAAGGATACAATTACAATTAAGAGTCACACATACCCATGTAACAGGAATCCCTACCTAGATAACGATACAAGTTGCACATGTCCCATTTTGGCTAAATCAACAACTATTAAGTATTTAGGTATCATAATAGATGATAAACTAAACTGGGGTGCACACATAAATTCGGTTGCGGCTAGGACAAGGAAATTAATACTCGCGTTTAAAAACCTGCGTGATGTAGCGGACAGAGATCTCCTGGTACAAACATATCTTGCTCTTGGCCAAAGTGTAATTAACTATTGCATCGGTGCCTGGGGTGGGGCTTGCAAAACAATTGTGATTGTTCTTGAACGCGCACAGAGATCATTGCTAAAAGTCACATTTAGATTTCCCTATCGCTACCCCACCAAAGATCTATACGACGAAATAAATGTCATGAGCGTTCGTAAACTCTATGTCTATGAAGCCTTACGTAGATACCACAGACAGGTCATTCCGATATTACCCAAGTCGAATAAAAGAAGAGTGCATTGTCCAGTACCTAGAGTCAACACAAAATTTGCTAGCAGAATTTATAACGTCCAAGCTCCACGGCTATACAATAAATTAACACATTCCATTCAAAACATCAGATCATTCAATAATAATCAAGTCAAAAGTAAAATTATTGCGTGGTTGAATGACATGGACTATGAACAAACTGAATCTCTTTTTGTTATAACGGTATGAAATACACTTTCACACACACTCACGCGCACGTACACCCACACACATATACACACACACACAAACACACACACACAAACACACACACCCAACTACACACACACATTATTATTATTTTTTTTCTACTTTTTGTTTTTTTTCTCTTTTTGGATTTTTATTTTTTAGTTTTAGTTATATTGAAAACTAAGTTAAAATTATGGACATATTGTACTTTTACTTAATTACACGTTTGTGAAGGGAAGGAACTGGCCTTCAAGATACAGTATTTTTACTAGTTTGGAGGTCAGGGTCTCACCTCAAAGATTCACTGTAAGATGTTCATAATAAAGATTATTATTATTGCACGGAACATTGCGTGACGCCTTCTCGGGCCTGTAGCTGGTCGGGCGACGGGTACGATCACTTTCGACTACCGCATGAAAAAAATAAATTTTGATTTTTTGATTTTTAATCAAGCTAATTCCCGTGCGGGGCCAATCTACACCAGTAGTAGATCATGTGGTTTTAAGGAATTACACGAATTCGTTAACACCCTGTATATTTGTAGGCCATACAAATTTTTGTTGTGTGTGGGAATCGAACCGACGACCCGTAGCGCTGAAATCAATCGCTCAGCCACTGCACCAAACGTGTCGTCATGTGTCTTTTAAAGGAATAAACGGAATTATACATTAACTTAAAAATAATAGCACATGACTAACATTAAAAACTTTATAAAAAATTGTAAAGACTAGACTCACTATAAACACTTCAGCGATAGTTGATCGATTCATCATCATCTGCCTAGCCTTTTCCCAATTATGTTGGGGTCGGCTTCCAGTCGAACCGGATGCAGCTGAATATCAGTATTTTACATGGAGCGACTGCCTATCAGACCTCCACAACCCAGTAACTGGGTAATACGATACTCTTGGTAAGACTGGTTGTCAGACTTTCTGGCTTCTGACCAACAGTAACGACTGTCAAAGATCTACAAATGACAGCCGGGACCAACGGCTTTACGTGCTTTCCGAGGCACGGAGGAAACTCGCTATGGTAAATGGTCACCCATCCACAGACCAACCTCGGCAAGCGTGGCTTAACCCGGAAGATCGGTCTATGCGGCTGTAATTATTTAGCCACGAGCTCCTCCGAGATAGTTGATCGATTATTTCTTTTAATTCGGAATTAGGTCGATCTAGTATGCACACTCCTAATGTAAAGATCCGTAAATTTTTATGACACATGCAAATCCATTAATTAACACGAACTCATCGCATCTGAATTGCGTATCACATTCGTAATTTCAATAGCTTTCATTCTGACAATACAACAATATTCATTGCGTGGTACATAGTTGTGGACAAGTCGGATTGTTAATAGCCATGATGCTATGGAAATTGTTGACCTGTCAAAATCAAAGCGATTACGAGTGTTTAACTCAATTAGGTTGCTGGACTTACGACCATTATAAAACGTGACCATACGTTCCGGTTTAGACGGGACAGTCCCGCTTTTGAGCTATGTATCCCGTTGTCCCCAAAAACAAAGCAATGTCCCGTTTTGAAAAAAAAACCGGTGGCAATGAATTCAATATAAAACGGACACGTAAGTATTTTTTGAATCGCATCAGAAAACATTTTATTAGGCAAGAATAACATCATCAAGTTATGCTAAAATATCACTCATTCATTTCTGAAAACCAAAGCTGATAAATTAAATTATTTAAAAGAAAATTTCTCATCCGAAACATATAATGTAGAATTAGGCCACTAGATTACACAAGATTAGATTTATAAATCTTCTCTTCCTCCTGCCCTTATCCCATGTTACTTGGGGTCGGCGCAACACGTTTTCTTCTTCCATTCCGTCCTGTCACCCGTCATGATATCACTGACACCCTTCTCTTTCATATCATTCTTCACACCATCCATCCATCTTTTCTTTGGCCTCCCTCTTCCTCTCCATCCATCCACATTTATATTTATAACTCTTTTCGTCACATGCGTTTCGTCTCTCCTTTTCACATGCCCATACCAAGACAAACGGTTCCCTTTCAACTTTTCTGTCACTGGCGCTACTTTCAAACTTCCTCTAATATACTCATTCCTGACCTTATCCATTCTGGTCACTCCACACATCCATCTCAACATTCTCATCTCCGCTACATGCAATCTTTTTTCATCCGTCTTCTTCACGGCCCAACATTCCGATCCATACAGTACGACAGGTCTTATCACGGACTTGTAGATTTTCCCCTTTAACTTGAGAGGCATCCGTGAGTCGCAAGTTATTCCAGTGACCTGTCGCCATTTCATCCATCCTGAGTTGATCCGATGTGTTACGTCTCGGTCTACTCCGCCATCCCCTTGGACAAGCGACCCGAGGTACCGAAAGTCGGAGCAGGTCGGTATGGGCGTTCCGGCGAGAGATATTGGCACAGGACTAGACAGACCGCCAAAATCGCAAAACAGGTACTCTGTTTTGGTTCTGCTCAATCTCAAACCAACACTCTCCAGTCTTTGCCACCACACCTCCAATCTGCTCTGGACCTCTAAGCCACTCTCGGCAACCAGTACAATGTCATCGGCGAACAGCATGCACCAGGGGGCCTCTTCTTGGATATCCGCCGTCAAAGCGTCCATTATTACTAGGAAGAGGTAAGGGCTGAGGGCCGACCCCAGATGCAAGCCGACCGCCACATTGAAGCTGCCAGTAGTGCCCACTGTAGACCGGACTTGGGTACTGAATCGACTGTACATCACTCGGATCAACTGCACATACTTCCCAGGCACACCTTTCTCCTTAAGGGCCCACCACAAAACCTCACGAGGCACTCGGTCGTATGCCTTTTCGAGGTCAACCAACACCATGTGCAAGTTTTTATGCGCACTTCTGTATTTTTCGCATAGCTGGCGTATGGCGAAAATGGCGTCTGCTGTACCCCTACCAGGCATAAAACCGAATTGGTTTTGTGAAATTTCACTCTCTTCTCTCAGCCGCCTTTCAATGACTTTCTCCCAAGCTTTCATACTATGTGACATTAGCTTTATTCCTCTATAGTTGTTGCACTCCAGCACATCACCCTTGTTTTTAAAGATGGGAACTGTTGCACCATTCATCAGGTATGGCTTCTTCCAGCAACAACTTATTGAAGAATGAAGCCAACCACGTCCATCCATCAACCCGTAATACCTTCCACACTTCAACTGGTATTCCATCTGGCCCTGTTGACTTACCATTCTTCATTCCACTTACTGCTATTCTCACTTCATCCATACTTACCATTCTAACTAACCCCTCATTCATTGGTTTATTCTCAAGCACACCACCCCAGTCATTCTCCTCATTCATCAGCCTTTCAAAATAACCCTTCCACCTATCCCTAATTTTCTCATCATCCGAAAGAACCATTCCCGCTTCATCTCTGATACATCTTATTTGACAAACATCCCTCGCCATTCTTTCTCTAGCTCTAGCCAGCCGGTACAGGTCTTTTTGGCCTGCTAGAGTATCCAAAGCGTCATACATTTTATAAAATCTATTTATATAAAAGGAGAAGCTGACTGACTGACTGATCTATCAACGCACAGCCTAAACCGCTGGGGTTAGAAAGTTGAAATTTTGACAGTAGGTTCCTTTTGTAACGTAGGCATCCACTAAGCCATTTATGAAAGGATTTTTCGAAATTCAACCCCTAAGGGAGTAAATAGGGGATGAAAGTTTGTATGGAAAATCGTCACTTAACGGGTTCAAAATTTCACGCAAGCGAAGCTGCGGGCGAAAGCTAGTAATATATAAATCTTCCAACTTTCAGGCGTCCCGCTCTGAGGAAAAAAAATAATGGTCACGTTACCATTATACCAATGATGTAAACAAAAAATAGTGTAAACAAAATTCACTGCAGCTACAAAAACAAGATGCCATCGCTCTCCGTAACAATTCCATATTTTATGGGCTATTTTTACATCATACCCCTATAAAACATGTCCCAGCACACTCCAGGGACATTACAAGTTTTCCAGTGAAAACCTGATTTAAATCTGACATGTATTTTTTACGAGAATTGTTTATACAAAATTTATGAGAAATAAAAACTTCCAAAGACTATAATTAATTTAAAAACTGAGATTACGTTACCAAAAAGTTTTTACTCATCAATTTTTTTTTGTGATATTCGCCACCGACGCGTCTACAATTATATCGTCTGTGGCCGCGGTGTTCTAAGGATTATTGTTATGGAAAAACGATTTTTCTTTCAACTTCGTAGTAATGTTATCATTAATCACTACAAAACCGATTACAATGTACGTATTTTTTGCTTAGAACCAAAACAGTGCAGAAATGTGTTCATTATTGCACTGTTTTACATTAATGCACTGTTTTTTATTTTTTATTTAGACATACATTTACCACAGAGGTTTAATGTCTCCCATTAAGTTTAATATAAAATGTATGCATTAGATCAAAAAGATCCAATATCTTTGAAAATAAAAATCAGCGAAATAAAACCGACTTGGTGAAAAAAAAAAACAAATGGCGCGCATTTTGTACCATTGTAAAACTTTGATATTTCTTAATTAGCAAGAAAAGTTTAAAAAAAATTATATGGATATTTTATCACGGTAGGTAAATTGGTAGTTGAAAGAAAAGTAGATTACGCACCTTGCTTAACTTATCGAGTGCATTAATTACTCACTTAACCGCTAGCGGCCCGACCGACGATCCGAATCGTCGGTCGGGCCGCTAGCAGTTAAGTGAGTAATTATATTAATGCACTCGTGTTAATTTAGTGCCCTCGCATGCGCTCGGGCACCAACATGACACTCGTGCATTAATAACTCACTTTGCGCTCGGAGCAACAATCTGCTATAATTATCTAGGTCCAATAGCCAATAGTGTCTTTTTTTAAACTTTGACGAGATATGCGAACATAAATGAAGGGAAAAGCTGTTTTTTTTTCGCGATTTCAAGTTTGGACCCATAGTAAAAGTTGTTCATAATGATGAGTACTGAGACCCCTTAAGAGGTTGTGCGTTATTTATGTTACACTTCATTTATACTATCTGCGTGTTAAATCTTGATATCGCGATGTAGGATCGAATATTTCGCATGTGGCGTGACAGATACAGCCAAACAATAATAAAAAAAACAATAAATCCGTGTTAGCAACTGATCATGCGTATTTTATTTACACCTTGTACAGTACAAGCACCTAGTTAACGTAGATATCCACTTGAGCACAATGACATTGCGGAATGTCAAGACCGGTCCACTTCACTATATTTACGATTTCTGCTACGTAACTAAACGGTGTGTTTACTAATAAATTACATAATTGTAGTTGCTCCTAGGTATACGTTTCGTAATTCTGTAATTGGTTAAAAAGTCTCACGATATTCTTGTAAGTGGTGGTTATTATTTTGTGAGGTATTTTGTGGGAAAAAACAAAAACACATCCACTTTATGCTATGGACATATAGGGGAATATCCGATCTGTCCCCTCGTCGGTAACAGGGGAACAGATCGAAACTTTTTATTTCTATTTGCCCCGCTAAAGAACAGCAGGGGATAGACCAGAAATAATTCGTTCGATCTGTCCGTTTGCCTTGGTGACAGGGGAACAGATCGTTTTTTTTATTCCTGTTTGGCCACCAGAAGGGGACAGATCAGGGGGACAGATCGGAATATTCCCATACAGGATGTCAGAAAGACCATACTCGATTTGATCCATACTTCCAGGGACACCCTGTAGATTGAATTAACTGAGATATATAAAATCACATAAACGAGCTAGAAAAAAAAACTACAGAGCATAGTTTTCGATAAAAAAGGAGAAATTTCCTTATCAAAGTAGGCGTTTACTTTGATAATCCCTGTTTTATCATTCAATGTCAAAGTAGCCAATTAGGACTCGAATTTGTACATACCTAATCAGGGGTGTGATTTAGTATTTTTATCTTCGCCATCTAACTTCGCAGTCACCTTTATACCTATATCTCAGTTAAATTAAAATGCTTATGTTCCATTTTTACAGAGATATATGACCAAATGCAATTTTTTAGGAACTATCAATGTCGCCCTTGATATCAAAGTAACCTCAATCGCTGGTACTGTAGTATACTTATTTCTTAAAATACATTGTATAATTTGATTTGATATAATTTTTTATTCATGGTAACTTTGAAACTCAAAAACGATTAAACATTTATTTTTTCCATAGGCCCCTATATTGTCCTAATCATTTGTTCCCGGCGCGGCGTGACGTTGAGTTTTGGGACATTCTGTATATCTAAGCGGAACTTACATTCTGTAAGTATAGTAAAGCAAAATCAAGCACAAGGCATTATGGTAATTATTAGGTTTACAAAAGCTAGGAAACTTTCGACAGTTTTCGTTAGGGCTCCCGCTGATTGTGATTTTTTGTCACGGTGACTTATTGCTTTTTTGCTACCAAGTCGAATGCTATGAAAATATATATTTTCATTACTCATACTCGGAAAGTAGGTCTGAAGTTGCCTGAGGAGCGGGTTGAAAGTGATACTTTTCAGCCCTAGGGAGGATAGTTTTCAACTGACAGCTGTCAAATTATTAAAAACAAAACTAGTTCTATTTTCACATTTCTATTGAACCATGTTCCAACTTTCTATACAGCCACTCAATTACAGCGCGATATAAAATTGTTATAACATAAAGCGAAGTATTAATTAAAGAATAAATTTTTTAAATGACTTTATTATAATTTAGTATCAACTATTTCTTTAAAATAACATAGATTTGGGCAAAATATTTACCATTTTTTCAATGATGAAAATGAAAAATAATGGCTGAATGGGCTGGCCACAGAAAAAAAAAAACAAAATAGGCGGGAAAGCGGCAATCCGATCACTCATTTTTTCTTTAGATAATTCATGTTTTTATTTTTACTTTCCTTGTATTCGTAATGAAAAGAAGTGTTTACCTCGGGTTAAAGACTTATTTAGTCCCTCGAACTATTGGCGCCCTTAATACGCTTGGGCGCCAAACCCCGTCTCGGGACTAAATAAATTACTTTCACCCCTAGGGTAACAATGTAGGTACTATTCCGTCATAGCTTTTTCGCATCTAACTTTTTTTCATCATCATTGACTTTTCAAACAATTTATGTGAGTTTAGTAGTAGAAAGGACATGTTAGGAAATGGGCTTAAAATAATTTTATTTTTGAACCACTATCATGTGCGGTTTTTCTGATAGAGAAAATTATTTAGGATAGCCTTACAAAAACAAAAAAAATGTTCAAAGCGCCATTAATAAATAAATAAATATATTAAATTCAAATATTTTTTTAATCTTAATATTATTTTTGCACATTAAAACAAAGAAAAGACTGTTAAATATATTTTTTGATAGCATATTATAGACCTATATGTTATTTGAAATATTTTAAAACAATATTAAATGAATTTATAAATAAAAGCAACGGATTATCTCCATGATTTGAATGTATTGCATTGATTCCTTTGCCTTCTAATGAAATCTATGAAAACATGTGTGTCATTGTCATGTTATCATTATGACAGTAAAACTTGTCAATTGACAATGACATATTTCAGTTTTCTTATTGTCAAAAATTGCTATTATTTCAGTTATTTAGCGAAATCATCATCTATGAAGGGTCTAATGCTGATGTTGTGTAGTCTACCAACCCGCACCAGGCCAACGTGGTGAACTATGACCTAATTCTTCTTATTCTAAGAAGAGGCCGTGCAAGAATAAATGATCTAAGATAATGAATTATATGTACCACAATATCCTTTTCTCCTATTATTTGGGACTATAGCATCATTAAGCCATTGTTCTAGCAGGTATAGGGGAACTGTGTATTGGGTAAAAAATAAAAGAATAACGTTTTTGCTTATATCTCTTTGTTTTTATTCTAAAATCCGACGCGACAACACGCGTTTTCATTGATTAAACGTTTAAAAATGATATTACTAGGTGAACTGTAGCCAATCAGCATGCGTCAATTGACGTGTTGATGCCTGTCGTCGCGTCGCGTGTCGGCCATGTGGTTCTGGCTTCAACCCTTATAGCACCAGAATTTTCTTGATTTGTTAAAATATTTATGTATTTTTAAAACGTCGATACAATTAGATCGATATTTTTTTTTAATTATTGGTGACATCCCTACAAGGAATGAATAGTTGACATTTGACACATGATTGACGTTCACAATGCTACAGAACAATGTTGCTATAATCAATAATTACATGTGGGTTGCAATTTTTTTGTTAATTATAATTATTTAAAAAATAAAATAATTAAGGAAGGGTGCTTTTTAAAAAATTAAAAAATATACACTAAGCCTCCTTATTTTATGTACTTTCACAAAAATATAATTTCATCTCGGTTCACGGCAGTTGCGAATAAAAGCCCAGCCTCCATACAAAAACCTAACATGTCCTTTAACTCAGGTATCGTAATATTGTCATTAAAGTTAAAGAATGTGTAATTATTATCAGTTAGTTAAGTTTATTCATCAGACTATTTAAATACCAAATTGTTAGGATTAGAAATGATCATTTGAAAAAGGTTTTATGAACCGATTGAACGGAGGAGGTTGCCATCCTATGGCGGAAGAAAATAAATAGAAAATTATGGCATAACGAGTTAAAGTTTACCAGAATACAAGATTTTGAGCTACGAGGTTAGTCGGAAAGGGGATACTAATCCAAAAGGGTGTTAAAGTACCCATAATAATGAATAACTCTTGTTACACCGTTTCAATATTTTAAGAGAAATCGACGATCAAATATTTCTTAAAAAATTGCAAAAATCTATCTATCCTCAGCTATGACCAGCTGTGTTCACATTTTAGGTCATATTTGGAGGCACGGATTAGAACCTCCATTTTCTGAATTCGTAACTAAAGGTGGGAAGAAGTTATTTTTAAATAACGTAAAATAAATATCATTTGCAGGGAAATAAAAATTATAGGATTTTGTAATTTTAACACTTGCCTAAAACAGTCATCAGTGATATTTTATGTGGCCTGCGGATTAGTACCCCCTTTCCAAGTAACCTTGTGTACCCCCCCCCCCCCCCTCCCCTAACTTGTGGGAGGTCTTTTAACGCACACTAGTACTTTCTAGTAGATACATGAAAAGAGCCTCCACGAGTGTCGATACTTAAGTACGTCCGGCGCACCCTGAGCAGTCAGCCCCGCTACCAACCTTGCTGACTGGCTAATCTTCTCACCACAGCATGAGCTATTCTTGTACAAGGTTAGTCAGAAAGGGGGTACTAATCCGAAAGGGTGTTAAAGTACACATAATAATGAGTAACTTTTGTTCTACAACTTTTCCCAAAAGTCTATATAGTTTAAGAGAAACAGTTGTTCAAAAATCTCAAAAAAAATCTCTAAAATCTATCTAACTATCCCCAGATATGTATTTACATTTTAGGTCATATTTGGGGTCATGAATTAGAAGCACCATTTTCTGAATTTGTAACTAAAGCAGGGATGAAGAATTTTTGAAAAAACTTAAATTAAAATAATTTTATTTGGAAAAAAATATATCGAATTTTGAAATTTTAACACTTGCTTTCAAACAGTCATCAGCGATACTATAAGTGGGCTTCGGATTAGTACCCCCTTTCCGACTAACCTTGTATAGCTCGTGCTGACACGATAGAAGAAGAAGCAGTAGATACAAATTTTGTGTAGGTATGTGGAATAACGAGGTATGGTGTTTCTCCAACGAAAAGGGAGGATCCTCCAACCAGGCGAATCTTATGCCCGGCGGGCTACTGCCCAACCGTTGATGTTGTGCAGTTGTAGATACAGGGTATAAGCGAATTCGTGTAATTCCTTCAAACCGCGTGATCTACTGGTGACACAGATTAAACCAAATTATTCTGTTATAAAAACAACAAAAAGAAATTAAAAAAAATAAAATCTTGGTTTTCGATTTTTGAGTAATTTTAGAGCCCCGAGTTAAGTGAAGCGCTAGTCGTGTCCGCCAGTCATTTATCGAAATGTTCATAGATATAAAATGATATTTTTTTCGTCTTTTAAATCCTTATTATTTGGTTTAGATACGATCATTTAACGCAAAAGTTTTTTAATTTTATTTTTTATCTTTCTATATCTCTTGGGTGTATCAACCTGCCAGGGTTGCGGAATTTATTCAAAAGAGTTACCGCGGCCCTGGTACGCAAAAGGCATTAGGAGGAACACGGATGGGTTTTAGTCAGTAAGAGTCTGACACTCCCTTCCGCTCCGTCCAGAGCGGAAAAAGCGATATGATGATTTCCGAACGTAAAAAAAGGGTGTCAATTTACACCAGTAGTAAGTAGATCAAGTAGTTTTAAAGAATTACACGTTTACACCCTGTATGCTACCTGCGTATCGCATCTTGATATAGCGCTGTAGGATCTGTTGGAGCGTTATCTTGGACAGTAATTGTCGTAACGCGGCATCCCACGTGAGCGATCTAGAAGCAACGCAGAAACAGCAAACAGTCGATACCTATTGAAGTGGCCTACGTGACCAAACGCACGTGGAGTGCGGTGCGGCGCAAAAAGCGAAGCGAACGCGCCGCGGCTTGATATTTTCGCGCGAACTGGATGCGGTGCCGTACAGTGCTACTGAATGACGGCGGCGCGCGGCGGGCGGTTCGCGAGCTCGTAGGGCAAAGCTGCCGCTTCGTACCGCATCGCATTGAATTCGCGTATCACTGCTTACGTAACGCCGTCCGGCATACCGTCCTCGCCGACGAGGCCCGTCGCGACGTCCCACCGCCGCCGGTCACGATCCACCGAGCTCTCCCGTCGTAGAGCCGGTCGTCTCTTCAGACTCCGCAGTCACACCGATAATTCAGCCCTCATCAAGCTGTCTCCCCCCCCCCCCCTATGTCCACGCCAGCAACGCCCTAAGCCGAGGTCCGAGTTCCACTAGGGGTCGCCCTTAGTGCTGTTGTTGCAGGTAGTCATGATGTTAGTGTAGTACAAGTAGTTAGCTTAGGTTAAGTATTTTACTTCCCCCCATTGGCTGGAGACCCTTCAGGTCACGCCAATAACTGCCCGGTTACGTAGAAACCGTCCCCTAGGACGACCTACAGCAGTCAAATAGAAAAAAAAAAAACCGCTTACGTAAGACGCCGCATGTCTCTGCAATATACTAAACCACTGTAGTGTTACGTAGTTTGCGTAATATTTATCGCTAAAAAGATAACGGTCAAAAAACGCGGTTGATCTGCTGTTCGATTGTGATTTAATCAGTTTTGTAGGTAAAATTAGCCTCCTGGACTTTGATCTTGAGTGCTTCCACTATCTCAATCGTTTTAATAACAACAACGTAGCATAACTAGTGAAAAATATTACAAATTTGACTAATCATGCACTGTTGCAGTATTTTACACACATGTACTAGAGCACGTGGACGTGTTATTGTTTATTATCAGAAGCCTGAAAGTTATCTTGCTATTCTAAAGGTCAACTTGATGTTGGGGAAACTACCTTGTTGTTTATCTTAAAGTAGCACTTAATAAAACGGTGTAATAATTGTTTTAAAGTGATTGTAAAACCGGTGTACGCACTTTCGAATACGAACATTGATCGCGAATTTTGTGATCATATGTACGGACAAAATCAGCTCTTTTCTCGAGTGGAGCGAGCTCCGCCAGCTCCTAGAGGCTGAATGGAAGGAGCGACTTGCGCGATCAGCGCAGAGCACGCCGCAATAGCGGCGGTAAGACCTGTGATGGACGAGTGGCTGGAGAGGCGGCATGGCACCCTCAGCTTCCAGTTGACGCAGTTGCTCTCGGGACATGGCTGTTTCTGGAATTACCTATGTCGCATAGGCCGGGAGCAGACGCCCGGTTATCACCACTGCGTCGACAGTCCGGAGGACACGTCGCTGCACACGCTGCAGGCGTGTCCCGCGTGGGCGACGCAACGCCGCGAGCTAGTCGCAGTAGTCGGTGGTGACCTCTCGCTTCCAGCCGTGGTTTTGTCTATGATCGGGAGCGAGAGTGCGTGGTTCTGTCCATGGTCGGGAGCGAGAGTGCGTGGGAAGCTGTTGCCTCCTTTTGCGAGGAGGTGATGGCGACCAAAGAGGGAGTGGACAGAGAGAGAGAGGCGGCTGCTACTCTCCCTTCCCGCGCCAGACGCACCGGGCGCCGCCGGAGAGTGCGAGACGATTTTCGGCCACCCTAGCGTGTGGCCTGTGGGCGGCGCGGCGCCCGACCAGTAACAAGCCCGAGAAGGCGGCGCGCAGTGTTCCGTGCGCGCCTCACAGGAGGACGTGGAGCAAGGCCCCACAGAAGGAGAGGTCCAGGAGATGACGGATCGAGGCCTGCCGGGGTCGCGGTGCATGCAGCTGCGAATCCCGCGACCCCGGCCAAAGGTCAGGAGAAGGAACACCGTCGGTTTTTAGTCGGTAAGAGTCCGGCATAACTCTTCGCCTTCCCCGGGCGAAAGGTATCAGATAGGTATCAAGGTAACAATGAGTATTTACCCACATTTTTAACATACAGGTTGTCCCGAAAGTCAACGTCATGCCAACAACAAATGTTAAGGCAGTTTCTGACTGTTCAGAAATAGTAGTTTATGAAACAGCATAATAGGGGTTATTTTAATAGTATCACACGAGTGTTTTAATACCATAATATGTACAGTTTCATACAATACTTTATTTAAACTCATGCAATAGGTAAATAAAAGACCAAAGTTAAAACAAAAACAATAAGGCTCACGCTCATTGTGATTTTTTGTCACGGTGACTTTTTGTTACCAAGTCGAATTCTATGAAAATATATATTTGTCACCGTCACCGTGACAAAAAATCAAATCAGCGGCGGGCCTAATGGCGCCGAAACTCAGCAGTCCACCGGGCATGCGCGCCGTGCCACAGAATAAATAGTATAAGTAGCCGTGCCTCCTCACGCCTGCGCATCGAGGCTTCGATTGACAATGTGCAACCGCCAAAAAAATTGAATTGAAAAAAAAAAATGTTAAGGCAATCCTCCCCACGCAAAAGTGGCGCCACTTCAGAAAAAAAGCATAATTTCTGTCAACGCACAACATATTGAAATGTCGTACGTACAACATTTTAGTCAAGTGTTGTAGAAATTTTCGAACATCAAATATCAACACTAGCGCTTCTTTCTGGATTCGAAGTTTTAGCGATAAGTACCAAAAACGGCCGTTTTAGCATTAATTATTAAAACTTTTAACCTAGGATGTCAAGTGTTGTTTTTTGGTGTTTGAAAATTTCTACAACACTTGACTAAAATGTTGTGCGTACGAAATTTCAATGTTGTATGTTGACAGAAATTATGCTTTTTTTCTGAAGTGGCGCCATTTTCGCTGCGGGAATCGCCAAGAAAACTGTACTTTAAAAAAACTTTTTAAAATTAGAGATGCATGTCAATAAAGCATGTAATTACGGTATTATTTTTGAGTTCATAATTAGAACTTTACGACATGAGTGTAGATAAAAAAAAAGTATAATCTAACATTTTAAAGTATTGTTATCGGTAGCGGGTAGCACTAGGCAATGTTGACAAGAGAGGGTAGTCGTCGATATGGATCGGCCCACCCGAGGTTATAAAGGCAGTGGTCATTCGACGAAGCGAGAGCATTCCGTGTTGAACAGCTGAGGAAGTCTGACCTTTTATATCTGATTAGCTTGTCCTTATTTTATGATCTTGTAATAATTGTGTAAAGTAATATACTGTGATCTAGTTAATGTTACTAATACTAACCCAAATACAAGTACTCTCAGTGGTGGAGAGTCTATGTTGGTTTTATTTACTGTGTTTACCTTGCTCGCAATCCTGACATACCGATATTAGCTAAAACTGTAATGATAGAATCACCCCTGAACGATTATATTGTTGTGTCGTTTACATCAGAAGTGGAACAAGAAAAAACCAGTCCACATTATGATTGTATACCCACATATGTAAATATTTTATGATCTTTAAAATCCCCTGTAGACGGACTGACAAAAACTTGATTTCGACTGATATTACAATGGTGAGAAATGTGAGAACGAGAAAATGTGATAAATCCGGTGAGTCACAACCATTTTATTATGTGTGAAGGAAGTTTGATAAAGGAAATATAATATGAGTGGTTATTTATTCGTGTAAAATAAATATTAAATGATATCTTTGCTTATTCATGTAAAATAAAAGAGATGTTATCTGTATTTATTCGTGTAAAATAAATAAGATGATATCTGTGTTTATTCGTATAAAATAAATATGATGGTAACTGTATTTATTCGTGGAAAATAAATACGGCATCTGTATTTATTCGTGTAGGAAAATACATTGCAAGTCGTATTAGAGTTTGTGGTGAGATGCAACCAGGGTTGATCTTTGGCACCGCCCGGTTTGGCCAGCCGGGGTTGGCCAAAGGCTTCGCCTGGGGAAAACTGAAACTCTAACGTGGCGAAGCAATTGTTATAGGGCTGGAACCAAGGCGGGATATGCCATGATATGGCTAGATCCAAGGCGGGTGATGCCATGTTGATAAAGCAGGATCCCAGGCGGGTGATGCCAAATGAGTTGGCTAAATCCAAGGCGGGTGATGCTATTAATTGATAAATGAAAATGCAGTGAAAATGAGATTCTGTTTTGAATTAATGTTTTGAAAAAGTTTTGAAAATATTGATATTTGTTTTTTATTCGTTTTGTTATAATTCTTGTTGTAGAATGGTACAAAATAGTTTATTGAAATTAAAAAGTAGTTTGTTATTATTACTTATGGTTTAAAATGTATTTTTTGTAGACGAAAACAGGAAATTGTATTTATTATTGATGATCATTATTATGATGACTTCCGTTAAAGATTAATTTGTCAAATTTATTTTAAATAAAAAGTAATTTGACTTATTTTCGTTAAAGATGTGTTTAATATGTATTGTATTGTTGTAAAAAGGTTGGATTATTAGCGCAATATAGAAATGTTATGTTTAAAACATCATGTCAGTTTTGTAATATGAGTTTGTGAATAATTGAGATATTATTTTGATCATGAAAAGTTTTAAAGGTTATTAATTTAAGTATTATGATTTTGGGAATAATTGAGATAATATTTTAAGTGTTTATAATTATGTACTATGATACCTACTGTGAATAATGATTATAAGATATTTAACCATGAAACATTTAGGATGTTTGTTTTATGATTTCGTGAAGAATTGAGATATTTAAGAATGTAGGATTTTGTGAATAATAATGAGATAATAATCGTGAATTATTTTAAGGGTGTACTATGAGTTTATGAATAATGAGATATTTAATCTTGAAATATTTTAAGTGTTTAACGTACTATGAGTTTGAAGTGTTTATATGCTGGTACAATGAATTGTGAATAATTGAGATATATAATCATGGAATATTTTAAGTGTTAAATGTACTATGAGTTTGTGAATTATTGAGATATGATGTTGTGATTTTGTGAATAATTAGGTATGAGATTTTTACGAATGAAATATTTTAAGTGTTTATGTATTATGGCTTTGTGAATCGTTGAAATATTTAACCAAGAAATATTTTAAGTGTTTATGTATTATGAATTTGTGAAAAACTATAATGAGATATTTAGCCCTGAAAAATATTGTAAATGTATTTAAATGATTTTATGAATTTGTGTATAATGAGATTGTGTGTTTATGTACCTATTATGATTTATTGAATAACTAAAATTTGATGTTTAACCAAAGTAGAACTGTCTAATAGGCATCTGAGATAGTATTTTATTGTGAAAATGTTGAAATCTAATGTGTGGATGTTTGTAAGTAAGTAAGTTTGATACGAGAAGTTATGAACGAATATAGAACTAGGTTGATACTGAATGAATATCAACTAGTTTAAGTCATGGGTGATGAGCTTGTTGGCCGTCGATGGGATAACAAGCTCTAATCGATTCAAACATTCTTTGGATGCTTTTCATTTTACTTTGGTCAAAGACATGAGTAACATGACGAGGTCAAAGATGAGTGATCAGGTGTGGCCGAGATGTGTACTGTATTATTTGTTTCTGTTTAAGGTCCGAAGGTGTCACTGAAGTTAGGCCTTGATGCACAATCTTGACGATGGGGTTGATGGTGCGTCAACCACCAACCACCAACACACGAGGACGTGTGTTTTGCAGGAGGGCCGTGTTATCGGTAGCGGGTAGCACTAGGCAATGTTGACAAGAGAGGGTAGTCGTCGATATGGATCGGCCCACCCGAGGTTATAAAGGCGGTGGTCATTCGACGAAGCGAGAGCATTCCGTGTTGAACAGCTGAGGAAGTCTGACCTTTTATATCTGATTAGCTTGTCCTTATTTTATGATCTTGTAATAATTGTGTAAAGTAATATACTGTGATCTAGTTAATGTTACTAATACTAACCCAAATACAAGTACTCTCAGTGGTGGAGAGTCTATGTTGGTTTTATTTACTGTGTTTACCTTGCTCGCAATCCTGACATACCGATATTAGCTAAAACTGTAATGATAGAATCACCCCTGAACGATTATATTGTTGTGTCGTTTACAGTATAATGTTTTTCCAATTTGAAAGTTACCATGAATATCATTTTATCTCATAGGTATTTAAAAAAAGAATAACTATGTTAAAAAAAACTGAACTGTCATATTATATTGACATATTTGATATCGGCATATTCGTTGAATTTCGGGACAACTCATGCAAACCTATTAACAATACAATATTACGTAGGTACCTACCATTGAGCTGGTCTGATTGAGGGTTTGAATCGGAAAGTAGAAATTATTTCAAATTAGCCAATAATCAAGCCCATCGATTTTGTCTCATGACTAAATTTGATAAGAAGGACTTGGACGGCGGCTCAGGATGGTGATTGGCACTCGACAATAACTTGTAGACCAATCGTGTTTGAGCTCGTATGACTCGTTATAAAAGCATTTTCTCATCGCATTAATAATACTAACTAACGAGGATCGAGAGCTAAATTTTAAAAAAGGGTTTTATTTAATTTAAGACTCAGACCCCCTTATTACAAAAGATGGTTTAAACCAAGACTAAGGTAAACCCAGGTTTAAAATATACCCATCACTTTCTTATGTCATTTAACAAAAAGAGACGGGGCTATTTTAAAACCTAGGTTTTTCTTAGACCATCTTTTGTAATAACACCCAGAGCGTTTGTACACCGCCGCCGCCATTCACCGACAAACGAGATTATTTCGGACCGAGTTACGGCGATCGTGTGTCCACCGCGACCGATCTCGATGGTTCCTAACCTAACACAAGACAAAAATCCGTGCACCGGCGCCGTCAATCTCGGATGTAGTGGACAAGAGCAGACGCGTTTTGTATTGCCAACATTTCGGGCCGTCGCGATCTCGGCGGAGTTCTCGGAGGCCGAGATGACGGCGCTCGGATGACGGATGTGCAATGGACACGCAGCCATAGTAAAGTATATGTTACCGGCAATGTGTATAATGCAGGTATTCTATACAATGCCTAGGCAATGTATAGAATGCCTGGGGCCTCCAGGCAATGTATGAAATATTATGAATATTATTGTCCATTACATACTTTGCCTAGGTAATGTACACATTTCCTAGGGATTGTATAGAACACCTGCTGGTCCACCGGCAATGTGTGAAGTAAATAGATTTGGTCATTCATTTGGGGCACCCCGACACGGATAGGTTAGGTTCAAAGGGGATGACATCCCCTTCGTGTTAGGTTACTTTAAACCCTGCAGACAGAAATATTGGAAACCCAAACAACCTTCCAAACATCCCCTTAAGTTTTTCATTTGTTTTTATTGTGCCTCGCGTGGAGTTTACTGCCTGCTCGCACGTCTTCCCCTTCGCCGCTCTCGTCTTTTTAACACATTACCGGCTGCGCATTCGGTATTGTATAGAATGCCTAGGCAAAGTATAAAATAAATAATATTTCATACATTACCTGAACGTTTTTGGCATTCTGTACATTGCCTAGGCATTGTATAGAATACCGGATTACACAGATTGCCGGTAACATATACAGGGTGTAAACTAATTCGTGTAATTCCTTCAAACCACATAAACTATTACTGGTGTAGATAAACCCGGCATTGATCGGATTTAGCATGATTAAAAAATAAAAATCTTGTTTTTGTTGCGGTTGGGGTAAGTGATCGTCTCTTAATCACCTAATAAGGAAACAAAAAAAAAATAAGCAAAAAAAAAATTTGCATAAATATAATCATTTTTAACCGACTTCAAAAAGGAGGAGGTTCTCAATTCGGTTGTATTTTTTTTTTATGTTTGTTACCTCATATCTCCGTCATTTATGAACCGATTTGAAAAATTCTTTTTTTGTTCGAAAGGGTATACTTTCCGATTGGTCCCATATCAATTTTGTTATGATTAGACCATGAACTTCAGAGATATGGAACGGAACTCCTCATCGGATCAAAGTAAAATTCTCAAATCTATCTTCTTCTTATATATAAAAATGAATCGCAAAATGTGTTGGTAAGCGCATAACTCAACAACGCCTGGACCAATTTGGCCAAATCTTTTTTTTAAATGTTCGTTGAAGTTCAAGGATGGTTTTTACGGCGAGAAAAATTAGAATTATTGCTGGAAAAACCCTAAAAATAGCCCTTTTCTTTTTCCCATACAAATGATTTCTAACTAAAACGTAGTCAATTTGAGCTTTATTGCTATGGTATAAAGTTCATATTAAATTACAAGCACTCACTGTTGTCTAAGCAATGTAGGTGTGTTCCTAACGTAGGTAGGTAGTAGGTAGGTAGTAGGTAGGTAGTAGGTAGGTAGTAGGTAGGTAGTAGGTAGGTAGTAGGTAGGTAGTAGGTAGGTAGTAGGTAGGTAGTAGGTAGGTAGTAGGTAGGTAGTAGGTAGGTAGTAGGTAGGTAGTAGGTAGGTAGTAGGTAGGTAGTAGGTAGGTAGTAGGTAGGTAGTAAGTAGGAAAAAGTGCATTGCAACGCATGCGGGTACAGCTAGTTATATATAAAAATGAATCCCTATTTCCCTTGGTCACGGCATCCCGCGTGAGCGGCTGGACTGATTTCGCTAATTCTTTTTTTGTTGTGTTCGTAATTGTCAGGAGAAGGTTCTTAAGAAAGAAAATATTGAAATTTAAAAAAAAAAAAAATTATCTCAGTATGTCCATATTCTTCATTTGTCATGCATGAAAATGGTTTTAACTTTTTGTTACTATTTTGATTTTGTTTCTGAAGGTAGGTAGTAGGTAGTAAGTAGGAAAAAGTGCATTGCAACGCATGCCGGGTACAGCTAGTTACTAATATTGCTTTGTTTATATTTGTTGTTGGGAACTGACTACTGGAAAAGAGGAGGGGGTGCGTGTCCCCCCCTCTCCCCTTTGGAATGTTTTCATTATATCGTGTAAGGTATCATTTGAAAGGACTTTTTATGCCCGACCACGTCAAAGCCAAAAAGAAGGGTTATGAAGGAGAACGTATTTAATAAAAAATAAACTTTAAAAAAAAGTAAAAACCGACTTCAAAGAAATACTAAAAGGAGTAAAATAATTACCATAATATAAAATTAACAGTTTCAGAAGTCGGTGCAACTCTACACTGAAGCAAATAGAAGCCACCGACTTCTGAAACTGTTAATTTTATATTATGGTAATTATTTTACTCCTTTTAGTATTTCTTTGAAGTCGGTTTTTACTTTTTTTTAAAGTTTATTTTTATATGATATAGCATGCATAAACAAATGAAAGCACGGCGTCACAGCGCGATATCGCTCCACACAGTCAGTTAACTCGGGACGCTAAAATGACTAGAAAATAGAAAATCATTAATTCTTCATGAAACAATTATTTTGTTGAATCTGAAAAAATCTCATACAGGGTCAATCTATGTCACCAGTAGATCATGCAGCTTGAAGGAATTACATGAATTCGTTTACATCCTGTATATCGCTTCTTCGGCAACGTCATCTCGTTCTCAGTGACGGCAGCGGTGAACAAACGGCCTTACTGATCACACTTTTAAGGATAAAAAAAGAAAACGAAGTACTAATCTGAAAAAATAAATAAACTGTTGGAAATAGTAAATATAGACACGAGAAAAAACAACTACAAATTGTTTTTGTTTTTTTTTGCGTCTACACCCGTGCAATTTCATGTTCATCTTGCGTTTTCAACTTTCAACTCTTCTTGCGTCAAGCGCATGCATTATTTATTGCCATAAGACGCATGCAGCTTATCGTCTACACCGGTGCGCCTCGGTCAGTCGTCAGTCGACATACAATGGACGGATTAGCGTGCGCTAGGGGCATGCTCTTTTGCCGAATTTGTATTAAGGCATGCGCTATGGCGCTTCACGCATGCTTCAGACGAAGACGAGGAAGATGATCATGAAAGCGCACTGGTGTAGACATAGCTAATCAGAAACATAACATAACATCACGCCTGTATTCTCCGAAGGGCAGGGCAGAGGTGTATAATACACCTACATTTCGCCGTTATGTTTCAATTCCCATGTAACAAGGGGAGAGCTTATAATTCCACACGAAAAAATCCAAACAATTTGCCCGACCTGGAGATCGAACCCAGGACCTCATGCTCAGTAGTCGCGCTTGCGACCTAGTAAATCAACCATACCTTCTCAACCGTTTACCTGCTGATATAAGAAGTCAGCATAAAAAGGCAAATTTGCCAAATTACTTAACACGTTCAGCGCCGGTAGCCCTCCAGGAGGGCACCCTGTAGTCGCATTCGCCATACCAGGTGCCCTCGTGGAGGGCTCATTTTAAATGCAGGTTTTTCTTGGAAAATTCACCGTCATGAAACAAGCAAGCACTATTTTACGACGTAGTAGCGTATTTTTATGGTTTTTAACCTAATGCCAGGAACCCTCCTCGAGGGTTCACTCTTAGCTCAAACGTAATGCCGAGGACCCTCCTGGAAGGTTCACTAGCAATATGTATGGCGGCATGGCGTATGAGCTCTATGAAAAGTTTGATGGACTCGAATGTGTTAAGTAATTTTTCCTTGAGAGTTTGTAAACTATTTCATTTAAGTGTCCGCACTATAAACAATTATTGTTACCTGATTTGTGTTCCGTTCCTACAGAAAAACCGTGGAAACGGTTTTGTGGGGCATTGATCTCAATTAAGGTTAATGTAACGTCTTCGTAATAAATAAATAAAAAACCGGCCAAGTGCGAGTCGGACTCGCGTACGAAGGGTTCCGTACCATTATCTATTCTGTTTTTTAGTATTTGTTGCTATAGCGGTAACAGAAACACATCATCTGTGAAAATTTTAACCGTCTAACTTTCACGGTTCATGAGATACAGCCTGGTGACAGACGGACAGATGCACGGACAACGGAGTCTTGGTAATAGGGTCCCATTTTACCCTTTGGGTACGAAACCCTAAAAACGAGGCAGTAACGAATTAAAATTTACCAAAGGACCCCCCTAACTCGTGGAAGGTCTTTTAATGCACCCTAGTACTTCTAGTAGATACAAATTTTGTGTAGGTATGCGAAGGAATGAGGTACCTATGACTTCCTCCAACGAAAAGGGAGGATCTTCCAACCAGACGGGTCTGATGTTGGCCGGTTGTATACACCGTGGGCCCGAGGTACCCGAAAGATTTTAACCACGCCTTTCTGATGGTACTATGACTCAATAATGTTATATCAATAATAGTCAATTTTACTATTCTGTTTTTCGGAACAAAATAAATAAATTAACTTTAGTATTTCCTTGTAAACTATACATTTTAAATATATATACAAGATGTAACATAAATAAGTGTACAACCTCTTAGGGGTCACTGTACTCATTCATTATGAACAACTTTTGCTATGGGACCAAACACGAAATCGCGAAAAAAAAAAACAGCTCTTCCCTACATTTTGACGAGTTATGCGAACATTAATGTAGGGAACAGATGTTTTTTTTTCGCAATTTCAGGCCATGGAAGATGGGTAGGCCTCTGGTATGGGACGCAACGTGCGTCGATACCCTTGCGCCATCCCATCTTCCTAGCTCGGCAGGCTGTTCTGGCACTGCTGCTGCAGCTGCGGAGGCCCTCAAGCGGCGAAAATATAATAACTTCATCAGTAATTATATTTTCGAGTCGTTTGGGGTCGAAACACTCAGGTCGTGGGGTCCGAGTGCCCAACTTCTATATAGAGAGGTTGCAAGGCGGCTGGTCGACGCTTCCCGTGAACTGAAGGCTGGTCTCTACCTTGGCCAAAGGATTAGCATTGCCATACAACGTGGCAATGCTGCCAGCCTTCTGGGCACGTTACCAGTAGACAGCGATGCGGAGGAATATTTTGTTGCCCTATTTTAGTTTATAGTTTCATTAGGATATATTTTTTGTTATTTGTAAATACTTTTATTTGTAATTATGTAAATATCGTTTGTGTAGTAAAATATATACTCGAAAACTATATCCCCGCTTTTCTTCTCCAAATAGGTATCGGAATCGATGATTAAACATTTTCGGATGCCTCTGGCCCATAGTGTTTATGCTATTTGCGTGTCACATCTTTATATCGCGATGTAGGATCTGTTGGTACGTTATCTTGGACTGTTGTCGTTAATGTCGCTTCAATCTGCTAAACCACTGCAGTGTTACGTAGTTCGCATGTGGCGTGATTTATGTTGCCACAGAGATAACGGTCAAAAACAGTGGTTGATCTGCAGTTCTGTTGTGATTTAATCAGTTTTGTAGGTAAAAACCTCCTGAACTTTTATCTGGAGTGCTTTAATTATCTAAATTGTTTCAATAAATTTAACAACGATGCATGACTGGTGGAAAATATTACAAATTTGACTAATCATGCACTGTTGCAGTATTTTACATTCATGTACTAGAACACGTGGACGTCATCATCTGCCTAGCCTTTTCCCAACTATGTTGGGGTCGGCTTCCAGTCGAACCGGATGCAGCTGAATATCAGTATTTTACATGGAGCGACTGCCTATCAGACCTCCACAACCCAGTAACTGGGTAATACGATACTCTTGGTAAGACTGGTTGTCAGACTTTCTGGCTTCTGACCAACAGTAACGACTGTCAAAGATCTACAAATGACAACCGGGACCAACGGCTTTACGTGCTTTCCGAGGCACGGAGGAAACTCGCTATGGTAAATGGTCACCCATCCACAGACCAACCTCGGCAAGCGTGGCTTAACCCGGAAGATCGGTCTATGCGGCTGTAATTATTTAGCCACGAGCTCCTCTAGAACACGTGGACGTATTATTGTTTATTATCGGAAGCCTCAAAGTCTCATTCTACGGACAATTTGATGTGAAAATAGCTTTGTTTGTTTACCTTAAGGTGAAAATACACTAGAGCATTTTCTCGAGCATTTCCATTTAATGTAACGTAAAAGCAAAAGCTCAATTTAAAAAAAGCATTTCTATACAGCGTGGCGCTCCAATGGCGATATTCATTTAACACACGGATATGGGTAGTGGTCAGTGGTAGTGGAGAACGGCTCGTGGCTAAATAATTACAGCCGCATAGACCGATCTTCCGGGTGAAGCCATGCTTGCCGAGGTTGGTCTGTGGATGGGTGACCATTTACCATAGCGAGTTTCCTCCGTGCCTCGGAAAGCACGTAAAGCCGTAGGTCCCGGCTGTCATTTGTAGATCTTTGACAGTCGTTACTGTTGGTCAGAAGCCAGAAAGTCTGACAACCAGTCTTACCAAGAGTATCTGGTAAGACTACTGGGTTACTGGGTTGTGGAGGTCTGATAGGCAGTCGCTCCATGTAAAATACTGATATTCAGCTGCATCCGGTTCGACTGGAAGCCGACCCCAACATAGTTGGGAAAAGGCTAGGCAGATGATGATGATGATATGGGTAGTGGTCAGTAACCATAAAAATAACAAAAAATAATAATAATAGGTAAATTGAAAAAAAAAAAAATTCGAACAAACTAAGTACCTAATAAATAAAGTGCACAAATTCAAAATGAATTATTTATTGTCTCAAATTATTACAGAATCACATGAAATAGAGGCAGCCCCATTAAGTAATGTTTAATACTTGTGTTGGGACTGTGTTTCTTACGATTATTCGGAGTCAGGAGTCGTCCAGGGCTTCTTCAATAATACGTTTATTGTTCGTGAGATGATTGCGTTTATTTTATGTTAATACTAAGTAGTACATAAATCGGTATACTTTTTCAACGTTATACAGAATTACAGAACAATATTAAGGTACAAACAAGTAGTAGCCGAAAGAAAAAAATCGTAGTGACGATAGGCTTATTTCCCAGGCTTCTTTCAATCCACATTGATTTAAGTTTTGAGGTGCACGCCATCTATGACTTTGTGTCGAAGTTAGCTTCACTGTGAGAGCGATAGATGGCGTTAGGTATGGCGCCAATAGACTGTCTCGCTCTTCCCTTATTTGCTTCTACAATGAATAACAATTTAAAGACCTTAGATTGTAAAGACACTAATTATTTTTACTATAATATGTACAAAAGCATGCAGTAAGAAGTATAAAGTCCCCGTCGCGAGAAGCTATAAATTTTGTAAACACACATTCAGGGGTTCGCAACCTTTGGAACAAATAAAGAAAAACAGTTTTGTAATGATTTTTATTTTTATATAATGGTTTTTATTTTATTTATATAATAATAAATAATAATCTACGAAAACAACACAAACAAACTGAAACGCATTCAAAACTCAAATGACAGCATTGACAGCGTCAGTGTGAACTTACTTCAAAATGGCGGGCCAAATGTTGACGTTCCATGAGTCAGACACGTTCCGGTACCACAAAACATTAGACGATAGCGCTTTATATCGCTAAAATATAACCCGACTAAGTGAAATTGCTCGTTAGTTTCGTATTACACGTATGTAACTTTGAGTTGATTGAATTTGGGATTATTTGTTGTTGATTGAATTGTCGCTACGTAACTTTGTAGAAGTTCTTTATTTACAAAATTTATAGCTTCTCGTGACGGGGACTTTAGTATGTTTGTGTATGCATGTTCGTGTGTGTGTTTAGATTAATTCATGCAGCTACTTACCACCTTTTTTTTTTTTTTATTTTGCGTGGGTAAATCCTCATGGACTATCCCCCGTCTGGGGAAGACGGGGGGGTGTGCCGGACTCTTACCGGCTAAAACCACCACGATGTTCCATCACATGACCGTGGGCCGGGGTCGCGGGATTCGCAGCTGCATGCACCGCGACCCCGGCAGGCCTCGGTCCGCCAGCCCCTGGCGGACCTCGCCTTTGTGGGGGGTCCTTTGTCCCCACGTCCTGCTGAGAGGCGCGCGTGGAACACGTCGCGCCGCCTACTCGGGCCTGTTACTGATCGGGCGGTGGGTCCCCTAACCCAGCGCCCGCAGGCCACACACTAGGGTGGCTGGAGGTCGTCGCGCGGCCTCCGCCGCCCGGTGCGTCTGGCGCGGGAGGGGAGAGTGGCAGCTGCCTCTCTCTCTCTCGGGAGCGGACTCCCTCCTTGGTCGCCATCACCTCCTCGCAGAAGGAGGCGACGGCTTCCCACGCAGTCTCGCTCCCGACCATGGACAGAACCACGGCCGGAAGCGAGAGGTCACCACCACCGACCGCCGCGATTAGCTCGCGGCGCTGCGTCGCCCACGCAGGACACGCCTGCAAAGTGTGCAGGGCCGTGTCCTCGGGGCAGTCGACGCAGTGGTGACAACCGGGCGTTTGCTCCCGGCCTATGCGACACAGGTACTTCCCGAAACACCCATGTCCCGAGAGTACCTGCGTCAGCCGGAAGCTGAGGGCGCCATGACGCCTCTCCAGCCACTCTTCCATCACGGGCCTTACCGCCGCTATTGCGGCGTGCCCTAGCTACTTACCACCTGGTTTCCGCTGTAAACAGAACACCAACCAACTGATAAGTAGCTCGTTACTTATTTATTACTAAGCCTGTTTGGAAATTTTAATTTTTCAATTTACGAACATTTTATTGATATTTTATTTTATGATTACTGAGTACTAGCCCTACCCGTGTGTTAAATTAATGTCGCCTTTGTAGCGTCACGCTGTATAATATACAATACGGCCGACGTATCTTGGCGAGTCTGAAGTTAGTTGTTTGGCTGCGCAATGAATCTTTCAGAAACGAAATTGTCTACTGCGCAGCTAATCAGCTAACCTCAGAGTCGCCAAGATACGTCGGCCGTATTGTAATTGTAACGTTCATGCGAAAGCTTGACACGGTGTTCGAAGTAATGCTCACGGCGAGTGAGCTATTTTTCCTTTTTTTCCTATTTTTGAGATTTCCTAGTGGTAAAAACATGATCTCCAGTTACGACTTATATTGATAACAATATTTTGTCAAGTGACCTGTCCAAAGAGCATGTTATTATCACTTCGTTTTTATCAGTCAAACCAAATTCATCCAAGAAACCGTTGTTTACTGTTTAATTAATGGCTTTGTTTAGTTTCGAAACTAGATTGCTAGAGATCAACTACGTGTCACGCCTTTCCATTGACTCTGAAAGTACAAATGTGTGAGATATTTATTTACAACGTGACATTCATTCACTTCTACCAGGAGGCGAATAAATCAACCAGCACACTACACAACGCCCGCCGCTGTCCGGCATACCATCCTCGCCGACGAGGCCCGTCGCGACATCACACTGCCGCCGGTCACGATCCACCGAGCTCTCCCGTCGTAGAGTCGGTCGTCTCTTCAGACTCCGCAGTCACACCGATAATTCAGCCCTCATCAAGCAAATTTAAATAATCTAAATTACATTGATAATTTAAAGGAGGAGCTCGTGGCTAAATAATTACAGCCGCATAGACCGATCTTCCGGGTTAAGCCACGCTTTCCGAGGTTGGTCTATGGATGGGTGACCATTTACCATAGCGAGTTTCCTCCGTGCCTCGGAAAGCACGTGAAGCCGTTGGTCCCGGCTGTCATTTGTAGACCTTTGACAGTCGTTACTGTTGGTCAGAAGCCAGAAAGTCTGACAACCAGTCTTACCAAGAGTATCGTATTACCCAGTTACTGGGTTGTGGAGGTCTGATAGGCAGTCGCTCCATGTAAAATACTGATATTCAGCTGCATCCGGTTCGACTGGAAGCCGACCCCAACATAGTTGGGAAAAGGCTAGGCAGATGATGATGATGAATTTAAAGCCGATTAAAAATTTTATCAAATAGACAATAACAAAACAACATAACTGTTCGGGTCGCGACCTAAGTGGTATTGACTATTGGGTCGGTTACTAAAATGCTGTATTTAAGATGCTAAAAGCAATTTATTTTATAAGGTATACATAAAAAGAGCAGGTAACCAGCGCCGACCTACCAGCGCTTATCGGTACTGCAGTGCAATTCTGTAAGAATCTCACCTCGATCGCGACTGTCAATTAGCCACAGCGTGGATAACAAAACTACGCGTTATTGATTATACTGTCGATTATCAGTGTGTTATTTGCTTCTATTATCCATACTGTGACATTATGGATATCGAGCTAACCGTCGATATTGTTGAGGTGGGTTTCTTACAGAATGACACTATTGGTCCGTGCAGGTAACCGCTACATAAAGGAAGCGGGTAGAAACAGGGGCTGGCATTTTTTAACAAAAATATGCGTTGTTCCCTTTTCAAATACAGCAACAAATGACGGCCTATCAGCGCTGTTCGGAGCAAGTCGGAACTTGTCGGCGACGTTCGGAGCTTGTCGGCGCCTGCACCGACTAACTGCGTGGACCAGCACCGACAAGCGCTGACAGATCGGCGCCGCCAACCCGCTTTCTACGTGTATGCACTAACGATTAAAAGGCTACGCTAAAATGATGTCTAATGAAAATGCTGGCGAATGTACCCGATTGTTGTCCGAATATGCAATGTCGTCGGCGCGCACTCAACGCGGCCGAAATCCTAATTGATTCGGTAAATCAGCAAAAGGATGTTCGAACAAAATCGAACAATAACATCACGCCCTGTATTCCCCGAAGGGTTCGGCAGAGGTGTCTAGCACATCCTCACTCCGCTGTTAGTGTTAGTCCCATGTAATAGGGGGCGAGCCTTGCCCTAAACCGGGCACAAATCCAGACTCCGGGCTGATACCGAGAAATTCTACACGGAAAAATCCAGTAACACTTTGCCCGACCAGTAGTGTCATTCTGTAAGAAACTCACCTCAACATCGACGGTTAGCTCGATATCCATAATGTCACAGTATGGATAATAGAAGCAAATAACACACAGATAATCGACATTATGATCAATAACGCGTAGTTTTGTTATCCACGCTGTGTCACGACAAGTGTCTAATTGACAGTTGCGATCGAGGTGAGATTCTTACAGAATTGCACTGCTGAGGACCTCACCCTCAGCAGTCGCGCTTGCGAGCTCTAGACCAACGAAGCAGTCCTAATCCTAGATTAACATAAAATAAAACTAATCATAAAGTCCACGATAATGTAACCGAATTTCTGGTATTCCTACAAATTCAACAGATTTCCTAGAACCGATCTTGACCCACTTTTATTTTAACGATAAGACTATTTTAAATTAATGATTTCATTGAACTAATGTTCAAAGTATGTAACAATGATATAAGCATGGATTACTCAATATTTACCATGCATATCTATCAAAACAAAATAAATGACTCAGCAATAGAGGGCCGTCTAGCCGACTTATCGGCTCCGAGAATGCCGATTAATCGCCGTCTACAAAAGAAGCCAGATAGTCCGCTTACCAACTACCCATGGATATCAGTTCGCTCATGGATAACAAATCAAATCAAATAACTTTAATTCAGACAACATGGGTCCATTGGTTAGTAATAACAAACTTAAAAACTATGTTAGTATGTATAAATAACTACAGGAAAAATATCGACACGAAACATGCGAGTAACAATTTAGTACCGCATGTACCTAAGAGGCATACCGTGCGGACGATACTGAGTCACACAGTGCCCCTCTTCTATCTCAGTCATCACACGCACGAGGTGCCTCCGTATAGGTGCATGCACTTCCTCAGCTATAATTTTCAGGATGCTGTTGGCGCTCCCCATTACCGTTCTTACCATAACAGTACATTTAATATTTTTTCAAAGATCTTCTTTGATTGCAAAAATATCCTGCATTCGAAAAAGCTCTCTGATTGGCACTGTGTGGACTGAAAACAAATCGACGTTCCCAAGCAAAAAATAGGTAATGTGCTATTATTGAGTTTCTATTATTATTACAAACTAGCTGACCCGACAGACGTTGTCCTGACATAAAATAATTCCATTGAAAAAAGAACTTATTTTTTTCCCGAATTTGTCAATTTTCCGGGCAACTTTTCCAATTTTTCTTTGCATACCTATAAACCTAATTCGGAATATTACGAACATGAAAAAAATGCCAAATCCGTCCAGCCGTTCTCAAGGCATGCGCTTACCAACAAACAGCATTCAGAATCTATGGGTTAAAAGACATTATTGATTTTTCCTATTGATATTTACGGAGATATAATTAATAACACGTTTTTTTCTAAGGAAGCTCACAAACTTGGTAATGACGAAAAAGTATGGTCACAAGTCAATGCGTATTTTTTTGTTTGTTATGTAGCTATAAAGCGGAAGCTTTAGCGTAAAAATAAACCACGAAGTGTTTGGTAAAGTGCGATTACGATATTTTTGTCGTCTTCTTTTTGCGACTTATTAAAGTGTAGGTACCTAATGTTAAGTTTTATAACATGTTTTATAAATGATAAACACAATTATATCTCTTAAGCATAACAATAAAATCACACCACATAATCAACATTGAAGACTTTAGGAACATTTTAATGTTAACTAAAATCATAAATTCTTATGATATCAGCAGTAATGATGATAAGACAAGCTTATAATAAAACCTAAAAATAAATTCATATCAAACAAATAACGTTGGCTTTGGAAAGATTTTATAAGTAAACACAATTGTTATTAAATAAAAATAAATTATAAGTACTTACTTAGAAAAGTGTCGAAAATATCTAGACCTAATTATTAAGTCGCGGCCTAGAAAGTAGGAAAAAAAAATTGAGACTCTCGAAACTTCGAGACTCAGAGGGCGTTATTACAAAAGATGGTTTAAACCAAGACTAGGGTAAACCCAGGTTTAAAATATACCCATCACTTTCTTATGTCATATAACAAAAAGAGACGGGGCTAAGTTAAAACCTAGGTTTTTCTTAGACCATCTTTTGTAATACGGGGGAGAGAGTCTTGGACTGGAAGCTCTACCCAGTACACTAACTGGGTTGCGGAGGTCTGATGGCAATCGCTCCGTGTAAAATACTGGTATTCAGCCGCATCTGGTTAAACTGGAAGCTGACCCCAACATAATTGGGAAAAGGCAAGACAGATAGTATTTGTTGTTAAAGATTATATAGGATATCGTCAGTGAAGTTCTAACAGTGCGGAAGTCAAAAATGGCTACTTTACAAGAGAGTGAAAAAACTATTTAAAACGAGCGTAACCTGCGCTGAACGCAGTATTGTTTGTAATTATCATTAAAAATAAACTCTTCGATGATTTAATAAACCTTTGAAAATCCTAATAAGCTTTTTCTTTTCAAGTAATATTGTGGCTTTCGCAATGTTGTCTGTTTTTGTCACAAAATGACTTACGCACTGCTAGAACTTCACTGACGATATGAGGTCTTAAACATTATGCGTAGTTTCTTTCTTCTTTCATTTTGACAGTTCAACAATTTCCATAGCAACGTACGTATTAACAATCCGACGTCTCCACAACTATGTAAAGTCAAAGTGAAATTACGAATGTGATCAATTCGGATGCTGCTAACCAAATATTTCTGACAGACGCACGGACGAACGAACAGTGTTACCACAGCAATAGTATTCCGTTCTGTGCCTGTAGACAAATGGCAAACGATGATCGCTAGAGAATAGAAACGCCAATTAAATCTATGGAAATGACATAACATCGCTTGTCCGGTCGAAAGCTTATGGCGATGATCGATTGTCATTTGTCTACAGGCACTGACCCTTTTGGTATTGAACTTTAAGGGCCTTTTTACTGTGACGCGGGCTCATGCCCGCATGCGTGAGTCACCCGTACCCGTGGCGCCTGAATTTCACCTTTTCATACATGTATTTATTGTGATGCGTGAAACACGCACGAAAAGGTGAACTGCGAGCGCCACGTATGCGGGTGACGCACGCACGCGGTCAGGAAACCGCATGACAGTAAAAAGGTCCTAAAAGGTAGAACAATAAAAAAAAACATGGTCTCTGGTTTTTTGGGAACGACCAGCTGCAAACATGTACCTTGTAGATAAAATAACTATGTATCGTTATCATCTTCATTACCGATTTACATTTACACGATTAAACAAACAAACTCGATTGTCAGGTTAACAACATTGCTAGTGTTGCCCGACGTACCGTTTTTAGCGGGACGTCTCATTTTTCAGCCCTCTTAGAACGCGTCCCGCCAGCACCCTGAACGGGACGCGTTAAATCCCGCCATTTCACATAAATAGGTAACATTGGTAATTTAAAAATAACGATTTCATTTTTGTCCGTGATTTAGTTGAAGGAATCATAATAGAATTAAAGGATATAAACAATTTTAACGCGTTTCTTCTCTTCTTCTTCCTGCCCTTATCCCATGTTACTTGGGGTCGGCGCAACACGTTTTCTTCTTCCATTCCGTCCTGTCACCCGTCATGATATCACTGACTCCCTTCTATTTCATATCATTCTTCACACAATCCATCCATCTTTTCTTTGGCCTCCCTCTTCCTCTCCATCCATCCACATTTATATTCATAACTCTTTTGGTTACATGCGTTTCATCTCTCCTCTTCAAATGCCCATACCAAGACAAACGGTTCCCTTTCAACTTTTCTGTCACTGGCGCTACTTTCAAACTTCCTCTAATATACTCATTCCTGACCTTATCTATTCTGGTCACTCCACACATCCATCTCAACATTCTCATCTCCGCTACATGCAATCTGTTTTCATCCGTCTTCTTCACGGCCCAACATTCCGATCCATACAGTACGACAGGTCTTATTACGCGTTTCTTCTACGTCCCGATTTGTTCATTCCAGTCCCGCTTTTATTTTTCATATAAGTCCCGGTATTTTGAAAAACTGATCTAGCATTACTAAACGTTGCCCTGATTGCACTTATAATGTAATAGTAACAAACTAAAACACGTTTATCACCGCGTGGTTTACGAGAACTTGTTGACGTTCGTCTGTTTACCATTCTGATATCAGTCTACAGCATGACGTGTTTCGAATAGAATAGAATATACTTTATTGTACACCAAAATTGTAACATAGCTCATACACAATAGTTTATAACACTAGCTGTTGCTAGCTGTAGAACTACTTCATTTACCCAGATAAAAAATACTCTATGTATTAATCTAGGACATGGTCTATCTGTGTGCTACATTTCATCCAAATCCGATCTGCCGTTCATGCGTGATTGACTAACAAACATCCCAACTAACTGTTAGTGTAAATTTTTTCGACGCATTTCCATTAAAGGTTAAAAGTTCAACTACTAGTGAAGTACTAATACGATGTCTATTTCTGCTATCAATCTGCGTCCCTATGTTCTGGTCTGAAGGGCATGGGTGCGGGTTAAAGCACAGGCACATGAGAATTTCCAAGTTTGTCTCTAACCACCACACCACCACCACGCACCAGCAATCCTCTTGGTAATGAAGATGTATATGTTAGGCTGTAGTTTAATCGCTTTCCATCAGACCACCCTCAGCTTGTTCGCCAACTTATCACTTTAAAAAAAACTGAGTACACTACTAACAACATATATTTTAAGTTAATACCAACGCCAACAGTCCAAGATACATAGAAAAGTCCTCGCTGATGATATTAAGGTGATATTATCTTATCACCTAATTACCTCTTAATGCCATACTTTGTTGCATAACATCATCGTAAATATTAATAAAAACAAACATAAATTATGAGTGTTTGCTGATAATGCAGTAGGTGCACTCGATAATGAGTTAAATTGTTAACAATTACATTTGAGTGAAGAAAACTGCATCATCATAGGACTTGAATAGACAACACGTGAGCTGTAGCAACATACTTAAGTTTGTGAGACATTCCGGAAAACGTGGACTTAATACCGTTTGATAGTCTATCTAGGTTGTAAAAACTTGTAGTCTTTAAAACCTAGATAGGCATGATTATAATATTAATACAGAAGCAGGTCAGATAAGAGTAAAAGAGGACGCCAAATTAACCCCAGAAAACACTAGTATGTTGGATAATTAATGATGAACAACAAGTATTTCTAATTACTAAGTATTTTTGATATGATAGAACTAGAATCTGATAGACCTGATAGAACAAACTCCAGATAAACAGACTCAAAAAAAATGATGTTGCGTCGGACGACCCAAGAATATTGCACGATGGGCACTTTTTACCATAACCAAAATTGACAGTTTGATAACTGAAAATTTTGATCATAGTTAAAACATTTGTCATAATCATTAACAGGAATATCCTAACAATGCATGAACACATTGTCAGCCTAAGTACTACAAAACAGATAATATGTATAAATACCGTAACACACGTTGAAATATTTAGTTTCCTTTATACTCCCAAACATGTTCGCGACACTTTTGCTCGTCACGCTGCCTTTGATCATCTACGCTGTCTACCTGACGTCGAAACGAAGATTTCAATATTGGGAAAAAAGGAAAGTGCCGTATTTGCCACCGGTTCCAATTTTAGGAAATTTCTCTGAATTTATTTTACAAAAGACATATTTCGGTCAGATCGCACAGAAGATATGTCAAACCTTTCCGGATGCGCCGTTTATTGGCGCCTTCTACGGCACGGAACCAGCCCTGATCGTCCAAGACCCTGACTTCATCAAGCTGGTCATAACGAAGGATTTCTATTTCTTCAGCGGCCGCGAAGTCTCAAAATACTCGCATAGAGAATTATCCACGCAAAATCTCTTCTTCAATTCCGGCGACAGATGGAAGGTGCTACGACAGAATCTTACTCCAATATTTTCCTCTGCAAAGATGAAAAACATGTTTCATTTAATCGAGAACTGTTCTCACGTATTTGAGAATATGCTCGACCATGAAACTCAAAGATACGACCAGATTGAAGTGAGAACTCTCATGGCAAGATACACCATGGATTGCATCGGTTCCTGTGCGTTTGGCATTGACACGAACACGATGGCAGAGAAAGAAGATAATCCGTTCAGGAAAGTTGGTGACGCTATTTTTGATACCCACAGTTTTAGAGCGTTTAAGAATGTTGCTAAAGCTATCTGGCCCGCCATCTTCTATGGTTTAGGATTCAAAACTTTACCGAAAGAAGTTGACCATTTCTTTACAAACTTGTTGACTGGCATTTTTAAAGGCCGCCAGTATAAGCCGACCTCGAGGAACGACTTTGTTGACCTCGTGTTGAAATTGAAGAACAACAAAACGATGACAGGAGACAGTTTGACAAACATGAAGTCTGATTCAGGGAAGAAAGTGAACTTAGAAGTGGATGACGATTTGCTTGTGGCGCAGTGCTTCTTGTTTTTCGCGGCAGGATACGAAACTTCGGCTACCACATTGAGTTACACTTTGTTTGAGTTGGCGAAGAATCCCGAAGCCCAGGAGCGAGCTCTGAAAGAAGTGGACGAGTATCTTCAACGTCATGATAACAAGTTGAAGTATGAGTGCGTTGCAGAGACTCCATATCTTGAAGCGTGTGTTGATGAAGCTCTACGCCTATACCCAGTCTTGGGAGTTCTAACTCGAGAAGTGGTAGAAGACTACACGTTCCCTACAGGATTAAAGCTGGAGAAAGGTCTTCGTATTCACCTGCCGCTGTACCACTTGCACCACAACCCTGAATTCTTCCCAGAACCGGAGCAGTATCGCCCGGAGCGGTTTTTGGCTGAAGAGAAACATAATATTAGGCCGTACACCTACATGCCTTTTGGTGATGGTCCCAGAATTTGTATTGGTAAGTTTTAAAGTTTTTTTTAATAAATTCACAACGTGTAACATAATAAACGCAAACCCTGAAAGTAGTTTATTATGTATGGGCAACTGAATCGATTTCAGCCATTTTTAAACAAGTAATTTTTTTTTATTTGTTTTTTGCTTCTTCGGTCTTTTAACTGAGGTAAAATAAATTGAGCTTTATGTTATAGTCATAAAACTGAGTTTTAAATGCAGTTCAACAATGAAAAGTAATCCTAATTTCTTAAATAAATAATATTTAAGCACACAAGTAAAATTTCTAATTTCCAACTGAATATTTTAATTGCGGTGTTTGAGTGTTTGCGTCATTTCGGTTGTGATGTGGTTATTCTCGCAAAGAATTATATCCAAAATAGTTTTATCTATTCTACCTTTTTCTTTTTTATCGCCCCGCAGACAATGTGATATGCCAATCCAGGATATATTTCAAGCTCCGTACTTAAAATTCAAATCCGATAAAAGTTAGGGCCTGATTGAATTTATAAAACGTCAAAACTTTCGCATTTAAGTATATGGGATTTACTATCATCACGAATTCGCGATATTACTAGTATTGCCATTAGAAATATTCCCGTAACAGTTGAAGCTCTAGTGGACCTCTTCAAAATATCAAACAATAATTTAAAATACTTGATGTAATAACGCTTGTTGTCAATCGTATTTATAATAGTATGACCAATGATCTTAACCACGTCAATGACACTGATATTTATATTTACGTAGTTACATCGAGGGTCACCATTATCAACTAGAATGAACTGGAAAGTAGATAAAGGCTTAATTCATCACATATTATTTATAAACGAGATCAACAAATAGTTTCAGGTATACGGTGTGTTTTATTTAACTGGGACAATAAAGAGGAATCCTAAGCCAAAGAAGCTAGAGGAATTTTTTTTTGAAGATATTTCCTCATTTTTTTAACGTATATTGTCATATTTTATCATGATTCTGTATTGTAAACCGTACATTGACGCAATTTGATGAGTCGATGAGGAGCACATGTACCCACATAAATGCAGATGATAATTATTCTTTCAAAACTTCGTTATCATACCAGGTGCAACTCAGATGGTAAATTAATTGTCTTGTTTATTTGTTTTCTAGGTATGAGATTCGCAAGAATGCAAATGGCGTCAGGCCTCATTACATTGCTGAAGAAGTACCGCGTAGAACTGGCGCCGGACATGAAGAGGGAGCTGGTATTTGAGCCTAGAGCTGTCGTCACGCAACCGATAGGAGGGATTAGACTAAAGTTCGTAGAGAGGGAGGGCTGGCAAGAACGGTTGTTGAAAAAGGCATAAGTCTTTTGAATATTTTGTATTAACTTTAATTGGCTTCGTGAGTGATATTGATGTATATGACTGAGCCGACTCTCGTTAAGTCGAAAACTAGTCGAGTAGCCTCGATGAAATGCTCGTGACGTGAGTAAAGCCGGAGGTACATGCTCCTAATGATGTCGTAGAAATAAGAATTAAGTAAGAAATGTATTTTACCTTATTTTAACAATATTATTGTCAAATAAAATACAATGTGTAATTAATGTAATTAACTCCTCGGTTATTGAAAGGCTGAACAATGCAAACTTTAACTAATCAGCTGTCAAATTTTATGTCAACTGCTGTGATTGGTTGTTAGTATTTTGATCGACCAATCACATTCGTTGATATGAGATTTGAGAACAGATTAATTTAATCAGCCTTTACAAACCAGGGGTAGGAGATGAGAATGTTCTTTGTATTAGAACGTGTTTGAGAAATAAAGCAACACTTGTAAATAAAGCTTGCGTTTTATTTTATGGCAACATTTTAAAATGGAAATAGTCCTTCATTGGCTGGTCAAAATTTCATGGTCTTCCTTTTATTTTAGGTGCCGTGTTATTTAAAAGAAATGAATGGATACAATCGAGCCTTTCGATCAGTACAATAAAACTACAGGTAGATTTTCACATTTAGTGGGTTCAATTCCCGGCTCAGACTTGTGATTATTTAAAATTCTTTGAATGCAGTTCGTATTGTTTATAAAATAAAAATGAAGTCTTCATTCGGTATTTTTTTCTATCTACAGTATTTAAGGTACTTTCCCACCATGTGGCAAAGTCGTGGGATGCCCTGTATACCTAATATCTAATTTGGCAAATAAGCCAACGGCCCACCTGAAGGTTTCCGTCACCATTTAGGTTACCGTCGCCTATATACACCCACAACAGAGGATTGCTGATGCGGTGCTAACCTACCTAACACAAAGTTGGAAAGTCTCATGTGCCTATAATTTCACCGACAGCAATACCCTTCAAACCAGAACACAGCAGTGTTGCTTAGCGGCAGAAACAGGTATTGAGGTAGTACTTCCCCCAAAGAACTCTATCAGAAGGAGCTCTACTACTCCTAAAATTCATTTTTGAAACCTATTTATTTTGTTGTAAGAGCCATGAACCACTATCCAAGACTCACAACTTTGAAGACCTAAAAATAAATACCAACGGCATTCTCAATCTCGTATATTCATGAAGCAAGAATCACAAAAAGTGTAGTTATTTCTAAAATACCAATAAAAAAAGAAGATACGTTCTTTTCGAAGTTGGTTAGAAAGAGGCCGATAAAACAGCCCCAGGAAAGTTTTTGGATGGAGAGAAAATATAAATATGGCGCGCTTTTTGTAATGCCGAACCAATGTCTCTCGTAATTTATACACTCTTTCTCAACTTGTTGATTATTTCACGCAATGAAGCAGACGATTATCGAAGTCGTGGGTTTAATAATTTATTATCTCCTTTATTCATTATCTATTCTTATTGTTTACATTTTTAAATATAATTCTATAAAAAAAATACATTTAAAAATATAAAAATAGAGGTCCTCCGGCATCAGGTCCGGGGAGCAGGGTCCAAGCTACCGGTGGTTACGGCTCCAGAGACAGGAACCTCCTCATAATACGCGCCGTGTCGAGGAGGACTGCTTTCTGTATCAGGCCCTTGATCCAGCCACCTAACGAGAGCCTCATGAGGTGTTGGACGAGGCTCTTGGCCATTAGACCATTGGCCCTAACGACTATCGGCACAATGGTTGCCGAATCCATATCCCACATGTTGACAACCTCGTGTGCTAAGTCAAGATATTTGATTTGTTTATCTTTCTCAGCTTTCACGAGGTTTCCATCATGCGGGATGGTAACATCAACAATCATTGTGCGGCGTTCTGATCGATCTATCACCACTATATCAGGTTTATTGGCGACAATAGTCCTGTCAATGATGATAGATCGATCCCAATACAACGTGATATGACCATTTTCGAGAACTGGGTCGGGCACATACTTGTAATACGGTACCTCCGATTCCACAAGGTTATATTTCAAAGCAAGTTGCTGATGAATAATCCTGGCCACTTGGTTATGCCTATGCAAGAAGTACTCCCCGTTAGCAAGACGAAAACAACCGGAAATAATATGCTTGAGGGGCTCACCCGGACAGTGGCATGCCCGACATATGTCAACCGTCCCGTCCTTCACAATATACTTCCGATAGTTATTCGTCATGATGACTTCATCCATAATTGCACAGACAAAACCTTCGGTTTCCCCAAATAAATCACCGAACCGTAGCCAGGACACGGAAGCTAGGAAGTCTACATCGGGCCCATGGAGGGCCCGGTAGAAACGTCCGTGTAGCTCCTTGCTCTGCCATACCTCCCTGCGGTCATTAGTACTGAGTACCATAGGCTTGCGCCAGTTCTCTTTAGCCAACGAGAGCGGGGTGAGTCCTTTATCTACTGCGACCACATCTCGATGCATCCCCGCGTCGGCATGTAGGAAATATTCCCTGAGGCTGCACACCTTACGATTGTGGAGGGTCTTAGCATTTAGTAAGCCTCGACCCCCACACTTTCGCGGGATGTACCGTCTCATTACTGACGATCGCGGGTCATGCATCCGATTTGCGGACAGCAGAGTCCGGACTCTCCTATCCAGAGCATCTAGTTCAGTCTGAGTCCACTTCAGTATGCCGAAGCAGTACCTACATCAAGACCAATGACCCAACCGTTGAAGGCGCGCACCTTGTTTCCGCCCGACAAAAGACTTTTTTCAGGCGGACAAAGAAACGCTCCCCCAACAATTGTTTCATGTCGGCCTCACTGATGCCCAGCCCCTCCGACATACCTAGGTATTTGTAGGTGTCGTTTGCGGAGAGCGGCCTGAGGTGTATGGAATCCGAAAGTTGTAGTCCCTCGGATTCCATAATCCCCCCTCGTCTTACATGCATGACTGCACATTTGTCCACACCAAATTCCATCTTGATAGAATTATTGAAAGTTTCAGTTACCTTCAGTAACTCCACCAGTTGCAATTTGGTGGGGGCAAAGAGCTTTAGGTCATCCATGTAGAGAAGGTGGGATACTACCTGGCCTCCTCTCCGCAGTGGATAGCCTAGCCCTGACCCCTCCAGCAATGTGCTAAGAGGGTTCAAGGCTAAACAAAACCATAGTGGGCTCAGACTGTCGCCTTGGAATATTCCCCGCTCAATCCTAATCGGTTCACCGCTCCCCCGAATCGGTCGACATCCTGGATAGCGAAGGACCGTCCTCCATTGCCTCATACATGACGTCAGGAAGGTGCGTAAAGTTGTGTTTATTTTATACAGCTCTAGCACCCTCATGAGCTATGTATGTTGCACCGAGTCATAGGCCTTCTTATAGTCTATCCAGCATGTCGACAGATTCTTTCGGGAGCGACAGACCTGTTGGCTAATGGCCATATCAATGAGGAGTAGCTCCTTAGTACCGCGGGACCCATTCCTACATCCATTTTGAGAAGAGGACACTTTCGAATTATTTTCTACATGAGTGTTAATAATTTTATTATTATAAAATTACAGAAAACTTGCTTAAAAGGGAAAGAAAATGTAATCGAGTGCCAAACAACAGCGCGAGCGTAACGACCGCGTTTTGTTTTCATTTTTCTCGAAAACATGACGGAATTTTAAGTGCTTTCTGAAGAAACTTTTAGTCTTTGCCTCTTAACATAATTAATTTGAGTAAATAGTTGCTTTGAATGTACTCCAACAAAGGTTACAACAGTTTGGATTTAAGAATGGACGATCTATGGAGGATGCTGTATCCACCCGAATCAAAACAGTATTGGTGGCGTGGGAAGAGGCACGGGATGAGGTAGGAGTATTTTATGATCTTTCCAAGGCGTTCGACTGCGTGGATCACCACACGCTTATTCTGGAATTAAAATACTAAGGCATCCGAGGTAGATTTATTGATCTTGTGAGTTCATATTTGTCCAATCGGGAATAAAGGCTGTTGGTCATCACATATGTAGGCTCTCTAGTTAAAGTGGGAGTACCTCAAGGATCAATTTTAGGCCCTTTTTCTTTTCCTTATATACAACGTGGTCATTTGAGATGGGACATGCATGAAACACAGCTGCCTTAACCATTGTAGCCACAGAAAAACTTTCTTACGAGACCACCTTTAACTTTTGAAATAATTTCTATCTGCATTCACAGATTTTGATAAAATGGAACAGACAGATGCCAATCGATCCTATTTCCCATAAGGATAAAAAGACTCTTATTTATTTATCAACGGAAAATCTATAGCT